>OY728127.1:224061645-225311645 GCA_963277665.1 Viscum album | reverse complement strand
TAGCCTGCCAAAACAAGGATGCTACGAATCTCAGTTACATTTGTGGGTCGTGGCCAGTCTTCCACAACTTTTGTTTTTGCAGGATCAACAGTTATTCCATCTTTAGAAACAATATGACCAAGGAATGAAATTTTTTGTAACCAAAACTCACACTTGCTGAATTTTCCATATAGTTTCTTTTCTTTTATGGTTTGAAAAACAACACTTAAATGACTTTCATGCTCCTCTTTACTTTTAGAAAACACCAAAATATCATAAAAAAAACACCACAAACATATCCAAGAACTCATGGAAAATTATATTCATTAAGTCCATGAATACAGCAGGTGCATTGGTTAGACCAAAAGGCATTAATAAAAATTCATAGTGGCCATATCTTGTACGGAACGCATTCTTCGGAATATCTGCCTCCTTTACCATCATCTGATGATACCCCAATCTCAAGTCAATCTATGAAAAATACTGAGCTCCCTGGAGCTGATCAAACAAATCATCGATATAGGCAACAGATATTTTTTCTTAACAGTGATATTATTCAAGGCCCTATAATCAATGAAAAGTCTCATAGAACCATCTTTCATTTTAACAAATACAACAGGATCACCCCATGGTGATGTGCTAGGTCGAATGAAACCTTTCTCTAATAAATCTTGCAATTCCTCCTTCAAATCTAAAAGTTCAATTTGAGCCATTCGATAAGGGGGTTTTGAAATTGGCTTAGCATCAGGAACTAAGTCAATAGTAAATTCAACTTCCCGATCAGGTATTATTCCAGGAAACTCATTAGGAAAAACATCAGGATACTCATTTACCACTGGCACATCATTAATATTAATAGTTCCGTTGTTTTCAACAATGTGTGCAAGGTAACATTCATTTCCATATTTTACAAGTTTCTCGGCCTCTTGATAAATTATCAACAGTAAGGGTTAATTCTTGTACACAAACTAAAAGTCTTTCTAAAAAGAAACTTCTTTAGATCTACAGTCAATCTTAGCATGGTAAATAGAGAGCCAATCCATAACCAGGATAACATCAAACTCTACTAGAGGTAGAACAAGAAGGTTTGCAAGTAGGTTCTTTCCACAGATAAGGATAAGAAGATTCTTATAAATTTTTTTTGCCTCAACATTCCCCCCAGGTGTTTTTACCAAAAGTTCAGGAGTCATTTCTTGAGATGGTATTCTCATTTTACTGGAAAAGGTTTCAGAGAAGAAAGAATGTGTAGACCACGAATCAAACAACACACTGGTATAATCTGAAAAAACAAACAAAGAACCTGATACAACTTTATTTGATGGCCCGACATCTGCTGAAGTGGTTGCAAAGGATTTCACCACCCCTTTCTGCTTGTAGTCTAACTACTTCCCATCACTCAAGCTCTTTTTCCGACACTCGTTTGCATAGTGACCCATCTCATTGCACTTATAACATTTCACTAACTGTAAATCAAATTTGGTATTACCTTCATATTGATCCTTTTCAGGGCAATCACGAGCCTTATGTCCCATCTTACCACATCGGTAGCACTTTCCAGAATTCAGAATACATTCCCCAGCATGCCTTTTGCCACATTTATCACAAACTGGAAACCTAGTTTTCTTACCATCAGACTTTTTTGAATAATTCTTACCTTTCTCCTGCCACCTCGGTCTCTTTTTCTATTGGTTGTTATAGAACACTTGATCATCGGCAAACTCCATTTACACCATCTCAACACATCAAACAAGCTTTTCATAACATTTAAACCCACGATAAGTTAATGCCCTTCGATATTTTGGCTTTAATCTTGAGTAAAAATGAATGATTTTACTATCAAGGTCTCAGATAAAATTTGGAGCATACCTTGCCAATAGAGTGAACCTTTCTTCATAGGTAGCCACTGAGTCTTCCTCTTGCATCAATTCTAAGAATTGTTTCTCCATCCTAAGTCGAACTGCCTTAGGAAAATACTTTTCAAGAAACATACCTTTGAATTCATCCCAGTCGAGAGCATAAATCTCATCGGCGTCCTTGATATTTTTAACCATAGACCACCACTGATCTGCCTCACCCACCAAACGGTAAATAACAAGACTAACCTTTTGATCGTCTGAACACCCGATGACATCGAAAATCTTCTCCCGTTCTTTAATCCACCCTTCAGCTAACACAGGGTCAGATGATCCTCTAAATGATGGGGGATGTTGCCTAATGAAATGTTCCACCACTAACATGTTCCTCTGCGGTTGATCTGGCTGATCTCGTGCATGGATACCACCACCATTTATAGCCTGAGTCAACTGCGCCATTACTGTAACAAACTATTCAGCTCCAATTCTGACCATCTCAGGATGCTGATTCGGAAGGTTATTTCCTTCTGTATGCCTTCCAAGCTCTGCTTCCCTGTTTCCTCTACAGAAAACCATTCTGACCAAACATGTCATAGATGAAGCAACATGTTAATCTTCAAATTCTATATCATTCCAAAAAAAATATTATTGGATATTCATTTAATATAATTCTAACTCCTAAAGTTATCTAAACCGACCTCTGATAACAACTATAAGGCCCCAGCCTTAAAACATACTTAATCTTGAGTTATTACAAGATTACACATTGAGGATATTTTCAGGTTTAGATTTTTAGAGAATTAGATCATAAAACATGTATTACATTACACATATAAACAAAGTGGTTACATAAAGATATTATTCTTCATTCCCATCAATGGAAACATATTTAAAATAAACATGGATTCTTTCATGACACTTCCTTGACACTATCATCATATCATGTACCTTTCCCTTGACCTGTGAAAAGCATTTCATAAAAAACTTGGGATGAGCATAAAAAGCACAGTAAGGGATATAAAAATATGGGAAGGAAACATGGGTACATATATACATAAGGATGAGATCATACTTTACCCATAAAACATAATCACTTTAACATACCTCATCAAATCATGAATAAAACATAGAAATCATAATACATAAAGTTAACTTGAGGCATTCATAACATTCTTTCGTAGGGAGTAACCCTCTTGGTTACGTTTGGAATACCCTTCACAGTATATTCCCTAAAATATCTTCGGAGAAACCTTAACGTTTCACTCCTTCGCATTACCCAATGCATTAGAGAGCTATATCGGGCTCACCCACCCATAGTTTATCACGGAACCACCCGTATTCATAATAATTCCCAAAAACCTCAACATAATTGTATCACATAAAACATGCATAAAGGAAACATAACATTTCCACCTTTCAATCACAAGATATCAACACAAAAAATTGATATAAAAACATTATGAAAACCATTTTCAAGACCAAAATAAAAGAAAATTAAAACATGGTATTTATTTTTCTTTTAAAAAGAAGGTATGGCATGTAAAGGAATGTGAAACTCAAATAATGGTCACGGCGGCAGAGAAGTCGTTGTCGCCGCATAAGTACGACAAAAACATTACCTTTTGTCGTTTAGTAAAACGCTTCGTATAAAAAAGATTCCTTTTGGATAAATGTAAAAGTCAAAGGGGTTTATACACCATATAAAAGAAGGTTGTGTATAAAACAAAATATGCCTCAATGAAAGGAGATTGAGACGAAGTCCCATACCTCGTATCCGACTTGACCCGACCGTTCTTTAATCTCCTGAATAATAAACATGAGTTAATCTCTACTTGCATAAGAACCTTTTACAAGTTCATTATTCCTTTTATACCATGTTATTAACATAATGTAATCATTTATGTTAATAATGTTTATTTTTTCGGTATTTGGTTCTTAAGTCAAAAATAGACTTCTTACACTTACATGTTGTTAATTTGGTCAAACGTCTATTATATCAAGAATGATATTAATGATTTGGATAACATATATATCATATATATTAATCATATACATGTATTTATAATATTACGTCACATTTAGAGGTAAGAAATGAAATGCACCGTTCATGGAGACGGTAAGCCGTACGTACGCATGAACGCTACTTCCATTTCTATTTCGTATTTTCTGGAATGGAATCATAATGATATAAGAGTATATTATAATTCCAGTATAATAACATTTATAATATCATTAACTTTATCCTTTACACATCCCACATATGGTATTAACGAATCAAATCACTTTCAGGGGCGGTAGTCCGCACTTCTTTAAATGAAGATATCGCATTTACCCATAATGGAAACCATAAAGGTATGAACAAAAAGAAAAAAACAGAAGCTTAAGGAAAACATAAACATATTATATATCTTATATAAATATAGTGACATCTTAATGGCCACCTTTGAAGGTGTTAAATGAGTATTGAACAATCATCTTTTCGGGAGGCAGAATTTCACCGTCCACAGAAACCGTATGTTATTTAACCATTTGATGTAGTTGTGTGGGAGTATAGCTCGAATAAATATTATAACAACATCCTAATGTATTGAAGATACTGGTGTTGTTACAAAATAAGTAAATAAAAAGAGTTTAGGGGGTTGGAGAAGCAAAATAAAACAAATGAACATGAGAGAATGAATTACCTTTAAAAGTGTAACTCCTTTTGATTTGAGCCTAAAGGCTTCCTTTGAAAGGATTATTCCCTAAGATAATCCTCTAGGATGAGGAGAGGGATGTGGATAGAGTAAATGGGCAGGGGATGGACGATCCAAAGGCTTGAGGAGTGTGTGAAATGAGGTAGAGTTGGGTGCCTTTTATAAGAGGAGAGGAGGGGCACTCTTGGAAAGTAAAGATAAGTTAATTTATTTTAAAAAGAGTTTCGGATCCAAAAGGCCCCACATTGATATAATTCGAGGATAAGGTGATAAGGGTTCTAAATCCACTCATCCAATTGGTTTTTTCCATGTGTAGGTTTTAGATTTTACATTAACTTTCCATTTAATTTAAATCATTAAATAATGAGGTCATCGCTGCATCATCATGATGTCATAAATAATTTAATTTATTTAAAGTATAAAAATTATAAAATAAATACTATGATTTAGGAAATCATTTTATCTTTCCAATGATTATTTATAATCAAAAATCTGATCTTTATAACCCCATGTAATAATTTGTTTTGTAAAACATATTATGTTTGTGTCATTTTTACTTTTACATTAAATAAAAAGTTATTTATGTCATTTCCCAACCAAAGTGGCTCCATGGGGTCCCCAAGTTGACCCATGGCTTTTCTTGGTCTTCCATGACACAACCAATGATGGTAGGACATGTTTCAATCTCATCTCATTTTATTAAAGCATTATTTTTACCTTAAACTACACTAATTACCACTAATCGCAATTAAAAACTTAATAAGTTACTATTCTCCAAAAAATTATTTTAATCCCATTGAACCACATTTTACTTCTTAATGACAACCATGTATGTATGATTTTTAAAATTAAAAACACAATGATGTAAAAATTTCATTTAAACGGAAAAAAACAGTTTTTATAAGTACCACTTAGTGGTTTCACTATTCATCAAAAATTGAAGTTTTTCAGAAAATTACCAAAAATTCACTCTAAGATATATTTGATATTCCAAATTCAAAAATGAAATCTATTTTACAAAATTCAAAACATAATTCACATTAATTAATTTAATAATTATTTCCTGATGTCATGACAAATAGCGTGTTTTTATGAAATAATAAGTATCAAAAGATTGATACCAGTTTAAGTCCAATTTCAAAGTGAAATTGATTCCAATGACCATCATTGGATTAAATGGTAAAAATATATTCTAATTACACTTCAAAAAAAATTCAAAACATAATATATTCATATAAATTAATTAGATTAAAAAGAAGTTTTGATGTAAAATGTAGTATTTTTCACTATTCATTAAAAAATGAACATTGTCAAAAAAATACCAAAAATTTATCCAATGTAAAATTCAATGTCCCAATCATAATTAATATGTTTATTTTGACAAATATAGATTTTAAAATTTTCAAAATATTGATTTAAAAAGGGTTTTCCATCAAAAGGAAGTAAAACAATCTTTTAAGAATATTAGTGTATTCCATGCTTAAGATTGGATTTATTTTAATTTTAATCCTCTAAAACACTATATAATTCATTAATATAAATAGATTAAAATATCTATTATTCATTTCTTACTTTGGATGTTATAGTGGGAAGGTAATATTAAATAAGGAAAATAACATTTTCAATGTATTATGAAATTAAAATAAATTTGAGGAATCCATTTGGGAACCTATGGATTTAATGTCGAAGAAGAATCCTAATTTTTTATAGGAGTGAAATACTTCTTACCTAAAATTTAGTATAATGGGGTAGAATCCATCACCCTAATATTTTAAAATATATTTTTCTTAATAAAATATATTTTTTCTATATATTTTTTTAGAAGAACACGTTATTTAAATTATTTGTGATATACTATGGAATTATAAATATTTCAAATGACAATTATATATTACATATTAGATTATAATGTATAAATAGGTACAAATAACGTTTTAAAAATATTTTTACCCATTTTTAAAATAAATTAAATATTTATCAATAGGTTATAAATAATATTATATATGTTTGAATATCAAAAAAATAGTCATTCCCGAAAACATGTTTTTATGGTCATAATAGGTCTTCATTTTAATTAATCATTTTTTTATTAATTAATTAATTTTTTATTAAATTTTTATATAATATATTAAAATGTAAATATTATCATTCAAAATAATATTGTTGTTATAAAGAATAAAAATAATACTTATTTTACAGAAATGGTTTTTATTCAACATTCTGTGAACATATTATATTTAATTAATATATCATTTATATATATTATTTTTAAAATAAATTAAAAATTTTAAATTATCTTGAATTAATTGCCTTATGATTAATTTTTATGATATTTCATTAGAGGCTTCCTTCAGAATAAATTGTCCAAAATAATGATTTTTCAAATACTGCAACTTTTAAAACATTATTAATATATATAATTCACATAATATGTTTAAAAACATTTCATTTATCCAAATATACTTTTATGATGTAAAATTATTATTTGTAAAAATTATTTTTAATTTTAGAATCCAATCATAAATATTGTGAATAGTAAATATATTTTACCCAAATTTAAAATTATTCATTATTCATTATATTTATTTGTATTTTTTGAAGGTTCCATAATTTCTATCTTTATCCAAAATTATTAAATTATTTAACCTTATTTTTAGTAAACATAATAATTAATATAAATTAACATTTATACATGATATTAATGTAGAAATATTTTTATACATTGAATATTTATTTTCATAAAAACCATTTCGACATGTATGGTTATTTTATTTTAAAAATAACTTCTATATCCCATATAAACTGGACCTCAAAAAGTGGATTAAAAATACGATTTATCCTATAAAATGTTCTCTAGAATTCCAATTCTAATGTTTCATATAAATAAGTAATTATGGTAAAAAATTATGTTATCATGGTAGAGGTCTAAATGTAAATATATTGGTTCAACTATGATAAATGGAATCCAATATATCCAAAACGTGTATAAATATGATATTATTATTTTAATTCAACCATATCAAACATTATCTAGCAATTTTGGGTCTTTTGCATCCATGTTATACGACTATGACCTATATTATATTGTCTTTTTTATGTAATTACAAATATTTCTTTCCCTAACATATAAAAGGAAACATCCAATTTTCATTTCTTCAAAAAGTTTGACAACTCTATATCATAATATTCATATATTAATTCCATATTACCTTCCATAAAATAGTCATGTATATTCATTTTTCATGTAATACGTTCATTTGAAGGCTTATTTTGTACATTAAATGAGGTTTCCGAAAAATGATGTTATCATCTTACCCGACTCATTCGATGTTTATTTCATTCACTATTTCTTCTAAATAAGATGCATCCATCCAAATATAATGAATCATGTATCATAAATATTTTTTTAATACATTATTATTTATTTCTATTTTCCACACAAATTCCATCTAATAAGAAATGAATTTATTGCTCATGTGTACTTGTAGGTGACCACCACCATGTTGTAATATGATTAACATTCCATACCCAAATGTCATTGTTTATTAATATATTGTAATAAATGCATTTATATTGTTTTTTTTTTGAAATAATTAGGATTCTATAATTAATATATACTATCTACCATATTTCTCACCCATCCGTTGAATATGGCCACCTTGATATTCTATAAGAGTGGACTTTCTCCTCCACAGAGTGATTTGATTGTTTTATCATTTAATATTTACCTATATTGATATTTAGAATGATCTAATAAATATATAATTTATTCTTGTCATTAATATTATTATAGAATCGTTAATTATTATAATACCTTCATTAATTCAATCATTTGAAAAGTGAGAACATCACATTTGTGTAGGTACATACTATGGTCTCCACAATGTAATGTCATTCATTTTTAATACCAAAGTTGTATGAATTTTTTTATAATTGATTATAATGATTAAATGTGATATTTCTTTTCTTGCAAATAATTTATATAGTACTAAAAAGTTACCAATAAATACACACTATATCTGTCGAACTTGAACATGCATGTAAAATAGAGCATCATCCACATGAATATTTATTATAATGACGAAATTGAAATTAACATTAAAAAAATAATTCAAACATTTCATATTATGTATAAATAATTTTAAATAATATATTTATATTAAATATCTGTTTTATAAATATTTTTTTTAAATGAGAACAATGAAATTCAATTCTTTAGGTAAGGGATTTGTTTCTCAATATTATTTTAATTGAGTTTGTTTAGTAAGGAATTTAAATTTAGATACATTAATTGTTAATTATCTGCTTAATCCATTGTTATTTTATATAATATTGTTAATTTTCACATTTTTATGTTTTATAACCATTTTCCACGCTTTGGAAATAAAAATTTTCCAACATTGATTTTATGAAATACAAACAATATTTTTTCTCTTTTGGTTTGGATCTTCTAAACAACATTACCACATTCTATAAAATGTTATTACTAATGTTTTTATAAGTATACATTGATTGTGGAAAGTTATATTTACCAGGGGATTATTTTATATAAAAAATGTTCAATGGTATATTTTGGATTTTTCGAAATGGGAAATTGTTTATCAAATCTATGAAAAAATATTTAATTAAATGATGATGACATGGAATATTTAAATTCATCCATACCCCTAAAGGATGTGAGTATTAATTTATGTTCTTCCATTTCTATTATAACAATTATCTAACCCTATCATTCTAGATATATTTATATTCTAAATATGATATTTCCAAATGAAAAGTATGTTTTCCCATAAAAATATAACAGTTTTATTTTAAATATATTTTCATTTAAGATAATAACATTTGAGGTCATTTATTATAGACTAGGGATATTTAGTAATGATAGAATCATTTCTATTTTTCCGGATTGATTCTTATTATGATGATGAGATGTTTTTGAAACATTTTTATATTAATTGAGTTTTACTATGATGTTACAATTAATAATTTGTGGTTTATTGACCCATATATGTATTGTTTTAATTTTTTTAAATCCATGTTATATTAAAATCTATGTACTAGAGGCTATGTTATAATCAAAGAATATTTGTGTATATTATAATTTATTCATTAGTGGTTATGTTATAAATTAGAGACTTGTGGTTCTATTGTATTTGACATGTTCATTTTTATGTTGATCATGTTTTGAAAATATTATAAAATGATGACATTATCACGATATAATGTACTCCTAAGAGAGTGATGGTTTTATCATATTTAGGAAATTACATTATAGATATATGATGTCTCACGATATTAATACAATATTCTATGTCTTGGATTTTTCCATACATGTCTTATGAAACAATCATATTTTTTAAAATCTAATGATTACACATGATAGATTATTAATGATTTTGTACTCTTATAGATTTTTCTATTATTATAAAAACACATTATTCCATGACTCATGATAAAATATAATCAGTAGATTGGATATTGAATTCATATGTTATAATCCTATTTATATAGACTTATTATCACTTATGAAAATTTCTTTGTATCTCCAATGTTTAAATTTTGTTACCATCTGGCCTATCCCATTCATAACTTTCCATTATACACATTAAATGAAGAAATATTTTTTAAATATATGTCTATGGTGAGTACCAAAATAGAATAACCATATAGTAGATGTTGGGGAACCATTATGAAATAATTTTATTACATATTTAGTCTTTAAAAACAAGAAACGTTTACTGTCATATAAAAGGAATATTTTGGATATGAATGGAATATTCATCAGAGATGATGTTATATTTATATATGTTATTCTCATGTTTCTTTATTATAACTTATTTTTCATTATTACAATATAACATGTTTTTTAGTACTATTTTATAATGATATATCACATCAATATTTATTGGGATTTATATATGTGGATTTGTATGGTTTAATGGATTATTATAAGTTTACAGCAATTACATTATTATATAATATAAAATAAAGTAATTTATTTCTATGAAAAATATGATACTGTATTTTTTATACACTATTAAATATCATTACATTTCATATACTCAAGTATGTTATAAATTTATATTGATGAAATAATATATTGATGGTGTTAGATTTGATGTGACAAATCCAACTTTTTAATAAATATGATTTCACAACATTCACCGTATTATAATAATTTATAAACATCATTCAACATCAATGGATGTGTAAATAAATTTTAGTGATGTTGGATTACATTTGAATAGAATGATATGTTATAGAACACATTTCAATAGAAATTCTAAAGACATGTTTTGAGGGACAATATATATATATATATATATATTGTAATACAACAATACCATTATAACTATATGGTTTTAAAAGTTGAACGTAACTACCCTCATAAATTAATTATTTTTATCATGGTATGATGATTCTCATAAACAAAAAAAATTTAATTTTTCTACATATATTGAAAAAAATAAATTATATTCTATATAGGAATGTTAGTAATGTGGGAGAATATTTCAATTACTATCATTGGAGATATCCATAATTTCATTCTCTTGAGGACAATATTACTGTTGTCTAATGCAAAAAAATCATAATAGGGATAAAGTACATTGATGAAATTTCGTTTGGAAAATCATTGTTGGGGTGTGGTGAAAGTAATTTTGATGAAGAATTTTATTCCCGAAGGTAAATTTCAATTAATTATTATTTTAAAAAATGAGATATACTCTTATGTACTTATATCTGATAATTATTTAATAATAGTTACACTCTCTTGAAGTGAGTCATTTCAGACTCTTTTTGTCACTTTTGAATGATTTGGTTTATTATGTGTTATATGGGTTATCAAAAAACAATATGTGTGTTATTATAGAAATGAATACCCCATGAAATGTTTTGGTGTTTTTGAGGAAAAAACAAATGTATAATTCTTCCATAGAGGATTTAGAATTCATATTGTCTTGATTGGCGAAGTTGTGGTAGATTTTACTGATTGATCATGTATATTTTTTCAAAATAAAAAACTTTAACATAGAAAACAATACAATTATAAGTGATCAGATATTGTATTAATGGGTCATGAGTGGAAGAGTGATTGTGATATTAGTATTTTATTCTTGAATAAATGAAAATATGTAATGTTAATTTAACAATATACAAATGAATATTTTATTGATATACATTACAAACTAAAATATATAGAATAGTAACTGTTATAAAACCCTGAATTAATGATTAAATTTATAACACTAAATATTTAGGTAGTCATGAAAATATTATAGGGTGAGTGTTGGAGGCAATGTATCATTTTTTATGAGGCAAATTTAAATTTACACTCATTTTTCTCTTATTAATGTTCTTTATTTTTTCCATAAGAGCTGTTTGTTACACTTCCACATTTGTTCAATTTGATTATATAACATCAAAAAAAGAATAAACATGATAAACTAAAATATAAATCATGGAACAATGTAATTGATACACCAAAATGACTACTCACTAGATATTTAGTGTTCTACATGGAACTGTCGATATTTATGTGGTGAGTTAGTCAATAGTGAATCAATAAATTTTCTCCACAACAGAAATTGATAATTATAGGGTAAAGAATTCATAGGTGAATGGATTTCAGAAATGAATTAATTATTTTAATTTTTCTTTTGATATAATTTTTAATAGAATGGATATGTGGTTTCATGTGGATAGTGGAATTATTACATAAATTGGATGGTCATGTTAAAATCAAATATATTCAAGTTAATTATGATGACTTTAACGATCCTGCAATTTTGGTACATTTTGGGATCATGTAATGGTGGTAGATGTATTTTATTTAATGATATAGTTTGATGAATATTTCGTTGTCAATTAAGGGGAATTTAAGGAAAACTAATTATTTTACACACATATCCTCTATAGAATATGGACATACCTATAAAAAAACATTTTTAAAGATCAAGGGTCAAATGAATAGTCCAAAAGAATTTCATGTCTATTATATAATTTTAGAAATATGAATAATGGATAAACCTTGATTTATTCTTCTTAAAGGATCATGTTTTTAAACCCATGGGTTATATGGGATGTTAATGAAACATTATTTATTTCTAAATATATTTCATTATTCATTGATATTGGTTCACCTCGATGTGTAGGGATATTTCTATGTGAATGTGATAAGTGAGTTTCCTATTTTTTCAGGGTTTTAAACAATGAGGTTTGGTGGTTCCATAATTGATTTTATAAAATAGGATGTGTAGTTTTCTATTCATGTACATACAAACATATCCATTATATACCATCTAGATGTTCCTAGTTATGTAAATAATGTAAATTTGTTTTCCCATATTAATAACTTCATCAGATAAATTCATTATTAGGGATAAAATTTATCCTACCAATGGTGGAATCTGGTCATTATAGAGGGTCATTTAATTAAATAGACCTAAAAAAAATTCACACTCCAAAAACATTCATAGGGAATTTATATTCATCATGACCAAAACATTACCAATAATAGATTTATAAAATCAATTATTCTAATCATAAATAATTGAAAATGGTCCATCATTTCGTACATATTTTTTATATGATAGGTACGTACCCAATGGAACAACAAGATCATTAAGTGGTTTATAAATTTAGCTCCTTTTATTTTATAGAATGGGTTATCTATATTTTTTAACAATACCATTAATTGATTCACTATATATATATATGTCTGTGATGTTTATTTCATCCTTTGATTTTAATGACCAAAAAAATTTCCTTCATTATCGTGATAATATTTTGATTGGTTCTCAAAGAACTCTCCATAAAAAATGGTATTTCACTAGTTAATTTAAAATTGATATATATATATATATATTTCATCCAAATGCACATAATGTTTTTCTTATGATATTATTTAACATTATATATCTTTATAATTGTCTCAGGGACACAATGATTAACTAGATTCTTAATATAATTTTAATATTATGTATATTTATTGATACACTAAAAATTTTATTAAATTGAAATTATAATAACATCATTAAGAACCTAATCCATATGAGGATTTGGTTCATCAATTCACAATAGTTACTATAGATTCCATGTGATAAATGTTTTGGAGGAACTAAAAGATTTATTACACCATCCACAATTCTCTTCATTTATATTATGTTTGAATTCTCTTTTATCTATATCAGTGAACATATGTATATGTTTCATAATCATTTATTTATGGAATATAACTTTGTAACAAATTTTTATCAATTTTGGGATGAAAAAATTAACCAATATGTGATATCATTGTGTCTTTGAAACCACTATAGAATATCTATCCATTTTAGATTTCAAGTTTTTTTCCTCTTTTATTATTATTTTAAAAAAATAAAGTCAAATGATTCCTTAGATTACATGTACTCATACTTTGGGAGTATCCCCATTCAATTATTCTAGTTATCCTTTGATAGGATTTTTTCCCACTATTCATTGCATTTTCTACTTCTCATGATAAAAATCAGTAAGACTTCTATTAGATAATATCCTTTTGTATTTAACCTACATACACATGGGATTCCATATCAATGGGGTTTATGTATGGGAATTCCTCCATTTTATATTAATTATTTAAATAATATATTTTTTCATCAATGGATTCATAATATTATATCATTAATCTATTATTTTCTTCTTTTATCAAGGACCCACTTAGTTTAGAAACCAATATAAATATATGTTTCTTCTCTTCTAATCTATCAGGAGGATATTTTTTTGTTGTATAACCATGAAAATATTATATACCTATAAATTAGAATTATTCTAATTAATATTATATAACTATATGAAAATATATTTCTCTAGTTTTGGAACATCATTAATATCATTTTTCAATCTCAAAAAGGCATTCTTCAACTAATCTCATAATCATTAAATGATATAATGGTATGTAAAAAGTTCATATTTCATGGAATCCATAATATATTCCTCATGTGATAATTGTATTATAATTATATTATCATAACACTGATCTATATCAATACACTACTAAAAATTTACATCCTAGTTTTATGGATACAGTTATCTTTCTCAATCTATATTAAATTTCACGAAATATCCAAATGAAAATTATTTTTAGAAGTCTATTCTGAACATAACATATTTTCATCCTAATAATTTTTATACCTTAATTCCATTATATATATATATCATCCACCGTATCATTAGATTCATTATCTAAAAACAAATGAATATTCCCAAATTAAATTTCACTTTATATTGAATTATGGAATCAATACATTACATAAATAAAAAACTTATGGTATTAAGAATAATATATCTATATCAAAAATGAAATAAACTCAAGACCCGTATTGATAAAATATAGTTAATTAAAAAAATAATTCCAAACGTTGTTAGTGAAATAATACACCAAATATAAAAATTTTAGTTGTTCATAAATATAAAAAAATTAAAATATGTAATAATATTTTATTCAAAAAACCAATCATCCTATGTAGTTATACCATGAACCCCTATCTTAAATATATATATATCTCACTAAAATTATTAAATAACATTAAATGTTATTGAAATCAATTTTTTTCAATATCGTGATCAATAATACATGAAATATTATTGTAAATAATAAAAACATCATGTTTTTTGGTTGTTCTGGTTGAACATGTGATTATACTTATTTTTAGTCATATAGGGGATATTACTAACCATTATGATGTGAATAGAATATATAGTTGAAGTCTAATATTAATTGTAACATTTTGGATCATTAGAGGGATCAAATGATGATGAAAACTATCATGATGATGATGATATAAGGAGATTTATGATAGATATAATACAAAATATATAGTTTTTAGAATATCTACAAAACACCTTTTTAGATGTTTAATTCCTTGGATCATAACAATCAGAATCCTACATTCCACATTAGTATCTTATTTCCGACAATGAATGAAGAAATTGATGGTGTATAAATGTTTTCATAAATACTATATGAATATCTTATATATTTTATATGGAAGAGATTCATTAAAAAACTGATATTTAACATGTTAAATTTTCTTATTGTATTTAAAATATACTTTTCAAATATGGAATTGGTGTACATACATATAATTCCCTCTATAATGACACAGATGGCCCTCCTATGTAATGAACAACATATAATTACCTTATCCACCTATACTATGATGAATATATTGATGTGTCATTATAATATTACCATGATGTTTTCTCATGGGGAGTACAAATTTCTTAATTTTTTATGACGCATTTATTGATTTATTCCATGTCCTTATTTCTTTAGTGGTGATTCGGAATAATATATGAGTCTGAGATAAAATCTTATTTATATGTTTCATCTTTATAAAATGTGAAATAAAATTAGTCATTTATAACTACAATATTCCATTTTCATTTTTGTAATGTCCCGAAATATCCAAGGAAATTCATTTCTTTAATACATGAGAATTTTAAGAGTCTATGAAGGCGCCTGATTTAAAGGCCTGGTGTGCCTAGAAACAGTTTCTAATGTTTTTCTCGGGTACATTTAGTAAACTTACAAGCAGGTTTTTAGATCTTTTGAACTGGTGCTCAGAATTGAAATATGAGGGCATCGTTGAACTCGCAATGCCATTATTGGTTTAAGAAAACATTCACCGTGATGTCAGTTAGTTGAGAATAAAAGATAGGTTTTTTAGAGAATGATTTAAATAAAAATAATGTTTGTGGCTCTATTTTTCTTTATTGGTTAAAACCTCCACATGGAAGATGGAGGTGGGACCAACACATAATAATCTCCCATGATATGTTATGGTGGTGGGGCCACCCAAACTTGACCTCCTGTGAGAGTTTATGATTTGGGGACCACATGGGACTAAATCCCCTATTAATAAGGGAAATCAAAACCTCTCAAATCCTCTCATTAGTGACATAGAGTCTCTTCATGCTCCCCTCCATTATTAGTTCCAACTCACCAAACAGAAATTTTGACAATCTTATGAATTAATTAAGGGGATCCAAGTTAATTAATTTGTGAATTTTGAATTTTGTGCCATTAAATTAAAAATAGATAAACATAATCTATTATTTCGGATTTGGGGTGGAATATTGTGGAGAGGAGAGCTAGGGAGAAACAGAGTTCTCCAACGAAGACCCTCGCCTCCCAATGAAGAACAAAGAACGCATTCTTCCAATGAAGAATTCCGACAATGATCTCCTTTGATCCTCTTCCCCAGACTCCTACGGACATGCGGCATCTTCCACGATCGACGTGATAACTTGTGATTGGAAATATGTGGCAGACATGACGAATGATGATCTCCTCCTTCTTCTTCTTTCCATGACTTCATCATCGAACAACGATCAATGGTAGGTGTCAATTTGGGTAATATTACCATCCTTTTTCTCTTCTTTGGTTGGAATGGAATAGATGTGGTGGTTGTAAAAAAATTTATGTTCATCATTCTTTTTCGTGATGATCCAAATGTTACCACCGTAAATGTGGAGGGTGCGGGCCAAGCCAACATGGACCTGACCCCTTATCTATTCTTGTTTATGATGATATTCAGCATGTCAAGGAAGACATGAGGCGACGAAGGCGACAAAAACAATGACCGCGCTACCCACGTCCTCCGTCATCTGTGCCACCTCGGCGGCATCCCGCACCGTCCCCGGCCGAACCACTGCCAGCCGTGCCACTCGCAGAGCCAAGCCGCTGCCCCAAGTGGGCCAGCTTCCCGCCGGCCAACCCGGCCGCCTATAGGAATGTCCACGCCATACCCTCCCACCACCCAACCTGCCTCCTGCACGGCCGCCGTCCGGCCTGGCAGTGCCTTGCCCAGCTCCCGGTCAGCCCGGCCGTTCCCCACCGGCCTGGCCGACCACCTCCCGTGTGCCCGACCAAACCTCGATGGCCCATGTGCCCCGCGTTCCCCGTGACGCCTGAGTTGCGCACCTCGCAGCACTGGCTGAACATTTCTGGGCCTTCCAGGCCGAGACTGCGAGCTGCACTACACATACGATTGGACAGTCCACGACCTCGCGACCAGTCTGCGCCCCTGTGCTAATCGCACCCTTCGCGGACTACTGGGTCGGGCCTAGTGGGTGAGGCCAAACCCAATGGGTCAGACCAGTCTAAGTTGGGCTAGGTCGGTCCGACATGGTTGGACCTGAGCCAGACCCGCTACGACCCCCCTTTACATTATTTGACCATATCTTTGGCACCGGATGAAAATTTGGCGAACTGTCAGTGGCACTGGTATTATTCTAGCATGATGGTCCCGTTGAGTATACACCACTAGAGTTCAGGGAAATGTTGAGATATGTTCCGGTTGGATCGTGCAAGAATCCATTTGGGCCCTCGGGACTAAAAGGATAATAACATATATATCGGGCGTACGATTAGCGCGCAGTCTAATTCATTGAGACCCATATGACATGGAGTACCTTTTAAATACTTCTATGTGGGACTTCGTGGCATTTGGAGTATCGACCTGTAGCTCGTGGAGCAGATCCTCCCAGAGATAATCAAGCTTAGTGAAGAGACCTAGTATTTGGATGAGACATGACGACTATAGACTAATTTGACTCGGAGTGATTCGACTAGCCCAGTGGGAAGCGCCTTTGTGAAGAGGAAAACCCACAGTGGCGAGCACCTTGGTGTCCTGGCAGACCCACGGTACTCGAAAGGAGGAGTACCTCTGTAGGCTATGAGGGGGAGTGCCTTGGTGATGCTGCAGACCCATAGTGGGGAGCGCATTGGTGATGCAGAAGACCCACAGTACTTGACGGCAGGAGTACCTCAGTAGTCCAATGGTATTGGGAAGCACCTTGGTGACACGACATTTCCACTGTACTCGATAGAGGAGGATTTTTCCAGCAGAAGAGGTTTAGCAGTGTGACTGGGGATCATACTTGATACTACCCCTAGAATAAAATCATTGTTTGAGTTGTGTCATTAACTTTTGTGTTTACCTCATTATTGAGAGGGATTACTTGATAACATAGGTATATGTATGGGCATATACCTAAGTGGGGATATATGTTGATTTCATATTTTGTGGTATAACCTTATTGGTTTTTTGAGACATTGAGGGTCTTAGGGTCCCTACTAAGTATCATTATACTCACCCTTTCATAGGTTATTCCTGCACCTCATTGTGTTGGATGCTGACGATGGACAGAGCTGACCGAGTCTGGGTTTACTAGGACTGGATGATACACTGAGGTGGAACACACGGCGTGACAACACTCGAAGGAGACAGACGGACGTGGAGTGATGTGGAGGAAATCTGTAACTACCCTTTATGTGGGATTTCCCTATGGACGATCCAGGAGCCGTTTTCCATTTTTCTAGTACTTGTAATTTTAGTTTTCTTATACATTAAAGTTGGACTTGTATTTCTGACCCCCTTTTTACTTTTCAGCACTCATTTTTATACAGTTTTAGTTAGTGGTTTGTTTCCATCCCATACTCTATTGTGTGCGTTTTCAAGTTGTAAAGGCAATGACTTCCCATTTTTGGGAATTACGCCTTTGGTGCTAGTCTCCATCCCCCACCCTATGAAAGGTAGGCTTGGGGTAGTCACCGTACAGGCCCCGAGGGATGGGTGTTGACAAATTTGCATTAGATGAGTCAGTTCTGTAGAAAAACATAGGAATCTTATCTTTTCCATGATGCAATAGTGTTAAGGGTACTGAGTGTATTTTTCAGTTCATCTTGTCCAGTGTTGATGCAGCGACAAATGTATCCATACACTAGGACCCATACATATGATTTCCAACTCAGTGCATGAAAACTATCATTGTGTGTGTTTTTTAAGAAGTTTTCGTTAAGTCATCCCAACTAGGTCATCTCACCATGTATAATTTTTGACTGTTTCACATCTGTTTTTTTTTCAGGATGCCTCCCCGAGGCTGACCATCTAGAGCCCTGAGATTTGTACACGCAGATTTCCCACCAAGCAACAATGCCTCGGTGTTGGGCCCTCTTCCCATGGGAGCACCAACGATCCCACTAAACTTTGGGAAACCAATTCCTCCAGCCCCAGCAGCAGACGATGCATACAACTTTAGAGCGTTGAAAAAGTTCCAGCATCAGAGGCCGCCCAGGTTCAGGGGAGAGATGTACCCAATGGCAGATGAGGATGGGATGGAAGATGTGGTGAGTGTCTCCAGACTAATAGAAACAAAATCTGACCTTATAGTGATCCTTGATGCGAGTCTCCTTCAGGAAGCTACATGTAGATGGTGGAGCCTAATGCTCTAGGTGCATGATGATGTGACAATACTATGGGAAGACATTGAGAGCCTGTTTCAGGCGGTGTTTTTCCCATCCACCCTATCTGGAGTGAGGATACAAGAGCTACTTCACTTGCAAAAGGGTAGCAAGACGGTGGAATAGTACTCACCGTGGTTTACAGACCTCTTGTGATACTCCATAGATATGGTATGCGGCCTATTTTTCAGGGCCCAGACCATCAAACAAGGGATCAATTGAGAGATCAGGGTGTCGATGATCTCCCTCAACATCCTGACGCAAGATAGGGTGTTGGAGCGAGGTCTCGTAGTGGATATTTTCCATACTGAGTAGTCTCCAGTAGTGAGATTGACCACTAGTAGACAGGTAGCAAAGTCTTATGCAGCTGGTAGTAGATATATGTCATAGAGGTACAAGAGGACCATACCCATGGGTGGACGACCGCATGACATAGGATTGGTTGTGCGGGTAACCCGTGGGAGAGACATATAAGCCCGGAGCTGGCAGTGTTTCAAATGTGGCGGTCATGGTCACATGGGTTGTGATTTTCCAACACTTCATTTGGATGATCAGATAACAGTTGAAGGAAATCCCATTTAGAGATAGATATTCGATGGAGGAAGTCCTCAGGGAGATGGTGGACTTGGCAGAGGAGCTGGCCATGTAGCTGGAGGCGGACGAAGGATCGAGGTGTTATCGCCACCACCACCAGGAGGTCCACCCCAACCGTAGAGAGCATGTGGATATGCGAGAGCTCAGCTCCAGGAAGCTGAGGCAAATGATCATGGTGATCCGAAGATGATTTGTTGTATGGTCTGTGTCTACTCCACCTTAGCTACAGTTCATATAGACACAGGTTCCAATCACTATTTCATTTCCACTTCCCTCTTTCGGAGCTCAGAGATTTTGACAGAGAAGTTTTCTCGATCCTTACGTCTAGAGACTCCTATGGGGTTAGACTCGGCGATTACGCACCGATACCGGTAGTGTAATCTTACTCGAGGAGGTGAGAGCATCAGCTAGAATCACTTAGTAGCAGCATCGGGGCCTTACGACATCATCATTGTTATGGACTGGTTATCTACAGTCCATGCTCAGATTGACTGTATTAGGTGGAATGTGTGGTGTGTCCGCATGGATGGGACTGGGTTCACCTTCACCCACAAGAAGGGAGCGTTTGCAGTGCATGATGGACTTGCCCAGAAGAGATTATAGCTGATCACTCATCAGTTGGATTGCCTTACCCTCAGAGCTGTTGATGTGGAGAGTCCGACTTATCTTGTAGTGGTGGACCAGTACACAGATGATTTCCCTGATGATATCCCAAGTCGAACTCCTCATAGAGAGGTGGACATCAACATTTACGTATACCATATGACGGCACCAATATCTAAACCATCATATAGAATGGATCTAGTGGAGCTTCATGACCTGCGGACACAGTTAGAGGAATTTCATGGAAAGGTATTCATCCAGCACAATGTTTCTCCCTAGGCGGCCCTGATCTATTTGCTATGAAGCAGATGGAAGCATTAGTATTTGTGTTGACTACCTTCATCTAAGCCTAGTGACCGCGAAGAACATGTACCCACTCTCAAGGATTGACAACCACTTTGATCAGCTAAAGTGAGCACAGTGGTTCTTAATGATAGACATCAAATCTGGTTATCACCAGCTCAGAGTTCAAGTTGAGGATGTGTAGAAGACGACCATCATATGTCGGCATAGCCACAATGAGTTATTGGTTAGGAAATTCATCATACCTAACACTCTAGCAGTGTTCATGGAACTCATGAATAGGATTTTACATCCTTACCTCGATCGCTTTGTCGTAGTCTTCATCGATAACATTCTGATCTAGTCAAATACTGAGAAGGAGCATGCCTACAATTAGGAGTTAGTACTAGACACACTCCAAGAGAACTAACTTTATGGTAAGCTCTCAAAATTCCAGTTTTGGATCTGAGAGGTTCAATTGGTGGGAAAATTCATCTTCAAGGCTGGTGTTTCATTGGATCTAGTGATGATTGAGGAAATACAGTCAGCGGAGCCCCCCAAGAGTGTGACGAAGGTGTGAAGATTCATGGGTTTGGATCGTTACTACCCGAGGTTCATTCTTCATTTCCCAAGAGTTAAAACACCACTATAATCCTTGATGAATAAGGGGAAACCCTTCATGTGATCGAAGAGATGACAACAGAGATTTCAGGACCTGAGGGAGAGGCTGACTAGTGCCCCCATCATGAGGCTTCCAGAGGAAGGCATATGGTACATAGTCTACTGCGACGCATCAGGGACCATACCCGGGTGTGTCCTGATATAGGAGGGAGCAGTGATCATGTATGGTTCCCATAATCTGAGACAACATGAGCAGAACTACGCTACCCATGACCTAGAGTTAGCAGCAATGGTCTTCCCCATGAAGATGTGGAGACACTATCTGATGGACGAGTGTTTTACCATGTAATCTGATCACAAGTGTATAAGTTATATCTTCTATCAGAATGACATGAACCTGAGACAAAAATGTTTGGATGAGTTCCTCCAAGACTATGGCTTCAATATATTCTATAATCCTAGCAAGGTGAATGTTATTGCAGATGCACTCAGTAGTCGGTTTCGTATACAACTGTTAGGCGAAGCGACAGAGAAGCTAGCCGCTTTACAATTATCCTTTGTGGATAGTGATGGATCAGCTTTCCAACAGTATCTCATAGTCACACCCCCACTCCTTCAGTGAGTCAGGGAGGCACAGTGTGGTGATGCTGATTGCGGGACACAACATTCTCATATAATACAGGGCATGCACCTGATGGTTTTTCTGAAGGTGGGGAGCACGTCATCCTCTTCAGAGGATGTACTAAGGTATAAGTTTCACTTCAGGGGGTATTGTTGAGGGAGTTCCACACATCATATCTAGAATTAAATCCACTAGTGGTGAAGTAGTTCCAGTGTCTCCCGAGACAGCACTGATGGTCGGAGATGAAGAAGGAAGTTGCCGAGTTTGTCTCTCGGTGCCTTACTTGATAGCAGGTGAAGGCAGAGCACCAAGTACTGGAAGGCTTGGTTCAACATTTAGAGGTCCCATATTGGAAGTTGGATGAGATATCCATGGACTTCATGATATGAAATCGACATACATCTAGGGGTAATGACTCGATTTGGGTGATCATCGACCGACTCACCATGTTGGCCCACTGCCTACCGATCCGAGAGAATAGTTCAGTAGAGAGCTCGGTACGCCACTATGCACAAGAGATTATGCGGATACCTGGAGTACCTTATTCTATTTTCTTTGATCATGACAAATGGTTTATTTCCCGGCTATGGAATTGTTTGCAAGAGGTTTTTAGGAAGCATCTCCATCCGGGAACGACCTTCCATCCTTATACAGATGGTCAGACTGAGCGGACCATTCAGACCCTTGAAGACATGTTGCATACAAGTGTCCTTGACTTCGGTCATAGCTTGGAGGATCACTTACTATTGGTGGAGTTTACATACAACAATAGCTATCAATCCACGATTGGGATGGCTCTTTTTCAGGTGTTATATAAGGGACCTTGTAGATTTCCCTTGTGCTGGACAGACCCTGAGGAGTCACCACTAGTGGGACAGAAATGGTATGAGCTACAATGGAGAAGATGCAGATCATCCAGGAGCGGATTAAGACTGTACAGTTCAGATAGATGTCATATGCAAATTGGATATGGAGACCTCTAGAGTTCGATGATGGTGACCACGTATTATTACAGCCCCCACCTCGATGAGGTTTACGAAGATTTGGCCGAGGCAGCAAGTTATCTTTGATATTTATCGGACCTTTACAGGTTCTCAACAAAGTACGTGTGGTGGAATACCTCATGGATCTTCCGCCGCAGTTGCATAAGGTGCAGGAAATCTTCCACGTATCACAGTTGAGGAGATATGTGCACAACCCTTCTCCCATCATCAACCATGAAGAGTTGGATGTCGAAAATAGGGTGACATTTATGGAGATTTTAGTGGAGATTGAGGATTGAAAAGAGCGTGTCATACGTGGATGATCGATACCTCTGGTGCGCATTCGTTGGTAGCACGAGAACCTCCAGGATAGCACATGGGAGTAGCAGGGTCAGATGCATGCTCTGAACCCCCACATGTTCTCTCAGTTCGAGTTGTAGCATACGGGGACCTAAATCCCTAAGGTGGGGAGAATGTAAAGACCCGGAATTTCCATGGAAATTTTTTTCTTATATACATGGGAATTTTACAAGTCCGTGAAAACTTATGCCACATGATTTCGAGGCCCAATGTGCCCGAAATCAATTTCTGAAGGTTTTTTCATGTACGTTCAGTAAATGTACGAGCGGTATTTTATAAATTTTGAACTGGTGCTCAGAATTGAAATCCAAGGGAACTATTGAACTCACTGCACCAATATTCTCTTAATAAGACTTTCACCCTGAAGATAGTTGGTTAAGAAAAAAAGATAATTTTTTTGTTATTTATAGAATGATTTAAATAAAAATAAAGTGTGTGGAATTATTTTTATTTGTTGGTTAAAACCACTACATGGAATTTGGAGGTGGTACCACCACACCTTAACCTACAATGAGAGGTTATGGTGGTGGGGCCCACACGATTCTATCCTCCTGTGAGAGGTTACAATGAGGGGACCACAGGAGACTAAACCCCATAATAATGAGAGAGAGGAAACCCACTAAAACCCCCTCATTAATGAGGCAGAGTCTCTTCACACTCCCGTCCTTTAATAGTGACAACTCTCATAACTTAATTTTTTTCCAGCCTTATGAATTAATTAAGGGGAGCCAACTAAATCAATTCCTCAACTATAAATTTTGTGAGAACAAATTAAAAATTGATAAACATAATCTAATTTTTTGGATTTATTGTAGAATATTGAAGAGAAGAGAGCTTGGGAAAAAAGGAGTTCTCCAACGAAGAACCTCATCTCCCGACGAAGAACGATGAACGCGTTCATCCAACAAAGAATTCTGGCATGGATATCCATCAACTATCTTCTTCAGACTCCTACCAACGTGGAGTGACTTCCATGACCGACGTGCGAGATCAGGATTGGAATTGTGTGGAGAATGTGATGAATAATGATCTCCTTCGTATTTTTTTACCAACTTCATTGTCAAACAACGATCAGAGGTAGGGGTTAATTTGAGTAATATTATCTTCCTTTTTCTCTTCTTTGGTTGGAAAGGAATCAATGCGGTGGTTTAAAAAAAATCATGTTCATCTTTCTTCTTCTTGATGAGCCAAATGTTACCACCATAAACGTGGAGGTGCGGGTCAATCCAACATGACCCAACCGCTCAGCAGTTCTTGTTTATGATGATTTTCAGCATGGGAACGATGAAACGTGGAGACGGAGTTGGAGAAGAAAAAGGCAGCGCTACCCATGAAATCTATGATGTGCACCGCCCCAGCAGCGTCCCACACCGCCACCAGCCATCCAGCCCCGACCGAGCCCCCGCTAGCCGTGCCGCTCGCGAAGCCGAGCTGCATCCCTATGTCGATCCGTGCCTCGCCGGCCTGCCCGACCACCCGCCGACCTAGCCTCGCCCTCCACGGCCGCCCGCTGGCCCGCCTGCCAGCCTGGCCACTCCCCGCTAGCATGCTCAGCCACCTCCTGTGCGCCTAGACTAACCATGCCCGACCATGCGCATGCGTGCCCCGCGCGCCCCGTGCCACCTTACCTGCGCCCTGTGCGGCGCTGGCCGAACCGGTCTTGGCCATCTGGGCTGAGACGTCGAGCTATGATCGACGTGCGCCTGGCTGAGCTGGCCTTCCTTGCCCCTCGTGGAGCCTCCGGGATGAACCACCCTTACACCGACGCGTCGTCGGTCCACGAACTTGTGACAGGTCCGCACCTCCGCGCTACTCGCGGCCTTCGCGGTCTGTAGGATGGGCCCAACAGGCTGGTCCAAACCCAATGGGTCGGCCAAGACTATGTCGGGCCGGGTTGGTCTGACCGGGTTGGACGGGACCCAGTCCCGCTACGACCCCAATTTACTTTCTTTGGCCATATCGTTGGCTCTAGAAGACCGTTTGACAAACTGTCAGCGATAGAGTAATTCTTTGAGAACGATGGTCCCTTTGAGTATACCCCACTGGTGTTCGGGATAATGATGAGATACGGTCAGGTTGGATCGTGCACGAATCCAACTAGGCCCCCAGGACTAAAAGGATAGTAGTTCATAGACCGGGCGTCTGATTGGCATGTATTCTGTTGCGTTGATACCCTTATGTCGTGGGAGACCATTGAGATACTTCTACGCGGGACTTCATGATAGTTGGAGTATCCACCTATAGCTCATGGAGAAGATCCTCCTGAGGACGAGCATGCTTAGTGTAGAGACCTATTAGCTGGATGAGACCTAACAAATGCTGAGCAATTTGGATTTGAGTGATTAAACTAGCCTAGAGGGAAGTTCCTAGTGGTTGCGGAAGACCCACAGTGGGGAGCACCTTGGTGTCGCTGTAGACCCACAGTACTCGACAAGGGGAGTACCTTAGAATGCTACGAGGGGTAGAACCTCAGTGACGTGGAAGACCCTCGGTGGAGGGAGACTTGGTGACATAGTAGACCCACTATACTCGACATGAGGATTATCTCAGTAGTCCCAGGTTAGTGGAAAGCGCCTTGGTAATGTGGCAGGTCCACTTTGCTCAATAGAGGTGGATTTCACCACATCTGAGGTTTGGACAGTGTGACTAGGGATGTTACATGATACTGCCCCTAGTATAAAGTCATGTTTTGAGATGATTTAATAACTTTTGTGTTTTTACCTCATGAATGAGATTCAATACTTGATAATGTAGGTATAGGTAAGGGCATATACATATGTGGTGATATCTATTGATTTCCTACATTATGGTTTATCCTTGTTGGTTTTGTGAGACCTTGAGGGTCTCAGGGTCCCTACTGAGTATCATTATACCAACCCAAGCATGGGATATGCCTACACCTCATTGTATTGGATTTAGACGATAGACATCCCTGACCGAGGCTGGGTGTTCTGGGACTGGATGGTACCCGGAGGTGGACCACATGACGTGATGGTACACGAAGGAGACAGATGAACGTGAAGTGCATTGGAGGTTATCTGTACCTATCCTTCAGGTAGTATTTCCCAGTGGATGATATAAGATCTTTTTTCACTTTTTCCAGTACTTTTACTTTCAGTTTCCTTGTACTTTACAGTTGGTCTCGTATTTCTAACCCCCATTTTTTCTTTTCAACACTTCTTTTTTATACAGGTTTAGTTACTGTTTTTTTTCAGCTCGTACACTTTTCTGTGCGTTTTCACATTGTAATGGAAATGTCTTTCCAGTTTAGGGATTTACACCTTTGGTGCTAGTCTCTAGACCCTGGCATATGGAAGGCGGGCTTGGGGTAGTCACGGAATGGGCCCCGGGGGACGGGTCATGAAAATATTCCCACTATCATCTATAAATTATATTGAAATGAATTTTTATATATTAAAAAAACATGTATTATATTGAAGGTACCCATGACATAGTGGGATTGGTTAAAACTATATCATACATATGTGGATCATTTACTATTATCTCATCCCATCTATTGCTAAAAAAATCATTCATAATATATCATATGAAATAAAAAACAATATTATTATATTATAAATTAGATAGATATTCCTATATTTAAATATTAAAACAATGTTTTAATCTACAAGTTCAATCTTATATGTAAACTGTATGGATATTTAATAGAGTAATGTAATCTAAACTACCAAATTTTTATTACATATCACATGTATTGACACTAAAACATTCATAGTTTTTAATAATTTTTTTTTCATGAAATTTGATATTTTTAAAACATTTCAAAACATGATAAAATAAATAAATCACATTTTTTGTTTTCTCACATAAAGACATACCATCCATTTCTCCTTCAAATGATTATATTATAAAGAATAGAATAATCTAATATAGGTGTTTTCTCGCCATATAGTCGTAGGTATTAATCATCCCCATCCACATAATAATGAATATAAAAACGACTATTTTTCTTTATGTTACACACGACGGGATGAAATCTTATAAGAGAATTTTCATGAATGATCACACAAAACTATTACTGTAGAACTTCCATTTCATTAATAATATAACATGATTGATCGTGAAATATCCCTTGTGTTTATTAAAACTTGGATAGATATTATTCTTGATATTTTTATATGAAGTCATTGTAATATCCCTGATCCGGTTGCCACTCAATGGGTGCCCCAAACCCGGTTGGCCACATGACCTCAAGCACATTTCCCCAAATTCCAGAGGCTACCGACTAGCAGTGAGGGCCGAGGTCTGATTTTGGGGAAACTATTCCCTCCTTTTTTAAAGTGTAGCACAACAGAAAAGATAAATAACATACAACAGTAGAAGCAGTAAACAATTTTCAACTGAAAAAGGGAACCATTAGTCAAATATATGATGATGCATCATGTCACTAATTCTATGAAAGCATCCAGAACAGGATACACTACAATACAATACAATACAACTCAAAGTACAAGGTACATCCAAACAAAAAAAAATTAGAGTAAACGAAACACATCAGCATCACTAGCCTAAGCTCGGTCCCATGCTTTCCTACTCCTCGTCTACAATCATGTACCTGTGTAGGGACCCTTTCCCCTATCAACATCTACAGTAATATAGTCAGTTTGGGCCGAAAACATGACCATACAGGGTTTGAGAATGAATCCCAGTTGGCACCCACCAAATCCCTGTGCCCAACTGTTAGTGAAAATATGCAAGAGTAGTGTTAAAAAGTAAATGAAATAAAATAAACCGTACTTATAAGTAACTAAATCTACTAGTTATATTTCCATTTTAATATTCATTTAGCCATGCCAAGCATGTTCATTAACTTGGCAGGTATAACATTTGAAAATCACAACATTGATTACTCATGAAAACACTGTCCTCAGACATACAATCCTTACACTCAGGTAATCAGAATCAAAACTCACAGGTGTCTGCCCACAGGCATAACGATTATTTCCCACAGGCGTACGAGGTATCACCCACAGGAAAAGAAACTACTTCCCATGGGCAACAAAACTACTAACCACAAGCATGGTAAAGGTTTTCTTCAAGCTAAATGAAACACAACCCTCAAGCTATACAAGTAACGGGGCGGATCCCAACACATAAGAAAACAATTTTATAAAATTACCCTCAAGGGAATTTAAAAACATGCTAAAATTCATGGTATACGAATATGTGTTCTGGCCAAACTACTAAATTGAAGAATGTACCCATGGGGTGGTCTTGGATCCAAGCAGGGATCCCAAGAACCAGTTTAAACTTATCATTAGATTATCTATGCAATTCAAGATATATTTTTTTCCAAGGCCTCATCCTTACGACACCCAACATGGGTTCTTAGCACACAGTAATATATTTGAACTCAATAGTTGTAAATAAACACCAGACCACCAACCTTTATCGTATCTGATTGGTATACGTGAATGATGCCACTCGAAACATCCTAGAACTACACAGATCTGGGATAATAGAATTATCATTCAAACGTAATTAAATTCCCTTAGAGTAATAATTGGTTAGAACAAAGAAAAGAGAGCGGAGGGAATACCCGTATGGTACCAATGTGAACAAAAAAGGCAGAATTAGATTCTCAGTGTGTGATAGGGTGATCCTACATGGTTCGTCCGTCCTACCAATCTCCAAATGGCGGTTCTACCTCCTATCACGAGTGACGAGGGTACTTACTGTTTTAAGCGAAAAAACAAACTACAAGGAATGTACTATCATGTATACGGTGTTTAATTTTCATTTTTTTTTCAATTCCCATGGCAGCTTCATTCCAGCGTGTCCCTGTTCACCCATGGACATGGGTACACAACGTGTGTTTGCTGATTACACGGCGTGCACTATCGCTTCCTTGGCGGCCGCATCCACTATTTTACTGTTCACCTGCCGACTGATTACACAGTGTGTAAATACAATGTCCATGGTGTGTAGTCAGTTTTTACACCCTTTATTTCCAACACGCCTACACAACTTGTGTACTCATACCACACGGCCAATGTATATGTCATGTGGAAAAGTACACGGTGTGTACACACAAAATTTGTTATTTTCCCCATTTTACCTATTTTCTCAAAAACACTTAAGGAAAAGGTAAAATATCAGACTCATACCTCAAAACAAGAACCGGGTTCTTAGAAACATACCCACTTAAAGCATTTTATCCCAGAATTTCCCTTCCAAGGGTAAAGAAGCTAATTCTCAGAACAACTCTGGCCAATGAGCACGTACGTCGGTCTCCCGGTCCCAGGTTTCGTCCAGCACTCAGCCAGGCTGCCATAGCAACCGAACGAGAGGAACTGACCAGCCTTGGAGATCCTTCATGCTCCTATAAATAATACGAATCAGATTCTCCTCAAAGGAGGCATCGACCTGAAGGTCAAAATCTTTGGATTGAAAGACATGAGAAGGGTCTGAGTGATAATGGCATAATTGAGATTTGTGGAAGAACTCATGCATGGTCCGGTACCTCTATGGTAACTGCAACTGATAGGAAACCGGCCTGAATCTCTTCAGAATATCAAATGGCCCCACATATCTCGGATAATGTTTACCTAGTCTCCTAATCTATATGTGTCGCATCCTCGGACAAACACATATAAAAACCTGATCCCCAACCATGAACTCCAAGGGATGTCTATGACGATCAGCATAAGATTTTTGACGAGACTGTGCAGTAGCCATTTTCTTCTGATTCAACTGGATCTGCTCAGAAGTCTCCTACATGAGACATTGTCCTAGTAAAGATGCCTCACCTACCGCTATCCATCACATAGGTGATCGGCATGGCCTACAATATAAATCCTCGTAAGGTGTCATCTCAACAGTTTCCTAAAAACTGTTATTGTAGGAAAACTAGACCTGGGGTATGCACTCCTCCCAAGAGCCCCCAATGTCTAGAATGCATGCAAGCAACATTTCCTCTAGAACCTATATCATATGCTCTGACTGTCCATCGGTCTGAGGGTGGAAATGTGTCCTCAGAAGCAACATAGTACCCAGTGCCCTGTGAAAACTTTGCCATAAATTAGAAATAAAGCGGGCATCCCTATCTAAAATAATTGAACGAGTGACCCCATGAAGGATTACAACCTCTCGGATATAACACATCATGAGCTCATCGACACCATAGGTATGCCTGATCGACAAAAAGTGAGCAACCTTTTTTATGTCTGTCCACGACAACCCACATATCATCACCACCTCGAGGTGTCCTCGGCAACCTAGTCACAAAGTCTATCACGACATCATCCCATTTCTAGCCCAGAATGGGTAACTGCTTTAACAGTACGACTGGCCTCTGATGCTCCACCTTCACCTGCTGATTGGGGGAACATCTCGTAACAAAACCAGCTACCTCTATCTTCATACCCGACCACCAATACTGACATCTCAAGTCACGGTACATTTTGGTAACTCCACGATGCACTGCCCACACTGAAGCATGAAACTCCTGCATCAACTCCTCGCATATATCCCCTGGAACCCACACTCATCCATGGACATGCAGTACCTCATCATATCCTATTTTCCATCCAGGAGGAGGGTCCCCACTTTCCACCGACTCCCATAGAACTAGGCCTTCTTAATCCGATAGTTGTCTCATCCACACTCTATCCAAGATTGTAGAAGTCTCAGATAAGGTAAAAAGATAGGTTTTCCCCACACTATTGTGCTCCTCCAAATACATCTTAGAGAACAAATCCACAAGATTTCACTCACCACTGTCCTCCTGCACTTCTTGTTTCTGATTCTTCCTACTTTGTGCATTAGCTACTTCATTACCCTTACTAGGTGTATAGGCAAGATCAATTTCGAAGGACTACACGTATTCGACCCACCTTCACTCTCACTTGTTCTAGTCACATTGGGTAAAGATATATTTGAGACTTTTGTGGTCCATAAACACAAAAAATGATCTCCTTAGAGGTAATGTCTCAAACAGAGAAACACATGAACAACTACAGCCAACTCGAGGTCATTTGTTGGGTAATTCCTCTCAAGAGGCCTCAACTGCCAAGACCCATATGCAACAACTCGATCTCCCTGCATCAACATTTCTCCAAGCCAAACGCCTAATGCATCATAGTAAATTGTATAGCTTGTCCCATTCTCCGGATGTATCAGGATTGGTGCTCATCTCAACCACCACTTAACCTCCGAAAATGCTATCTCGCAAGCGTCAGACCAAACGGGCATAACACAATTCTTAGTCAAACCTGTCAACAGTGCTGCTATGTTGGAGAAGTCATGTGTAAAACTCCTGTAGTAACTATCCAGCCCCAAGAAACTCCGTATTTCAAACACGTTCATCGGTTACACTAAGGAAAAAATTTCTATCTCCTTATATGGGTATACAGAAAACCCTACCTTGGAGATAATTTGACACGGGAAGGGTATCTGGTCCATCCATAAGTGGCACTGTATGTGCTTAGCGTATAACTGATGATATCTTAGTGTACTCAGTACGATCTCAAGATGTGTGGAATGTTCGTGAAGAGTGTGAGAGTACACCATGATTTCATCCAAAAATACTACAACAAATGAATCCAGATAAGGATGGAACACATGATTAATCAGATCCATGAAAACTGTTGGCGTGTTCATGAGTCCGAACAACATAACCATGTACTTGTATTGACCATATCTTCTTCGAAAATATGTAATCGGTATGTCTGATAGCCTATCATGTAACTGATGATATCCATATCTCAAGTCAATCTTCGAGAATAATCTTTCTCCCCAATGTTTATCATAACGATCATCAATCCTTGGAAAGGGATATCAGTTTATAACCATTAGCTGGTTCAACTTCCGATAATCCACACAGAGTCTGAGGGTATCATCCACCATCTTCCCAAAAAGGACAGGAAAACCCCAAGGAGAAGTACTGGATCAGATAAAACCCTTTGCCTTAAACTCCTCTAATTGCCTCTTGAACTCCTGAAACTCTGGTGTAGCCATGCTATAAGGAGGAATGTACTCTAGTGCTGCTCCTGGAACTAGCACAATAGATAAATCTACCTCCTCCTCTAGAGGAAGACATAAAAAGTCATCTGGGAAGACATCCCTGAATCGGTCAACCACTGGAGGGAAAATCTTCTAAAAAGTCATTTGATCATCCAGATATAAAATCACAATATGGTCTATCACTCCACCTCAGCCACGATGCTCTGGTCCAGCTCAGCTTGCCTGGACATTCCTTTCACCCTTGTATAGAATGTCACCTCCCTCTAGTGATGTGAAACTCACCCAGCGATGATATAAATCTAAAAAGGCTTGAAAGGGTACTAACCGGTCCATATCGATAATGAAATCATAATAAGTCATCTTTAAGTCATAAAGGTCCCATAAAAAGGTACACCCACCAACAACTTGGGGGAACTCCCTGCACTAACGCACACCAGTCGTTCTAGTTCCCAAAAGAGTTTCTAGTGTCATAAAATCAGTAGAATAAGAAACACAAAGCCCAAGGCTCTACACAATATTCACAGATAAAAAGATATGTGTAGCACCTGTATCAAAAATTGCAGAAGAAAAAATAGAAGCTACTAGAATAGTATCTCTGAAAGTAGTAGGTCATAGATCCCGCTCTTGTTCGGTCTGTTGCACTGCATATTCATGCCCAGTGCCACAGCCTTACGATATAGCCTGGATACCCTGAGCTGACCCACCCTTTTGCCTTTGAGATCCTAGGGTCTGGCAACTATGGCCACGACCACCATCTCAACATGCATGCCCTGAAGTACCGCAATTTCTCAACTAGTAAGAAGCTTTTGGTCCAGCTCCCGCATGAGGAGTCTATACAGAACCCCTCTCACAAGCCACTGGTGGAAACTCCCTGCAAAAAAACTAGAGATGACCCATCTTGTTGCAAACTCAGCACTCCACTAGGTCAAGTGGACAATACGGCCTCTGGTTTACCTCTTTACCTCACTGGTAACACATGACCTAAAAACCTAATGTATTATTATGGCTAGTACTGACAACGCGAGCGAAGTCCATATTCCTATTCTTATTAATGGTAGAAATTGTACTAGAAACTAGTGTTGAATAGCCTTGGCTGACACCACTAGCTTCTTTCATGTTCAGCTCAATAATCAGTGTCTGGTCCACAATAACATGCACTATAGGCAGCCTGAAAACATTCACTAGTGCTCGGATGTCATATCGAAGACTGTACTCTAAGAGTCTTGACCTCAACCTCTCATCACCCACCAGAACAGGTGAAAAACACTAGAGCTCAGTGAAGCGGGCAGAATAATCCATCACTGACATGGCGCCCTGCTGCATATTCATGAACTCCGAGCTCTATCTTCCCGCAGCGTATCGGGAAAGAAAATGTCATATAAGAGAGCCTAAAAATCATCCCACTCCATGTCTCGATGATGATCAGATTGGGTGGTAACATCCCACCACCTCTTGGTGGAATAACACAGAGTGTGTGTAGTGATATTGACCCTCCTCCTAGGAGGCTTCACTAGATGCTCGAATATCATCTACATCAAATCCAGCCATGACTCTGTAGCTTGTGTTCTGCAATCCCATGAAAATGTAGGTGGATGCTGCCGCTGGATGATACACGTCAGCTCTACCATAGATATGGTGACCTGTGGTGCTCCCTGGATGGTCTCCATGAACCGCTTGAAGCCATCACAGAACTGCAAATCCTCACATGTGCCTGGTATAATGGCTGGCGCCACGACTGGTACTACTGTAGGATCAACTATTATCCCATGACCCACCATCTCAAGAGTAAAATCATCACTGGTCTCCTTGTGAACAACTGATGGTCGTCTTGGTGGTAAGACTCTACAAGGTCAAACATGTGCCTTAGATTAAGGTCATCCAAGACTGAAAATAAGTACTTTAAGAAGGTAATAGGAGAAGAAAAGAATTCAAGATTTAAAAAACTTGACTAGACGGCCTTTATAAATACTACACGGCGTGTTCTCATAGGCCATCCACATTGATGTGTAATCTTGCTAAAAATTGTTGTTTTACACCCCAAACACATGGTGTGTCTTCTGAATACACAATGTGTAAGTGAATTTTTATCCCCATCCTGAGTCCTACTACACGAATAAGCCACATGGACCTCCTTTAAATGGATCTACATGGCGTTAATAAATCCTACACGCCGTGTACTCGACAAGCTCTTCACCTGCCCGTGTTGTTCGTGACACGACCTATGTACCCAGGTCACACTACATGGCATGTCCCAAAAAGACACGGCGTGCAGAATGAATTCTCAGACTGACCCATGTTGCTCGATACATGGCCTCCATAAAAGGCTGACAGTACAGGACGTGTGCCATAGGAATACGGCGTGTATAAGGTAGGGTAACACAGACCCATGTTGTTAGTGACATGGCCGGGTTCCTGGGTCAGACATCACAACATGTTCAATATCAACATAGTGTGTATGTATTAAGGTTCCACCGTTCATGTTGTTAGTTACAATGGCGGATACTAGGTCCATAATACATGGTGTGAAGAACCGATACCCGATATGTTTCCCCCAAAAAATCCCTTTCCCGTGTCTCTGCCCACACAGCCTAGGACACTGTATAAGACTACACAACGTGTACTTAGGGTACACGATGTGTACTTAAAAAGTTTTCATTTCTCATCGTATAGAAGAACAGATGGCATGTGTTCGTAGAACTACATGGCGTTTATGGTGGGTTGGTCTAGACAGTAATCCTCAGAAACTACTCTGGAACCTAGAAAAGTTGGACCAAACACCTAATTGTCAAATTCTGATCCGTGAGGGCCCATACTCCCTGCGAATCAAATATTGGAATCATATATATGTTATAAAAAGGAAAACACGTTAATGGTCCACCAAATCACGGTCATTGGGGGCCCATACTCCTCAATAACCAATGTTTGGCATTCATTCTATCAAAAACTAACACCAAAATACAATAAAAAATAGTAGGTATTCATCAAAAAAGCTATCACAACATCATTCTCTTCTAGAAAATCCACTATCACAACAACATGAAATTTCTATTACACCTACATGGAAAAGAAACTATGCATTGAATGTGATTATATCATTTTCCTAAATGATGAATGAGATGGAATACCCTCATCTTATCGTGTTGAAACTAAATAGAGCCCAGTATTCAAATAAATAGAACAACCACAAGTGTGTCACCCAATGGTGGAAATCTAGTCAACTATAATATTTGAAAAATAAGAATAATTGCAACATGAGTTAAATAGGATTTTCCCTGTATAGGGGTTAGCTACTCCCGAGCATAACTTATTACCAACTTCCATTTCTGTTTTATCCCTGACTAAGGCTCCAAACAATAAGTCAATGAAAAGAACGCCCTTTGATACCACATTGTAATGTCCTGTATCCGGGTTCCTCTCAACTGCTGCACCGAACACGGTGGGTCACATGGCCTCATGTACATTTCCCCAAATGTCAGAGGCTTCCGACTGGCAGTGAGAGCCTAGGACTAATAGTGGGGAAACTATGCCCCCATTTGTCAAAGTGTAGAGCAGTAGAAAAGGTAGATAACATATAATAGTGGAAGCAGTAAACAATATTGAACTCAAATAAGGAACAAGTAGTCATATATATGAAGATGAAAAATGTCACTAATTCAATGAAAGCATCCAGAACATGATACACTACAATATAATACAATATAACTCAATTTATAGGGTACAACCAAACAAAACAAAGTAGAGTAAAATGAATGCAGCAGCATCGCAAGCCAAATCTCGGTCCAATGCTCTCATACTCCTCGGATACAATCATATACCTGTGTAGGGACCCTTTACACTATCAACACCTGCAGTAATATAGTTTGTTTGGGCTGTAGACAAGACCCAAACAAGGTTTGAGAATAAATCCTAGTAGACACCCACCAATGTCATGCACCCAACTATCAGTGAAAATATGCAATAGCACTGTACAAAAGCAAATGAAATAAACCATGCAGTACACAAAAGTAACTAACTCTACCAGTTATATTTCCATTTTAATATTCATTTAACCATTCCAAGCATGTTCTTAAACAAGGAAGTTACATCCTGTGAAAATCACCAAGGTGATTACTCATGATAACACTATCCTCAGACATACAATCCTTAACCTTAGGTAATCAGAATCGAAACTCACAGGTTCCTACCCATACACATAACTAATATAGCCTATAGGAATATGTGGTGTCACCCACAGTCACATAAACTATTTCCCACAGACATCGAAACTACTGCCCCAGGCATGAGAAAGGTTTCCCTCAGGCTAAAAGAAACACTGACCTCGGGCTATACAAGTAAATGGGCTGAGACAAACACATAATCAAGAAATTATATACAATTCCTCTCAATGAAATTTAAAAACATTCAAAAATTCACAGTATCCCACAGGTATTTTTTCCAAACGTCTAAATAGAGAAACGCACCCCCCAGGGTGGTCTTGGATCCAAGCAGCGATCCCAAATAGCATTTTTAACTTATCATTAGATTATCTATGAAATTCTAGATATCTTTTCAGAAAAGGCCTCATCCATATGACACTACAACACGGGTTCATAGCACAATGTACAAAATATCAACTCAATAGTTGTAAATAAATACAAGACCACCTACCTCGATCATCTCTGATCGGTATACTCTAATGACGCTTCCTGAAACATCCACGAACAACGTATATTTGGGAAAAAATAATTCTTGTTCAAACTTAAATAACTTTCCTTAGAAGAAGAATTGGTAAGAACATCGCAAGTAGAAGGGGGCTTACCCATATTGTCCCAACATGAGAGATGGAGGGGGAATCAGATTCTCGGTGCGTGATCGGGTGATCCTCCAATGTTCGGATGTCCTCTAGAGCTCCAAATGGGGGTTTTTATGCTCTCTAGAATGGAAAGTCTACTATATATTTTAAGAAAAAAAACATACTACATGACATTTACTCTCTTTTACAGGGCATGTACTTTTCATTTTTAAACGGTTCCCCTGGCGGCTTCTTTCCACTATGGCATTGTTCACCCGTCGACATGGGTACATGGCGTGTGTTCCTGTTTTCACATTGTGTACTGTCACTCCGATGGCGGCTTCCTCCACCACCTCACTGTTCACCTTCCAACTGATTACAGGGCATGTAAATACAAAGTTCAAAGCATGTAGTCAGTTTTTACACCCTCTTTTATTGAAAAGCCTACATGCCATGTGTACTCATCCCACTCGGCCAATGTACATGGCGTGTGGAAAAGTACACGGCGTGTACCCACAAAATTTGGGATATTTCCCCATTTTCAGTAATTTAACAAAAACACTTATGGAAAAGGAAAAAGAAGATACACATACCTCAATACAAGAACCGGGTTCTTACAAACATATTTCTTTGGTCCACTATAGAATTATTTTAACCATGTCAATAATCTATCATATTTAGATTTTTTTCCACAGAATATTAACATTATTCCAATAAAAGCACCATCCATTTAAAAGAATTCTAAATCATCAATAATCGTTCAATGTCTCTAATAATTCATAATTTTGTCAACATTCATTATGATTTTAAGGAATAATATCAAACTACAATTTTCATACTGAGCCTATTTTATTTATTTTCATTAATCAACATCAATGTAATAATATTATTTTATTCCATTCTTTTTATCCATCATAATTATATCTTTAATTTTTATTTACATGAAACCACTAAAACCATGTGTATATTAAATAATTCATTGTTTGTTAAACGCTTGAACAATGTCACATTTTATATGAAACCCTATTCAATGGATTATATGATTGCTTAATAAGATAGGATAGTCCATTTGAGATATCTCTATACTATAATGAACATGTAATATTGATTCCAATAAAAATATCAATTAACCTTAAAAGAGATACACATTCTATAATGTTCACAATAATACATGGTGTTCTTGATTATTTTTTATTTCATTTTAATCACATAAAAGGATGTGGTCCATAATTATATTTTCACAAAATTTCCTAATATGTTTCATTCATGAAAACCATTCTATGAATAAAAAGTAATATTATGTTCTCCAAAGTATTTATTGATCATCATAGGCTTCTTGTATTCTCTTTCACTAGTTATCCCATAGATGATTCTATAATAACTGATTAAATAATTCTATGGCTTCTTCATGACATTCCTCACTATGTTATATCATAAATGAGGAATCCAACACATATTGTAACATAAACATAAAATATAGATTCACTTCATTTATCTTTTCAGTATGAAATCTATAATGTTTGAAAATTATTATTTTTTTGAATGAAATCCAACATAAACATTCATCTCCCTTCTCCACATAAATCTTAACAATAAATTACAGGTATTTTAAAGTTGTATGGTCTCAAAAATTATGAACTCAACATCATATATGAAATAATATTTCATGGATAGTAATTATTTCATTAATATCAATAGGATGATCATATTGCTAATGCGAGATGTCACAAAAAATAATTCCATTGTATACAATGATAATATCTGAGTATTATATCTAGGTACTATTTGAATTGATCATGTCAATGGAATCTTCACCTTTAGATTATTCTTATTCACCTGAATTAATAATGATTATTATTTTGTTATCTACTTTCCTATTGGAAATTATAATATGAATAATTATAATATTCCACTCTATATGTTATAATTTTCAGTTACGAATTAAATAAATGATCCAGTTATTGAAGAAAAAATAATCTTATCCCTTGATATATCTTTATCTAATATGAATATTAAATTCTCAACTCATTTTTTATACCTTATTATCTCGAGATTATAGGGACAAGCAATTATTTTTTTATAAAAAAATAAACATGAATAGTTTGTTGAAAATTAATTAATGGAATAAAATTTCCTAAAATAGTTCTTATAGCTTGACAATGTGGTATACATCAATATAATCATGTTGGTTTTGTAGAGCAGTATAAATTAATGAAAACATGAATTGATAAACATCATATACATCATCCATACAACAACTGTAATATTACATTTTATATTTTCTATCATACATAGGTGGACCATTAATTTATAGGGAAATAATCAATTAATATTATTCTCTTTGTATTATACATTACATAAAATCATGTAATAATACTATAAATTTTTTATTCATATATATTTCTTTTATGAAATTAATCATATTAGAAATTAACATCGTTTATTATTTTTGATTTTATAGAATATATAATGTAATATTATTAGTTTATAATGATTTTAAATTATTGACAAATTGTATTTATTAACCATTTTTTATTGAACTTGATTTTATCATAACCAGATGTACCTCAACATTGCATTCAAAACATCTAGTAACAAAGATATTCCTTTTGAAAATGTCTAACCATAACTCATTTTTCAGGACCATTCACTTGATAGTTTAAAATATATTGGTTATAAATTTGAAAGGTTTTTCCAGTATGATTTTATCTAATGAGACAATCTATGCATCTAGAAGATTTCATTATTCGGTATCCAACCCACTATATACCAGTATAAATAATTCATATATATTTTATAATATATTTAATTTATTAACAATGGTCCTTATCGAATATTTATATAGAGTCTTCGATATAGTATTATGAATATTTCCATGGTTAATCAAATAACATTGAAAATAAATTCCCTATGTAATAAATATATATTGTGTCAGAATTAATTATATCAATTGTACAATAACACAAATATTTAATTTAAGTATAACATTCCATAAAAATAAGTTTCATAGCAACATTACTCTTTTAATAAGAATTTAAAAATCACAATAAAAAAGTGAGATTACAGAGATTACATTTACTACATGGTAGTTTTCATGTAAAAACACCATGTATGGGATAATTCAATGTGAAATATAGAATGAAAAAATAATGAGTGACTCAGGATATTAAATTTCAAATTTATAGTATGTTCACCATGTTTAATTTAATTTGTGCATAATAACAAATAAGTCTAAATATAATGTAAATTTAGATTAAATACTTTACATAATAGTTACTTTTAGTGGAACTCACCTTAAACACATTAAATTTTTTTTACCGTATTATAAAAAAATAAAATAACCATAATCATATTTATATTATCGTATATGATATTAATATAAAATATTATTACCTTTTTTTTAATACTGATTCATTATATTAATAGTTTTAGGTAATTATTACCTTGTTTTTTAATAAGTTTTGACTTGTTAATTTTTTTTATAATTTCACAGATAATGACTAATTAATATAACTCATTTAAAAAATAATATAAATATTAAATATTGTAAGTATATATATATATATATATTAATATGAATCTATAATATTTGGAGATATGAAATGAAACACAAGATCATGTTGACGGTCGAAAATATGAATAGAGAGTGTTCTCATTTCTTTTTCCTACTAAAATAATGAAAATTAAATTATTTATATGTATATTATAATTATTTTATCATTTTAATTTCATAATTTTCATATTTTTAAATTTATACAATCCTTAATACATTTTATATGTAGTTAGAACTAATCACATTGCATTGTTGATTTTGTAGTCCACATGTACAAAAATGAAGTTATGATATTCCCACAAAAATGAAATCATGATGTTATGTGTTATATAATATTTATAAAAATGTATATTAATTATTGATATAATATATATAATATAAAAAATGAAGTTAAACATTGTTCTCAACATTATTTGGTTGTAATGAAAGAATGAATTACATAAGATCATAAGGAAATGGTCCTCCAAACACAATAAGGATTATTGTTTATCCCTTTTGACAATAGTTTTTATAGTTATAGGTTGTAATAAAACAAATACAAATATAATTATATTTATTATTCTAAGGATATTATATAATTACTATATAAAAATATTTTAAGGGTTGGTGAAATAAAGAAACGTAAAATGATTGTTGATGACTTAACCTCTTATTCGGGTAACTGCTTTTGGATTATACCAAAAGCCTTCCTAGTATTTATTTCTACACAATTTGATTATTATATGATGATCAGAGAGTAGTTTTGAGTATATTAAGGTCGAATTTTGGTGATAAAACACTCTTTATTGGTTCGAATACGTGAGTGGGTGAGTGTCCTTTAATAGTGGAGGAAGAGATGCATTCTAGTAAATATAATATTGTATACATTATTTAGAGGTGTCCATTAAATAATGTGCCTCTTTATTTTACATATAGATATTTAATTTAATATTATTTTCATTAAACACCATCAAAAACAAAAACAAAATTATTTTTCTTAATTTTTTGATAACTTTAATGTGTCCCTATTATTTACCTTTTTCTGTTTTCAATACAGCAAATAATTTTCTAGACAAGTTAATTTAAACAATATTAATATTTTAAAGTGATATTTGTTATAAAATATAGTAATTCATAATTATAAAATGTATTTATAATTTTCATTATAATAATCCAATGCATGTAGGAAATTAATTTTAATAGAACCAAATGAAATTTGTAAAAACACTACTTCACCAAAAACCATTCTGAAAATGTTTTTATTATTTAGGGGTCAAAAAGATAATTATAAAATATCAATTTGTACATAAATATACTATATTTTTTATTAATTAAAATTTAATGAAAAATTTGTATAATGTAGGATTTTGATTAATTTTTAATATTTTAATAAAATATCATTTATTTTAAGGAATCATTAATTACAATTTTTACATTATGTAATTAAAAAAATTTAATAATATCATGAATATTATAAAATTTGAATAAATTAAGTTAAAAACTATATTAAATTATACATTCATATAAAAAATAATATAAAAAAAATACTTTAATCAAATTAAACATCTTTTAATATTTTTATGAATTATAATATATATATTTATTTTCTAAATAATTACTTTATTGTCCTTTATTAACCATTTTATGTAACTGAATAATATATAAAAATTATTGATTATTTATTATTAATAATAAAGATAACTTATTTTTAATAATAGTATTTATAACATAACACTAGATGTTTTTCCCTATCCCATAGCATTATAGATTTTAAAATCAATGAAGGTTCATTTTTTGACTTTTGAATTATTTAACTAATTATATAGGTCAATTTAATAAAATAGTGTATCAAAATAGTCATAAAATTATATCCCAAGTATTCAAGATCATAACTATTTCTATACAATCATTATTGTATAACTCTCTAGATCAATTTTCAACTAATATTACTATGTAGACACTATGTAAACTAATTGTTACCTTAATCACTATAATTAATTTTAACATTACTGAAGTTTTATAATGGTAAAGAATTCATATAATATAAATAGACTATAAATATTATTTTTATTCCAACTATTTATATCCATTTTCCAATTTCAATTAATAGTATTTTTAATATTAAATTTTATCCCAATCGCACAGTCTTGTTGAGAAAGATGATTATTAATGTAAACGTTTTCAAAATATCAATATTTGTATATATATAAATTCAATATATAAAATTTACAATGAAATTAATTGGATCAATATATTTAAAATTGATATAATATGACATTAAAACATATTTAAAATTAAATTCTACATTAATAACACTTTAAATTAAAAGGGTGTTTTCAATGAAAATGTGGTATTTTTTACTCTTCATCAAAAAAGGATTTTTTTAGATTAACGCCAAAAATTCACCCTATGTTAACTTTCACATTGTTAAGTAAAAAAATAAGTATATTTTGAAAAATAAAATTGATAAAATGGAAAAACAAAATTAAATAGGTGAACCAATAGATGGTTTAGAAATAGTATTTTAAATCATACAGTTATTTACACGTAAAAATCAATGTGTTCATATCATATGCCTATCAAATCTATTTGATAAATTAAAAAAAAATTTAATATATAGTGGTGAATATTATAATATCATAAAAGTAGGTGAATTTATATTAAATGTAAAAATTGAAATGAATTGTAGTGTTACATTCTCAGTTACATAATTAAAAATCATCCACATAATTCATTCTTAACATTGGTTATCTAGTGTCTGATATTTAAAAATTACAATTTTGAAAACACCACAAAAAGGCTTAATGAAAATAGAGATTATATGGATCCTCATTCACCTGGAGACCGTTATCTGCTCTCGTCCACATTCTATGGTTTCGAGATCTCCCTAGTGGTGATGGAACCCTCAACTGGTTCTTCGGCATCTTATTTCTAGGTTCTCTCTTTCCTTTTTTTCATTTCGTTATTCTTGATAGACCCTCCATTATAGGGTTTTATTCTTCTAGGATTAGGTTCTATTCTTACATTCTCTACAGTTCATCCTTCTAGTCCCTCTAGTTTGGTCTTTCCCCCCTCTCTCACACTGCTCTTCATGTTTGGCCCGACATGCTTGAACTTATATTGGGAAGGAATGTTGGTTTCATAGAAGGGGTTTGGAATTATTGAATAGTGTGTGGTTTGGTTTAGAACTTTTATTTATATAGTTTATTCCCCTTATTTTTTCTAAGGGTTTCATTCTTGTTCTCTCTCTTTTTTTGTTCTATGTTATTTGTTTCAGCTAAGGCTCTTCTTTAAGGTCATTGTTAGCTTCTTCTCTTCTCTTGTTACTCGACCATTTTATTATGGACCCCATCATGTTCTACTAAGAAGGATCTCAGGGTGGAATGGGAGGTGTTAATCGAGCATCATAAAATTTTCCAATAGATTCATCATGTATTCATTTTCCATATCGGTTATCCCAACATGAATTTTTACTTCATATGGTTTGGAGTCAAATGTTTTTGTTGCTTCGGGACTTTTACTCGTGTTGCTTCTCTCATAAATGTTTTTGTGTCCATTTAATCTTGGTTTTCATTGGTGGAACTAGGATGATGTATGTGGTGTCTGGTTCATCATGTGGTACACTGATTTATATCGGTATTCGACTGTGATGGTCTGTTCCGGTGGACATGTTGTACGTCACCAGTGTTGTCAGAATGGTGTTTAGGCGACAGACCCTTCCAAGTGTTCTGCCTATAGTGACTCTTTTTATTCCTATGTTTACAACATCTTTGTTGACTTGGCCACATTGATGTGATGATGACGAGTCACAGTGTATCTGTTTTAAAGATATCATATTCTCAATGATGAAGATGATTTGTGTTGTTTCGACGCTGAATATGATTTATGGTGGTTCAACAGTGATGATGGTGACAAATGTTTCTATATATAATGGCATCTAGGGAATGATGATGGCCTATGGAATTAGGTATATAGTGAAGATTGATACCAAGGCTTAATAATTTTATTTTCTATTTTCATATTTCAAATTTTGAAATGGTTTATTATATCGCGGAACTGTGGAGTGTTGGACAACATTGATGGAGGTAGTCGATTTCATGGAATTCATATTTTTTCTTGTTTGTTGGACATTTTGGATTTTAAGGTTTTGGGTTGTGGTTAATAAAATAAAATATTAATTAGAGATTTATGAAACTATGAATGTCACCTAATTACGATCCCAAGTAGAAGAACATTGTAGGGAAATGAAAATAGGGTCATGTAATAGAATGATAAATTACTTCAGTCATTGGTCTCATGAAATTAAGTGTTCAATGGAAAGTAAAGGGCGTCAAGACAATTAATATGTGATGATCTATAATAAAATTTTATCAAGTTGATATTAATATAATAGAATTATATTTTAAATTACAAAACCTTTTAGACATATATTTTATGTAATATATAACCCTATAATAATATTTATATATACACTTTCTAGATACATTTCTATTTCCAAATAATATTCTTATCGTCTGGTTGTTCCATGATCCCTTTCTACTTCATCTCATATCACTTATGGCATCATATAGTGATGTAAAATGTTAAAAATTAAATCATCATACAAATTTAAACATAATCAATTTCATAAATGGTTGAATATTCCAAAATATTATGATCTAATAATATAGATATAAGGAATCTCAATTTCCAAAATAAACTTATCAATCGACATTAAGTGTCTCTTAATCTTCATATACCCAACATGTGAATACCATCATCATGTATTCTACTGAAATATGGTAATAACATTAATTAGCAAAACACCTTATTGAAAACACTCATTTTCTCATATGAAAAACAAAAAACATTGATTATTGGTCCTATTACATAAATCCAAAAATGTTGTAAACTCCATAAATGATGGAATTAACCAATTTTAGAAAATATAATTATCACATATATGGTATTAATTACTCTAAATCACCAATCTATTCATACATAATTATCTCAGTATCGGAACCATTTTGGGGCTTATCTTTCTTAAAACCATTTGTTTTCCAAGAATTTAAACCTCCCACTGAATCATTTTTCATGATCATTGTAACCATTAGAAATGTTCCCCCAAATCCATAACTATATACTACAATAGTACAATCCTAAAATTTTTATCATATTTATTATAAATAATAAATAAATAATAAAATACTAAAAATTGAATAATTATAGAATCTAATCAAAGGCATATTAATCATTCTTATTTTTCTATGGTTGTAGTAGAAACATGACCATGATCCATTATTTTCATTTGGGTATATTCCTTTGATAAATGAGAAATTTAAATTTTTAGTGTATGGTCTCATTTATTTCTACTCATTTTACATTATCAATCTTTTTATTACCCTTTAAATCAAAAGAATAGTTAACTTTCTCTAAACAGTTTTTAAAAACATCAGTTCCTTTTATTTAATTACTGGGGTATTTCATTACACAATTATCATATAACGGAATATACTTATTCTACTATTTACATTATAAAATATTTTCCAAACTAAAATTTTGTTCTAATCCCTACCTCTGGATACATAATAATTAATGAATTACCTACCTAATTTGTACATGATACTATGTCATCATATGATGATAATTGTTGGAAGAATTTTACCCTTTAAAATATTGGATTAGGACTGTAAATTACATTATCCATCTTAAACATTGGATCATTTGGATTTATAAGGATCACATTCCATCTTATAGATTTTGGTTATAAATGAAGACAAACATTTCATTATATCTAATTATTATTTAATGTAAACTATAATAAAAATACAGTCCGATATTTAATATAAATTTAAAAATTTGTGCATACCTAATCTCGAAAACATAAATATGGTTTCATGGGATGTAATATTATTATAATAATAAATTTATATTCTAGGCTTGGGTGCTCAAATCTATGGTTTTTTAAATCTAGTACCCTATGATTATTCTAAAAGTCCTTTGTTTCCAACTATAGAACAGAAGACATGGATGCCCTGTATAGCTGCATTAAATTATTAAATATTCATAATTACAAGGAGAAAAATAATGATGTATCAATTAGTTTTGAAGTTTTTGAAAACAAGATACATAAATAAAACTTATATTATATTTCTAATAAAAATAATAACATATATATAAATAAAATTCTCAAAATCCTAAAAACTCATTCTGTTATTTTATCTACATGCACTGAGGAAAGGAAAAAAATATGGGTGTGATAAAATGTTCTGTATGGGTAATGAATAGTGGATGTAATAAAAACTCAAGTTGAATAATAAATAAGGAGTATTAATAAATTTTAATATACATTCTATTTAATTAGAAAATTGATAATTATGTGGATCTATATATTTTTTCATAGGGGACATCCTCTAGATAATATTAACTAAAATGAGGGAAATATGTCATTCTCATACATCATGTTTCAAATAAAAAGAAAAAATTACTGTAAATAAATTTCACAAGATTCATTAAAAAATTATAGTTTCAATCCATTTTTTCCATTAATAACTCTACTATCATGACCTTTCATATGAAAATGTAAAACATAGTGGTTACATACATGATGATTTTTTCCAACCCTATTTAATCTCATGAGACAATTGGTGCATTGTGGGGATTGTATTAAATAGTCACAAAACCATGTCAAACCCATATAAATGATTCTTTACATCATGAATAATCATTTTAATCCATGATAAAATATTCTTTTCTCATATATGTATAAATTAAAATATTCAGATTTATCAATATTTCCCCATTTAATCAACTAAAAGTCAATTTAAGCATAGTTTGTAAAATTGGAATATATTTTTGGAAATGATAACATAAATTACAAAATAATGATGATATTTAATATATATTAAATTTAAAATAAAAAAATGATCATAAGTATGTTAATGTATGAATATAAAGTTACCATCCAACAATAAAGTGACATTTCAAATATAACATTTACCAATAAGTAATTTTCATGTTAAAAACACTTTGATGATATAATAAAAATTGATACCTAATATACCATTAATAATTAGTTAATAATGATATTACTTGTCAAATGGATAGTATATAAACCACATATAAGTGAAATGATTCATAATAACAAACTAGTCTCGTTGGAGTGTAAATTTAGATGAAATGTTCTACCTTAAACATTGTATCAGCGGGAATCAGATAAACCACCTATATATTTATTTTATGAATGATACTAAATAATAAAATAAACATTATATCTTATATAATATCATATATGATATTATTATAATATATTATTACCTATTTGTTAATAATCGTTGAATACTTTCACAATTTCATATCTTAATGTCCTAGTATTCTTGTATGTTATTACATGGTAATTTTTTATTATTAATAATAATATGAGTTACCCATATCCAAATTTTAAAAAATTATCTAAATATTATTTATGTTTTGTATATATGTAGGTATATTAATCGATAATGTTTTTATATTAGAAATAAAATTCATTTTTAATTGAGATGGTAAGTCGTACTAACATAAGAGAATTGTCTCCAAATTCTTAAATTATTAAATGAATGAAATGGGAATCATATATATTAATATAATTATTAATGAATAATACAAATTTCATATTTATCAATTTTGAAAATTGAAACCATCTTTAATAAAATTTATTTATTGAGTGAAGGAATCACGTCTCACTGAGGGGGCAGTAGTCCACACATTTAAAATTGATATTATTGTATTCAAATAAAATGTAAATCTTGATGGTTTGTGTCATATAAAAATTGAGTAATAATAAATGAATTATTACAATCATATAAATAATATTAAAATAATAGTTTTATCATTATTATAAACCATGATATTCAGTAATGGAATAGAGAACAACATCAATTCCTGATTTGGTAGTCTGTTTTTCACATGAACAATGATTGTTTATCACATTTTGTGATGTGTTAGTGAGTGTATTTCATATAATTAAAATTAAAAAAATGTAATTATAATTAAAATTTTGATTATATATTTTATTCATGATATAAAAATAATTGATAGGGTGGTGAAATAAGTAAAATAAAATTGATCTTTAAAGAATTAGACCTCCTATATAGAAAACAACATTAGGATTAAACTATAATCTATTTATGGTTGTATTTATTAATAATGTGAGGCTTTTATAAGTAGGAGAGTGTTTTTTGGATGTTAATTGGGTCATGTTTTTATGATCCAAAAATGCCAAAGCAGTCTGACTACATGATGGGGAGAATTCTTTTTTATAGTAGGGGGAGTGAAATTCTTTTAAATATTAAAGTTAAAAAATATTGTGAGGACTTACACAAATCACATTCCTCACAAATTGACAACTAATGTATTAGTGTGAACATATGGGTTTTAAACACTTCAAAAAAATATATAATAAATTTATTTTTATCATTTTGTTCCATAACTTCTATGTTTCACTATTTTTTCCCTTTTCGATTTTCACTAGGATAAATAATTGTATATCGTAGGTTATTTAACCATCAATAACAAATTAAAGGGAGTTATATTTGATAATATAAACAAAATGAATTTAATATATTATATCTATTTAAAAAAATATCATGTGTTTTTGAAATTAATTTTAATGGAATCAAATGTAACACAAAGAAATATTACATAAACCCAAACCGTGCTTATTATGTTTTTATTATTTATTGGGAAATATTTTAATTATTAAAGATACTTTGGTCCAAAAATATACTATAATTTTCATTTAATAAAATTTAAAAATCAATTCTATTATTATAGGACTTTTTATAAATGAATATATTTTGATAACATATATATAATTATAAAATCACATTAATGTAATTTTTGATATTATTTATTTAATTAAAAATGAAATATACCAAGAGAGTAATTTAATTTTATTCTATTATGATATAAACAACTGAATATGACATATTCATCTAAATAATATTATGTAAGATAATAATTCACTCAATAGTCTTCACATTTAATTTTTTAATTTTATTTGTTTTAGTTAATTATTAACTGTATTATTACTATGATGGTGTTTAATAAAAAATATACGTTACTAATTCTTCATTAAAAATTTTTTATAATTTTTTATGTTTAAAATAGATAATTTATATTTTAAAATAATAATTATAATAGATCCTAGGTATTTTTTACCGATCGATGCGATTTAAATATATTTAATTCATGTAAAGTTTATTTTTGTCCTTTTCCTTACATAACATAATATAAAGTGATATGTTTTATTTTATTTAATTTTTTCTTTGACGAATCAATGAAAATACAAGAATATTTTGAAACCCCCCTTCAGTAGAGATCCAGGGTTAGGTTTATAACCCTAGAATATTTTGGATTCCTTTCAAAGAGAGATCTTGAGAATTTTATCAATATTCAATGATATAACCTAAAATATTAGATCGAAGAACAACACTCATGCGTGATCTCACCAACATAGATGATGCATGGAAAAAACATAATCTTTGAGCATTCCAAAGTCCAATTACGAAGAGTTATTTCAAATCGTCTTTCCCGATCTTTATTCCTATAACAAACACAAACATATCCATGAACAGACTATCCTATATATCGATCATTTGTCTTGGATCGTATGCTATATTTTTGGTTTATTGGGATTTGGTTCTTGAAATTTGTTCCAAATTAGTTCATCAGTCTTATGGAAATGGATCAAGGCCATAATGAAGAAATGTCGAGATTCTTTCCTCGAGACTGTTCCTTGGGAAATTTCTTCCCTGATTTCTGGCAATCCCGATACACATTCTACATTTCCATCCAACGTAGAAGAATCAATCATTGTGACTTTTATTTTCTGTGAAACGATATGAAATGGAATATCCATCAACAAGATGACTCAAAGGAGGTGTGACGGCAAAAGTGGCAGACATATCGAATCCATTTAGAAAAACCCATTCACTGAGCGAGTTTATTTAGGATTGATTAAATTCTATTTATTAGATGATTGAAAGAAAACAACCAATAAATTTTGTATTATGGTGATATAATTACCTTAGATATTGAGTTTCATGGGGAAAGTAACTCATAAATGAGAATCTGAATATCGGTCAAGGTGTGTGTAGGAAGAAGACATGTCTCCAGAAAGCCCAAAACACATGATTTGTAGTCCTGACAACACTTTGAGTGATCATATATGAAAAAAGTGTATGTACGTTAGATGTTCATGTAAATTGTATGGAGTTCATGTGGTTCCAACCTAGATGGTTATACCCCACATAGGATAGCTTAAACTGGTTACACGGAATACCCCATGTAATGTTACACGGGTAGTCACACACAGGACACACTGTGTACTAGAACACGTCTAGAGTACATGGTCAAACCCTAGATTGAAAGACACTTCATGTGACTTATTCTAAATAATATAAAACTATCAACTATATAAATTGTATTTTATACATAGTGTTTAGTACACTGTAAATGGATGAGGTGACGGGACATGATGTGGGACCCTACTACAAGCAGTGTACCCTTTTCTAAATGGGTTGATCCTCATTTCCACCAAATTAGTGACATGTTTAATTATGGTTACTTCAATTTATTGTTTCCTTAAAGGAAGTTACAAATAATTTTCAACACATAATTCTATGATCACATCAATCGGACTTCCTAGATAGAGTTTTTGGAATCCCCCAAAGGCCAGGAGGAAGATCTTTTATTCATTCTTCATGCCCTATGAATAGTTACTAGTATGCACATGCAGAATACTATGTGGGTGATGATCCTATACTTTGATGGATAATATAGATTTAGTTTTTGGTATCAGCACATAGAATTGCCTTCTACCACTATCTATTTTATTATATATCTCTCTTGATCTATCGGAGTATGTTTCTTTGGGAGAGACATGATGAGAAATTCCTCTTGTATGGTCTTCCTCAGCGGTATCAGACTCCAGAGTGTGTTCTCCTATGTTACATTTTCATGGAATCAATTAGTTGAATTCATAGATTTGCTATGCAGTTTTTGTGAATTTCCTCTAGAAATTTAGTATTCCATTATTATATCACGATTTAATTTTTTATGTGTGGTAGACATATACGTATGTGAAGATGACTCTACATTGTTTTTTTGTATTACATTGTGGTTTCAGGTTTTTATATTGAGTTTTTTTATTCTCACCACTAAATGGGTGTTCCCATCACATTTAATGTGTGGTGAATACAATTATCTTTTTTATGGAGTCATTGGAGGAGCAGGAGAAGATGAGCCTTTACAAGACAGGGCAGACCAAGCTGTGTTCCTATGTATACAGACATGATTCACATTTCAATTTTCATACAATTTATTCTTGTGGTAATAGTTTACCTTCTGTATATTTGTATTCTATCCATGTATTCATAAATTTACTTTCAATCCATACTCTTGGTGGGTTATATTGGTAGGCATTCAGTAGGTTCTTCGTGGGTTTTTTTTACAATTTCGCATTAATTGAGTTTAGAGATGTGTGTGGGTATACAGGTTCATATTAAATTCCTCACCTATTAGAGATAGGAATACATGGTTCTATTCCCTGGATTCTAGTTTATTAGAGGCAATCTTGAGGATTCGCGTAATGGGCCCCACTGTGACGGATCATGATAGAGTAGTATCATAGGGGGTACATTTTACATTTGTACAAGGAGTAAGTGAGTATGCTTTTGGGTGAATGTGTTAAGTGTTTCGAGTTCATATTTTAGGATAGGGACTCTAGTGTTAGTATGGAGGTTGACTTAACCATACATCAGAATTTTTTTTATCATACTCTTCAACATGGTACAAGTGAACAATAGTTGCAGTGAAAAAATCGTATTTGCATAAAAAAGGAATGGGTTGTGGTTTCCATGTCATTATTGTGTCATCTCTTCTGATATATTCATTAACTGCGGTACACCATATTTCCATATAGCATTCTTATATTTCAAATACCATCTAGGATTTACCAGCTTCATAATGAGGATGACCCCTTCAAAGGCAGGGCTTCAATAAATGTAGTATTTACCAATATTTTACCCCATAGTGGTTCACCAGCCATACCCCACCTATAGAGACACATGTGGTACCATCATTTTCAGTGGTTGTGGAGTGCCGATTGAGTGTGGTTGATGATTTTGAAAGACATATTCCCCACATTGTGGTGGTGATCCCAAACCACAGGCTGTTGAGTATAAGCTTAGGGTGGTGACCCATGTTTTCCGTCTAGTCATGACATCAGTAGATTAGATCATGTTAATAATGGAAATCATTCTACATGGCTCAGTAGGATGATAGTGGACATTGGATTTCCAAAAAATATTGAGGAGACTATTTCATGAGTTCAAGCACCTTTTCAGGGAGGATTTCTTACCAGTTATGATGAAAGTTATGAATATACATGATCTTCTTCATCACTAGTAGGATATCATGATAGAAACTGATAATTTTTCAATGTTTACCAACCTTTCGATGAAATTTATAGATATTATTTGAGAACAATACATCATGTATTATACCTTTGAGAGATGATTATATTGGGACATATTATCATGCATAATCCCTCTGTGCATTCCAACATATGATGGGTGAATGAAGGGGCTTTGGTGGTTGAAATATTATTGGATGGGCAGATAAAGCTGGTAATGGTATGTAGTTGATGAGATGGAGACGAGACTTCGATTTCAGGGAGTTTAAAAATGTCTTATGTACATGGACATGATATACATTAAAAGAGGAGGTCCTAGTATACATGATATGTAGGTAAGGATCATAGGGTGGGTACATACATCCAAAATAATGGGGATTCTATTAATTTGATGTAATGGGACCTCTGGCTTGAGAATTTACATCCCATATTACTACTAATAGGGAGACATTAGATAGAACATTGGTGAATAGATTCCGAAAACAACAGGATGACTCGTAGGGATGTAGAAGTGCCAAAAGTGTTGGGAGAGCAGCATGAGGTGGTCAACGTTTATACCTGCTTACACCACCACTCGTAGGTGGTCCGTGCCATGATTATGGAGTTAGAGGATAGGGGAGGGTACATCTGTATGTCTTCAAGGAATATATCCTAGTTGATCTAGAAATGAATATATGTACGATCTGAGAATTTTTTACTAAATATTTATTACTTATTGAAACGGGTGTAAGTCATTCCATTATGACAACATATCTTGTTCGAGACCTAGATATTATTGTTAAACCATTGACATGAAACTTATAATTGGAGGCACATAAAAGATGACAATCATTAATCAGAAAACTATGTTGGAAGTATGACATGACCCTTAGAGGTGATATTTTTGGTTTTAATCGCTTGGTGGCTGCATCGAGGTTTTATGTAATTATTCATGGAATGGATTGGTTATGGACATTCCAAGCCCATATTTATTGTATTAGATGAATGGTGTGGTGGGTCCATATTGAAGGAATGAGGTTTACGTTTTTTTTTTGGTGAAAATGATATAGATGCAAGAGAAGATAATGTAATGTATAGGATGGTGCCGCATATTACTCATCACCTGGAAAGCCTGACCCTTGTTGTAATAGATGTTATGATCTTTTTGCTTCCATTAGTGGTGCCAGTGTATGATGAATTATTCTATCGATGTTCCAAGAATACCTCCCCATTAGTAGATATAAATATTTATTGATTTAAACCATGGGAATGAACTGATATCTACACCATAATATTGGATGTCCCGAGAAGAGATTCAAAATATGATGGTGTAGTTGGTGGACATGACGATGAATTGATTTGTGAGACCTAGTGTTTCGACCTGGGTTGCCGCAATTTTATTTTCCAAAAATATAGACGGGTGCATGATGTTTTGTGTGGACTACAAGATCTTGAACCAGGTAACTGTGAAGAGAAATAATAAACAATAAAAAATAAAATGACCTATTCATTCTATTGATAGGGGAACAATGTTCTTTGAAGGAAGACCTCATCTCAATATATCACCATCAATGAGTAAGAGATGTGGATATACTGAAAATAACAGTTATATGTCATTACTATCATTATGAGTACATGGTGATGCCCATGGGAATGATTAATTCCCCAATAGAGTTCATGGTACTAATGAAATGAATCATTCATTCTTATATAGATCAATTCACGAAATTCTTAATCGACAACATCCTTATGTACTCGACAGTTGAAGAGGAGAACATATGAAACATAATGATGGTTTTGGTCTTACTATGATATCACCATATTTATTGGAAACTCTCAAAGCGCAAGATCTGGATTCAAGTGGTCCACTTTATATGGAACTATATCTATGTTAGTGGAGTTGTAGTGGACCCAGCCAAGGTCGAGGTGGTGTTATCATGTGATCCTCCTAAGAACATGATTGAGGTGCAGAACATTTGTAGGATAGAATACTGGTGTTGAAGATTCATAGTTAATTTCCAATATATATCCAGAACTATAAGATCATTAACTCTGAAAGAAATCCTTTCATGTGGATAGAGATGTTCTAGGAGGATTTTTAGTAGTTGAGGAAGGGTTTGATGAGCTCTCCAATCATTATATTTCTATATGAATGTCTCATATAAGTAGTTTTTTTCATGGTGTAAGAACATGGCTTTCTGGTTTCATAGTGAAAAATCAAGCATTGATTTTCCTATAGTTGATTCCAATTGAGAAAACATAATCAAAACTATGAAAACCATGATCTTGAGTTAGTACTAGTAGTTTTTAAACTGCAGATATGGGGACACTACCTGATGGGTGACAGATTTATCATCTACTATGATGGAAAGTGTCTCAATTATATATTCTCACAGAATGATATGAACTTGAGATAACAGATATGTCTATAATCCATCTAGGGATAAGACATTGATATTTCTTATAATCATAGTAAGGGGATCTTTGTGAAATATTCTCTAAGTGGGATATCTAGTTCAATGATTCTAAATGAGTAATTGTAGAAGTTATATTCATTGTAGTTAACCTTTTTTGATTAAGATGAATAATTGTACCACCAGGTGATGGTTTTTACCACTCCACACTCATAGATAGTCAGGGAGTCACAACATGGGGAAATAGTCATTGATACCCTACATGCTTAGATGAATATAGAGAATGCACATGATGGATATTCAAAAAGTGGGGAGAAGATCATTCATTCATGAACATGTATAATAGTACCAATTCCATTGGAGGAAGGGATTATATGGCTGTTTCATATATCCCCTATAGATTTACATCCAGTTGTGGAGAAGATGTATGAGGTCCATCGATGATAGTTTTGGTGGCTATAATTGTATAAGGGAGTAACAGAGTTTGTTTTTTTGATGGCTTTCTTATAATAAAATGAAGGCTATTCCCTAGGTTTTAGTGGGTTTCAATTCACCCTATGTGGTCGCTGAATGGAAGTGGTCTTGGATATAAATGGACTTCATGATGGGTTTACCATGTACTATAGGGGACATGATTCCATCTATGTGATCATTGATTTCCTCATCAACTGTTCCAACATCCTAGGAATCTAAAAACAGAGTTCAAAATAGAGATGGGTACGACGTTACATGCATCAGATGGTTTGACTCCAAGTAAATCCATTACTATTAGTTTAATATCATGATTTTAATTTTACATCATGGTTGTGGTAGGGATTACTATGGGTTTTTGGGACATAGTCAGTCTTGAACATACCATTTCACCCACAAATGGATGGCCAGATTGAGTGTACCATTCATGTTATAGTGTATATACATCTGAAACACATGTTATTCTCATGTTGTATTTGGGAGGATCACATAACAAAAGGGTAGTATGAATGAAATAATATGTAACATTCGCCCATTACTATGGAAACATTCAATGCATAGTATGGGGGACCCTTCATGTGGAAATGTTTCTGGAATAACCCTTGAGATTCACCACTAATGGGTCGAGAGTTGGTGTGAGATACCACTGAGATGATGAATATCATAAAGGATAAGATGATAAACTCATAGAGTTATCATAATTCTTACACAAATAGTAAATAGAGGACATTTTTGTTATATACATGTGGCCATGTGTTCCTTCATGTTCCACCTCTATAGTGATTATGATGATTTGGTTGGGGTAGAATGTTGTCTCTAAGGCTTGTCTTCCCAATTCATATATTGTGTAGGGTTAGTAAGGGGGTGTGCTACATAGCTCTACCTCTGTAAAAGATAAAGATCAGGATTCCTTTTACATGTCGCATCAGTGGAGGTAATTGAATGACCCATTGAACATCCTCGATTGGGGGGAGTTGGACATTGAGGATTGAGTGCCTTTTTCTGATTTTCCTATAGAGATCGAGGATCGACATGAGAGGATACTTCATAGGAAACAGTTTCCTTTAGTTAATGCCTAGTGGATGAATGAGAGTGTCCATGAGCGCACATGGGAGATGGAGGCTCATATTTTTTCTCATTACCCACATGTTTTTGAGTACCCTTGTTTTTGGATTATCAGGGATGTAAAAACCCAAAGGTTGGGAGAATGTAATGCCCTAGATTTTCTAGGAAATATTATTATATATTATAAGGAATAAAAATGATATAATACGTAGAGATGACACGTGATTTTGAAGAAATGTTTCCTCTGAACAAATGATTGAAAAATATTAAAATATTAAGTAGAACATGTGAATAGTTTTCTTGAAATATTGGAATAACATCTAACCATGTTCTTATAAGGGAAATTCATGGGAACTGTTGAATTTAGAATAATTGATTAACCTTAGGCTTGACCTTACATTCGTCGGTGTCAATCAGCTTTTTAATGTCATCATTTTCAATTTATATGTATAAAATTAATTGATAATTTGTTTTTTTAATTTCATCGACACATTGAAGAAAAAATACGTGTGTTTTATATAAACCATTTGTTATAGATCCATGGTGATGACCATAAACCTATAATCCTTAGGTTTTCTAGAGATATAGATCTATTGAATCCTCTCTAAAGGTTATGGAAAAATGTCATATCAGAGAACAAAGAACAACATTTTTAATAGATACTTCCAACGATGATGATGAGGTTACAAAAATCATTAGAGAGAAAATAAAAATAAATGTTGGATGCATTTTTTCCATTCATATTTACCATCCATGAATCCAATAAATAATTAAAACTAATCCAGGAATAGAATAGCTCACAGATCAATCATACTTGAGGGATGAGAAGACACTGGTATAGATTATATGGATTCTATTCTAGATATTTTTTTGATTAATTAACCAGTTTTATAGGAATGGATTGCGGAATTAATGAACAATGGATGACGTTCATTCCTTCCGATAGATCGATGTTCTTTTTCACCACCAATTTCATTCATCACTGATGTGTGTTCATCATTATTCCCCCAACCTTGAACAAAATTTCACTACAACATTAATTATTAGTGAAATGAATTGAAATTAGAGATTCAGCATTAGGATGAATTGAAAGAGGTACGATGATGATGGCATAGCATGGATTGAAGCGAATCATTGGATCCTGTTCATCGGGAATGTAGTGTCAGGATAGATTAAATCATATTTCTTTGATGATTAATGGATATAAACCCTTAAATTTGGATTTAGTGTGGTGAAATAACCTTATATCTGATGTTTTGAGGTGAATGAAGCATCAGAATGATACTGAGAAGGTCAGAAGAGGCGTTGGGATGAAGAATATGAGTCCTTATAAAACCATATACACACTGTGTTTAGTCCCGACTAAATAGTTCGTGTTTATCATTGGAAAACTCGACATGTACATGGGATGTACTTGGATATGGGGTCGAGTAAATAGGTTTTGTACAAGACATGTACTCCCGCACACAAGATGGCCAAAACATGTTACATGGACTACATCTTGTAGTGTTACACAGGATGGAATACCTGAAATTATTCCACGTACTAGAATAAGACCAGAGTACACGTGGAGAGCCCATCTAAATGAACATAGACTGTGAGTCCTTCAACATGGTGTGTACCCATATTTTTCAAGAAATGTTCCAAATAAATAGCTTATTGTACATGAGCAGTAACTAGGGTTATGGGACATAACATGTGACCCTACTACACGCTGTATTCCCCTTCCTACAAGGCCTGAGCCACATATCCTCCATATCATGGAAAAGTTTTATTTTGGATAATTCCCACTATCATTTCACTAAAGGAATGAATGAATCATTTTCTACTCATAGGACATTGATACCTTCATCTGGACTTCCAAGATAGGGTTTTTGGAATACTATAGGATCCCTAGAGCAGGATCCACTATTCATTCTTTTTTCCCTAGTTGAGGTTCATGATACTGACATGACCAACACAATGAGGGTTATGATCCAATTTTTGGTGGGTCAATATTGATCTTGTTGTTGTTATCACCCCATGAACCATGTTGTGATCCACAACATTGGTATAATATCTCTCTTAAAATATATTAATGCATCTCTATCATGTTGTGGCCAGACAAGAAATACATATTGTATGGACATCATTAGTGATAACAGACAAAGGAGTGTGTTCTACCAGATGTGTTTTTTATGGAATCATCTAGTGGAATTACTATTTTTTCTATGATGTAATGGTGACTTACCTCTTGAATGAATTAATTTGTTTAGTTTAATTGGATTGTGTTTTATTAATATAGTAGACATATACCTGTGTATAATTGATTGTACTTTCCATAGTTAATTTTTATGGTTTTTGGGTATCCTAGTGAGTGTTGTTATACTCACCCTTTCATGGGCATTTCCCGAACATGTCATGTATTATGAAGAAGATTGGAATTTTAATGGAGTCTTAGGCTGACCAAGACCATATGTTGTTTAGTGAGATGAGACAAACCGATTTGTGTTCTTATGACTACAGACTGTAGTTCCAGTTCATTTTTCTTATAGGTTGGACTTGTGGTTATGGTTTTTTCAGGGGGATTGAATTCTTGCCCTATTTACATTAATTTCCAATTGTACTATTTTATGGATATAGTGGTATGAATGTAGTTAGTTCTTAGTGTTTTTTTACATTTCTACGTTTCTTTTCAGTGTGGATATGTGTGTTTGTGTACGGATACATAGGAAATGCCTCCCATGTTAGTGATATGCCTACTCGGTGCTAGTAACCAGACCCAGACCTATTGGAGGAGGGCATTGTGAGTCATGAAACTAAACCCACATAGAAATTTATTGTTCTAAAGTCCATGATTACCCATATAAAATAGTAAATTCTAAATATTAAATCACAGAAATTTATGTACTTCTAATAATTATTTAAAAAATAGATTATAACCACTATTTGAACATCATATCACAGTTTAAATCTTTTTATGGTATAATAATATTTTAAATGATATGTTGAGATTAAAATAATTATACAACCTATATTTTCTAACTCACATGACATGAAACTATCTAAAAAATTATATTATCCATTTGAATATAATTTTTTAATAATATAACATAAATGAAATATATACTAAATCATGATCCATGTAAAGATAAACTATGTCATACTCACGTAATATGCCACTTACAATGAAACCTTTATCATTGAATAATTATAATTTCATATATTTGAAAAAATATAACACTATTTTACTATTTGAATACAAATATATATATTACTATATCTAGTATGACACTCCAAGGGGTTTCTAGAGTTTATGATAAAATTATATCATCATATACTATATGATGCTTAATAGTCTACCATGTTTTTATGTTAATATACAAGCAACCTAGTAGGTTATTTTCCCATGGATCCAGATTTGTACTAGAGTGGCTCCCCGTATAGTCGGTAACATGTATAATAAAACCTAATTTTAAATATGATTTTATAAGATTAATTAAATATACCATATATTAAAAATCACAATGATTTAAAATAATGAAATTATTTTAGTTCAAAAAATCAGTTAATACTATTTATGGAAATTATATAAAGCATTTTTTTCATTATGAATTCTCTAGAGTACACGTTAAAATTTATTAATTATAATGCAAAACAATTATATAATATTTCAAAATAATTATTGATATTATAATTGAATATTATTTTTGAACATAGTCTAATATAATATAAAGCATTATTTATTTATTTAAAAATGAATTTTTACGAATAGAATGAATGATTAATTCTATATGATACATCACATCACATTTTTATTTTCCATATATTATTAATCCAATTAAAATATTTTATTTTTTGTAATATTTTTTTACTATTTATATCATTTTAATAATGAATTATTGATTTTTTACATAATATCTCTATATTATTTATATTATTATGTTATTTTCATTATCATAGATCTATTATCTATTAAATTTTATAGTACAAGAACAAATTTTATGAATCACTCTTACAAAAAAAATTCATATATGATTCCATAATTGGTCTAAATGAGTTATAAAAGATATAATTGAACATGTGGAATTAATATCTTTTTTAAATTACTCAGTAGTTAGTTTTTAATTTTATTTTAGGTACTATTTGTATATAATTTTATTTTATAATTTTCCCTTAATAATTTTAAACTAATTATCTACACACCTAGTTTTCGATTACCTTATTGTTAATGGTCATAAATTTTATTATTGAAATGTATTTCAATGAATTTTCCTTAGAACATATCAAAAATATAAATTTAAGTTTATTCCATGATAGTATTACAAATAGATATTGTTGAAATTCTTATGGACTGCATAATGTAAAATCGAATAGTTGATGTTTTGGTAAGGGTTATAATTTATATATTTTCATTTAGATCAATATAAAAACCAAATGATTTAAATTAACAAAAACCTGATCAATCGAATATATATATATATATATATATAATATATTAATTAATATCTATTTTCAAAATTCAACAGTAGTAATAATTTTTACATTTTATCATGAATCATTTAAATATTTAATGTTTTTATATGATTATTTACATTAATACCTCTATGAATATTAAATTATTACCTAAAAATATTTTTTATATTTTCGTTATATATTTTCTGGTAATGAAAATAATAATAATAAAATTTTGATATCACAATTTATGTTATAGATTTTTTCTAATCATTATAATTATAATATTAAATTAGAATTTTGATACTTTTATCAGTCTATTTCAACAATGAACAACAAAAAATTTTGCATATAAAAACTCATTTCATAGAAAAATCATAATGTCCAAAAATATATTTAATCATGGTCTAGAGCACATTAATATGTCCTCAATGGATAATAAATATGTAATGTGGAAATGATATAATTATTTTGGTATTAGTTTTCCTTAAAATAATTGTATGAACATATGTAATTCAGTATAAATAATTATTTTAAAAAAGTAATTAATTATTCATAAGATCCTATAATGAGAATATGTTATAAAAATGCACTGGAAAAGTAGTCAAAATACAATGAAATATTAGTCAAAGGTATTAAACAATCACATATATCTAGAATTTAAATTCACACCAAATAATACATAGATAAACCACTCATTCTCAACAAATTAAATAATTAATGGTCTCCATAATTATGGAACACAACATACTTCCGATTGTTGAAAACATTTTAAATAATGTATCCATGAATAAATTTATTTGCAGGTTTGGGTGATATAACACCCCAAATTATTGTGTTTATTTCGTGAAATAAATAATATTTTAAACTGCATATAACATAATCAGCACCAGATAAGAATTATTTGGGACATATTAACTTTAAAAGATGAATACAACATCAATAATTAGAAATATAATCATCATTTATGATTCATACATTTAATTAATTGGTTTTAATTGATGAAATTTAATTGTTATAAAATAAACAGCTATTTTGGTATTATTAAAACAATTCAATGATAATTTTTTTAATAAATGTTTTTTAATTTCACTGTATTTCGATAAATTCATAGTATTTTAAAAAATTGGATTAATTATTTATTAAAATAATTGAAATTTATTTTATAATTTATATTAAATAATATTAACTATACTTACAATTGAAAGATGATATTTTTATGTAACCATTATTTTTTATTGTAAATAAATTAATACTAAAATTAAAAATGTATATATTTTATAATTAATATATTATTAAATTATCTAAAAGTTACAATTTATATTTTCCAAATTAACTAAGAATTTTTATTTTTTAAAATAGATTACTTTTTGGGGAGTAGTGATAAATAAGGTTTTAATTAATATCATAAATTTGAATTAATTATCATGATTTAAGAATTAAATAAAATCTTATGAAACCAATTTCAAAAAAAATTTCTCTTTGTGAAATAATATATTAAAAAATACTATCATTAATTCAGAATCCCATGTTTGAAATTTGAAAACATAAGAGATTTTTAACTCGAATAAAATAATTAATTTTGATCTTTTTCATTACATAATTAATTAGAATGTTAAAATATGTTTTAGTTTTGTTTTAATATAACCAGAAATATATATATTTTTTAATAGACTAAAAAATTTTATTATATATATATATATATATTATTTTCGGTTAAAATTATTTTCAGTCATAAAAAGCTATTTTCCTAAATAAAATTCTCCATGGAATTTTTCTTACTTATATCAAAATTAATTGTTTACAACATTAGAGAATTTTATAATATAAATTGGATTATATAGTGTGAATTGAAGTATTAAAATTATATAAGAAGACCCATTTAATTATGTTCATAATGAATAGATACCGTGGTAATGGTTGGACACCCTGATCATGGTTGAAATTGTTTACTAAGAGTTTAAACTAAGAGATACATTTTATAATTTAGCAAAAAATAACACAATTTGTCTGAATGAGTTAATGTATACCCTCCATTATCAAAACATCAATTAATTAAATTTTCTTCCACTTCTGTTTTATAATGGTATTTATATTATTTCAAAATAATATGTACTTATAAGAGTTCCACACCCCTCACTTATAAACATATATCCTCTCACAATAACTTAATCAAAGAAATTTTGGAACATAGAATTAATAATTTTGACGCACGCCTGTCGTGGGGCGTGGAAAAACAATATTTTATTTACCTAAGTATAGTATAGAAGTTGATCCTAGGTAGTCTCCCGAAGAGGTGTGCACACAAAACAAGGTTGCCATTTTTTGTTGGTTTTCGTAAAAAGATTGATTTTAATTAATTTGAATGACTATAAGAGAAACAAACAACAGAAATTGATTGATTTTAACAAATGATAAAGGCAGTGATCGGATAGGGTTCGGCTAGACTTAGTGGTGTGCCATCATGGTTTCCAATTTTTATCTCTTCTTCTTTTTCCTTAAACTGGTAAGAGAGATGTGATGAGAATTTTCCTTTCTAAAACCATTGATTGGTCTATCATCCATCCAATGTGTTTAGGGTTGTAGAAGGTCTCTTGATTAATTAGAGCAATCCCAGACCTGGAATTGTTGTTCCCTAATAAACCAAGATTTCGACATACAATCCTATACGCGTGCTTGACAACCGTCGAGCAATCACCACCCAACCCTAATCATGTTCCACCGTATACAGATTAGAATTGGGTGGAGGGAGATGTGATCATCGACCAAAACAATTTATAATTGCAGAATAAAAACCTTAACACAGCCGCATTCGGAATTTAATACTGAATTATGAATTGAAACCAGAATAAGAAAGAAGAACAAATTTTATTCATTTCAAACACAAAACTCAAGCACAACACATAGGTCCAGCCTCCCCTCTTTCCGATCACTCAAATGAAATTACCCCTCCATGGATGGGGTAAGAGAGATAATTCGGGAGAGGAGAGACATTTTAAAACAAATGAAATAAAAGAAAACGCTGATAAGTTCTTCTCCTGGGTGCCCGGGAAGGAATGGGGTGGAGAATGTGATGTCTTGAGGAGGAGGAGCTCTCCTTCTTTTATAGCCAGATTTCAGTCCTCCCAATGATGTCTCGTTTTGGACCCAATAAATGACCTATTCACGCGTTGAGCCCTTCTTCAATGTTGTGAATAATCGTCTTGTCCGTGTCCCCTAAAAATCTCAGCGTATTTGGACAGGTATTCCGAACGTTATGTCCATTTTATTCTGATAATTTATTCTGTCAAGTCAGAATATCCAAAACGTCAAACCCCGGATTATGCAGCTTTAATGGACCCTCAAACGGACGAATCCCGTGGTGCTTCCTTCCTAAAAGATTCTCCAAAACTCCTTACGCTTCCACCCACCGAATTTTGCAAGATTTGGGCCCATAATGAATGAGTTATGGATCCCACACCAAAACTAGGCAGAACTGGAAACAGTTTTCTCGAGCCAAATTGTGAGCTTCTTTTGAGCTTCTATATGACCGATTCAGTTTTTAGTCCAAATATAGTAAATGAAGCCCTGGATGTGTAGAATCTGTAAAAGAAAGAATTTTGCAATTTGGATCAATGTAAGTAATTTTATGGCCAAAATACAAAAATAAGTTAAAACTGTTAAAAATCCAGAATGGCCAATTTTTACTATTCAGCTCAAAATAACACCAAAATCATAAAAATGAAACAATTCATCTTAGAGGAACACTTTTGTAAGTTTAAAACAATGATATTAAATATAAATTAATTGAAAATATTTGCTCTATCAATTCCCCCACACTTAAACTATGCTTGTCCTCAAGCATAAAATCTCAACATGGAATTCAAAGGGCACCAATGTCACCAATATTTAAATTTCAAATGGAATAAAATCAAATGATTATCAATGTCCAATAAAATTTTCTAGTTCCACAAAAATACCAATTTAATTTCCCATTTTTCAAAGAAACAATCAATTCATGCATTTTACTTTTCCCCTTTGAAAAATAATGAAGCTTCTCCTTTCATTCATTCAAGCTTCTCAATTTATTATTATTAAACATGCCAAATCATGACCTACCTCACTTTTGAATATTTTCTCTCATCACTCATGATACAATTAATAGTGGAGTTATGCTCATATCATGAGAACATTCTCCTTATCCATAGGCTTGTAAAATAACTACTTTCTCCACTTTGTAAAGGCAAAACACACATAAAATCAAGAGGAATTGTAATAAAGGTTCAAATGACTCTGTGGCTTAGGGTTGGTGGGTAAATGATTGAAATAATTTAAGGCTAGAAGTAGGAGGTTTTACTCTTAAGTACAATGCATGATTAATCAAGTGAAAAAACAAGATGAACCTCACTCAAATCCCCTTGAAATGTGAATCACAACACCACTCCCCTTTCAATGACATGGGTCATGAGTAAATAAATGATTACAAAGAATGATATCATCCAAGTTATCCGTATTTTTATTAAAGCTCTAGAAAGGCACATCATTATTTTCTTTTTTTTGTAAAGCTCCAGAAAGGCACAACTTTATTTTGAATTTTTTTTCTTTTTTTTTTCTTTTTTTTATGGAGAACCAGATGAAATGAAAGAAGCATAATGAAATGATGACTCATGCCCAATTTTCTAATAATACATTGCCCAAAATGATGACGCACACATTACACCACCCAAAAATGATACATATCCCATGGAACGCACATGAAAGGCCGTTCCCCCACACTCAAACTTGAAATAACCATGCAAAAATACTAAATGTGCAGGTAGGTAAGGAAAAATTGGATTGTAATGTGGCTTAAACCTATAAGGCAATTCATGGAATCTAAGGGCTTACGAAGGATAAATTTAAAGGTGGGTCTTAGGATAAAATGTGGCTAGCCAAAGAGATGCCTCAATCATTTTAAATGTGGTTTTGTACAGTCATAGCTTTGACAAGTTTCAATACAAGTTCTAGCAGGTGGCACGTCCCAAGATCACTCAAGAAATATGCTCAAGATAAAATTGGAAAATCACTCGTGGCATGATTAATAATAACAAATTAATTCACATGAATTTCAGAAATTCAAAGAATGAAAAATGGAAAGGAAATTTCATTTACAAGAATCAATTAATTCCCTCAAATCATGAGTCCTTATTTCAATATCCTTGCTTCACTTTAATCATCCAATTATCCATTTTAATCATTCAATCTCGGAAACATTGAAATCTAAAACATAGAATCACTGGATTTCTATGAAACTCATGTCTCCTAGAGAAGTCAAGTAAAACATGAATTGAAGCGTGGGCATGCCTTTTCTTGATTAATTCTTTAAAATACTAAAAAATGTAGGGAATAAAGTCGGATAATATAGAATTGAAACTCATACTCCCCTGTCAAATGGATCCTTTTCTTCATGACGTATAATCCCATGACACCCTCTTCATTAATGTACATGAAAAAAATGAAAACAATTGATAGTGCAGGCCCGCTCAATCATGATGGTAAATGACTAAGAAGACAAGTGGAAGATGGGGGAAAATACGGGTTGCCTCCCGGTAGCGCCTTTGTTTAATGTCGTTGGCTCGACAAAACAAAACAAAACAATTTTTTTTTTGTTTTTTGTTTTTTTTTTGTTTTTTTTTTGTTTTTTTTTTGAAAAATCTCCTGGACTTCAAGATTTCCTCCCCCACACATAATTTATACAGTGTCCTCAATGCATGTAAATGTATGTTTCAAAAAGTTGGAGTTACTGCATTTAATCAAGTGTAAAGGAATGATGCAACCTGGTAGGTGTTCATTTGTATTCAGGATGAAGGAGTGTGATCTCCTCTACTGGTTCTTGAGGTACGGTCCCATGGAACTTCTTCAGCCTCTGCCCTTTTATAGTGAATGGGTTTCCTCCTCCTTCCTTTTGAATCTACACAGCACCAAAGGGATATACATGAGTAACAGTAAAGGGGCCTTCCCATTTGGAACGAAGTTTACCTGGCATAAGCTTAAGTCTGGATTTGAAGAGTAACACGTGATCTCCAGGGTTGAAGGTTCTTGGTTGAATTATCTTGTCATGGGCCATCCTCGTTATCTCTTTATAGATCATTGAGTTTTCAAAAGATTCCCTTCTAATTTCCTCTAACTCATGTAACTGCAATCTTCATTCTTTCCCAGCTTTCTCAAGGTCCAGATTCATCTCTCTGACCGCCCAGTAGGCTCTATGCTCCAACTCCACAGGAAGGTGGCAACTCTTTCCATAGATCACTCTATAGGGACTCATCCCTATCGGTGTTTTGTAGGCCGTCCTGTATGCCCACAATGTATCATCTATCTTTTGGCTCCAGTCCTTCCGGTTTGGTTTAATAGTCTTCTCTAGAATGGATTTGATTTCTCTATTAGAGACTTCTGCTTGGCCATTTGTTTGGGGATGGTATGGGGTAGATGTTCTATGATGTACCCCATACTTCATCAGTAATGCTTCCATCTCCCTGTTGCAGAAATGAGTTCCCTGATCACTGATGATTGCTCGTGGCACGCCAAACCTACAGAAAATGTTCGCCCTAACAAAATCACATACAACTTTTGCATCATCAGTTCTGGTTGCTTTTTCTTCCACCCATTTTGAAACATAGTCTACAGCCAAAAGAATATATGAATTTCCAAATGACATTGGGAATGTTCCCAAGAAATCTATGCCCCAAAATTCAAAAATTTCACAAAAGGTTATTGGTTTTTGTGGCATTTCATGTCGTTTGGATATGTTACCAGAAAATTGGCATTTTTCACATCTTTTACAAAATTCATATACATCCTTGAATAAGGTGGGCCAGTAGAGTCCAGATTCTAAAACTTTTCGGGCAGTCCTATGAGGTCCAAAGTGGCCTCCACAAGATAATTTATGACAAAATTCAAAAACTGATTCAATTTCACTTCTTGGCAGTCATCTTCTTATGATTTGATCATTACAAATTTTCCACAGAAACGGATCTTCCCAAATGTAAAATCTTGATTCAGATTTAAGCTTATGTTTTGGATGCGAGCTTAGATGAGAGGGTACCTGAGATGTTACCAAATAGTTGACAATGTTGGCATACCATGCCACTTCACGGTTGATGATGTAGAGTTGTTCTCCAGGAAGCTCATCATTAAGTGGGTTCTGCTTTGGTATTTCTGTTTCAGCGGTGTGGGGTAGTCGACTCAGATGATCAGCCACTTGATTTTCAGTCCCCTTCTTATCTTTGATTTCCAAATTGAACTCTTGTAAGAGTAGCATACATCTCACCAACCGGGGTTTTTCATCCGCCTTTTTCATTAAGTACTTAAGAGCTGCATGATCAGGAAAAACAAAAACTTTAGTGCACAGAAGATATGATCGGAATTTATCTAGTGCAAATAAGACTGCAAGGAACTCCTTCACTGTGGTTGTGTAATTTATTAGTGTTTCATCCAAGGTCCTTGATGCGTAGGAGATGACTTGAGGCTTGCTGTCAATTCTCTGTGATAGAACGGCTCCCACTGCTTGGTTGGATGCATCACAAAGTATCTCGAAAGGGTAATCCCAATTGGGTGACTGCATTATTGGTGGTGTTATCAGCCTTTCCTTTAATTCATCAAATGATTCCCTACATGCACAATCAAAATTAAAGTTAGCATCCTTTAGAAGTAATCTTGAGAGAGGGAGAGAAATCTTACTGAAATCCTTGATGAATCTTCTGTAAAATCCTGCATGCCCTAAAAAGGATCTAACATGTTTGACACAAGTTGGATATGGTAAGGAATTTATTACATCAACTTTTGATTTATCAACCTCAATCCCATTTTGTGAAATTATGTGCCCCAATCCTTTTTCAACCATGAAATGACATTTTTCAAAATTTAAGACAAGGTTCTTTTCAATGCATGTTTTCAAAACTGTTTCTAAATTTCCCAAGAAATGATCAAATGAATTGCCAAAAACTGTGAAATCATCAAGAAACACCTCCAAGAAATCCTCAATGTGGTCCGAGAAAATACTCACCATACACCGTTGAAATGTACCTGGGGCATTGCATAGACCGAAAGGCATCCTTTTTTAGGAGAATGTTCCAAAAGGGCAGGTGAAGGTTGTCTTCTCCTGGTCTTCTGGTGCAATTGGTACATGAAAATAACCTGAGAATCCGTCTAAAAAACAGTAATGAGTATTTCCAGCTAACCTTTCAAGCATCTGATCAATGAATGGAATAGGAAAGTGATCTTTTATGGTAACTTGATTTAGCTTCCGGTAATCTATAAAGACTCTCCATCTGTTTTGTATTCTCATGGGGATCAGTTCATTTCTTTCATTTTTGATAGTGGTGAGGCCAGTTTTCATGGGGACTACATGAATTGGGCTGGCCCATTGAGAATCAGAGATTGGGTAAATGATATCAGCTGCTAACAATTTCTCAATCTCTTTCTTAACGACCTCCATGACTGTGGGATTGAGTCTTCTTTGAGGTTGTCTAACTGATCGAGATTCACTTTCTAAAAATATCATGTGAGAGCATACCTTAGGGTTGATTCCAGGAATATCACCTAAACTCCATCCTATAGCTTTTACATTCCTTTTGAGAATGTCAATCAATGTTTTTTCTTGTGAATGGGATAGGTTATTTGCAATAATTACTTGAAATTTCTCCCCTTCCATTAGGTAAGCATACTTCAAGTCACATGGAAAAGGATTCAGTTCTAAACATGGGGGTTGTTCAAGGGATGATATTGCATTTATGTTTCCTACATCTAATGTTGAATTCTCTGGAATAATCTTACTTCCTCTTAACAAATCATCGAAAAAATCAGATTTTACCTCATCCTCCAACATGATATCTGAATTTTCAGGTTCATGGGAGTTATAAAATTCAAATGAAGAGTGTTCTCCCACAGATAACAAGTCATGAAGCATACCTGAGTCTTTAATTGGTTCTATATCTTCATCATGGGTGATTGCATAAAGTGAGTGATTGCTGGACGGGTGTTTCATCGTATCAAGAATATTGATGTGTACCGTACTATCTCCGAGCTCCATGGTGAGGGTTCCTTCATGCATGTTGATGATTGTTCTTGCTGTTTTCAGTAATGGTCTCCCTATGATGATGGGAGATTGGGATGGTTCTCGGTCGTCCTCCATGGTAAGGACATAAAAGTCTGCTGGAAGGATTAATCCTCTCACTCCTATAAGTACATCTTCAACGACTCCAGCTGGGAAAACGGTGGATCTGTTTACTAATTGTACCACCACCCGAGTTGATTTTAGTTCTCCGATCTGAAAAGATGAAAACACAGAGTGAGGCATCACATTTATCGAAGCTCGAAGATCACATAATGCATCAGTAAAATTTAATGAACTGATAGTGCAGGGAATAGAGAAAGTCCCTGGATCTTGACATTTTTGCGGTATCGGTGGTGTGATCAATGCTGAGACGCTTCTTCCTGAGTTGATTCTTTCATTTCTATCCAGCCTCTTTCTTTTAGTACATAGCTCTTTCAGAAATTTTGCATATTTAGGGATTTTCCTGATTGCATCCAGAAGTGGAATGTTAATCTCAACTTTTCGGAATGTTTCCTAAATTTCCCGTTGAAGTCGTTCTTCTTCTCCCTTCTTTGACTCAACCAATGCTGATGGGAATGGTGCTGGAATATCCTTTTTCTCCATTTGTTGTTTCTGCAATGGTGTTTCTAGTCTTTCTTTCTTGAACCTTGTTCTTTATACTTTGTTGTTGACTCTATCTTTTGGTTGGACTGGACGAGCTTCAGCAGGTTCCCAAGATTCATCCTCCTCATATTGTTCTGGTGGATTGAGCTCCTTCCCACTTTGGGTTGTGATTGCACTAACATTCTCTTTCGGATTGGGAATTGTTTGTGCAGGAAGCTTACCTTGGTTCTTGGTGAAAGCATCTATTATGATTGCAAATTGATCTGCTAGCTTGTCCATCTTATCTTCTATTCCTGCAACTCTTGTCTTCATTTGTTGGTCTTCATTTGTCGGAGCACTTGTGGATGGTTGCTCATAATTCTTCCGCTAGAAAGGTGGTGGTTGAAAAGTTTGTTGTTGTTGGAAGGGATTCTAATAAGGTTGTTTGAATGCTATCAGGTTCTGATATTGCTGCTGAAAAGGTGCTCTGGCTTTGTTCTGTTGAAACCCATACCCTAGTTGGGTTTGCGGTTGGTATTGCCTTTGTTGATAGGCTGCAGCACAACTTTCTGTCCCCTGCACTTCCGGACATTGATCAGTGTAATGAGAATTAGAAGAGCATAAACCACATACCTGATTCGGTCCTTGTTGTTCCTTCACATGGTTCACAGCTATTTGTCGCACCAACCTGGTGAGTTCACCCATTTCATTCCTAATTAAATCTTCTGAATCATATGTTCTTACCTCATGGATCCCTCTAGTGATCGTACCTCGAGTGCCAAACTGCTGTGAATTTTGTGCAATCTTTTCAATCAGAATTCGTATATCTGCAGGTGATTTATCATTGAGGTCTCCTCCCGAAGAGGCATCTAGTAGATTCCTGTCATTGTCACGCAATCCTTGGTAGAAGCACACAATGAATTGGTCCTCTTCTATTTCTTGGTGTGGACAACTTGCACAAAGCTTCTTGAAACGTTCCCAGTATTCGTAGAGTGTTTCTCCAGTTGATTGATGGATGACATAAATCTCCTTCTTTATTGCAGTGATCCTAGATGTTGGGAAGATTCTTTGTAGAAAGCATTTTTTTAGATCTTCCCAGTCGCTGATCTCCCCCGGTTGTAGATTTTACAACCATTCCTTTGCTGCTCCCTCTAGTGAGAAGGGGAAAGCCCTCCACTTCACATGCTCTTCCGCGACTGCTCGAGGTTTGATGCTAGAGCAGGCATAGGTGAATTCATGAATATGTCGATTTGGGTCTTCACCTGCAAGACCATGAAATTTAGTAAGCACTTGGATCATGTTAATTCGCAATTCAAAATAATTTTCTAAGGTAGGAATTGCAAGTTGATAATTTTGATTGACAAATTGAGGTGCACAGATGTCACGTAGGGTTCTGTTGGGATTTACAGCCATTATTAAAGGTTCAAAGTCTCCACTCAAGGTATCACTTGAATCAGTGAGATTGATTTCTTTGAAATCTTTTGGAAGATTTTGATTTCTCAATTTGGTTATTGTGCGCTCAATTTCTGGATCGAATTCTAATAAATTTCTATTTGAACTACGTGTCATTCAAAAGAGAATTTTTTTTTTAAAAAAAAGCTTTGAGGCACTGCCTCCCCGGATACAGCGCCAAGTTTGATGCACGCCTGTCGTGGGGCGTGGAAAAACAATATTTTATTTACCTATGTATAGTATAGCAGTTGATCCTAGGTAGTCTCCCGAAGAGGTGTGCACATAAAACAAGGTTGTCACTTTTTGTTGGCTTTCGTAAAAAGATTGGTTTTAATTAATTTGAATGACTATGAGAGAAACAAACAATATAAATTGATTGATTTTAACAAATGATAAAGGCAGTGATCTGATAGGGTTCGGCTAGACTTAGTGGTGTTCCATCATGGTTTCCAATTTTTATCTCTTCTTCTTCTTCCTTAAACTGGTAAGAGAGATGTGATGAGAATTTTCCTTTCTAAAACCTTAGATTGGTATATCCTCCTTCCAATGTGTTTAGGGTTGTAGAAGGTCTCTTGATTAATTAGAGCAATCCCAGACCTGGAATTGTTGTTCCCTAATAAATCAAGATTTCGACATACAATCCTATACACGTTCTTGACAACCGTCGAACAATCACCACACAACCCTAATCATGTTCCACCGTATACAGATTAGAATTGGGTGGAGGGAGATGTGATCATCGACCAAAAAAATTTATAATTTCAGAATAAAAACCTTAACACAACCGCATTCGGAATTTAATACTGAATTATGAATTGAAACGATAATAAGAAAGAAGAACAAATTTTATTCATTTCAAGCACGAAACTCAAGCACAACACATAGGTCCAGCCTCCCCTCTTTCCGATCACTCAAATGAAATTACCCCTCCATGGATGGGGTAAGGGAGATAATTCGGGAGAGTAGAGACATTTTAAAACAAAAGAAATAAAAGAAAAATCTGAAATGTTCTTCTCCTGGGTGCCCGGGAAGGAATGAGGTGGAGAATGTGATGTCTTGAGAAGGAGGAGCTCTCCTCCTTTTATAGCCAGATTTTTGTTCTCCTAATGTTGTCGCGTTTTGGACCCAATAAATGACCTCTTCACGCGTTTATCCCTTCTTAAATGTTGTGCATAATTGTCCTGTTCGTGTCCCCTAAAAATCTCAGCGTATTTGGACAGGTATTCCGAAAGTTATGGCCCTTTTATTCTGATAATTTATTCTATCCAGTCAGAATATCCAAAACGTCAAACCCCGGATTAGGAAGATTTAATGGACCCTCAAACGGACGAATCCCTAGGTTCTGACTTCATAAAAGATGCTCCAAAACTCCTTGGGCGTCCACCCACATAATTTTGAAAGAGTTGGGGCGAAAATGGATGAGTTATGGATCCCACACCAAAACTAGGTAGAACTAGAAACAGTTTTCTTGAGCCAAATTGTGAGCTTATTTTGAGCTTTCATATGGACGATTAAGCTTTTAGTCCAAATATAGTAAATGAAGCCCTTGATGTGTAGAATCTGTACAAGAAAGAATTTTGCAATTTGGATCAAGGTAGATAATGTTATGGCAAAAATACAGAAATAAGTTAAAACTGTTAAAAATCCAAAATGGCCAATTTTTACTATTCAGCTCAAAATAACACCAAAATCATAAAAATGAAACAATTTATCTTAGAGGAACACTTTTGTGAGTTTAAAACAATGATATTAAATATATATTAATTGAAAATATTTTCTCTATCATAATTTCATTAAAATACACTAGATATCATGGGAACTACATAAGTCTAAACTCATAAGGAATAAATTTTCTTCCAAATGATGTTATAGATGATGATGAAAATGTCTTAGTCATACTATTTTAGGGTTATTTATTGGTTTACCATTATCATGACTAAAAAAACCTTACTAATAAAATTTAATATGTATAATTAATTTTTAAAAAATAAATTTATTTATTTTAAAAACATTTTATATTCATTTTACATCTAATGGACAATATAAATTTCTCCCATGGATCTATGTGAAGTATCACCTCTATGAAATGACATATTTTATTTTTTAAAACAACATGAAGGGATTGTTATAAATATACATTAAGAATAAATATACTTTAAGAATAAATATAATACTAATAAAAAAAATTTATTTAAGGATGAGTAATTTCCTTTCTTCATTTTATTATATCTTTTTAAATGTTTTAGTTCTAGTCATGTGTAATTATGGACGACATCCTCAATGAATTTCATATTTATTTCATCATAATATCTATAAAAGGATGGTTCTAGAAATGAATAAATATATAAATAATATATATATATAATGATTAATATTATGGGAATGATGAAATCATGATTGAGGTATATGTATCAGAACCATTGAATCGTGAATTGTCTTAGAATATGATATGTTTACACTAAAATGATTTCCATTAATAGATATTGATGTGTAAACGTATAAATAGAATCTATCAGTAAATAAATTCAAAAATGAATGATACATATATTGATCATATATATATTAATAATAAATATTAATATTTTATACTGGTGTTTAGAACATATTTGAAAAAATGGGAATCAAGTACGCGTTTATTTTAAAATTTAAATTTCATTTGTTATCATTTGTTATTAATATTAAAATTTATGAATTGGATTCTATTTTAATTTTAATATAAATTATTTTTATTCGCATCGGTATATTTATTCTAATTCTATGTACTCAATAACCTTCCAAATAATTTTTTGTAATGAAACACCGAAGGATTATTTTTAATAAAAACAAACATTGTTTCTTCTTCTCGGCTAAGAATGTTTTTCACTGATGTCTCTGTTATTAATTAATTTTCATGACTTTTATTATCTATAATATAATATTTTTACATGTCATTTTTTGTACATATTATATTTTTATTTATTATTTAAAAATTAATATTTTAACATTTATCAGTATGTTTCAATTTTTAATAAAGTTAAAATAAAAGAAAATTAATTTTTTACCCTTTAAAACACAAATCCTTTTTTCCTGTATCATAAATTTTATTTTATATGACCCTTTATTTCCATGGTTCTCATGTTTTTTTAATTTGAATTATTCTTTCATTAATCTATATAATTTACATTCTTTTTTTCTAATGAAAATGATATTATTTTCATTAAAATTATCAAATCATATTTAATTAAAATCATGTTTTATTGTATCATAATATCAACATTTTATTCTAAAAATAAAACCATAATTTTTAAAATTATGTTCTTGTGAAATATTTTAATAAAATTATTTTTTAAATTAAATTTATCTTTATTTCTTAGGAATGTTAAAAATGTTTTAAAAAAAATTCAATTATATGATTTAAATTTTCTCTATATATATTTTTAAATGAAATTACTATATAAAAATTATAATTAATCCATGGTCACATTTATTCATATTATAATTTTCTGATAATACTTAATTTTAAACACAATTATTTATTATATGTTCTTTATTACTATCCAGCATTACATTGAAATTAATTTTATCCTTTAGGTATTTGTACATTAATACTATTGATGAATTTATTATCATATTAATGTTTTTTAAACAATATTGAAATTATTATATATATTTTCAATTGATTTAATATTATATGAATACTATTACATTTAAAAGAGAAATAAATATGTTTTATAATTTTTATTCAATAAGGTTTTTTTGTTAATTCATTAGGAATATTCATGAAGATTTTTGGTATTAGTTGAAAATATGAGTAATACATTGGATTTTTTATGACATGAGGTTATTTTTTATATCCACCAATAAATTTTATAAAAAATATCACAATTTATAATATTTATATTCAATGAATTTTTTTTATCTATTATATAATTTTATAGGTCCTGTGTCTATGGAGACATTGGTATGTAAGAATCATTTTCCTATGAGATTAATATCACATTCCACTAAATTATTTATCAATATAACCCTTCGTATAGATATCATACAAAAATATTTCTTAATAACATGGTGAAATGATACATAGAAAAATGGTGACAATATATGCAAAATAAGGGTAAATAATGTATACGTCAATGATCACATAAATATAACATGATCAAAAGGGTATGTGAACATGAGAATGGTATTTTAAACCATATCATCAAAATAATATATCATAATATCGATTTAATATAATAATATAGTTATTTTCCTAAGTCTAAAATATTTATTAATCCAATAAACATGATTCAGGAATGTATAACAGTATCATAATATATATGTTTTTAGAATATAAATAATCAGGGAAAATAAATCCCATAGGTATGGCTCACTTTCATGAATATCATATTATATTGGATTAAATACATATTAAATCATATTCAAATTCAATTTTCACAACAAAATATATTAGAGTTGAAAAATTCCCTGATTAAACTTGGTTTATATCTGATTTTAGTCCTTAATATCTCATGAGATGCCAACATTTACCCAATTCATTAGAGATACATGATATGATCCCTAAATGAAATAATATAAATAATAAATATTTACTCCAAAATATCACAAAACATTTATTATATCATTCCCTCTTGAAATTAAATGGTGTTTATAATCATTTCAACTTATCATTATAGTTTAACTTAAAGAAAAAAATTTGTTTCAAAAGAAAGTTTTCATAAAAATCATAACCCATTTTGGGAATTATAAGGCCATTATCCTTCTATAATATATATAAAAAGAATAATTAATAATAACGAATTTACTCTTAACTAGAACTTATATTAAAATATTATTTATAAAATATCAAGAGAAATATTACATTTTCTTTTAGAAATAGTTTCCATTAATTATAGAAATTTCTAAAATATAATTTATATCATTTTTCTTAAAAAAAACCTAAAAAATTGAATAGTAATATTTAAATTACTATGTGGTCAAGAAGAAGGGACATTATTTTCATTCTATTTATGTTCAAATAATGAATCATTTCATATTTATTGTAGAGATTCATAAGTACACCATTTAATAAATGATAAGAATATTTCATTTAAAAAAATTAAGAAAATTAAATAATGGGTATGGATAAATTTTAAAAATAATGTAATTATTAAATATCATTTCTGGAAACATTTTTTTAAATCAATGATATGAAATATAATGATTTCTTGATCGATGAAAGAAATGGTGTGGGTTTTCATTTAAATCATTGTTTTGAACACTTCAGAACATAATGTAAGGAACATTGATGGAAAAAATGTATTATAAAGTAATAACATATGGATAAAAAATGAACGAACTTATCATGACTTGGTCATATATTTTAGTGTAATTGAAATTCAGTCAAAAAACCTCCATTAAGGTGATATTGAATCATAAATCAGTTACCATATTGGTAACATTAAAATAAAAACCTCATGTATGATGTTGAATTATATAGATATGAAAATATACATAATATTAATGAAAATAATTATTAAAAAAATCATTGTAAATATTTCCACCACATACAAGAGAGAAGTGGTGAATATAACATGTGTCTCATATAAATAAATGATACATGAAAATCTCTGAACATAACGGATTCAAATGTACATGAACCTCCATAATGATAAGTTAAATTTTATTTTAACTCAACAAAAAATTACATATTTGATTATTATTTTATATATTATACCATTATAAATTTTTAGATCCAATTTATTTATAACTTATTATAAAAATTATTACTTCCACGTGTTATCTATTAAATTTTTAATGAAAATGTATTTCTGAAGTTTTTTTCTTTGTTCATTAATCATGGATATATCAATTATAAAATTTGAATATATATATATCATATAAATATTTATTGTTTAATAAATAAAATATATTGATATAAAATTTAATTACAATATATATTGAGATGGTAAGTAATATATATGCATGAGGTCTATTTTGCCAATTCAACATATTGAATCATTGAAATGTAAATATTAATTAATAATTACAAATTTAACATTATTTTATATTTATCTTAAAATTAAATTAAATCGTGAAATATTACTCTCCATGTAAAAAGGTTAAAAATTGAATCACATCAGTTCATTGAGGCTATACTCAATACATACACACGGGCTATATTCCCATTTTAAAATGGATTGGAAGGTAAAAAGGTAGGTATGATATTATAATTAAAGTAGAAAAATTAGGACATAAATATCATATATAATAATTAAAAACATCATAATAACCAACTATTAATTATGGTTGTGGTCAATTATTTTTATCACTGCATGGAGGTATTAGTGCCCACTTACACACATGTGATACATTATCTTTAAATTTTGTGGAAGGAATGTGGATATTGTTGGATATGATATCATATAAATATTTCATTATATTAATTATATTTATTTTACTATTTTAATATAAATTCCATTTATTTATATGGAATAGAAGATGTAATAAATTTAATGTGTAGAATAAGGATGTTTACCACTCCTTCGCTTGGCCCTGTTATATTCTCCTTTGAGGACCCTTAGAATGAAATTTTATTGAAAACATAACATAAAAATATTTTATTGTAATGTTGATATGTTAATTTGGAAGGGGAATTCAATTTATAAATATCAAATATTTTTTAAATTAGTTAAAGGGCTGATACTCTTTTTGAAGTGTGTATTGGACACACTTGAAACATAATAATTGATTAGAATTTAATAAAGTCTACATCATGAAAAATTCATCCATATTGATATGTATTTAGAATTGGGATAATATGTGGTTGACATATTTCTATAATATTATACTTGAAATGGATTGATTAGAAAATATACCAATATATCTTGGTTTAATACCTGATAAACTTTATTTAATATTATATATGATGACACATTTTCAGTTATTTTAATATTCATCGTCATCAAATGAATGAAAACTCAATAGAAAATTTATATATACTAATAAAATTTAAAAAGTCCATTTTATCATATAAAATCTAAATATTTGGTATAAATTAAATTAAAATTTATCTCCAAATATGTGTTGAATTTTTTTTTAAATGTAAAATTTTAACTTTTTCTTTCTTCATTTTGGTTCCCAAATCGTAAAAATAAAAAAATTACTATAATCTTATTATTCATAATAAATAATATATTATGTAACCTTTGAATCCAATTTTAAAAAATATTACTTTTGAGGTTCTATAGAAATAAATTTATTTTCCCATTAAAATCATTATTTAACACTATTTACCAAAAAAATAAAAAAATATGTGTATATAAAAAATTCACTATAATATAATTTTAACTTGTTTATTTAAAATATTATGTTTTTTTTGAGGTAAATTTTAATATAGTTTAACAAATTTTTATATTAATTTTTCTTTGTAAAAAATAAATAATAATGTAATGTTAAAGTAATTTTTTGAGCATAGACAAAGATAACTAAAAATATATTTTTTATCTAACACATTGATAAATATTTTTAATATATTGGTATTCCAATTTATACAAACAATTTAATTTCTATTATATAATGGTAGAATATAGTTCATTTCATTGAGGCATGGGGTCCCATGAATCACATTCAATCTATGAAATCAATGTTGTCATAAAGATATATATCATGATAACTAATTATATTAAATTTTACCCACAATAAAATGAAATTTTCCGTTATATTTAATTGAAACTAATATAAAAAATTATTATATCAATATTTCATCAAATACTCACGTAAATAAGTTCGTTCTTAAATTTTTTGATTCCACTAAAGAATATTGACAAGGTGAGTAGTCAGGTCTATATGACTTATCCCTATGATCCATCATTTCTATGTTTGTTATACATAATAATGTTAATTAACTATAGTTTTGAACTCATAATTTAGTACATTGGATGGACCATTTAGGTACATCGTCAGAAATCATTCATGGAAGATATATAAGATTTGAGAGTGGACCAATGGAAGAAGAATGCAATATTATACCTTCACTACTTGATTAATAATATTGATGGGTATAATTTTTCAAGTGAAAATAATTACCTTTTTTTAAAATGTCATAAAAAAATCCATGCAATAATTCAAAGAAATACTATCTCACAGACATCAAATTCTTGATTTAACTGAAATTTTTCTATGTCACTTTCCTATGGAGTCTTACATGACTTAATGTGTTCATCAATTGCTTTGACATTCTATACCAATTTCACTACTAGATGATATTGAAATAGATATATTTCCCAACATCATCACACCAAACATGTGTTATGTAAATATTTCTGTATAGGGAATATTAAGGAGTCATTTTAAAGCTTCATTGAATGCTATTATTTTATAGAAATTCAACCATAGGAATGTGATAATCTAAACCACCATAGTAATCAACTAAAAGGCCTCATAATATTTTACAGTGCTTTAATTATTTACTATGAATGACCACATATATATGGATGATATGAAATATTATAAAAACATTAAGTCGTGTTCTTACTAGAGGCTTCTCTACAACATCAATGTAATCCTCTGATTAATATAACATACAATTGACTATAGTAGCCCATATAACCTTTCCAATTCATTAATGAATATTCTAAAATGATGATCAAGATGGAAATCATTCATGAGAGTAATGAAGTTTTATGTCCTGATATGGAAATTCACTATAACACTAATTTATTTATGGACCATTTATATTTTGGTTTTCCAAATAACAAATTCCATGTTGATTTTTATAATCTACGTTTAGTTATATGTATGTATTATAACATACCATTATAATTATGTCTCTCAATGTTTTATTTCTCATAAAAAAAGAATTAAATTATTAATTCTCAATATCTCTCTACATGTTGTTCCATAATAAATATTTATTTACATATATATATATATATATATCTGTGTGTGTGTGTGTAATTCGAGGATTAATTGAGAATGATAAACTATTTTTTGGATAATTTTTTTCAAGATCCATTAATTGTCTTGTGGCATAAGCTATCAACAAATAAAATTGAATGATGAAGCATCCTATTACATTATTTAATGCATCAATATAGATCATAATCTCTTATCCCTTTTGGGTTAGTATATGAAAAGGGCCACTAAATATTCTTCTATTTTGATCCTTGTTAATTTCATAAATTTTCATCTTTCCAATTTAAATTGGATCCTTTTCTTGTTATGATGGTGGGTGGATTTGACATCAATAATTAGTTTTCAAATAATATTTGAAAATAACCATCTAAAACAAGTAAAAAATGGAACTTAGTTTCCACGGTTTGATAATTAAAATGTTCTATAACATATGTCTTTGATATATCAATACATATAGCCTCTCTTAATATTATAGATCCCACAAATGAATCTTGTTTTATCTATAATGCGCACATGGTAAATTTTTTGATCAACTTATCCCAACATTGGGTATTTTATAAATACAAAAATTGATATTTATTATCTTACTTGATCATAGAATTTCTATGAATATAAGCTATAAATTGTGTACAAATTAAACATGTTAATCATTGTCTATCCTATTCCTTAATTCCATGGATACAATAGGGAAATTAGTATTAATGTATGAAATCAATACAAATTCATAGTTTCCAATCCTTGTACAAGTTATAATCATTGGTGTATCATCCATGAACTTGAATTTATGATATATTAACCGAAGATAAATCAGGGAAAATATTTGTCTATGTGAATTTTATCGAACAAGTCCTCAATATAGGTTACAAGTTTTAGGTTCCTGATAACGATTTTGTTGAGTTTTTTATAATCAAAAATGATTCTAACATGTCAATAATTCTTACGAAAAACAACATCTATACAAAATATTGACATAGTTGGACTAATTATTCTATAATCTAATTCTCTTGAGGGTTTTTTCTCAATTCATGCAACACAATCAGTTTAATCCTCATTATTGAGTTTTTTATATATGTATAGCACTATAAAGGAATTCAATTAAAAATTCAAAATCATAATTCAAAATAAGACTATAAAACTCTTCTCAAAAGGCAGAAAATTACTCTAACATAATAAGGATATAATTTATTATTTGATTTTACCTAACCAACTGATATAATCACCCATTATGAATAATAATCAAGACTAATATAACAAATATTATATCGATACAAACTTCATATTTATCATCACACTGATAAATGATTATAATAAAGATAAGAATATTGAATATCACTTCCCCTAATCAATAATTAAATTGGTTTTATGTAAAAAAATCATTTCCCAAGACAACAAAATCAAAGAACTAAGGGTGAATAATAAGATTTATAGGAAGTGAATTCCCCCAATAATAAACTTGAGTAGAATAATAAACTCGAGATGTTTTCCGAATAGCATCAGGGGTTTTTATTTATAATTAAAAAACGAATCATTGAGGAGTTATTCAAATATCCTTACAAAATTCATCAATTGTATTTTAGCTGTAAGACCCAAAAAACAAATAATACATTAATGACATAGACTCGATTGTTTGTGAACATTTCACCATGTCTTAATGAGACCACACATCAAAAAATGTAATCACATGATATTTTCCTATCAATTTAAAAATAATAGGTTGATGAAGTTGATTGATATAATTATCCATTTGTTTTGGGAAATAGACATATTAATTGACATATGTAAAAAATTTCACAAACACGAGTTTGTGGTCCATTATATGGATCTTCATCACCTTTATTAGCTTTCTGATTCTTCCTATAGAATTGAAATTTCATTTATCCATTGCATTCATATTCAAATATATAATATATACTAGTACCCTAATGAAAATCCCTTTCTAGGTTTTCACCCACACGTAGAAAATTAAATAATAATCATCTTATTCTCTATATTTCTATTATCATCCTTTTAATTCCAAATGATTGTTCTTATCAAATCCCCAAGACTGTTTTCTAGCCCCTATCTCTATCTCTACATTTATATGACATCAAATTTATTTCATTTATAATGAATTCCCATAATCCTAAATATTTTCAAATAAATTATTAAATTCCAATATGGAATCAATAAACCATACTTATAGATCTAATGATTACCATAAAATATAATCTCATGTATTGTACAATATTCCTAATATGTACTAATAAATTCATCATATTTCTATTTTATAACAAGAATTTTCATCACCATTTTCATATGAATAATATAAGGTAGGTATTCATTTAATAAAAAATTTCTAATCTCAACCCACTCTATATAGTTAATTTCTTCAAAGCGCCTTAGGTTCATAATATGTATCCTCGCATGAGGTAATTCTTTATATAAATTATAAATATATAAATTAACATATTCATGTCCCAACTAAAAAAGAATAAAAAATAATTTTTTAATTGGACATTTATGTTTTTTATGAACTAAGGAATCAATTGACCCACATAAAGAATGTGGGTGTCGACTCATATGGGACAAAAAATAATGTTGTTCCCCTATTTATCATTTATAATATTAGTACAATTAATGGATTGATAATGTTTCATAATAAAACCTAAAATATTGTTTATTTAATATCACCAAAAATTATGTATCTCAAGACGAAAACAATTTATTTTCCATATCATTTAGCACTAAGAGGTTCCCTTCATTTTCCATTCATTGTCTGAAATTTTTAAAAAATATTGATTACTGTTAACCATATTGAGAAAACGTATAATCATATGAATGTTATCTAGATATCTAAATTTTGAAACATTAATTTAATTATATTAATAATTTGGTTTATCTATGGGAATTCAAGATCATAATCAATTCAAAAAATTCATAATTTTTGGTAATGAATCAATTGTTTATCCAATAATATCCTCCAAGAGTTTCAAACCAGGTTCCCATTAAGGTAACATTGAACAAACACAATAATAATGGAAAATATATAGTCAACCAAATAATTCAATTATTATTACCACTATATTAATATATGGAAATCCGATATCTACCTGTAGAATCCAGATATGTTTATTTCTCAGGAAAAAAACACTCTTTATATAACATAAATTGGAAAATTCACATAATCAAATAATTATTCTATGATATTTCACTAAATTTTGTAATCCAATTTTTTTAAGTAATGTAATCCATTATCTAATACAAACTATAGAGAGCCATACATTTCATAAATAAATACCACATATTATCTAAAATATTATTCAATAGACATCATTCAAATATATTCTAGATCTTGTAAGTCTTGTTCATTTTGATATAGGGATATATAATCATATTTTTAAGAATTTATTTTAATAATATCACAAAAATTGATTCATAACTAGAACCATACATAAACATATCATATCTAAACCCATTAATCAAAACCTCAACAAAATATATATAAAATAGTGAGATATTTTATTTAGTGGTGGTAAACTAGGAGGACATTTAAGATCACATAATCATAAAATTAGAATATTTTTATGTGAAAATGAGAATAACATTTTAATATCATATCAATGATATAATATATTATAATATTGAGTCACAGAATAAATCCTAGCATCTCATAAAAAATGAATCAGAAAATAATGATGCATCATGAGACTAGGGATCATAATAATGTCATAAAACATTCATTTTGTAATATAATTTTTCATCCAAAAACAATTCCTTTATCATGGATTACATAATTTACAATAATAGTGGATTTGAATTACTCTACATCTCTTTATATTCAAAATCAGGGTTCACTATCAAGACTATCATATATGGTAGAGTCCCTAATTAAACTATGTCCACTCAAAATTTCATTCACTATTATCTCATGAGACATATATCATTGACCATTGAATTAGAAGGATATATAAATCACATATATCACATCATATAATTAAAATCATATATATGGCTGGCATATTATAACGTATCAATCATCATATCACAACCCATTGAATAGAATCTAGTTTCATAAACATTTACACATTTCATGAAAGCATAAGTAAATAAAATATTAAAATTAAAATTAATTTTACTATATATGGATCAAATCCTATGTAAATCATAAGAAAAATCAATGGATAACATATTATATGACAAATCCTTTAGAATATCCCATGGGATATTTCTGGAGGAAAATTTGATTTTCAATTTGAAATTAACAAATTAAAATATAGAAATTTCAAGAATTATTTTTATTTTTTAATTGAAAAAAACTGAAACATGTATATAAATAATCAATGAATGTAGTTATCATGATTTATGGTAAATCAATTTATTCTATGTGTGTTAAAATAATTATTCATTTCATATTTTAAGTAAAAAATTAACAAGTAATGTATTCTAAAAATGAAATAAATTTCTCTTAAACCAAATTTAAAAAAAAATCATTGGTATAAATGAAATTAAATATCAGATAATAATATAAAAATATTATTAACTTTTCTTTGTAAAAGATTGTAATTGTAGAAAAGGGAATTTTTTTGATGATAGGAATGATGTCATTCTTCCCTATAAACATTATTTTAGTATCGTGTTAATCTAATTTGATGAAAATAAAATGTAAACATGTATTATCTGTAAAAAAATATATTAGATTAAAAATAAATGCTTTAATGATTAATGTATTATATGACTCTATAAATATGAAATAATTAATAATAAATACTGAATAAATGTGATGGAAACATAAATTTCGACCCAATTTTGTAATCTTTGAATCAATATCTTAATAAATTGATAAATATATATACATATATAACAAAAAATTTAAAATCAAAATCCTTATAAAATAAATTCATAGAATGTTTATAATCCTCATGAAATAAATAATTGGATAATATTACATCAGTCACATTAAAATAAATGTGGGTGGGAAATGGGTTACCTCTAGTATGAAGTTATTCAAAAGATCCCTAACCTCATATATTACATATTATTTTTCATAAATCTATATAAAATTATATAAATATAATATTTTTAATTGTAAAAATATATAATTTTAACACCCATTTATTAAATATTCCTATTCACCGTCTTCGTTTCTTGGTATAAATATTTTAATTTCCATGAAAATTTTAGTTTGATAGTTTAATTCCGAATATATTGATCATGGATGCATAATATCCATTATATTTATCTTATAAATCACATATATTATTTAGATATATATTCATTCATAAGTAATATATATATATATATATATAATGACATTTTTATAAAGGTGATTAGTTGTACATACACACAAATACAGTTTACACATTATTATGGATAGAATATAACAAATGCACTTATTAATTCACCATTAATGATTAATTATTTTTTAACAAATATAATATATATTAATTAAATCTATCAATATTACCATTCATTAAATCTGGAAATGAACTATATCACATCCTTGACATCATAGTCTGCACTTATGAATGTGCAACATTATCGTCTTCAAAAATAATGGAATGTAAGAAGATATATATGATATAATATTTAAAAATAATTATTTTATACTAAATATCAAATATATTCTTTATAAAACTATAATAACTATCTATAAATTATGAGAATGATAAATTAATTATATATTTTTGTGGAGATGGTAATAAACATGAGTGAAATAATTATACATTCACTTCCCATTTATTATGATATAGTTTATATTTGTTATAAAATTATCATAAATATATAATTATAAAAATGGAAGGATGTAGAGGAATTATTGTGTCAATAAAGGAATAAAAATACAATATTAACAAAAAATATTTTATGACTAGTGAGTTTAATGATTTATTTTGACTATAATATGAATGATTATTTTCAATTATCATCAATTTTATTTTGTTTCTTTTGAAAAATATATTTTTTTAATGAAATTCCCCTAGTGACGTTGGAATTAAATTTTTTTAAGACAAGAAATTATAATATATTTATATTCATTTTTTTAATATTTTTAGGTTAGTTTTCTTCCTGATGTGTGGCTCATTGGGTGGTAAATAATATATATGAGGGTTTTCTTTAAAAATGTGTGGGAGAGGATACACATGATATTTGGTAAATGTATAATATATAATATAGGTAATATGAATAAACATGTTTTAAAATGTCCACAGATTATAATTTTTGATTGGATGAGGAGTATATATGTCCATAAATAATGATTTTATCAAGTTTATAGTTTACATTCAACCTCATACATTTATCAAATACCCTTAGTAATCTAATTATAACCAATAACATGGTTGAAAACATTGACTATTTTAATGTTAATTAAGAAAAAAAATAAGTTGGATTCAATAAAAAAATTGGTAATTATGATTTAAATTATGAAATCAATTATATACAAAAACATAAATATAAAATTCTGAAATTAAATTTAAAATAACATTTCAAAGCATCTTCAAATATGGATTTAATGGAATTTTTTTTTCATATGTATAAAGAGTTTTTATTCCTAAATGAAGATAAATATTTTAAAAATGACCACAAATAAATTTCTCATAAGATAAAGGAAATATTTTTTCAGTTAAAACAAATTTTCAAAATTTCTAACCTTTTAAATTCATTTAACAAAATGACAGTTTTCAAATAAAATATTTATTTTCCCCTATTAAAAAAATAATATTTTCATAAAATTCTAAATTAAATAACTCAATGATAATATTGAAATTTTGAATTAAATAATGATGTAATTTTAATAAATAAATTTTATAAAAATAAAAAAATATTAATTATTCTATTTTATAACACAAATTAGTAAAACAAACTTTTTTGAAAAAGTATTTTTCAATCATATAAAACATTTATAAAATTATATTTGTTTCATATAATAAAGGATATATAACGATATAAAATATTTATGCCAATTAGTATTGCAAATTTAGTGGTGAGATTTTATCATTATCCAATATCAATGTTTATTTAGACTCTGGGTTTTCGGTATCATCTCTTATTAGTAAAAATATTATTTAAATACTATAATAAAATAACAAAATGTTATTATTATAGCTTTTTAATGATCTAGTATGACACATGTGACAATATATAATTATAACCCATGTTAATGCATGCCCATAAAATTCTAATGTATTGTACTGAGGCCTTGATGATATGTATCATGACATGGTGTGAATCCATTCTAGTATGATCTGGTAATTATTGCATGATACCCTGACTATAAGATATTGATGAATTTATTGTGGATTAATATGTTCAATATTATTAGTTTTATCGTTATGAATTAAAATATAATATTACATGTCATTTATTTATCAAATAATATATTTTGAGATGCATTTATTTAATATATTGCATGTTTTTTGATTATAAACATTACCAATTTGTTTATAACGTATAATACCATGATAAATTAAACTGAACAAAAGCCCTTATGAGGCATCTATGATGGCCCTTTTATTTTTTTCTACTCCATAGGGTTTTAATAAAGGTTATTTAAAATTTCACAATGATGTAATTATATTAATGTGGTTGTTTCCAAATATTTTATATTTTATGATGTATTTTTTACACTTTTGTAGAAAAATAAGTTATTTATATAGCCACTAAATACATTAAAACAGTTGGATAATTTGGAAGATATCTCTTTTATTGTTAACTAATGTAATAAATAAATCACCTAAAATTTTTATGGTGTTTTTGTAGTAATTATTTTTGTATTATTTAATATTTTGTAGTATCATTAAGAATTATATTTCGGAATAACAGTGCAAGGACGTGTATTTTTTTAAACTACTTGAATGTTCATGGATTTTTGTGTATTTAAATTTTTTTTTAAAAATAATCGTGATTACTTTTTCTAATTTTTGTATGATAATATTTATAGATTGCTACAAGTTCTGGAAATGGGAAATATATCGACACACATAATCAATATTTGAAATTCATGTGTCTTTAATTCAACACAACTACTATTGGAGCTGATCAGATTAAAACAATATTTGGGAAAATTAGTTATTGTACCATCCGGGGAAAATAATGAATATTATATTTTCATATTTATTAATATTTTTTGATTAAATATTAATTTTATTTTAAAGGGGATTCTATATTCAATGGTTCACCTGACACACAACAATGGTTTTCTCTAAATTATTATCCTACACACAATTCTAAGTCATATTGAAAATAATAATAATACATTATTATTATTTTAAATGATAGTTAACGTCTAGCCATTTTATTAGATGGAATGAAAAAAACTAACCACATTATGATTATACATGTTTGTTATATGTTTTTACATTTATCAAATAAAATTCAGAGGCACAAAATATGAATGAATCTAATTTTAAGCATAAATACTTTAATATTTTTAAAAGGACGATTTACCACTTTTTATAGAGAAAACTTTTTAAATATAGTATTTTCTCTTTTATATTTTCTATTTGACAAAATAAAACTATTATATAGAATCGAGACATAAAAATTTACATTGGATCAAATTTGGGTATTTTTCTAATAATGATTATTTTTTATTGAAAAGTGAACAATATTGAATTTTAATTCAAAACTAACATTTAATCGCATTTGTTTATATGGATAGACTATAATTTCACATGTTTTTAATGTTTAATTATATTATATTTTTCCATTTAATAGAATATTTTTCATTGGAATCAATTTCACTTTGAAATTGAACATAAATGAGTGTCAACCTTTTGATAGTTAATATTTCATAAATACATGTTTTTTGTTTTGAATATGGAAATTAAATTTAAAATAATAAATTAAACTTATATGTTCTGAAATTGAAAATATATACATCAGTTTTGAATATGGAATATCAATTATAGTTTAGGCATAATTTTTTTGAATGTTTCTCAAAAACATCGATTTTAATGAATAGTGAAAACACAGAGTAGTACATAAAAAAATCGACTTCCTCATTGAAATTATATTTTACAACATTAGTGAATTGAATTTAAAAAATCTGATATATATGGTTGTTATTAGTATGTAAAATGATGTCCAATAAGATGAAAATAATCTTTTGTGAATAGTACATTTTTGTCTTTTAATAACCTCTATTAAAGGTAAATATGACATTTCTAGGTAAAAATAAAATAATAATAATATAAAATTACCATAAAACATGTCCTAACCTTATTTTATGAGTAATGGAAGTCCAATAAAATCCTTGGGTCAGATATTTGTCCTTTGAAAGTTATTTTTGTAAGATAATGACATTAATTACTTTTTATTTTAAGTAAAAATAAAAATATCATAAATATGTATTTTTTTGCCAAAAAAATTTTAATGTGGCATTATATAATTGATATATTGGACTATAAATATTAATTAGGAATATAATAATATTTCCAACATCATCATATTTTATTTATAATTTTTCGACCTCAAATAAATAAAATTATTTATTACACATTAATGATGTAGTGTTTACCTAATTAATTAATAATTTAAATAAATAAGATTCTAAAGATTAAAACAATATCAAAACAATTCAAATTATTATTGGATGATTTTATCTCAAAAAAATCATCATATCATTGAAATTAATATGTTTTGGACCATTAGAAACTGAAAATCATTATATAATAAAATAATCTTTTTAATCTTTTTAAGGACCCCTCCTCCCCCTTATAAAAATAACTCACATCTAACCCATTAGTCACACCTCTATATCACCTTGTCTCATCCAACATCAGCCCAAATAAGCTCTCACGATCCCTCTATTCCACATAGATGCCTTATATTAGGCATAAGTCACATTAAGAAATCATTTTGGTTGAAACCCAAGGGGGTTAACATATTTAAAGGTAACAACTTCTCTTAAGTTCTTTTCTTTTATTTCACTTCTCCAACCCTCGAAAAACTTTTTGTTACTTGAGTTAATAACAAAAAATGTATCCCCAATATACTGAGTTGTTTTTTGGATATTTATTTGAACTACATATACCCACACCTCCATCTAATGGGTAGATAACAAACTATTTCTGTGGACGACAGACTACTGCCTCACAGAAGGATGGTTGTTTAGTCATCTCCTACCACATCTTACGATAGCCGTTAATATGGAAATTAATATATATGTCATATTTATAAAATTTTAAATAATATCTAGTGCTTCTGTAATCCTATTTTATAGCATACCATAATAATTTTCATGTTGTATATATACTCTTATTTCATTTGAGGAAGTGCGGACTACCCCCCCCCCCTCAATTGGATATGACTCGATCATACCATACATGGAATGTACAAATTAACGGGCTTATGGATTTTATGTGACTTATATATAATATTATATTATACTGGAATTATAATAAACCAATGTATCATTATGTTTTGATTTCATTATAAGTGAAAAATATAAATGATAGTAGCGTTCATGCGTACGTACGACTTACCGTCTCCATAAACGGTGAATTTCATTTATTATGTCCAAATTTTATAGATTGTTCATGATAAATATATACAGGATATATATTGTATTTATTACATATGAATCATGAATATAATTATGGATATAATTTACTTTTTACCAAATGGACAAATTACAATTATAACAAGTTCAATTTTTATTACTCAAATTCCGAACATCGACAAAATGTCCGATATGTACTCAAATAATTAATAATTGTTATAGAAAAGTAATAAGTGATATAAAGGGAATAATAAAATTTAAAAAATTTCTGATGCAAGTATAAATTGACATAAGATTATTGTTATGGATGAAGAAGGAACAAATGAGTCAAATCAAAAACGAGGTAGCGAGTTTCTTATCTCACTTTTAATTCTGTGATATTTTCATGATTCACCTATTATTTTTTCCATGTCATGTATTGTGTACATCCATTTGATATATAATATCATTATTCTATTTATATTCAGGGTATTTTGTAATTAATATGGTGGTCATTGAATTTTAGTCTTATGACTCAATTGATTACAACGTCGTAAGGGGTTTCAATATCACTTTTTATTCTTGGGAGATTCATGCTATATTTTCCACTATTTTATTTTGTGTGGTGTAAGTACTGCCCATGATTGTATTATTTGAGTAATATATATTAATTTATGGGTATTTACATCTTCATTGTGTGATCCTACTTTAATGTGGTGTATGTTTCGTATGTTACCAAATTGGTAAGTGAACTTTTTACCCAATTTCCATTCCATGGGTTAATCTTATTATTATTAATTATGTCATGTTATGATTATGGGTGGAATCACTGATTGTTTAATTATGTTGTAATTTAAAATCCCATTTATGTGGATATACTTTTTTAACACATAATCACTCCACTAATAATTTCTCATGTCATTGATATGAACTTGATATGGATAATCTGAACACAATTTCTATTCAGTGAGTAAAACATCCAAGTCATTGGATTTGTTTTAAAAAGAACATGTGTGAATTCCCCCTAATTGATTTACCCTGAATATCCGATCATATTGAGTGTATTTATTTTTGTCACACGTTATTATGTAATTGAATTATCTTTAATCTATAGATACCATTTTTATAATGGGTTTGGTCTAAATTTAAATTCCATTAAGCCTTCATTGTTGTTATGCACCAATTAACATTTATATGGTGTTAATAATGTCCCTTGGAATATTATATCAAGAATCCCTTCATTTTCTCAATATTATAAATTTTTGGGATAATGTTATTACTCAATTAATTATATTCATATGTCTCTCATTTTATAGAAACTCTTTAACAAAAACATCATTTTAAATGTTTTAATGATTTATTCTTCTAAATAAATCTCATTAATGCCAATGTATTAAAAATGGTTTTTAGGTTTTATTTATATGGAGATGATTGTTTTTATATTTACATTTACTTAAATGTATCAATGTATTATGGGACACATGGATTCAAAAATCACATTATTAAATGATTTAAATTGTATTGCAAATGGTTTGATAATTAATTGATTAGGTCAAAATCATGAAATGAAATATTGTGACTGCAATGTGGAAATGTTTTCTTTCTTTATGATTGTTTTTTGTGTTCTGAATTTGTTAGGGTTATTGGGAATTTTTTAAATATATGAATGTTTCTATGATAAACCAAGGGAGGGTGAGCCCGAGTTATCTCTCAAATGCACTGGTTAAAGTGAAAGTGTTTAACGTTAATGTTTCTACTAGGAATTTTAAGTAATATAATGTGATGAGTATTCCAACAATACATCCTATATAGTTGTGACAGTTACAATGTATATATGTTATGTATGCCATAAGATAAATATATGATTTACAATTTTTGGTGTCTTATTAATAAATCCTATGATATCATGAGGCATGTTTTGATTGAAAATTATTTTTTCATTGATTTTCATTTATTGATGTGATAATGTTTTAATTCCTAATTTTATAACCCCTACTGATTTTTTTATGATTATACCCTGTTTGAAAATTAATTTCACAAGACATAAAGATGAATAGTGTCAAATATGGGATCAAAGAAATGTCATATTTTTAAAAAAATGAAACTACACATGATAATTTTTTTAAGATTTTTTATTATATAAATAAATTGATAATGGGTAGAAGTATTAAATTTGTAGTTTTTTAAATGTAATATTATAGTTATGGAATAATTCTCTAAATCAATAAACCTTAAAGTATCTTCAATGTTAATTCATTACATAACTAATGATTATGCAATGTTTATGGATAGGTCCTTAAATATGGTAGCAATGGTCAATTTAGATATATTTAGTGGTTAGGGTGTTATTTAAGAATTAGTGACTTATACATAATGATTAACATTTTAGAAATAGTCATAGTTATTTTTGGGGAGATAAATTGTTATTACATTTGGGTGTGCAAAATAAAAGGTATTAGATAACCTTTGAGGATAAAATATGTTATGTTCAATTTCGAAGAATATGTCTCACATTTTTTGTAATGTTATGAAATTATATAATTTTTTCAAAAGGAAAACACATAGACCATGTGACAACCCGTTGAGTCAGACCAAGCTACAAGAATCAAACCCACAACCAATGAATGATTGGTATTTATCACCGACCGCAAGACTACTTGAATTAATTGGTTAGTATGACTAACTCTTTTTAGTAAAATGATTTAATGTATCAAGAATATGTTGATTTGGGATCATATTTTTCATCAAATGGGGATCCATAGTATTGGTAAATAATTTTTTGATTATTTTATAATGGTTATATTGGAATACATCCTCTATTTTTGGAACACTATTTGCTTAAGGAAAATAGAATACTATAGATTTAATTTGTGGAGTAATTGATAAAATATTATTTTTGAAAAAATATATGTTTTTATTGTTGTTATAATGTGATTTGAGTTATTTATGGAAATGATTAACATGTCATAGTGAATATCTTATTAGGTAAATTACACTTCCGTATGAGAATTTAAGAGTTGTTGATGTTTTAAAGTTATAAATGTTAATATTTACTATGCAAGATTATGTGATTAAATCCATATGTGTTTTGGGTTTAAATATTAGTTTGGATTATTTTAAAGAATTTTAAGGAAAATTGTATATTTAATGGACATTCTTGAACTTTTGGTACTGTGTGTTTAATTTTAGAGATTAAGAGTTGTATTTTTTTTATAAAGGATTTTCCTTTTGGGGGATTATCTGATCTTGTAATTTGGTTTTGGTTAATTTCTAATGATAAGGGAAATATATTGTTCATCTTTAGTGGGTTATTTAATTCTCTAAATGTTGTTTCTAGAAATTATTATGTGTCCAAGTCATCTTGAATATTCATAGTTTAGAGAAAAGATATGTTTTTAGGTAAAATTTAGTAATTGATGAAAGTCTACATGTAAATTAAGTATGATTCCATATGTTCTTATTCAATATCAAAAATAAGTTATCTTACATTATGAAAAAGAATATAAAACCAAAATGTTGTCTGTTTAATTGTTTTACTGGTAAACCAGTGAAAATTTAACACATCACTAATTCGTGGTTTTGATGTTGTTAACTAGCTCTTAATTATGTTTTCTTTCACTCTACTTCAGAACATGACACTTATTTTCTCCTCCATATACATGTTTTCATGGAATTAAATTATGGTTTATCTCGCGTGACCATTGAACTTCTCTTTATTTGTTTAATGTGACATTTTTATTTACTCTTTTTAGAATATGGGACATTAAAGAATGTTTTGAATCCCAATTTTAAAATTTTGAGGAACTTATTTCCAAAAGGGCAGAAGGATGTTACTTCCCACAAAAATAAAGAATAGGAAATATTCAAATTTATTAATATTTATGAAAAATTTATTAATTTTATTTTAAAGTGGATGCTATATTCAATGGTGTACCTGACAAACAACAATGTGTTTCCCCAAATTCTTATACTGCAAACAATGTTGAGTCATATTGATAATAATAATAATATAATATTATTATTTTAAATGGTAGATAAAGTATAGTTGTATTATAACATAGAATGAAAATAACTAACTATATTATAATTATACATGTTTGTTAAATGTTTTTACATTGATCCAATAAAATTTAGAGTCATAAAATGTTAATGAATCTAATTTTAAGCATAAAAACGCAAATATTTTTATAAACTGTAGATTTACCACCTTTGATGGTGAAATTTTATTAAATATAGTGTTTTTGAGTTTCATATGCTCTATTTGATTAAAAAAATCTTATTTTGAATCAGGAAATCAAAATTAACTTCTGATGAAATTTTGGTTTTCTCTAATAAAGATCATTTTTAATGAATAATAAAAAATACTGCATTTTAATTCAAAAACATGTTTCAATCTAATTTATTTATATGGTAATATTATCATTATAAATGGTTTTAAAGTGTAATTATATTATATTTTTTCCATTTAATCCAAACTTGGTCATTGGATGTAATTTAACATTGAAATTTTATATAAACAAGGGTGAATCTTTTGATATGTATTAATTCATAAAAACAAGTTTTTTTTGTTTTGGCAACCGAATTAATTTTAAATTAATTAATGAAACATATATGATTTTATTTTGGTAAAATATACATCATATTTGAATTTGGAATATCAAAAATATATTAGGTAGAATATTTGGTATTTTTATGAAAATCATCAATTTTTGATGAATAGTGAAACATTGAGTTGTAGTTAAATAAATAACATCATCAATTAAATGAAATATTACAACTTAGGTAAGTTGAATTTTGAAAATCTGACATATGTGGTTGTTATTAGTATGTAAAATGTGGTTCAATAAGATGGAATTTTTTTGGGTTAATAGTAACTAGTGAATTTTATTTATCGCGATTGAAGGTAAATTTGGTAATTCAAAGGTAAAATATTTTAATAATAACATAAAATTACCTTAAAACATGTCATAACCTTATTTTATGAGTCATGTACAACCAATACAATCCATGGGTGAGATATATGGCCATTTAATTCCATTAGGGTAAGATAATGGCTTTAGTATCTTTTTATTTATAGTAAAAATAAAAATATCGTAAACAAGTATAGTTTTTCTAAATAAATTTTATTGTGGAGTTATATCATTTATATATTTGACAAAAAATATTCATTATAAATATTAATATATTTCCTAAAAAATATTATTTGATTTAATTTTTTTTGAAATCAAATAAATAATATTATTTATGACATCATAATGATGCAATGTTTACCTCATTAATGAATGATTTAAATAAATAAGATTATAATGATTAAAAAAATATCAATAACATATCCAATTATTAATGGATTGTTTTATTTTGAACTAGAGTCAACTTATCATATACATTAATACGTTTTAGACATTTATAAACAGAAAATAATTATAAAAAAAATATTAATTTCAAACATTCCAAAAAAGACCATCCCCCCTTATAAAAAGAACTAAACTTTAATGCATTACTCAATCCTCTAAAAACATTTGGCTCGTAAATAGACATCACAAATAATCTATCATGGTCCCTCTCTTCCACATATAATCCTTACCTTATGTAGAATTCACTTCAACAAATCTTTTCAGATCAATCCAAATGGAGTTACCCAATTTAATGTTAACGTCTTCTCTTAAGTTCTTTTATTTTATTTTACGTATCTAACCCCCTAAAATATTTTAATTACTTTTTTTAATAAGAAAAAATCTCCTAAATATACTATGTAATTTTTAATATATGTATTTGAACTAAACATACACACATCTCCAAATATTGGGTAAAGAACATATTGTTTCTGTGGACGGCAAACTACTGCCTCCCGAAACAAAGATTGTTCAATCTTCTCATAGCACCACTTATAGTGGACATTATCATTGAACTGTTTTTATATATGATATATATTATATTATGTCTTATCTATAATGGATCCTAATCCACTTTTATAACATTCCAATATTCTTTTCAGGTTTAATATATACAATAATTTTATTTGAGGATGTGCAAACTACCGCCCCATCAAAGTGATATGACATATTCATTCCAATATTCCATTGTTCACCACTTATTTATTCCATGTAGTGTATTTTTTACATATATTTGATATATATAATCAGCATACTATTTATATTCATGGTATTTAGTAATTAATGTTTTGGTTATTGTCTTTTGGTCTTACGACTAGATTGATTACAACATGGTAAGGGGTTTTCATCACACTTTTTATTCCTGTGAGATTCAAGCTATATTTTCCTCTTTTTTCCTTTTGAGTGGTGTATGTACTAACCATGATTTTATTTTTTCTGTAATATAAATTAATTTATGGGTATTTAAATATTAATTTTATTATCCTTCCATCACATGGTGTATGTTTCATATGTTACCAAATCAGTATGAGAAAATTTTATCCCAATTTCCATTCCTTAGGTTAATCATCTAATTCTTAATTTTTTCATGCTATGATTATGTGTAGAGTCATTGTTTATATATTTATTTTTTAATTTCCACTAACCTTTGTTTTGATATATTTTTGATACACATTATCACTCTATTGATAAATTATTATGTCATTGATAAGGACATGATAAGAGTAATATTAATACAATTTCCATTCATGGAGTTCAACATCCATGTCATTGGTTTTATTTTAAAATGAACATGTGTGAATTTTCTCTGATTAATTTAAACAAAATATCCAATAATATTGGGTGAATTATATTCTTCACACATTATTATGTAATTTATTTATCCTTAATATAAGGATACATTTTTTATAAGGTATTTCGTCACAATTTACATTCCATTGATACTTCATTGTTATTATGCAGCAATTCACATTTATATGGTCATTATAAGGCCCCTGCCTTAAACATTACTTAATATTGAATTAAATTAATAATTCACATTGAGGATCTTTTCAGTTTTAGAGTTTTAGAGAATTAGAACATAACTATTACATCTCAAAAGATTTACAAAGTAGACACTTCTACCAAGTTTCCATAGAATAAAAAACTCTTAAAAAGAAACATGTCTAGTTCCATGTTTTATATAACATGACATTCCCTTGATCCCATCCTTGACCTTATTCCACATTAAGTCCTATGAAAAACATTTCAAAAAAACTTGGGGTGAGCATAAAAAGCTCAGTAAGGTATACACAAAGAATAAAATTGTTAGTTTTTCAAACATCAAGTAAACCATGTATACTTTGTCAAAGTAATACCTCCACCTTCACGAAGTAGTAAAAACTCTTCACTGAATAAAATATGATTACATATCTTTTTGTAACCAAAGGATTACCATAAAACCCATATAAAGAACACATAACATATATAAAGGTAACTTGGGACATAAACATACTTAAGTGGAATAACCATACAATCAACTTCCACACATATCACTTAATGGAATAGCCATACGACCAACTTCCATACCTACTTAATGAAATAGCCATACAGCCAACTTCCATACCCAATGCATTACAGTTTATGACGTAACCACCCATCCTGGTATTCACGACACCACCCATCATATGTTTTATCACGTAACCACCAGTAAAATGTCCAAGTACCATTATAAAAAATCTTAAGACATAAAACAAATATAATGGAAAGAAAACATTTCCACACATTGATCACGATATATCACATAAATATATTGACATAAAAAATACATTATAAAACCATTTTCAATACCATAATACATAAAAGATTATATTGAATTTATTCCATTTTAAAAAAACATTATGGCTTTCTCAGGAAGCCAAAGACCAAATAATACTCGCGGTGGCGGAAAAGGTCGTTGTCACTGCGTACGTTAAAAGAAACATTACTTTTTTTCGTTTTGTAAAATGCTTCGTAGAAAAATATTCATTTTGTATAAAAGTAAAATTCAAAGGGGTTTATACAACATATAAAAGAAAGTTGTGTATAAAATTAAATATGCCTCAGTGAACGGATATTGAGACGAAGTCCCTTACATCGGGTCCGACTTGACTCGATCATTCTTTAACGTCCTGAATAATAAACATGAGTTAATTTCTACTTGATTAAGAACCTTTTTAAATCTCATTATTCCATTTATATCACTTATTTCCATGTTATAACCATTATGTAACCATTTAAGTTAATAATGTTTGTTTTGTCGATATTTGGTCCTTAAGTTGAAAGTGGACTTCTTACAATTACATGTTGTTCGTGTGGTCAATGGTTCTTTATATCCAGAATGACATTCCTGATTTGGATAGCATATATATCATATATATCCAGCATATACATGTATTTATAATATTACATAATCATTTAGAGGTATGAAATGAAATTCACCGTTCATGGAGACGGTAAGTCGTACGTACGCATGAACGCTACTTTCATTTCTTTGTCATATTAATGGAATTAAAATTAAATGAGAGGTATGTATATATTAATTCCATATTTTATATTAATCATTTATATGTAACATACATTATATATATCCATTATATATATGTACTTATAATAGTACATTACATTTGGGTATAAGAAATGAAATGCACCGTTCATGGAGACGGTAAGTCGTACTTATGCATGAACACTACTTTCATTTCAATATCATACTTTATTGGAAAGAAATAATAATGATATAGAGGTATATTGTAATTCCAGTATAAAATAATATATAATAACTTTAAATCCATCCTTTATACTTCCGACATATGGCATTAATGAATCACATCACTTTGAGGGGGCGGTAGTCCGCACTTCCTTAAATGAAGATATCATGTTTACCCATAATGGAAACCATAAAGTTATGCCCAAAATGAAAAATACAAAAGCTTAAGGAAAACATAATCATATTATATATCATATATAAATATAGTTTCATCTTAATGGACACCTTTGAATGTGTTAAAAAAATGTTGAACAATCATCGTTTCGAGAGGCAGAAATTCGCCATCCACAGAAACATTATTTTCTTTAACCATTATATGTAGGTTTGTGTAAGTGTAGCTAGAATCCTTATTATAAAAACATCCTAGTATATTTAGGATAGTGGAGTTGTTACAAAAGAAAAGAATAAAACGATTTTATGGGGTTGGAGAAGCAAAATAAAACAAAAGGACTCAAAAGAAGACATTACCTTAAAATCGGGTACCTCTCTTAGATTTGAGCTCAAAGGCTTCCTTGGGAAGACTTATGCCCAAAGTGAGGCTTCAAGGAGTAATAGAGGAATGTGTAGAGACAAAATGGGCCGGGGGTAGACGAGCCAATGGCTTTGGGAGTGTGGGTATGAAGGTAGAGGTGGGGCCCTTTTATAAGATGAGAGGAGGGGCACTCTTAGGAGGTAAAGAAGTGTCACTTTATTTTAAAATGGTATTCGGATTTAAGAGGTCCCACATTGATTTGTTTTGAGGCTAAGGTGATAAGGGTTCGCAATACATCCATAAAATAGGTTTTGGACATGTGTAGGTCTTAGATTTTACATTATCTTTCCATTTTATTTAAATCATTAAATAATGAGGTCATCACTGCATCATCATGATGTCATAAATAATTTAATTTATTTAATGTCTAAGAAATATAAAATAAAAACTATGATGTAGGAAATCTGTTTAGATTTCTAATTAATATTTATAGTCAAAAATCTGACTTGTATGACCCCATGTAAAAATTGTTTTAGTAAAACATCTCATGTTTGTGTCATTTTTACTTTAACATTTAATAAAAAGTTATTTATGTCATTTCCCAACCAATGTGGCTCCATGGGGTCCCCAAGTTGACTTATGGCTTGTGTTGGTCGGAAATGACACTTCCAATAAGGGTAGGAAATGTGTCAAGGTATTTTCATTTTATTATAATATCATTTTTCCTTAAATTCCACTAATTACCTCTAATCGCGATTAAGAACTTAAAAGTTACTATTCACCAAAAAATTATTTTAATCTCATTGAACCAAATTTAACTTCTTAATTACAACCATGTATGTCGGATTTTTTAAATTCAAAACATAGAAGTGGTAAAATTTCATTTAAACGAAAAATTAGTTTTTATAAGTACCACTTAGTGGTTTCACTATTCATCAAAAATTGAAGTTTTTCAGAAAAATACAACAAATTCACCCTAAGATATATTTGATATTCCGAATTCAAAAATGAAGTCTATTTTAAAAACTTCAAAACATATAAGTCACATTAATTAATTTAATAATTAATTCCCGCTATCATGACAAATAACGTGTTTTTATGAAACAATAAGTATCAAAAGATTGACACTAGTTTAAGTCCGATTTCATTGTGAAAATAATTCCAACGACCACTATTGGATTTAATGGTAAAAATATTTTCTAATTTAACTTTAAAAACAATTAAAAAGATAATCTAATCATATAAATAAATTAGATTAAAAAGAGGTTTTGAATTAAAATACAACATTTTACACTATTCATTAAAAAATGAACTTTATCGGAAATATACCAAAAATTTACACAAAGTAATTTTTGATGTCCCGATTCTAAAGAAGAGTTTTATTTGGTCCAATATAATGTATAAGAGTGAACAAAACTATATTTAATGACGGTTCGCCATCAAAAGGCGATAAGTGAACCTTTAGTGAAAATTAGGGCATATATGCCTAAAATTGATTTCATTCCGTATTTTAAGCCTTTATCTTTTATTAGATAAAAGTAAAAACTTTTAAAAACATATATAATCATATTTTAGTTATTTCTATCCATTCCCGCCAATACAACGACTATGTGTTAACTCCCATTTAAAATAATATTATTTTATTACTAGTGTGAAGCATAAGTTTTCAAAGGAACTCATCGTTGCGTATCGGGTACGCAATCGATCATAGAAACCCCTTTAAAGTAAAATACATATTTAATTCATAAATATTAATAAATATGAAAATTATTTATTCTTTATTTACCTGGGATGTTACATCCATCCCCCATTTTGGGAATTGCTTCTCGCAATTTTATTCACTTATCAAAATAAGATGGGGTATTTATCCCTCTTAGCATTTTCAGATTTCCACGTTGCCTCTTCAACCATATGGTTTTTCCACAAAACCTTTATCTGGTGGATTACCTTATTTCGTAACACTTGATCCCTATGGCCAAGAATCTGGACCGGTTGTTCCTCATAAAAGAGATTCTCTTCCAACTGAACTACCTCTCGGCACAAAACATGAGATAGATCTGGAATATACTTTCTCAGCATCGAAACATGAAAAAAATTGTGTACTTGAGATAAACTCGGAGGTAAAGCCACTCGGTAAGCAAATGATCCAACTTTCTCCAGAATCTCATATGGTCCAATAAACCTTGGACTCAACTTTCATTTCTTACCAAATGTAATCACACATTTCCAAGGATAAACCTTGAGAAAAACATAATCACCTACCTCGAAAGATAGATCCTTCCTCTGGTTATCCGCATAACTCTTCTGCTTGCTCTGAGATGTTCTCATGAGCTTTTGAATCAACTAAACTTTTTCTGCCATCTCTTCTACCAATTTTGGTCCCATCAGCTTTCTTTCACCCACTTCATCCCAAAATGATGGAGTTCGACACTGCTTCCCATATAATGCCTCAAATGGTGCCATCTGTATACTGGAATGAAAACTGTTATTATAAGAAAACTCATCCAATGAAAGATGTTGATCCCATCTTCCCTAATAATTCATCGAACAAGCTCGTAGAATATCATCAAAGGTATGAATTAATCGTTCTGACTGCCCATCTGATTGCGAAAGAAAAGCTGTACTAAAATTTAATTCGGTACCCAAAGACTTATGAAGGTCTTTCCAAAAGTTAGAAGTGAACATGGGATCACGATCAGACACAATGTCGAGAGGAAATCCATTTAACCTGACTATCTCTTTAAGATACATACGAGAAACTTGATCTAGGGAAAAAGTATCTCGTATAGCAAGGAAATGATCAGATTTATTCAAGCGATCAACAATAACCCAGATTGCATTATTACCTCGAGATGTCCTCGGTAATCCCACAACAAGGTCCATGGATATGTTTTCCCATTTCCACTCGGGCACTGGTAAAGGCTGAATCAACCCTTTCGGTAACTGCCGCTCTTCTTTAACCTGCTGACAAGTCAAACACTTCACAGTAAAATCAGCAATATCTCTTTTCATTCCATCCCACCAGTAATACTCCCGCAGATATCTGTACATCTTAGTACGACCAGGATAAAATTAAACGGGGAACTATGAGCCTCACATAACAACTCATTCTTCAACTGTGAATCACAAGGCACACATAATCTCTTCCCAAATCTCAAAACACAATCACTATCAATGTTGAATTCAGGCAACATAACTTTCTTTTCCAGCTCTACCTTTTTCTGCAACTCACTGTCTTGCTTCTGTTCTTGCTTGATTCTGTCTGATAGAGAAGATTTCACTGATACCTGAAAAAAAACAGAAGAACATCCTGCACCGACAACTTCTATGCCAGAGTTCATCAAATCTTTAACAAAATTATATCGTTCCAAATATAGCATGGTTAATGAAGCATTAATTTTTCGACTCAAAGCATCGGCCACTTTATTTGCTTTTCTAGGATGGTAGTGAATTGTACAATCATAATCCTTGATTAATTCAATCCATCTCCTCTGTCTCATGTTCAATTCTTTCTGAGTGAATATATACTTTAAACTTTTTTGATCAGTATATATTTCACACTTTACTCCATACAAATGATGCCTCCAAATTTTTAAAGCAAAAACAACCGCAGCTAATTCCAAATCATGTGTAGGGTAATTTACCTCATGAGTTTTCAACTGATGTGAAGAATAAGCAATTACCTAATCATTCTGCATTAGGACACAACCAATTCCTTTCAATGAAGGATCACTGTAGTTAAAAAACTCACCATTCCTAGAAGGATGTTCCAAAACTGGTTCATTCACCAATATTCTTTTCAACTCCTGAGTCAACTGAGCCATCACTGCAACAAACTGTTTAGTTCTGATTCTGACCATCTCAGGATACTGATTTGAAAGGTCATTTCTCTCTGTATGCCTTCCCAGAAAAGCTGTTATGTTTCCTCTATGAAAAACCATTCTTAACAAACATGTATCAGATGAAGAAACATGGAAATCTTAAAATTCTATATCATTTCAATCATACCATAAATTAACATATAATTTAACACTTTTCTAACTCCTAAAGTTGTCTAAACCGACCTATGATACCAACTATAAGTCCCCGTACTTAAACATTACTTAATATTGAATTAAATGAATAATTCACATTTAGGATTTTTTCAGGTTTAGAGTTTTAGACAATTATAACATAACTATTACATCTCAAAAGATTTAAAAAGTAGACACTTCTACCAAGTCTTCATAGAATAAAAAACTATTAAAAAGAAACATGTCTAGTTCCATGTTTTATATAGCATGACATTCCCTTGATCCCATCCTTGACCTTATTCCACATTAAGTCCTGTGAAAATAATTTCAAAAAAACTTGGGGTGAGCATAAAAAGCTCAGTAAGGTATACACAAAGAATGGAACTATTAGTTTTTCAATCATCAAGTAAACCATGTATAATTTGTCAAAGTAATACATTCACCATCATGAAGTAGTGAAAACTCTTCACTGAATAAAATATAATTACATACCTTTTTGTAACCAAAGGATTACCATAAAACCCATATAGAGAACACATAACATATATAAAGGTAACTTGGGACATAAACATACTTATGTGGAATAACCATACGGTCAACTTCCACACATATCACATAATGGAATAGCCATACAACCAACTTCCATACATACTTAATGGAATAGCCATACGGCCGACTTCCATACCCAATGCATTGGAGGTTATAACGTAACCACCCGTCCTAGTATTCACGACACCACCCGTCATAGGGTTTATCACGTAACCACCCATAAATTGTCCAATTACCATTATAAAAAATCATAAGACATAAAACAAATATAATGGAAAGAAAACATTTCCACACATTGATCACAATATATCACATAAATATATTGATATAAAAAATCCATTAAAAATCCATTTTCAATACCAAAATACAAAAAAGAGTATATGGCATTTATTCCATTTAAAAATAACATTACGACTTGTTCAGGAAGACAAAGACCAAATAATACTCGCGACGGCGGAAAAGGTCGTTGTCACCGCGTACGTTAAAAAAACATTCCTTTTTGTCATTTTGTAAAACGCTTCGTAGAAAAAGATTCCTTTTATATAAAAGTAAAAGTCAAAGTGGTTTATACACTGTATAAAAGACAGTTGTGTATAAAACTAAATACCCCTCAATGAAAGGAGATTGAGACGAAGTTTCTTACCTCGGGTCCGACTTGACTCAATCATTCTTTCACGTCCTGAATAATAAACATGAGTTAATTTCTACTTGATTAAGAACATTTTTAAGGTTCATTATTCCTTTTATATCACTTATTTCCATGTTATAAAAATTATGTAACCATTTATGTTAATAATGTTTGTTTTGTCGATATTTGGTCCTTAAGTCGAAAGTGGACCTCTTACAATTACATGTTATTCGTGTGGTCAAAGGTTCTTTATATCCAGAATGACATTACGGATTTGGATAGAATATATATCATATATATCCATCATATACATGTATTTATAATATTAAATAATCATTTAGAAGTAAGAAATGAAATTCACCGTTCATGGAGACGGTAAGTCGTACGTACGCATGAACGCTACTTTCATTTCTTTGTCATATTAATGGAATTAAAATTAAATGAGAGGTATGTATATTTTAATTCCAAAAATATATTAATCATTTAGATTTAACATACATCATATATATCCATTATATATATGTACTTATAATAGTAAATTACATTTGGTGATACGAAATGAAATGCACCGTTAATGGATACGGTAAGCCGTACGTACGCATGAACGATACTTTCATTTCAATCTCATTATTTAATGGAAAGAAATAATAATGATATAGAGGAATATTATAATTCCAGTATATAATCATATATAATATCTTTAAATCCATCCTTTATACATCCCACATATGGCATTAACGAATCACATCACTTTGAGGGGGCGGTAGTCCGCACTTCCTTAAATGAAGATATCGTGTTTACCCATAATGGAAACCATAAAGGTATGCCCAAAATGAAAAATACATAAGCTTACGGAAAACATAATCATATTATATATCATATATAAATATAGGGTCATCTTAATGGACACCTTTGGTGGTGTGAAAAGAATGTTGAACAATCATCGTTTCGGGAGGCAGAAATTCGCAATCCACGGAAATAGTATGTTATTTAACCATTAGATGTAGGTGTGTGTAGGTGTAGCTCTAATCATTCTTGTAACAACATCCTAGTATATTGAGGATACTGGAGTTGTTATAATAGAAAAGAATAAAAAGTGTTTAGGGTGTTGGAGAATCAAAATAAAACAAAAGGACTCAAAAGAAGACATTACCTTAAAATCGGGTAACTCTCTTAGATTTGAGCTCAAAGGCTTCCTTGGAAAGACTTCTGCCCAAAGTGAGGCATAAAGGAGTAATAGAGGAATGTGGAGAGACAGAATGGGAAGGGGTTAGAAGATCCAAAGGCTTTGGGAGTGTGGTTAAGGAGGTAGAGGTGGGGGCCTTTTATAAGAGGAGATGAGGGGCACTCTTGGGAGGTAAAGAAAAGTCACTTTATTTTAAAATGGTATTTGGATTTAGGATGTTTCACATTGATTTGTTTCAAGGATAAGGTGATAAGGGTTCGAAATCCAGCCATACAATAGGTTTTGGCCATGTTTAGGTCTTATAGATTACATTATCTTTTCATTTTATTTAAATCGTTAAATAATGAGGTCATCGCTGCATCTTCATGATTTCAAAAATAATTTATTTTATTTAATGTCTAAAAATTATAAAATAACTACAATGATGTAGTAAATATTTTTATCTATCTAATGAATATTTATAGACAAAAATCTGACTTGTATAACCCAATGTAAAAATTGTTTTAGTAAAACATTTCATGTTTGTGTCATTTTTACTTTAACATTTAATAAAAAGTTATTTATGTCATTTCCCATCCAAAGTGGCTCCATGGGGTTCCCAAGTTGACCCATGGCTTGTCTTGGTCGGCCATGACACATCCAATAAGGGTATGACATGTGTCAAGGTATTTTAATTTTATTATAATATCATTTTTGCCTTAAATTGCACTAATTACCTCTAATCGCGATTAAGAACTTAAAAGTTACTATTCACCAAAAAATTATTTTAATCTCATTGAACCACATTTTACATCTTAATGAAAACCATGTATGTCAGACTTTTGAAATTCAAAACACAGAAGTGGTAAAATTTAATTTAAACGAAAAATCAGTTTTTATAAGTACCACTTAGTGGTTTCACTATTCATCAAAAATTGATTTTTTTTCATAAAAATACCAAAAATTCACCCTATGATATATTTGATATTCCGAATTCAAAAATGAAGTCTATTTTAAAAAATTCAAAAACATATAAGTCACATTAATTAATTTAATAATTAATTCACGCGGTCATGACAAATAGCGTGTTTTTATGAAACAATAAGTATCAAAAGATTGACACTAGTTTAAGTACGATTTCAAATTGAAATTAATTCCAACGACCACTATTGGATTTAATGGTGAAAATATTTTCTAATTTCACTTCAAAACCAATTCAAAATATAATATAATCATATAAATAAATTACATTAAAAAGATGTTTTGAATTAAAATACAACATTTTATACTATTCATTAAAAATGAACTTTAACGGAATGATACCATAAATTTACACAAAGTAAATTTTGATATCCCGATTATAAAGAAGGGTTTTATTTGGTCCAATAGAATGTATAAGAGTGAACAAAACTATATTTAATGACGGTTCTCCATCAAAAGGCGATAAGTTAACCTTTAGTGAAAATTAGGGCATATATGCCTAAAATTGAAATCTTTCCGTATTTTAAACCTTTATATTTTATTAGATAAAATTAAAAACATTTAAAAAACATATATAATCATATTTAAGTTATTTCTATCCATTCCCACCAATAAAACGACTATGTGTTAACTACCATTTAAAATAATATTTTTTTATTACTAGTGTGCAACGTATGTTTTCAAAGGAACTCATCATTGCGTATCGGGTACGCTATCGATCATAGAAACACCTTTAAAGTAAAATTAATATTTAATTCATAAATATTAATAAATATGAAAATTATTTATTCTTTATTTACCTGGGATTTTACAGTCATAATACTGTCATTTAGAATATTATTTCATGAACGAATTTATTTTCATGATATTATAATGTTTTGATTAATTTTATTCCTCAATTATTTGTATTGAAGAACATATCATTTGTTTAAGAACTCTTTAACAAAAATATCATTTTAAATGATTTAAAAACTTATTCTTCCTAATATTTCTAATTAATGTTCATGTTATAAAAATGGTTTTACGAATTTAATTATATAGACATGAATATTTTGAAATAAATGTTTCATTCATTGTTACAATGTGGAATGTGACACTTTGATTCAAAAATATATTTATTATATTTATTAATCGGTTTTGAAAATTGTTTTATAAATCATTGATTATGTCAATATATTGTAATGATATATTGTGATTACAGTGTGGAAATGTAATCTTTCCTTTAGCCTTGTTTTATGTGTTATGAATATATAATGGTTATTGTTCATTTTATGCGTATATGGTTGGTTCAGTGATAAACTTAGCGCTGGTGAGCCTGAGATAGCTCTCTAATGCTTTGGGAAACGTAATAATGGTACATTATAATGTTTCTCTTAAGAGATTAAGGTCATATACTATGATGGGTATTCCAACGTTACTTCTTATGTAGTTGTGATAGCTAAATGTTAGTATGTTATGTATGTCACATGTTAACTTTATGATTTATGATTTCTATGTGTTATTCATAAATATTTTTATTTCATGACCTATGTTATGATTGAAAATTATGGTTTCATTGATTAGAATTTATTGATGGAATAATGTTTCCATTCCTTATTTTATAACCCTTTATGATATTTTTATTTCCATCCCATGATATGAAATGTTTTTCACATGAATTAAATATGAATAGGGACAAGGATGTGATCAATAAAAAGTCATTGTGTCAAAAAAATGGACCTTGACTTGTTACTTTTTTTAAGAGTATTAATTTTATAAAAAAATGGATACTTGGTAGAAGTGTATAAATTGTAACAATTGAAATGTAATGAAATATTTATGGATTAATTATATAAAACTATAAACCTGAAAATATTATCAATGTGTATTCATAAAGAAACTCCATATTGAATAATATTTATGGTTGATGACTTATAGTTATGTTATAGAAAATAAAATTGTCCATATGGAACATCTTATATATTAATATAATAAATCAATGATGTTGGATAACTTCATGATCCATAATCCTCTAGACACTAATTCAACTACTAATATATTGGTGGATATGAAATGGATTAATTCCATCAAATTAGAAGTTTTGGTTTTGAGTTGTGATGGAAGGGATAATGTAATTCGAGGATATTAGTGAATAAAGGGTGAATCTCATAAATAGAGGTAAATAACTAATAATAAAAGGGAGGAGGATTATATTGGTGTAATGTATTGGAATATTTTTGAGGTAATATTTTTAAGAAATATTTTCCTTATGAAAAATAACATAATATGGAAATTAAATTCATTTATCTTTTATAAAAGGAATAGGAATGTGTTGTGGAGTGTGAGGAAAACCTTATGATTTTATAAATTCATTAAAAAAATATTTTATGTGATCCAAAAAATAAGATTGAAATTTTCTATTATTGGATTATTCAAATCCCCTAGAGGTCACTACTCTCTTGTATATTCTCATAAAATAATTATTTACTATAAAGTTATAGAATTATTGAGTAAGAATAATGCTTGAATAATTTTTGAATGAAATCAAGATATTATGTGTATTGATTCACACAATGGAAAAATATATTATTTGGAATAGAATAAGGTGACTATGGAACTTCAATCATGTTTCAATTATGGAATGTATCATCCTAGAACACGCTAAATTGGGATGAAAGTCTATTACAGGTAAAGATTAAAGGTCCATATGGAAAATATGTTAAAGGGAAATAAATAACCGACCAATATTGAATGCATCATGTATTTGGATATGTGGAAAAAATAAAAGCAATTATATTAATGTAATGTGAATTTACCTATAAAAAGGCCATCAATGAAAGTTAATGTTTATTAAATTATAATATTTCTTTTTGATTTCCCTTTTGTTTTAACATCATACATATTGATTATAAAATCATATTTTATTTCATTAAATATTTTAGAATACTTTTAGAATTTTTCCTGGATACTGAATCATCTATTAGAGATATGTTGTTATTGATTCTAAATAAGATAAAAAATTGTAATTTTGTTATATTAACAATATATTATGTGATCTCTATTAAGATTAACTTTTGTTACCATGATGCAAAAATGGTTGTTATTAATTGGATATAATTATACATTATCATTAATGTATTATTGAAAATAATTTTTAGATATAAGAATTTATAGATAATGTAAAAAATATTTCCATTCAATTATCAATTTTTCTAATAAAAATGTATTTTCATGTTATCATTTCACTATAAATTATTTTTTACTTATACATACAATTTTTTTAGTTTGTGGTTATAGACCAGAGGAATAACTTATCTATATTTTATAGACCCTATATTCCATTTTAATATTATTATTATTTTGATTCAAGAATGAAAAATTCATCTTTATTATCAATAATATATGATCGATTTTAGATAATGAATTAAATGATATATAATCTAAAATCAATCTAATGATTAAATTTAACTAATAAAATGGGAATTAATAAATTATATTTTCAAAAATTATCTATATTGGTTACAAAATCATTCATAAAAATCTATCATGAAATAACTAAATTTATAATGTATAATTCCATAAATATATTCCACTTATCATTGTATTACACCAGAAACTCATTAATAATTATTAATTTATAATAGTATATAATTTTTTTAGAAGTACTTACTTATGAAATATAAGTATTCTATTAAATACATATGAATTTTGTATACTGATAAAATCGACATAAAATAATATAAAAATGTATTTATAAAAATAATAATGTCAAAAAATAAAATTATAATGATTTTAATTATTTTTGGTGTGGGGGAGAAAATAGAAAACCAATGTCATAGTATGTATTCCAAATTAATTAAATATTATTTTGAATAACAAGTAACAAACTGAATATAGAACAAAAAATATAAATGACCTATTATAATTAAAGAATAATAAATCATTGGTAAATAGAAACACATTAATAAATGTTTATACTTCCATTATTTTATTAATTTTTAGATAATGAAATTTATATATTGGAAAAAATTATACTATATGATAAAAATGAATTATGCAAAAAAGGAATAATTTTAAATAAAATTAAAATGATGAGTACGTTATTAAATTTATAACATTTTAAATATGTTCATTGTGTTTAGTGATAAATAAATGTTAAATTAATAATAAATTTATATGAAATATTATTAAGAACACATGATTTTTATGAAATAAAATTTCTCATAATATTTTTTTATAATTATATTTAATAAAATCATTTAAATGATAACATTAGATATAATATAATTTTTTTTGTTAAACTATCCCACACATTGAATTTATCATGAAACATTATGATATTGGTGAATTAGTTGGTATTTAATAATTAGTTAGTTTCCTAATATTGGTCAAAAACTACATTTTTAAAAATATAAGAAATTGATATATATCCTTACTATATAAGAAGGATATAAATTGATATGAAAAGTTTTTATTAATAAATTAATAAATCATTTATGAAATAATATATTTGAAAATAGTATTTTGAATTTACAAATCTAGTTATTACATTTTTGATCCCATGGGTTTTTTATCATAATGTATGAATTATTTTCAAACTCATCATCAAATAATGAAATACAACGAATTTGTTTTTATTTTGCTTCATATTATAAAAGAAAAAATAATATATGATTATTTATATGAAATTCAATCTAATGATATGTAATTCTAAACATTTTTGTTATGTATAAAAATATTTAATTGTAATGTTTTTTTCGAAAGAAAAAATACTTGAATTGGTTGTATGTATATTTAAATTATTTTTTATCATCTATAGTAGTTTTTTAATGAATTATATATTCATAAATTTGATTATAACATTATAAATATTAAATATATCATGGTTCATTTAAATTCATATGTTATATTTTGTATGATAAACATATGTCTCGCCCAGAAAGTTATACATGATTAATGATTGGGTTAAATAAGAAATATGGCTTCAACTATCACTAAATCATAATACATTTAATGAGATAATAGTATTTAAAGAAAAAATATCATATAATCTTAAATAATTCCTTTTCATTCAACATTATCATGGGATATATAAATATATAGATTTTTTGTTAACTATATTTATGAGAGTGTTAGTTCCATCACATCTAAAGGTAGACCATAATGGCCTTACTTATTCACCCACAAAGAGAACATAATTAAAATAAGATTTAAAACATTTCAGAAAAACATCTAATCACATTCAAGATGTATTTTTATCATTAAAAAAGAAAACTAAGAAGTAATATTTTGTATCCTAATAGAGGATAAATAAGGGTATGGTGAAATGGATAAACTAGTTGTTTCATATTTATTTCATCTTCATTTACAATTATATATAAATTAAATTTTTTAATAAAAATAAATAAATATCAATAATATAATGACATTTTATTACGTTAATCTTACAAGTATTATAATAATCTTTTTTAACCAAATGAATATAAAATCATTACACATATATATCTATGGACTACCACTATAGTAAAACAACACATTTATTATAAACGAAATATAAAAAGTTATAATTTATATATTAATATAAAGAATAAATAGGATATCTATACCATAATTAAGGTATGAGGTTGTTAAATCACTATCTACCCTCATTTCATTACATTTTTCAAAATATAAAATTACCATTCAAGTGTATATCCAGACTACCTCTAACTGAATGATGTATTTAATTTATCACAACTATGGTTCATGGATTATACTAAAATATCAATTAATGATTATATAATATATATATATGTATTATTATAATTATAGAGATAAAATAACCATTTCCTTGGGTTATATATGAATCATTTTTGACAATATTTATATGATTAAACATGGAATGTTTATGGGAATCATGTAATAAAAGGTAATTCACTAATTTATAATTTATAATTAATTCTATAGTGATTATGATTAAATTTACATTAGGGGAATTATATAATTTTTATATTAACCTCCATCTATTTTTTATCTGTATGGTTAATTATATTGTATAAATATATTACTTCAATATGCCCCTTAATGTCACAAAAGGCTAATTTTTTGAAAACTGATCGTATTTTATCCATTTCATTAGGAGTAAAATTTCATGCATGAAATATTTTCTTTATTTTTTTTAAAAAATAATACATTTTTTAATAAATTCTCAATTTAATTTTTATACATATTATAAATTATTATAATACATTAGACATAGTTTTTTATAATTTTTATTCATATAGGTCACTTTTGACTAAATTTAAAAATGCTAGAGAATATTTTAGTTACAAAATTTTACCATATAACACAATTTTCCCACAATCATGACCATTATTAATTAAAAAAATTCCATTATATGTTTTTATGGTTATCTAAATAGTATAATAATTTCATTTTTTAAATATTTTCAGTTATTATTTAATGAAATGAATATAATATTCTTAAAAAATTTCAAATTATATTTCATTTCATTTATATATATTATTATCATCCACTCAAAATTTACTTGAATAAACATAGTTTATATTCAATAATATTTTTGGATAAACTATTATACAAATATTGATATAATAAGTCATCTTTAATCATCCTGAAAATAATTTTGGACGTGTCTTTTATCTTCTCATTCTTAATAATGAATGAACTTTTTTAGGAAACAAATTATGTTTTGCTACCATTATCCACTAAAATTACATAAATTTAATGAATTTACTATGAAAAAATTTTGTCCAATGAATTTATAGTCTCTATTTATCTCTTACAAATATAAGATTTATAAAACATATTACATATATTGATTTATTTAATTTTAATTATCCCTATATATCATATGTTTATTTATATTTTTCTTCAATCAAATATTCATCTATTAATATGTCATATTTCACAATATATAAATTTTGACTATATTGTATAATCATTATCATACATGTTATAAATTTTATTAATATCTATGTGAAAGTTAAAGGAATTTATGGGGTTATATTTATGTTTTATATTATCATTCAAAATGTTTTTAATTTACTGAAAAGGCATAATGATGACTAATTATACTATTCATTCAATACATATGGAATAAATTATTTGTTTTTATGTGATGGATGGGGTTTTTTATTTCACAATAAGGAATTGTTTAGGTCTAATTAGTCATTCAAGAATTTTTATCCTAGTTTATAACTACCCATATAATTGTGATATCTTTTCCTATGAAATTTATAGTCTGTAAGACGGCTTGGCATGAGGAAATGGTGGTAAAATCCTGAAATCAAAGAAGAAGTCAATGATGGTGATCTAAGGATGTCATAGATTGAGGATTATAATGTATGGTATTTTGTATCAAATAATTATGAGGTCAATTTTTATTGAAGTGATGCTTTTATCCATGAATATTTGTCATTATATAGTTATTGATTATATGTAATGATTATTTATTATTAAAATTAATATATTTTTGTCTTACATATGTATTAATGACTTGTTATATTGTATGTCCCTAATTAATTTGTATATTATCACACACTTTTCATCTATTCCCCAAGTTATTAAGTAGATATTTTGGAGTGATAACTAAGATGACCAATATAATTTGACTTTTTCTGTAAGTTTATAAGATAAAAATTATGATTCAAATGTAATATGGAGATAATGTATGCATCCCACCTCCAATATATTCTAAACTAATTAATCCTTTTGGATTCAGTTTATTTTATCTTATCAAAAGGAAATAATGTAATTTTAGGATTTCAATTACTGTATTTGGCGTTGTTATGTAGGACTAAAATGTTATCTATGGATTATCTAAATTATATCCTGAAAAATTCTCATGTATTATCAATTTTATACCATTAAAAAATTTCCATTTGATAAATTTTTTTAGTACTTTTTTTAGCAATCCATAAATCAATTAAAGTAAGAATACTAAACATCAAGAATACATAGTATTGAATTCAACTTTCCAATCAAACATAACTCCTATATGATTTTAAAATGAAACTTAAATAAATATTTTAGAGGACTATAAGAAATATAAATACAATAAAATTTTATTAAATTTAAATTATAAAATAACTATAATATCTAATAGCATATAGTGGTTCATAACAATGCTATATGAATCTGTATACTTCATTTTACATTCTATATGTACATTTCCAAACATTACACCAGGGTAATTTGAACAATTTATTTTATAACTATCATTCCATTAACTATCATTTAATTTATTGAAATACTTTCCAAAATAATTTCACACCACAAGATTACAATGAATAAAATATCTACAATTTGAATCTAAATAAGTGTAAAACACCACTTCAATAACTCATAAATCAATAATTAAAAAACATTTAATCACAATTTTCTGATAAATTTCCATTTTCAATATTTTATTAATATTGATACATTATAAATTTATTCCATAAAATATTTAAAAAATATTTTTGAATATCATCTATTAATTTAAACATATTAATATCACATTAATCAAATATTATTCAATCATTTAGTACAATTGAATGAAAAAAATATAATACCATTAAATAATATCCTTAGAATTCTCTATATGTTATATCATCGATTAAATCAATGAAGCAGACCAGCAAAATCTATCATCCAAATCTCATATAAAATATAAATTTTAAATCCAATGAAAATAATTTCAATGTCACCGTTGTTTGGGAGAACTTTTGAAAATTCTTCATAACCTCATTCTAAATTTTCACAACAAATTCTATAATGTGTTTAACATTGATTCTATCATTTAGATTATATTCCTTAGTTGGAGTGGAATTTTCTCCATTAAATTTATAATGAAACAATGTATCTAACCACCATTTTAGAGTATAATACTATGGGAATGAATATAGCAGCTAGAAATTTGAATGACCAAAGTTTCACTATGCAGGACTATATGATTTTTCAATTACACATACCACCCTTTGGATGGGTAACAATTGATATAAAGGTTTCATTTACAATTGAATAAATATTTATCATATAGAGTATTTTTATAAAAATCCAATATGAAATAAAACATTAAATAAAAATAACTCAATAATCTAACCAATCCAACCGTCCCATGATAACCTTGATCCATGATTCCATAACCACTAATGGGGTATAATAATGTGGGATCAATGGTAATAATATTCTGTTAAAAACTAAAATTTATAAAAAATTATTACCCATTTTACATTATAAATTTCCAAAAAAATATATTCAATCACTAATAATTAAAATCTAATTGAGATCATGAAATATTTTTCCCCCTCGAACATAACACCATGATAAAAAATTAGACTTAATATTTCATATTCAATATAATATTTTAAATACCTCTATATATAAATCAAATTAATAATTTAGCTATATTTTGACAACCATTATATCCTCATACAAATTTATTATAATAATAACAATCTAATTTATTCAATTTAATCATGTAAAATAAAATCCCAGAATAACACCCCATTAAAATACCCATTTTATATCTCAAGTAAAACTCAAGACATATATGTCAATAAATAACCTACTAATTAATTCCAAGACCAATGAATGAAAATAAATCAATGAATTACAAAAAAATAAAATTTATTTATTTATCCCTCAATCAAATTACAAAAACAATACTATTTTAAAAAATAATTTGTTTATTATAATTAATGATTCATTTTGTCTAAGGATATAATAATTACACAAAAAATCACTATATAAATTATACAAAATTATAAAATTAAATATATTTAAAAAATTTCCACCAATGGAAATATCATTATTAATTATTAATTAGACTTCAAACTCTCGAAATGATCTAGAAAATATAATATTTGCTGGTTTTTACTTTCCCATATTTTAATATAAAATAGTTTTTCAACTTAACCCATAATATTGTATATCTGTTAATATTAGATACCTCTTTGATATGTCAAAACCTTATATATTACATTAAAAATAACCCAAATTAGGTTCAAAATCAATAATTTACCTCCAAATGATATTATGTAGATATGTTGTAACAGCTTCAACCATGAAACATGAAGCCCAAACTAGAATATATAATTAAATAATGGAAAAAATAAATAGTATGTTACATTCCCAAATCGATCCATGACTTCAAAATGTTTCCTTCATAATGACGGAATCATCTCTATCATTCTACACCATCAATTTCTAATAAAATGTGATAATAATAAAATGAATCTACAAAAATATAATAACTCCGATTTTCATTGTTATTGGAATACATGATACTTCTATTGAGTTCTCTTACCTTAAATATATTCTAGATAACATGAATACAATAAATCATATATTGAAACAAACATTGTTTTAAGAGACCCTACTATTTTAGATAATCATAATATACCGATGAAAAAAATAATTCCACACGGTTCATTAAAAAAATCCATTATTATTACTGTTTAATATAATATTTTATATGAAAATTCTACAAGAAAATTTGATCCAACAATTATTATCACTAATTATACCCAAAAGATGAAAAATTGTCATGAAATAACTATATTGTTCAATATAATTTCTAATCCATTATAGAATGATTTGACATAAAAATCATCAACTATGTCATGACAACACTATCGATCATTATCTATTTTATGAAATGAATATGACGTCTCTATCAATAATTTTGGGCAAAATAACTCCATATAAAATAATTATTTGTTATTCATATATCATATACATGTACTATACATATAATTTTCTCCATGTGAGAAATTTGTTTTTCATGAATTTAATATAGGTAAAAAATCACATAGATAGGGTCATGATTACATGGTTATCTATATAGAAAACTAAACAAATAAATATAATTATTTCCAATTATAAACCTATCATCGATAGGTGTTTAAAATTGTATATACATTATTAATACTCATCAATAAAAAATTTAAAAAGTTTAGAGATCAACATATAAACATCCAATTATTTTTAATCCCACAAAATAATAAATATTTATGGTTTAATTGGACATCATTTTGATCACTTGATGAAAAATTCAGAGAGATTTATAATATACCATCATATGTTAATATCTAAAACATCATATAATTTGGAAACAATCATATGAATAGATTCATAAATTCTATACTATAGTAACTTGTTTCTCCATTTATTGTTTGCTATATAAGAACATATTAATTTTTGTCCAATATATCCTCATTTGATCTCCATCTCCAAAAGACTATAGATTCTTATAAACCATTATCATATCAATTTCCATTGAATAATTAAAATCATGAACTCCTGTATTTTTATTGATCCGGAATCCACAATAACATTTCCATTATTTTGTATATAATAAAATGGGAAATTAAAATTCTACAAATAATCAACCTATCATCTATACATCAAGTAAAAATAACACTAAAAGAAAAATAAGAACCGGCATTACTATAATCAAAATAAATATTTAACTACATTAATAAATGATAAAATATAAATAAAATAATGTAATGATTAGTTAACACTAACTCTATGACATATATTAGATAATTCATCACATGTGTTAAAATTGTCTTTATTTACAAAACTAAATCATTTTCACTTTCATGGGAATGATTCCATATAATGATCATAATATATAATTGAATATTAAATATAATTATCCAAAATTTTATATTAATTCAAAAAATGAAAACTTTAACAATCCCTTAATTATTTTTAATTCTATCTTAAAAACCTCACTCTATCAAAAATTTAGATGAATGTATGTCAACATCCTTACATAGCGAGTCTAGATATAAAAATATCAAATAAATCATCTATGATATCATTCTTATAAAAAACAAAAATTAGTAAAACAAATATAGTAAATAGATGAAAAGGACACTTACACGTTTTTTAGCTTACTATTAAATACCATATTAGTAATAACATATCCTAAAAAGTTATTCTTTTATATTGTAAATTATTATTAAAAAAATTCATCAATTAAATTATTCTAAAATTACTCTATGGTGATCTTGAGATTCCATTCATGATCATCATATGAACCCATGTAAATAAAAATATAAATAAAAAACAAAACTATGAATTTGTTAAGATATTATATAAGAATATTATTCATCATGGAAAAAATATAATGGATAATTATTTATTCCAAACAGAAGTCAGCATAAATAACATTATTTTAAACATCTCATGGAACATATCCTAACAATATTTATTAACCTAAAACCTATCATGTAATAACATATTCGTAATGGATCTTTGAAAAATAATAAAAATCTAGATAATGATAGAATAAGTAATTTTCCTATTTGTAGTATGAATTATATTATTCTATTTCTGAAAATAATATTATATAATTTTTAATAAAAATGGAAATTTCTTTATTGAACACTTTTCCTATATGATCTGATTTTAATGATAAATTTCATAATATTTGTAATTTATTTTTATAAAATGAATAAAATATTTCAAATCACCATATCAAAATTTATTTTATTTGTGAAATATTTGTAACTTTTTCAATAGAATAACTTTTTGATGAATTTTTAAAAATACCAGTCTTTATAAACGGTATTTTTATTTAAATAAATTATGTAATTTAAAAGGATTAATATGTTTATATTATGATTTTAGGTAAAATATATTTTTTTATATTTAATCCACTAACATACATTTGAGTCAATTTTATATTGGTTTTCCATATTTTTTTATTTTAAGATTAAAAATATGGTTTTCTAAATAATATTTAAAAAATGATTAATATTTCTCAATTTTAATTAATTTTAATAATCACAAAATGGGATGTTTTAAATGAAATTTATAGATTATATATCATTAAATATAAATTTCTCTTCATAATATTGTTATTATTAGTCACATATTTAATATTTAATTTTCTTTTGTTAAACAATATTGTTCATAAAAATGCATTGTCTTGGTATAAGTCCCCAAAATTAAACCTTACTTAATCTTGAGTTACATTAATAATAAACATTGAGGATCTTTTCAGGTTTAGAGTTTTAGAGAATTCGATCATAAAACTTTCATTACATTCCACATTTAATAAAAGTGGTTACATAAAATATAGTACTCATTTTTTCCATCAATGGAAACATATTTAAAATAAAACATTGATTCTTTCTTGACACTTACTTTACACTATCATCACATCATTTACCATTCCCTTGACCTGTGAAAAACATTTCAAAAACTTGGGATGAGCATTAAAAGCTCAGTAAGGGATATAAAAGTACGAAATGAAAACACTAGTCCATGCATGAAATAATACATTACTCATAAAACATAATCACATACCTCATAAAATCATGAATAGTTCATAAAAATCATAATACATAAAGGTAACTTGAGGAATTCATAACATTCTTACGTAGGGAGTAACCCTCTTGGTTACGTTAGGAATACCCATCGCAGTATATTCATTAAATATCATCGGAGAAACCTTAACGTTTAACTCCTTCGCGTTACCCAATGCATTGGACATCTATATCGGGCTCACCTGCCCTTAGTTTATCATGGAACCACCCATCTTCATAACAATGCTCATGAACCATAACATAATCGTATCACATAAAACATTCATAAAGGAAACATATCATTTCCACTTTTCAATCACAATATATCAATACAACACATTGATATAAAAACATTATGAAGACAAATTTCAATACCAAAAAAAGTGAAAAGTAAAACATGGTATTTATTTTTCGTTCAAAAAAAGTTATGGCTTGTATAGGAAGCGGAACCTCAAATAATGGTCACGATGGCAGAGAAGTCATTGTTTCCACATACGTACGACAAAAAAACATTCCCTTTTTCCGTTTATTAAACGATTCGTATAAAAATATTCATTTTGATTAAACGTAAAATTCAAAGGGGTTTATACACCATATAAAAGAAATTTGTGTATAAAAAAAATATTCCTCAATGAAAGGAGGTTGAGATGATGTCCCTTACAAAGATCATTTTTTAAATAAAATAGATCTATTATTTGTATTAACTATAATTACACATAAATAAAGTACAAATACAAGATAGGACATAATAATATCATGACATAATTTGAAAATATGAGATTAACCCAAAGAACGAAAATTGGGTTAAGATGTTCCCTTACAAAAATTTTACAGCCTAACGACATCACTTCACAATTCAGAAAATGAGTTGATGAGAGATAAAAAGGGTATCTCATCACTTGTACATAATATTTACATCAATAAGGATATATAAGAACTTATCCCAACATTAAAATATGTAAATTAAAAGACCCAAAAAAAGAATTCATTAAAAAGAGGAGGGTGAAAGGTTCCCTTACCGGCATGGGTATCATTATAAACATACACCCCATGAAATAAGGACAATAATACATTGATGTAAATACTTATAAATGAAATTATATTGCACAACGAGTATAATAATTGGGAGTACATATACCACTCAAAGGAAATGGTGGAAAATGTAGCATAAATATCTTGGGAATAAAAGTGGGATGAAAAATCCTTTACGAAAACTCAGTAGCCTAACGGCCCCACATAAAACATCCACAAATGGATTTGTGAGATCATATAGGGTCTCTCATCATATTAACATAAAATGTAAAGAAAGAGGAATATAAAATAACATCCCCCAACATAACAAAGATGATCTTAAAATTAGTGACATAAAGGAGAGTACTTAAAAAGAAAGAGAGAGGTTGGATCTCTTACAAAAATTCGGCAGCCTAACGCCGCCACTCAAAACATCCAAAATATATTGATGAGAGAAAATTGGGTCTCTAATAATATGAACATAAAATGTACAGTAAGAGTTGTAACACCCCGTGATTTTAAGAAAAATATTCTTTTTAATTTCATTAATTTCTGGTGTTGTACGCTACACCAAAAGGAGCTTGCACAACACGCATCCTTGACTTTCCTTGCATTACACGCAATTGCGACCTTCCTCGATAGCGTGTGTAGTACGCAATACCGAGTTTCACTGAACAACGATATGCTATTAAAATATTATTAAAACTAGCCGTAATGAATAGTAATAACCACTTTTTGAAATTTTGAAATTTTTATTTTTCAAAATGGACTTCATTTCTGGATTCGGAATATCGAAATTAGCTTAGGGTGAAATTTTGGTACATTTCAGATAACTTTCATTTTCTAATGAATAGTGAAAATTACTAAATTTTAATTAAAAACATCCTTTTTAATCGAAATAATTAATAACGATAAATTATTAATTTTAGTGGTTTTAAATTCTATTTATAATATATTTTTACAATTTTATACAATGTTGTTCATTGGATGTAATTTCACATTTAAACAAGACATAAACAAGTGTCACTCTTTTGGTAGCTACTATCTCTTAAAAACACGATATTTGTTTTGACGATGGGAATTAATTTTTAAATTAATTAATGCAACTGATATGTTTTGAATTTGGTAAAATAGAAATCATTTTTGAGTTCATAATATCAAATATTTCTTAGGCCTAATTTTTGGTATGTTTCTAGAAACATTCATTTTTTGATGAATAGTGAAACCACTAAGTGGTAGTTAAAAAAATGAATTTTTTCATAAAAATTAATTTTACCGCTTCTGTGAGTGGAATTTCAAAAATCCGAGAGACACGGTTGATGTCATTAAATAAAATTTGGTTCAATGAGATGAAAATAATTATTGGTGAATAGTAGCTTTTTACTTTTTTTTACCACGTTTAAAAGTAAATAGGGTAATTAATGGTAAAAATGATATTATTATTACCCTAACACATTTCCTAATTATATTGGACAAGTGTAATTCGATCAAAAACAACCTTAGGAATAAAATATGACCATTTAAGGCCACTTGGAATAGATTAGATCATTTATTATTAATTTATTTAAAGAAGGGTTAAAATAGTTAAAATCAATGTTTAATAAATAAATTGATTTTAATATGAGGATATACATAAGATAAATTCGACTATAAATATTCATTAGAATGATAAAAAGATTTCCTACATAATGGTATTTTATTTGTAATTTTTAGACATTAAATAGTTTAATTTATTTATGACACAACGATGATGCAATAATTATATTATTAATGGAATATTGACATAATTGATGTTATAAATACCCAAATAAATGTAATTTGAGACTTTTTATGACTTACACTAATTTTATAGGTTAATATGAAATGGTATTGTTGATTTAAGTAACTTGGTTCTAACTTATCATTGTGTTATGAATTTCATAAAAATCATGTACCAAATAGTGGAAAAATTGACATAAAGTAGTTTTTAAAACAAATATTATATTATTAATTGTTATTTTATTCCTAAAAATCTAAGGTTCGACCAAATGACATAGATAAGGTTATATATATTAATAATAAACAACTTGGGGTTCTTTTGTCTTGATATAGTAAGTTTATTAACCATATATTGTAAGAAAACAAAAAGACACAGTAAAAGTAAAATTATTTAACTTAGAGTTAAATCTAATTGATAAGGTTAAAATAATAACCTAAACATGTCTAAATCCTATTGTATGAGAGGATTTCGACCCATCCCCACCCTAGCTTCGAAATATATCAATTTAGTGCTATTTAAAACCGAACTTGACATTATAATAAAATAATATTTTTAGTTTTCCCAAAGGTGCCCCTCTCCTCCCTTATAAAAAGGCACCTCCTCCCTCTCCTCATCACACCAATTTGAGCATTCAAGCTCGGCCAACCCCTGCAAAAATCTCTTCTCGACTTCCCTAGTATCATCCTAGAGGTCTTGGTCTTCTTCAAAGACCATCCTTAGTTCTTTAAGTGGAGGATAAGAAAAGGCGCATCAAAAAGAGGAGATTCAGACACTTATGAAGCAAATCGGACTTAAGGTAAGGGATAATTGTGAAAATCTCTTTCTTATCCGAGATTGCTTATTCGTAAGTATTTACTGGGGTTATTTCTATCATCCATGTCCATTTTTTATAAATGTTTTTTCATGTATTTTTAAAGACATTTTTACCCATTTTTTACTTTTTCACTTTTACTACATGTTATGTAAGGAATCTTTCTTTTGTTTATGTTACGAGGTACTTTTTTGACTTTTCTGAAAAAAGTACGAGAAGAATGTTTTTTTAACATATACGGAATGAATGGATATTAAAACATTATTTCCAAGAATCTTCCTTTACATGTTTTCATGTTTATATTTAATCAACTTCTTTTAGTTTAAAATTGTATGACATGTTAAGAAAGGAAAAGTGTTTTTGAAGTAGATAGGATATTTTCCTCAAGAATGGAGTTCAAGTGTTTTATCAAAATTCTTTGCCATCTAAGATAATATAGGGTTCTGTTTCTATCCCTATTATTACATGGATTTGATTATGTTGTGAAAGAAATATTTTTGTGATTTCCATTATCTTATATGAATTGTTTTATGATATCATGTTGATTAAGAATCCCATTTTTATTACATGGGATATGCAATGATGTATGATTTATGATTTTGTGGAACACATAAGAATGGTATCATTATGAGATGGGTGGGACCTATATCTCCCTCCAATGCATTGGGTAAAGATTTTATATCTCATGAGATAGACATGGCTGGAACGGTAGGTTATACCGATTCAGTGAAACAGGACTGAAACGAGGGTGACTCGGTTCAGAAAGGGACTTTGTCCACTAAGATATTCATGGAAATGTGTCTTCACTAATATGATATGATTCACTATTATTATGTGTGTATTCCACAAAGCTTCATGTTTTAAGTTATTATTATTGGGATTTCATTTCACTACTATGATTTATCCAATGATATGAAATTATTCTCTATTTTTCATTTTAAGATTTCCAAAATGTTATGTTCTTATGAATATGATGTGATTTATATTTCTATTGTTTACCCTTACTGAGAATTTGATCTCAACCTTTTATTTTTTCTTTTCCCGATGATTTAAAGAAAGGTTTTAGGTATTTAAAAAAAAGGAAGATCTTTATGGGAGATGTTGAAGATATTTCACCATGATTAGAAGATTATATTCCGAGTTTACAAAGACACTAAACTATTACAATCCATGTGTGTGTGTTTTTGTTATGTACTAAGTATTCTGCAAAAGTAATGTAATGTCCATGTACGCAAGGCATCAGGTCTCTATAGTTGGTATCAGAGGAAAGGTTTGGTCAACCTTTGGAAACTAGGATGCGAAAACGTTAGTGAGATCCCAAGAGATATTTCTAAGGTATGTCTAGGGATGTCCCTAAGGATAAGTATACGTATAGGATATAGTCCTAGAACTATGGTAACGATCTTAGAATTTAACCTAAGATGTTAGATATTAAGGGTACTCCCCCTTTATTATGTTGTTTTTCCTAGCATGATTTTTTCCACTCACACTATTCTTTTTGGGTTTTAGACGATGACTGGAACCCGAAGGAACCGTGTTGATCACTATAGTGGACAATGCAATGATTGTCCTCCTGAATAAACAAATTTTATGGGATATGGAGTGCAAAATCTTATTTCTATACTTATACAAGCTATGAATCATTCTGGACTTCCAAATGAGCAGAGAAGGGAAAAATATTCTATTGAGTCCTTCATGAGGCAACGTCCACCTTCGTTCAGTGGGTCTTCCGATCCACTTGTTGCTGAACAATGGATCAGTACCACTGAAAAGATATTTTCAGTTCTTCAATGTTCTGAATATGATAAAGTCATTTTAGCAGTATATCGTTTGGAAGGTGAAGCTGATCAATGGTGGAATCTTATCAAGAATACGAGGTCAAGAGATGAAATTGAGTCCATGGAATGGGACGAGTTCAAGAACCTGTTTTTTAGAAAGTAATTCCCTCGAATTCTTTGAACAAAGATGGAAAAGGAATTTCTTGAGCTGAAGTAGATGGATGAGGAATCTGTTGGTATATACGAAGCGAATTTTACAAGACTTGCAAGGTATTCATCTGGAATTATCATCCAACCTGAAAGTAAAGTTGATCATCTTTTCAGTGGCTTAAAACCAAGTCTTCGAAGGGAATTAGCTATAAGAGACTTCAGTAGCTATGAATAAATTGTGTTTTGTGCTATTAAGGTAGAAATGGAAGTTGGTGTTACATATCCATCTCATGGTTTTGACAAGAAACGAAATATAGAGTTCAAGGAGAAATCTCAGAATAATGGTGATAGGAAGATGAATGTTTCCTTATGCACAAAGTGTGGAAAGAAGCATGGTGGAGATTGTCTTAAAGGGACTAGAAAATGTTTTAGGTGTTGAAAAGATGGTCATCGAGCAGCTGAGTGTCGAACTAATGGAAAAAGGGTTCCTAATGATGTGAATAAAGAAAACACTACAGAGAACGCACCACCAACACTTAAATGCTTCAAGTGCAAGGAAATGGGGCATTATGCTAATAAATGCCCTAATCCAAGGGATAGTGATGATCGACATGAGAAACCGCTTAAGGAAGATGACAAAGGGAAGTCACATGCGATCACTATTGGTGATGTTGAATATGACAACGATGTGGTGGAATGATTAAGTGTTAATGTAATGGGATTTCAAAATAGTATCATGGAATCTCATTTATGGTATTGTGGAATTGTGGAATATCTATGTACTGGTTTTCAATAATTATATGATACTGGTAACTATGAAAAAAAGTGATTGAAATATTTTTGGAAAGTAGATGATATGCGCATAATGAAGGGACGCGAAGATAATGAGATGTTTGATTGTATTCATGAGCTAATGATTGATATAAGGACTAAGTATATAGTATTTTGATGATTTTGGTATGTGGAAAGAGTTATCTTTTGACAGCACTCATGTTTTCACAAATATTAAATGGGTATTCATTTTTCAAGAGATTACATGATTATGGTATTCACATGACTAGAATGTGACAAACATGATATATGAGGGATAAATGATGGCATTCACGTCATCATTTTCTCTATACTACGAGCTTGGACCGAATTATTTTAGATAAGCCTAAAGATTGGAAAGGATTATGTTGGACATAAGATAGTAATGTTTAAGGATAAAACTTTTTTTTGATAATGTTGATGGGATGTTATAATAATCTAGTTTTAGAAAAAGGACAACATGCAGGATTTGCGACAACCCATCGCGTTGGCCAATTCTGTGGGAATCGAACCCACAAATAAAGTGTGATGGGACTTTATTGCATACCACTGGCCTACAGAAAGTCCCTGGTTAGTAGAAACTAGTTTTATTTTATTAAGCGGTATGATATATGAAGTATAAGTTCATTTTTGGAATCGTATATGATTAACCTCACCAAAGACGGACCTATGTATATTTGATAACTATTGCTAAACTTTTGTTTGAAATAGGTGGAATGACCCATCATTCTATCACATGATCTGTTAACACTTCACGAATAACAAATTCAACTTCATTTCATTAGGAGATGAAGTGGAAATTGTTCAAAGCACGAACAACAGTGATATTGTACCAAAATCAAGTAAGTATTTCTTCTAATTCAAAATTTTCAACTTTAGGGAAATGATATTGAAAACCAAAATTGTTGTCCTAGTGATCTTATATCTGATGAATCAGATGGTACCCTAGATCATAAAAAATTTATGGCTTTGTGATTATTGGCTTTTTCATAGCCATGTTCTCTACCACTCTCCATCAGAACATGATGGTTAGATTTCTCTTCCATATACATATTTTCACCTATGTGGAAACCCAAAGATTAGATTATTTGGGTAACCGTTACGTTTCATACATTTGTTTTTAAAGATTGGTTTTGGTATTCCTTTTTACAATGTGGGTTTCTATTAAAGAAACTTTTTAATAGTAACCCATTTATAACCTCGATGAATTTCGTGGGCGAAATTCATTTTACTGGGGGTAGAATGTAACACCCCGAGATTTTATGTAAAATATTCTTTTTAATTTCATTAATGTATTGTGTTGTACGCTACACCAAAAGGAGCTTTCACAACACGCATCGTTGACTTTCCTTGCATTACACGCAATCACGACCTTCCTCGATAGCGTGTGTAGTATGCAATACCGAGTTTCACTAAACAACGATATACTATTAAAATATTATTAAAACTAGCCGTTATGAATTGTGACAACCACATTTTGAAATTTTGTAATTTTTTTTTTCAAAATGGACTTCATTTCTCGATTCGGAATATCGAAATTAGCTTAGGGTGAAATTTTGGTACATTTCAGATAACTTTCATTTTCTGATGAATAGTGAAAATTACTATATTTTAATTAAAAACAACATTTTAAATCGAAATAATTAATAGAGATAAATTATTAATTTGAGTGCTTATAAAGTATATTTATAATATATTTTTACAATTTAATACAATTTTGGTCATTGGATGTAATTTCACATTTATACCAGACATAAACAAGTGTCAATCTTTTGGTAGTTATTATCTCTTAAAAACACTCTATTTGTTTTGACGATGGGAATTAATTTTTAAATTAATTAATGAAAATGATATGTTTTTAATTTGGTAAAATAGACATCATTTTGGAGTTCATAATATCAAATATAGCTTAAGCCTAATTTTTGGTATTTTTCTGGAAACTTTCATTTTTTGATGAATAGTCAAACCACTAAGTGGTAGTTAATAAAATGAATTTTTCATAAAACATAATTTTACCGCTTGTGTTAGTGGAATTTCAAAAATCCGAGAGACAGGGTTGATTTCAGTATGTAAAATGTGGTTCAATGAGATGAAAATAATTTTTTGTGAATAGTAACTTTTTCTTTTTTTTACCACGGTTAAAATTAATAGGGTAATTAAGGGTAAAAATGATATTATTATTACCCTAACACATGTCCTAATTCTATTGGACAAGTGTAATTCGAACAAAAACAACCTTAGGAATAAAATATGACCATTTAGGACCACTTGGATTATATTAGAACATTTATTATTAATTTATTTAAAGAAGGGTTTAAATAGTTAAAATCAATGTTTAATAACTAAATCATTTTTAATATGAGGTTATACATAAGATAAATTCTACTATAAATATTAATTAGAAAGATAAAAAGATTTCATACATAATGGTATTTTATTTGTAATTTTTAGACATTAAATAATTTAATTTATTTATGACACAACGATGATGCAATAATTATCTTATTAATGAAATATTGACATAATTGATGTTATAAGTACCCAAATAAATATAATTTGAGACTTTTTATGACTTAAACTAGTTTTATTGGTTAATATTACATGTTATTGTTGATTTAAGTAACTTTTTTAGAACATATCATTCTGTTATGAATTTCATAAAAATCATGTACCAAATAGTGTCAAAATTGACATAAAATAGTTTTTAAAACAAATATTATATTATTAATTGTTATTTTATACCTAAAAATCTAAGGTTCGGCCATATGACTTAGATAAGGTTATATATATTAATAATAAACAACTTGGGGTTCTTTTGGCTGGATATAGTATGTTTATTAACCATATAGTGTAAGAAAACAAAAAGACACGGAAAAAGTTAAATTATTTAACTTAGAGTTAAATCTAATTGATATGGTTAAAATAAAAACCTAAACTTGTCTAAATCCTATTTGATGAGAGTATTTCGACCCATCCCCACCTTAGCTTCGAAATATTTCAATTTGGAGCTATTTAAAACCGAAATTGACTTTATAATAAAATAATATTTTTAGTTTTCCCAAAGGTACCCCTCTCCTCACTTATAAAAAGGCACCTCCTCCCTCTCCTCATCACACCAATTTGAGCATTCATGCTCGGCCAACCCCTAACAAAATCTCTTCTCCACTTCCGTAGTATCATCCTAGAGGTTCTACTCTTCTTAAAAGACCATCCTTAGTTCTTTATGTGGAGGATAAGAAAAGGCGCGTCAAAAAGAGGAGATTCAGACACTTACGAAGAAAATCGGACTTAAGGTAAGGGATAATTGTGCAAATCCCATTCTTATCCGAGATTGCTTATTCGTAAGTATTTACTAGGGTTATTTCTATCATCAATGTCCATTTTTTATAAAAGTGTTTTCATGTATGTTTAAAGTCATTTTTACCCATTTTTGACTATTTGACTTTTACTACATGTTATGTAAGGAATCTTTATTTTGTTTACATTATGAGGTACTTTTTTGACTTTCCCGACAAAAGTATGAGAAGAATGTTTTTTTTAACTTATACGGCATGAATGGATTTTTAAAACATTATTTCCAAGAAGCTTCCATTACATGTTTTCATGTTTATTTTTAATCAACTTCTTTTAGGTTAGAATTGTATGACATGTTAAGAAAGGAAAAGTGTTTTTGAAGTAGAAAGGATATTTTCCTCAAGAATGGAGTTCAAGTGTTTTATCAAAATTCTTTTCCATCTAAGATAATATAGGGTTCTATTTCTATCCCTATTATTACATGGATTTTATTATGTTGTGATGGAAATATTTTTATGAATTCCTTTATCTTATATGAATTGTTTTATGATGTCATGTTGTTTAAGAATCCCATTTTTATTACATGGGTTATGCAATGATGTATGATTTATGATTTTGTGTCACACATAAGAATGGTATAATTATAAGATGGGTGGGACCTATATCTCCCTCCAATGAATTGGGTAAAGATTTTATATCTCATGAGATAGACATGGATGGAACGGTAGGTTATACCGGTTCAGTGAAACAGGACTGAAACGAGGGTGACTCGGTTCAGAAAGGGACTTTGTTCACTAAGATAGTCTTCGAAATGAGTCGTGACTAATAAGATATGATTCTATATGATTATGTGTGTATGACACTAAGCTTCATGTTTTATTATATGATTATTGGGATTTCATTTCACTATTATGATTTATCCCATGTTATGAAATTATTCTCTCTTTTGCAGGTTAAGATTTCCAAAATGTTATGTTATTATGAATATAATGTTATTGATATTTCTTTTGTTTTCCCTTACTGAGAATTTGAGCTCACCATTTTATGTTTTCTTTTCCCCAGGATATAAATAAAGGTTTTAGGTATTTAAAAAAAGGAAGATCTTTATGGGAGATGTTGAAGATCTTTCACCACGATTAGAAGATTATATTCCGAGTTTCCAAAGACACTAAACTATTACGATCCATGTGTGTGTGTTTTTGTTATGTACTAAGTATTACGCAAAAGTAATGTAATGTCCATGTATGTCAGGATTTGGGTCTCTAAAAGAGTTATATAAAATAACATCCCAATAATAAGAAAGATGAGCTTAATAGGAATGGGATAAAAGAGAGTACTTAAAAAGAAAGAGAGGGATAAGATCCCTTACGAAAATTCGGCAGCCTCACGACGCCACTCAAAACATCCAAAATGGAGTGATGAGGAAAATAGGGTCTCTAATAATATGAACATAAAATATACATTAAGAGTAATATAAAATAACATCCCAATCATAAGATAATTTAGCTTAAAAGGAATGACATAAAATAGTGTACTTAAAAAGAAAGAGAGGGGTATGATCCCTTACCTCGTATCCGACTTGACTCGATCGTTCTTTAATCTCCTTAATAATAAAAATGAGTTAATTTATACATTCTTAAGAACCTATTTCAATTTAATTATTCCTTTTATATCACTTATTACCATGTCATGAACACTATGTAGTTATTTAAGTTAATAACGGTCATTTAAACGATCATTGCTACTTGAGTCAAAAATAAACTCTTAATAAATTACAAGTTTGTTCATGGGGTAAAATATTCATTATATCCAGAATTATATTCATTATTTAGATATCATATATATTATATATATCCATTATATACATGCATTTATAATATTACATAACATTTATAGGTAAGAAATGAAATGCACAGTTCATGGCGATGACAAGCCGTACGTACGCATGAACGCTACTTCCATTTCAATTTCATATTTAATGGAATTAAAACATAATGATACATAATAGTATTATAATTACAGTATGGTATAATATATAATATCATTAAATCTATCCTTTATACGTACCATATATGGTTTTTACGAATCATATCACTTTGAGGGGGTGGTAGTCCGCACTTCCTAAAATGACGATATCGCGTTTACCCATAATGGAAACCATAAAGGTATGTCATAAATGAAAAATAAATAAGCTTAAGGAAAAAATATAAATATTAATATATCATATATAAATATAGTGACATCTTAATGGCCACCATTGAAGGTGTTAAAAGAATATTGAACAATCATCGTTTCGTGAGGCAGAAATTCACCATCCACAAAAACAGTATGTTCTTTAACCATTAGATGTAGGTGTTTGTCAGTGTAGCTTGAATACATCTTATAACAACATCCTAGTATATTTATGATACTAGTGTTGTTACAAAATAAAAGAATAAAAAGATTTTAGGGGGTTCGAGAAGCAAAATAAAACAAAATAGCACAAGTGAAGATGTTACCTTAAAATCTGGTAACTCCCTTTGGTTTGAACCAAAGGGGCTTCTTGAAGAGCTTCCTACCTAAGTTAAGGCATCTAGTATTAGGATAGGGATGTGGAGAGAAAAAATTATTAGAGCTGGTCCAAGACGAAGGCTTGGGAGTTGTGGTTAAGGTGGTAGAGGTGGGGGCCTTTTTTAAGAGGAGAGGAGGGCACTCTAGGAAAGGTATAAAAAGTTACTTTATTTTCAAATGTGTTTCTGATTTTAAAGGTCCCACATTGATGTATTTTGAGGATAAGGTGATAAGAGTTCGAAATCCACCAATCCAATAGGTTTTTGACATTTTTAGGTCTTAGATTTTACATTATCGTTTCATTTTATTTAAATTGTTAAATAATGAGGTAATCGCTGCATCATCATGATCTCATAAATAATTTATTTTATCTAATGTCCAAAATTTAAAAAAAAAATTTGTATTATATAGAAAATATTTTTATATTTTTAATTAATATTTATAGTAAAAAATATGACTTGTATAACCCCATGTAAAAATTATTTTAGTAAAACAATACATGTTTGTGTCATTATTACTTTTACTTTCAATAAAAGGCATAAATGTCATTATCTTACCCATGTGGCTCCATGGGGTCCCAAAAATCGACCAATGGAATTTTTTTGTCGTCCATGACTCATCCAATATGGTTAGGACAAGTTTCATGATATTTTCATTTTATTATAATATCATTTTTACCTTTAATCACACTAATTACCTTTAATCGTGATTAATAAAACTTAAAAGTTACATTTCATCAAAAATTAGTTTCATCCCATTGAACCATATTTTACTTAATATTGAAAATAATTTATATTGTATTTTTGAAATTCAAATCACTGAAGTGGTAAACTTCCATTTAAATGAAAAATCAGTTTTTGTAACTACCACTCTGTGGTTTCACTATTCAACAAAAATTAAGTTTTTTCAGAAAAATACTCAAAAATTCACCCTAACATATATTTGATATTCTGAATTCAAAAATGGTTTCTTTTTTACCAAATTCATAAAATATAAGTTGAACTAATTAATTTTATAATTAAATTCCTCTTTCAAATCAAATAGCGTGTTTTTGAGAAACAATATCTATCAAAATATTAACACTCGTTTATGTCCAATCTCAAACTGATATTAATTCCAATGACCACCATTAGATTAAATGGTGAAAATATATTCTAATTTCACTTTAAAAACAATTAAAAATATAATATAATCTTATAAATAAATTATATTAAAAAGAGTTTTTGAATTAAAATACAACATTTTTAACTATTCATTTAAAAATGAACTTTTTTGGACAAATACAAAAAATTTACTCAAAGTAAATTTTGATATCCCGATTATAAAGAAGAATTATATTTTGTCCAATATAACACATAAAATTGTCAAAAAGTGGATTTACAAGATGTTCACCATCAAAAGGAGGTTAATCGACCATTTAAAGAATATTAGAATGTTTACACTTAAAATTGGATTCATTCTCATTTTTAATTCTCTAACAATTACTGTTAAAATTAAAAATATTTGACAAAAATATATAATCATTTTGTAGTTAGTTCTTTTCATTTCCCGTCATTACAACAACTAGGTGTTAAATACAATTTAAAATAAAATTATTTTATTATTAGAGTGCAACGTAAGATTTCGAAGGAACTCATTATTGCGTATTGGGTAAGCCATCGAGCATAGAATTCCCTTTAAATTAATAATAAAATTTCATTCACAAATATGGATAAATATAAAAATGTCATATTCTTTATTTACCTGCGGTGTTACATCCTTCCCCCCTTTTGGGAATTGCATCCTCGCAATTTTAAAATTGGGCTCGGAAACATCATAGAATGTCCCACATCAGATCAAGAGTAGGTAAAACAATCGCTTTAAAAGAAATAAAGAGAAGTACAGAGGTCACCCGAGTTAACCCATACTATGATTCCATGTAGGAAAACATGGATATGGAAGAAAAATCAAAGGGTCATTTCTGATGAAGAGTGATAGAAAGTATGTTTAGTAGAAATTTAACAACAAGAAAATCACAAACTTGTTGTGGGTTAAACGGTATTCGTTTCCCCGGTAAGAAATGTTAATAGATAACTTTTTTGTTTTAAGTTACTATTCATTGAGGAATTTATTTTTGATCTTAAGGAAACATAATTACTTGTCATGTGGACTTTCAAATTTTACTATATTTCTTACACAAACTCATACTTTCTCCAAAAGACGAGTATTTAGGATGACTTGTTCGCATTAAGAGTACTATAATCAACTTATTGATAATCACCTAATCCACAAAAGAGAATTATATATTTCCCATGTCTTTAGACCTTAACCAAATCCAAAAACTATTATTACAAGATCAGATAATACCCAAAAATGATAATCCTTTATAAAAAAACTAATCTTAATCTCAAAAATATGTCAAACAATACCCAAAGTTCAACAAAGACCATTCAATAAACATCTACCCATAAAATTCCTCAATGTAATCCAAACTAATTTAAAACCCAAATCATTGAAGGATTTAATCACATAGTCTGCCAAGGTAGGTCTTAAAATTTATCTCCAAATAACATCAGTTACCCTTAATGTATCATATTGAAAATTAATTAACTTAATCACATATCCTCTATTATAGGTTAATAATTTTCATAGATAACCGAAAATCATATAAGTCCATAATAAAAACATAGATTCTTCCAAACTAAAATTCCATTGTTTCTCCTAAATTGAAATCTCAAATCATTCTATTTTCTATAGTCATATATTTGTTCCATTAAATAGTGAACATCTCCCAAAATAATAGTTATTACTTGATCACCAAATCATTTTCCTACAGTAAGGATTTCCATTTGATAAAACATAAGTTCCCAAAATCAACTTCTTCTTGATCCATAAAATAATTTAACCAAGAAGAATAATTCATACTTACCAGGACTTCACGTAGGCAAGTGTTAGGCTATTCAACCTTGTCTCCCTTCAGTTTTGGGTTCAATTCATGTGGCATTGCCAAACGCGACGGGTTGTCACCCATCTTACGGGTTTTTTTATAAATATCAATAATAACCCTAAGATGTTTTAACCTTAATGGTTTCCTTATAGCACTAATTTTCATCCAAATTATTTATGATCCCAACATCTTATTTCTTGATGTATTACTTCACCATCATATGATAAAATAAATCCATCCCCAAAATGAATAACATCAATCCCTGATCATGGTGTCCATTGGGTTTCATCGTCATCTTATTCACGTATGTAGAAGGTCTATGCATCACAAAAATGATTTATAGATTCGTAAAAATCATTTTCCTCCTCCATCCGAATAAACCTTGTACAACATGGGAAATATGGATGTTCACAGAAAAACAGTTTTGGAAAATAATCACGTATGACATATAATTCCAAAACATATGATAAAAGATGATTTCTATAAAATAATCAGTCAGAATTTGAGTTGAAACTTTCTATTATTGGTGCTTTTAAAATACCATAAGAATGTGCTGAGAGAATAAATTTTAAAAGAATATATAAATAGGTTGCACAAGGGTCTCCTTCTTCAGCCCCATTTTTAAAATCATAATACGCCTCAAAATCATGTGATAAGATAAAATATCTGAAAATGCCTTGATAATATTTACCTTTCGTGAAAATATGAGATTATTGTGAAAATATGATTTGATTAAATACAACCCATGATCCACGATGATAATGAGGTATAGTGGAGGTGTTTGATATCTCAAAAAACTGCTTGCAAGAGAGTTGTATGCTAGAAAAAGTTTCAAAATCATCCGAACATGTCTTCGAAATAATTATTGAAAACATGTCATCTAAAAAAGATAGGAATGTCGTTTGAGATCATCCTCCTTCCATTCATAACGAACATTACATGAGCAGAAAAAAGTTATAAAACTAGGATTTAACAGAAATAATAGATATAGGGACTAACCATGTGTCTAAAAAAACTCATAATCCCTAAATTTTTCTAAACCGACCATTGATACCAACTATAAGGCCCCAAAGTTAAACCTTACTTAATCTTGAGTTACTTCAAGAATATACGTTGAGGATGTTTTTAGGTTTTGATTTTTAGAGAATTAGATCATAAAACATGCATTACATTCCATATTTAAACAATGTGTTTACATAAAAGATATTACTCATTTTTCCCATCAACGGAAACATATTTAAAACAAAACATGGACTCTTTTTTAAAACTTCCTAGACACTATCATCACATCATGTACCATTCCCTTGACCTGTGAAAAACATTTCAAAAACTTGGGATGAGCATAAAAAGCTCAGTAAGGTATTTAAAAGTACGAAATTAAAACATTAGTCCATTCATGAAATCATACATTACTCATAAAACATAATCAAATACCTCATCAAATCACGAATAATTCATTGAAATCTTAATAAATAAAAGTAACTTGAGGTATTCATAACATTATTACATAGGGAGTAACCCTCATGGTTACATTTGGAATACCCATCACAGTATATTCCCTAAATATCTTCGAAGAAACCATAACGTTTAACTCCTTCGCATTACCCAATGCATTGGACAACTATATCGTGCTCACCCGCCCTTAGTTTATCACGGAACCACCCATCTTCATAACAATTCCCAAGAACCATAACATAATTGTATCACATAAAACATGCATAAAGGAAGCATAACATTTCCACTTTTCAATCATAAGATATCAACACAATACATTGATATAAAAACATTATGCAAACCATTTTCAATACCAAAATAATAGAAAATTAAAACATGGTATTTATTTTTCATTAAAAATGTTATGGCTTGTAGAGGAAGAAGAAACTCAAATAATGGTCACAGTGGCGGAGAAGTCATTGTCGCAGCATATGTACGACAAAAAAAACATTCCCTTTTGTCGTTTATTTAACGCTTCATATAAAAATATTCTTTTTCAATTAACCTAAAAGTCACAGGGGTTTATAAACCATATAAAAGAAAGTTGTGTATAAAAAAAATATGCCTCAATGAAAGGAGGTTGAGACGATGTCCCTTACAAAGATCATTATTTAAATAAAATAGATATATTATGTGTATTCACTATAATTACACATATAGAAATTAAAAATACAAGATAGGACATAATATTATCATGACATAATTTGAAAGTATGAGATTAACCCAAAGAACGGAAATTGGGGAAAGATGTTCCCTTGAAATTTTTTGACAACCTAACGACGTCACTTCACAATTCAGAAAATGAGTTGATGCGAGATAAAAATGGTATCTCATCACTTGGACATAAAATTTAGATCAATAAGGATATATAAGAACATATCACAACATTACAATATGTAAATTAAAAGACCCAACAATAGAAGTCTTTTAAAAAGAGGAGGGTGAAAGGTTCCCTTACCGACTTGGGTATCTTTCGAAACATACACCCCATGAATGAATGAGAATACAACATTGATGTAAATACTCATAATCGAAATTATATTACACAAAGAGTATAATAATGGGAATTAAATATACCACTCAAAGGAAATGGTGGAAAATGTATCATAAATCTCTCATGAATAAAAGTGAGACGAAAAATCCCTTACGAAAACTCGGCAGCCTAACAACGCTACTTAAAACATCCAAAAATGGATTGATGAGATCAAATAGGGTCTCTAATAATAATAAAATAAAATTTACAACAAGATGAATATAAAATAACATCAACCAACATAACAAAGAAGAGCTTAAAAGAAGTGACATAAAGGAGAGCACTTAAAAAGAAAGAGAGAGGTTGGATCTCTTACAAAAACTCGGCAGCCTAACGACGCCACTCAAAATATCCAAAATGGATTGATGAGAGAAAATAGGGTCTCTAATAATATGAACATAAAATTTAAATTAAGATTAATATAAAAGATCATCCCAATCATAAGAAATATGATCTTAAAATAATGACATAAAAGAGTGTACTTAAAAAGAAAGAGAGGGGTATGATCCCTTGCGAAAATTCGGCAGCCTAACAGCGCCACTCAAAACATCCAAAATGGATTGATGAGAGAAAATAGGGTCTCTCATAATATGAAAATAAAATTTATAGTAATATTAATATAAAATATCATCCCAATCATAAGAAATATGGTCTTAAAAGGAATGACATAAAAGAGTGTACTTAAAAAGAAAGAGAGGGGTAGGATCCCTTACCTCGTATCCGACATGACTCGATCGTTATTTAATCTCCTGAATAATAAACATGAGATAATTTATACTTGCTTAATAACCTTTTTCAAGTTAATTATTCATTTTATATCACTTATTACCATGTCATGAAAACTATGTAATTATTTATGTTAATAATGGTCATTTTAACGATCATTGCTACTTGAGTCAAAAATAAACTCTTTATAATTACATGTTTTTTCATGGGGTAAAATATCCAATATATCCAGAATTATATTCATTATTTATATATCATATATATCATATATATAAATTATATACATGCATTTATAATATTACATAACATTTAGAGGTAAGAAATGAAATACACTATTCATGGAGACGGTAATCCGTACATACGCATGAACGCTACTTCCATTTCTATTTCATATTTAATGAATTAAAACATAATTTTACAAAATAGTATTATAATTCCAGTATGGTATCATATATAATATCATTAAATCTATCCTTTATATGTACCACATATGGTATTAACGAATAAAATCTCTTTGAGGGGGCAGTAGTCCGCACTTCCTAAAATGAAGATATCGTGTTTACCCATAATGGAAACCATAAAGGTATGCCATAAATGAAAAATAAAAAATCTTAAGGAAAACATAAACATATTATATATTATATATAAATATATTGACATCTTAATGGCCACCTTTGAAGGTGTTAAAAGAATATTGAACAATCATCATTTTGTGAGACAGAAATTCACCATCCCCAGAAACAGTATGTTTTTTAACCATTAGATGTATGTGTGTGTATTTGTAGCTCGAATATTTCTTATAAAGACATCCTTGTATATGGAAAATAATTTTTTTGTTACAAATTAAATGATTAAAAATAGTTTAGGGGTTTGGAGAATCAAAATAATACAAAAGAGCACAAGTGAAGACGTTACCTTAAAATCGGGCAACTCCCTTTAGTTTGAACCAAAAGGGATTCTTGATGAGATTCCTGCCTAAGGTAAGGCTTCTAGGATGAGGAGAGGGATGTGTAGAGACAAACGTATCAGATCTTGGCAGAGCCAAAGTCATGGGAGGTCTGGGTAAGGTGGTAGAGGTGGGGGCCTTTTATAAGTGGAGAGTAGGACACTCTTGGAATAGTATAAAATGTTAATTTATTTTCAAATGTGTTTCGGATTTTATAGGTCCTACATCAAATTATTTAGAGTAAAAGGTGATAAGAGTTAGAAATCCACCCATCAAATAGGTTTTTGACATGTGTAGGTCTTAAATTTTACAAAATATTTTCATTTTATTTATATCGTTAAATAATGAGGTAATCGCTACATCATCATGATTTCATAAATAATTTAATTTATATAATGTCTCAAAATTATTAAAAAAATAATATGATGTATGAAATATTCTTAGGTTTCCAATGAATATATATAGTAAAAAATCTGACTTGTATAACCCCATGTAAAAATTGTTTTAGTGAAACAATACATGTTTGTGTCATTTTTACTTTTACTTTAAATAAAAGGCATAAATGTCATTATCTTACCCAAGTGGCTCCATGGTGTCCCAAAAATCGACCCAAGGGTTGTCATGGTCGGCCATGACTCATCCAATAGGGTTAGGACAAGTGTAAAGATATTTTAAATTTATTATAATATCATTTTTACCTTAAGTCACACTAATTACCTTAAATCGCGATTAATAAACTTAAAAGTTACTTTTCATCAAAAATTATTTTAATCCCATTGAACCATATTTTACTTAATAATGAAAATCATTTATATTTGATTTTTTCAATTAAAATCATATAAGTTGTAAAGTTCCATTTAAACAAAAAATCAGTTTTTGTAACTACCACTTTGTGGTTTCACTATTCATCAAAGTTAAGGTTTTTCAGAAAAGTACCAAAAATTGAACATAAGATATATTTGATATTATGAATTCAAAAATGATGTATTTTTTACAAAATTCATTACATAGAAGTTTCATTAATTAATTTTATAATTAAATTCCGTTGTCAAATCAAATAGCGTGTTTTTAAGAAACAATATCTATCAAAAGATTGACATTCGTTTATGTCCAATATCAAAGTGATATTAATTCCAATGACCAACATTGGATTAAATGGTAAAAATATATTATAATATTACTTTAAAACCAATTAAAAAGATAATCTAATCATATGAATAAATTATATTAAAAAAAGGTTTTGAATTAAAATACAACATTTTTCACTATTCATTAAAAAATTAACTTTATTGGACAAATACAAAAAATTTACACAAAGTAAATTATGATGTCCTGATTCTAAAGAAGAATTTTATTTTTTCAAATATAACACATAAAATTGTCAAAAAGTGGATTTAAAAGTTGTTCGCCATCAAAAGGCGGTTAATCGACCATTTAATGAATATTAAAATGTTTACGCTTAAAATTGGATTCATTCACATTTTTAATCCTATAAAATTTAATGTAAAAAGTAAAAATATTTGACAAAATGATATAATCATTATGTATTTAGTTATGTTCATTTCCCATCATTACAATGGTTTGGTGTTAACTACCGTTTAAAATAAAATTATTATATTATTAGAGTGCAACGTAAGATTTCAAAGGAACTCGTTGTTGCGTATTGGGTAAGCCATCGAGTATAGCGTTCCCTTTAAATTAATATTAACATTTCATTCACAAATAGGGATAAATATAAAAATGTCATATTCTTTATTTACCTGGGGTGTTACACTCAGTTCCACAGCAGGATAAATTTTAAATTAAATCATATCACACATATATATAATGAATTTTTTATAATTTATTCATAATTTTGATTTTTAACAATTTATATAATATAATAACTAATTATTAATTTATTAATGTAATTATTTTTTTGAAAATAGATAATATTAATTCATGTGATTTTTATGCAAAAAATTTGACTAATACGTGCAATTTATAATTTTTATTTATAGATAAAAATAAAATTTTTAATTAATATATTTAATTATATATTTATAATAAGTTATTATTAATTATATAATAAAACACAATTTTATTATATTATTAACGATTATTTTATCTTGGTAAACCAAAAGTTACATGTTACATTGTTAAAAAGTAAATGGAAAAAAATGTGTAAAATTAATCACTAAAGAATATAATGGTAAAATATGGTTATATTTTTTTTAGGTTTTAATTGACAAAATAAACTATCCTATATAATTTTATTCAAATTATTAGGTACATTAGGTAAGGTATTCATCTATATTGGGAATACATTTGGTTATTTAAAAATATTCCTCTACAAAAACTATAAAGGGTCACTCTCTCCCCTCACTTTTTCATAGAGATCATTTCATTGGATTGAAAAAAATAGATGTGAAGGCCCAATCCATCACATTGTCATGATATTATCTTTTTTGGGCCTAGCCCCAAGGTTTTCCTAACCTTTTCTGAGGTTATCATGGGTGCAATTTTAGGTACTATTTTTTGTTTTTCATTACCTTTTATTGGAGTTAGGAATTAGGGTGGTTTTGGGTGAGGCTTAAAAAATGATGGGAAATCAATCTATTATGGACATTAGGCACTTGGCTTCAGTAAAATGTGCAGATACCGAAGAGAAATTGTATGATTTCTTGTTTTTGATGCAGTATCTACATCACGTTTAAAGCACAATTTTGGAGGCCATGTAAGGAATCTCAGAGAAGATCCCCCTTGAAGTAGTGGCTAATTCACAGTTACATAAATATTTTTCTAACACTTTGATTAAACCATGAAAGGGTCAACAATGAGATCCAAAAAATGATCACCTCACTTGTTTTCAACTTTTAATTACATATTTTACCTCTTTTGTGGTCCTAAATCAGGATTTACAATTCCTAAGGGTAAAAAATGACCTCACATTAAATTAGTGGGGATACAATGCTTGAAGAACACTTTTATTCGATGTCAAAACCCTGAATGAAATATATGCTCATCTCTTAGTATTTAGATCTGGATGTTTTAAAAATGATGTTGTGTTGCTCGGATTTTTTGGAATTCCATTTAGGTAAAAATCTATCAACGAATTAAGGTGGGTGGTGTAAATCGAATTCTCATTTCCATGATTATGAAATATTATTTAATTTATAGCATCTTTTATAATTTTATTTCCATGTATTGAGGTTATTATATTGTCCCATTTAGTTAATGAACCCTTATAGAAATATGTGATTTATTGGGGAATTTATAATGAGACATAAGGGATTCCATAATTGAAAAATAATTTGGGGAAATAGGTTATAAGAAATTGGGGTTGTAATCTAGATTATTGATGTGGATATTAATTAGGGGATATCGAATTGGATAAGTGAACAAAATTAATTGTTAATTAATTATTTACATGGAGATTATGATCTACATAATTAATAGTGATATTAATTATTAATTATAGAGATTCATAATGAGATAATTAATTCTGAAAATTTAATAATTTTATGTGAGTTGTGAAGATGGATAATTAATGAATAAATTAATTAATTAATGTGATTGACGAATTTAGTGAAATTTTGAGATAACTAATTGATATGATATATATAAGTAATTGTTTAATTAGTAAGGGAATTTATTTGGATAACTAATTTATGAATTAATTATGATATTATGAATGGGGACATGGTCATTTTAAATTGATGAGTAAAATGGTAACATGGTCATCATACATATGTGTAAGAGAAAGGGAACCTGATCATCATAATGTGAAATATACATGGTAAAATTGTCAATTTAAATATGAGTAAATAAAATGGTAACATGGTCATTCTATCCAGGTGTAGTAAAGGTAACAAAGTCATATTAATTATGTTTTTTATATTGTTAATTTGGAAAATGTGGCTTTTAAATGTGAAATTAACGAATGGAAATAATGGCACTCAATGTTATGGCCTCACAAGAGATTACTCTAACTCTGGAATGAGTCATATAAGGTACTAAGATATCTTCACACCTAGAATAAATTATGATTATGTTAGAATAATATATTAATATATGGTATTACCTATGAAACAAATTAATATCTGATAAAAAATTTAAGTTAGTATTGAGGTATAAGTATCCATGGCATCCCTGGAGTTAATGTAGTTATATTATACTAATGAAGATGTGATAAATTATTTATTATTATATTGTAAATATTTACCCATGGAACTTGATGCACATTCTTTTGACATGAATAGTTTTAGAAATCGTTGGTGGTGGAATATTGAGTAGTACTCACACCCTATTCAGGATGCTAGATCACTACCAAAATAAATTATATTGTAATAAGACATCATAATGTAAAAGGCCTTGGAAAAGGAGGTTGATTGGGGATTGATAATGCAGGAGGGAACCATACATGTTTCATGATATTATTGTGGTGTCCTACTATCTTCAATTTCAGTTTCAGGTAAGAAACATGACACTTATAATTGAATAGAATGTTTACACTTTCAGTTGAGTAACGATTTTATAACTTAGTTATCTTGTGTCTTGGTTATTGTTATGGCTATTTATGCATCATATTTTGATTATTTATTTATGTTTGCATATTACTATGATAAATGGGGGTATAATTCCCCCATGAATGACACACCAATCCCTCACAGCTAGATGGAAGCCTCCAATATAAAGGGAGGTGCGTTTTAGGGCACGAGTTCAACTAGATCGGGGCACCATTGCATGGCACCCGGGCCAGGATGATATAAAGTGGTAAAAATGTCAAATTTTATTTATTATTCATTTATCACATTATTTTGGGTACGTTATATAGGATACTAGAAATAGTAAGGGCATGGTAAAGGGCTCATCCATGCGTGTCACAAAACCATGTATGGGTGATAACCTAATTACACAGGGTGCGAGAGTTGTTCTTACTGTTATAATTGAATATTATTTCACCATTGGTGACACACATGTGATGTGACGTGGATATTGTTTATGAGAATATTGGGATATTGATTTTTGGCCTAAAATTGCATGATAAGTGAGTCTGTATTCATCATTTGAGGCACTCAGGGTTATTATGAAAATTCATCATTTTAGGAATGCAGGGAAAAATGTTATGGTTATGTTATCAAAATTGATCTATTTTTTGTGTTTGGTGAGATTAAAAAGAAATATAGTTGCTAACATGAAATGGAAATGGTTATAAGATGATGTAAAATGAAAAAAAAATGGATTCTAAATCTGGAACAAGTCTATGATTGTCCATTTACCCATATTAACCAAAACCTAAGAGTTAGATGGTTAAGGATAGTGATAATACCTCAGTTTTTACCATGTGGCGAGGTAGAGGAAAAGTATTATTTAGTTTATTCCTTCTAGGTAATGAAATTTGTTTTTGTTGTGATACATAATATGTGTGTTAGGATTTGTAGATAATATTCCCCAATGACACTTGTTGAGCGGATGACTGGGGGGCCTCCAAAGAAATTATTTTCTATTTAGGGAATATGGGGAACATATTGTGACAGTTGAAGATAAATGGGAGTAGTTTCATGATAACATCACTCACTTCATGCAATTCATGAAAACAGTCAAACGAAGGGTTGTGAAAAGTATGTTAGAGTTCACAGGGGTGTTTCAGTTGCATCACCCACCAATAATTACATAAGAGTGTGGACCTGAGGGAGATGAATTCTATGTTGATTCCATAGAGACAATACTTGACCATTTAAATACATTGAGATAGAATATGATCATGTTGGTGGATTATGTGCTACGAGGATCAATGATGTTCTAGTTTGAAATTTATGTGTGAACTAGACAGAATTACTTTATGATATTGAAGGGCATCATGGAGAGGTAATTGAAACACTTCTATCTAGAGACACTGAGATAAGGGAAAAAATATGAGCTCATGTGTATGACCTAACAAATTATTCTATCGATGGACTATGTTGGATGATACATAGATCTACAAACAACATTTATATAACATTACCAAGAGAAGAAGCAGCTAGTATTAGATGTTTTTCAAGATGGCCTTCTATGTGAGATTACGGCATAGATGAATATATTCAGTCTAACATAGTTTATTGATGTTTTCGATCAGGTGATCATTGTTGAAGGGAACATAAGGGAGGCTTACATTTCTTGATGGTTAGTTGTTACTCGATGATCATGATGAGAAAATTTTTAGAGGAGGAAGCACCATTATTTCAACTTTACCAAAGGTAGGGAGAAGAATAGTACACATTCTGAAGGTTTAGTTGGACAAGACCATACTTTAGTGATCTGACATCAATGTGGTAGGATGGGACACTATCGTCAAAATTTCTATAATCCCTTTTCAGAGTGTCAATATTGTGTCATGTGGGTACATTAACATATTTTTTTCAAGTCACAATGATAGACAATAATGGAAGGAGTAGTTAGGCAGAGTTAGTGTGTGGGAATAGGATATTCTACATCATATCGAGTAGGATGTTAGCATTATATTGTATGAGGTGGTACAGGCAGTTGATGCAGTGCTTTTGGAATGGAGCACTCACATCCATAGAATGGTGCAACTCAGGGGAGTCAGACATCATCACAAAGATTTGGTGTTTCACAAATAACTTAAGTATAACATTCAATTGTGGATAGAGATTCTATACCATTGATAGTGAGAGTTACTAATCGAGTATCTTCTAATTTGTATAGTGCCTTGTTTGATACTTGAAGCTCTCATTCCTTTTTATCATCAACACATGTCAATAGTTTTAGCATGGTTGTGGAGTCTGTGAGAAGATTTATGACTGTAGATACATCATTGGGAGTATGATCTTGAGCTATCTATCATTACCTAGGTTGTTCACTAGAGATCACATAATATTGATCCCTATGGGATATCTTTGTTCATGATATGGTGGACCAGGAACTAATTATGTGTATGGACTGGCTAGTCGCATACCAAAAACACATTGAATGATACCATTGGAGAGTATCCATTCTATATCCTAAGGGTGACATTTATATTCATTATGGAGAGTGTTATATCTAGGTAGGATAAGCAGGTACAGTTATTTATCAACTAGGTGGTCTCAAAACTAAAATTTATTGTCTATTTTTTGGATCATAGGGGTGTTAGCTAATATTTCCTTCCACTAGTATTAGAAATGTTTCAGTATGTATTTCTTATCATCGACAGAGGGCCACCACCTGAGATCGATGTGGAATTCACTACAACGCTCATTTTGGGGGATGTTCTAGTATCTATACCACTATACAGAATGGAAGAAGCTAAGAATTTAGGGCTTGACATGGAGTTGGTGGAATTAGAGGATAGAGGATTAATCCTTGCATGTACATCTCCTAATGGATCACCTATTTTTTCATTATGAATGTGGGTGGGAGATTCTGTTTGTGTGTCAATTATCGTATGATGAACAAAATGACATTGAAAAACCAATATACTCTTCCATATATCAACGATCTATTTTACCAATTGAATGGTGTTTTTATGTACTCAACGATCAATTTTAGATCCGGGTATCAACAGATGATATTAAAATCTTCTAATATACTGAGGGCTTCTTCTAGGAGCAAGTATAGACTTTATGATTTTTTTTAGTTCTGTTTGGGTTTAAAAATTCAATATAATTGTTTATGACCATGATGAATAACATCATTCTTCCATGTATAGATCTATTCATGGTTGTGGATATGGATGAGATGTTATTGTACTCCATGACTCATGAATATCACGCCTATCATCATGAGTTCATCCTGAGTACACTGAGGGAACATTGGTTATATGGAAAACTGTTTAAGTGTCAGTTTTGGATTGAATAGGAACACTTCATGATGAACATCTTCTCAGAGTAAGGTGTTTGAGTGGACATAGAGAAGGTTCAAGTAGTGGGTCATTTATAGAATCCTAAAAATTATTATCATATAATATGTGTTTTTTGTAATAGGTGTATAATATAGGATATTCATCCAATACATTTACAATTTAGATGCACCGATTTTGGGCATCACAGAAAATGGTGTATGGTTTGATTGGACAGAGGCCTGTGAGAGAGCATTTTAGAAAATAATTAATCACATAACATAATCACCCTTTCTAATCAAAACTGATTAACCTGGGGAGTGTATGATTATTTTGATGCTTTTTGGATCATAGTTAGAGTTGTGGTTATAAATGGAGAATGTTTTGTGTCATATGTTTCTCAAAAATTGAGGCCTCATTAATGAACTTACCCTACACATGATCCCGAGTTGGTAGCAGTGGTTTATGATCTCAAGTGTTAGAGACATAATCTATTGGGAGAGAATTTTACAATATACGATGCTAAAAAGTGCATTATGTATATATTTTCACATCTTGATTTGAATCCTCGGTAGTTGTGATGTGTTGAGTATATGAACTCTTTTGATTTTGAACTGGAATATACATCTAGAATTGGGACCAGTGTGGCTGATTCCATGGGACTAATAATTCAGATTCAGATGATTTTTGAGTTGAGTGTAGAGTTTATGATGATGATCCTACAGTATTAAATTCTTGTGGTGGTTCAGGATAGTTAGAAGCATTTGAATCTGATTTTAGTTTCTATTGATTATATACTTTTGAGATAGATCATGGAAAAATAGTATGAGGATTTATAGTGCTTATCATTTAGGGAAGGCTTTAGAGGTGGGGAGAAATCATCGAATTGGTTGATTGATGATGATGACATCATCTGTGTGGGGATTTGAATTGTTTTGCCTACGAGCATCTAAGAGGATATCATGTGATAATTTCATGCAACAAAGCTAGTGGTGCATCTAGGTGTAACCAAAAGGTACCCTGAACTATGACGATTGTTTTGGTGGCCATATATGAAAAAGGAGATAGTAAGGTTTGTTATAAGATGATTCAACTATCAACTGGTAATGGAGAAACATCAAAATCTTAGAGGTTTACTAACATAATTGACTATTTTGGAATGGAAGTGGGACAAAGTGCCTATGGATTGTTTGGTGGGCCTCCCAAATATTAATAGGATGAATGTCAATATTTGGGTAATTGTGGATCAACTGAAAAAGGTAGTTCATTTCTTTCATATATGGAAAACTATTACAGTAGAGTAGTTTTGCGAACTATACATTTGGAAGAGAGTCTATATGCATGGTGTTCCACAAACTATATTTTTAGATCAAGAATCTCTCTTTAATTCAATCTTTTAGAAGGGATTGCAAAAATATATCGACACATAGGTGTTGTTGAGTAAAATATATCCCCAATAGATAAATGGGTAGCCATCATGTTCTATATGGGTTCTTGAGAATATGAAATGGGAATGTGTGCCTAACATCGGCGGATCATGGAAAAGAATGATGATTTGGTGGAGTTTGCCTATAACAATAGTTCTTAGGAAACTATAATGATTGGACCATACAAGGCTCTTTATGGTATTCCATATGGTCCAACACTATAATAGATGGAAGCAAGTTAGTTATATTTTTTGTGATAGAGTATCATGCTGGAGACATTTGGGAAGGTGTAGTTGACTCATTAACCTATGGACACATTGTAGAGTAGACAGAAATCATATAACTACATACAGATACTACCCCTAGATTTTACAGAGTTTGATCATAAATTCCTTCTTGTGTCACCTAGGTTAGGTCACTACAGTATATATAGGCATGGCTTATTGGTACTGAGGTTTTTTGGACCTTTTGAGATAGTTGAGAGAATCGTGCTAGTGGAATACCAATTGGATATTCAACATAGATACATTGTTATGCATTATGTATTCCATGTATCATAACCTCGGTATTATCACCCCAACACATCTCATGTGATCGATGTGGATTAGGTTGAGCATGAGATATATCCATCAATGGAGTAGCATCTAATACATGTGTTGGATCATAGTGAGAAAGAGTGGCAAGGAATGACCATGCTGGTAGTTCATGAAATATGTAAACGTAGATTTGTAGAATAAGAATCGTGGGAATGTTAAGTAGATATGAGGGTTCAATGTCTAGATCTGTTTGACTTGGAATATTATAAATGATTATATGTTTATCTTGAGTATCAGAAATTATAAGGTGGGAATATTGTGTGATTCATACCTTTTTAGTGTTCATATATGACACAATTTTAGGTACAATTTTTTAAGTACCCTTGTTTGGAGTTAATTCTTGGAGTGAATTTTTGTGAAGTTTATGATTTTTTTTTGAAAAGGGGACTATGCATGGGTAGTGCATGATTTGAGTAAACCGTGTGGCTAACGAGGAGACACCATTTTATATCATTTCATTAAGGAATTATCCTTGGCACAACTAAAGCATTGTTTTTCAGATAGTACATGGAATCCCGGAGAAGTGCTCCTTGAATCCGGGGCCAACACACTATTAGTGTATGGTTTTTCTAATCGTTAGACTAAATAATGTGGGGCTGATAGTGCGATCTTAAAATTGTGGGTGTAACTCATCTTCAACATTTAATGATATGTATCGCCAATTTTATCATTGTAACCCATGATTTTACTTTCCTAATGTGGAAGAAGGTTCTCCCATTGACCCAAATGAGTTCCAATGACATTGGAATAATGATCATCAAGATCAAAATCCCCAATTGATCATATGATCTTTTATTGATATTTAGATCCAAAATATTTACCCACATCGTTGTGCTACAATGATTTTGGCGGTTTCCATTGAGATAACTTCCATCATCGAATTGAGGTCGGTGGTCTAAATATTATTCCCATTTTCATGAATTTTATATTTATACGAATGATTTTAGAATTTATAGCATCCTTAAGAAATTTATTTTCTAGTATTTGGTTTAATTTATTAATGCCTTTTTTTACAAATTCATTGAGAAATAAGTGATTTATTAGGGAATTTTTCATGAGAATAAGGGGATACCCTATTAGATAATTTATTTGGGGAAATTGGTTATAAAAAATAGGGGTTTCAATCTAGATATTTGAATTAAAAATTAATTACGGGATATCAAATTGTATAAGTTTATATAATTAATTTTCAATGAATAATGTGCTTCGAGATTATGATATAGAAAATTAATTGTGGGATTATTTATGAATAGTACATATTTTCAATAATATAATTATTTTGGAAAATATAATTATTGGATATGAGTTTATATGTTGGAGAAAAAATTAATTATTTAATAAATTTGATTGAGGAATTTAGTAAATTGTTGTGTGTGAATAATGGATTTGATATATTTATATAATTACTTTTTTGTTAAGTGAATTGATGTGGAAAAATAATTTATGTTTTAATTATGTTTTTGTGAATGGGAAAAGTATCATTCTAAAAATAAATGTACAAATGGTAACATGTTCATAATACTCATGATTATCATAATTGGAATATAGTCTTTCTAATGTGAGGTGTACATAGAATCGTGGTCATAATAATTATGATTAAAGAGAAAGGGATCATGGTAATTCTATTGAGGGGTTAACATGGTATTATGGTCACATTATTTATGTTTCTGATATTGGAAATTTTGAAAAATTGTGATTTGAATGTTAAATTAAGGAATGAAAATAGTGGAAATCTGAGTTATGGCCTCACATGTGAATATTAGAACATCAACAAGTGTTCAATCAGGTACAAATATATCATTGAACTGTTAATAATTCATGATTAAATATGATGAAGTTATTATGATGCAATAATACCTTGGAAAAAAATTAGTCACTAGTAATAGATGAAGTTATTATTTAGGTATGAGTAAACTAGGTAATACTGAAGTTAATATAGAAATATTTTATTAATGATGATGTGATAAACTATATATTATTTCATTGTACTTATTTCGTTATAGAATTTAATACACTATCCATTGACGAGACACCTTTTGGACATCATTGGTGGTGACTTATTGGGTTGTACATACACATTATTTGGGGTGAAATATAAGTACCTGAATAGATTATATTGTTACATGATATGATAAGGTAAAACACTCTAAGATAGGTGACTGATTGCGTATAGAGAATAGAGGAATTAATAATACATGGTTCATGACCTTCTTGGGGAGTCAGAGTGTCGTTATTTTCAAATTTCTTTTAGACAGTTGAATGTTAAACATGATATCATTTTTACCATTCTATTAAGTATTTTATTTTCTATTTTTTTATATTGTGTGTTGTGTATTTTAATAGTTATATATGATTCATTTTTTCCTATTTATTTCCATTGGCATCGTACTCTGTTAAATTATGGTATATTCTCCACATGAATGACTTAACATAGTCTAGCTACTAGTCGGAAGCCTCTGGAATACGTGGAGGCATGTTTGAAGTTATGTGGAAAACTGGAATATGGAATAGTTGTATTTTACCTAGTTCAAGAAGTTATACCAGATCAAATAACATTCTAACCTCCCAAGTCTCTAAATAGAATCATTTTTTGATAATAAATATACCATTGGAAAAATATTTGTGAAAACCAAAGGAGGGTACTAAAAGAAGAGTATACATTCATGAATGATCCTTTTTTCTTTATTTCATTATACCACATTTTTAATTATTCAAAAAACATTACTCTATAATTACATAATTATGTTGCATATAATGAGAAGTTTTTTTGTTAATATAAAAACCAATATAATTTCACTCTTCCATAAAATTTGTTACAAAATCAACATTCGTGTGTACAAAAGACTACCGCCTCATCGAATGTTGTCATTCTTTTTTACAATACCACCTATCACAGTTGTAAATGGTGATCGATAAAATGTTTTCATATGGTATTTATATGAAAATTATACATCATGAGTCACTATAAAATAAATAAATTTTTTACACTTTATTCCGTAAGGGATGTTATTATGTCACACTTTTGTACGACAGAATACCGACTAATGAAGTGTTGAGATTTGTTTTTCTATAATTTGTTACATGGAAGGTAATAAGTGCCAATATAAGGAATATATGTGATCGAAATAAAATTTTATTATAATTTAATACATATTTATTATTCTGTATATATTATATATAATTTTATTTCTGACCATTTCAACCATTGGAAATGTGATAACATCATTCCTGGATGTTTGGATTACCACCTCCTCAGAGCGATGTGATTTATTTTTTCATCAACACTACACTATAATGATGTCTAAAATAATATAAAATAAAATAATATGATCTTTATGAAATAATAATCATCGTACCAAGATAAAATATTACTTACCTTCTTTCTATAATGATCAATTTAATATGGAAACGTTGTTCTTTTTTATGTATGACCTACCATCTTCATTATCGTTATAATAACCATGCTCTTTATTAAATAGTAATACATGGCTAAAATACACAACATTTTACCTAATAGAACCATTGATATCTATATGTATAGTTTATTTTTGAATTACCTACATTTTATCACAACTTTACACATGAATTACATCATCATTATTAGAAACTTCTTTGGAATCTAGATTTTAGAAAAACATTGTATTACCTAGGGAATTAAATATGAAAGGTGTGATCCATGATGCCGAGTATGGGAAAAACAAAACATAACAAGAAGATAATAAAACATGTTATAAATTTATATCAATGAGATATAAAGGATATAAAATAATAAGGAATGAAATAATATTATAATAGTATCATAAGAAAAGTGGCAACAAATCTAAATCATAAAAAATATCAAGTATATACAACCATTTTTTAAGGGAGAAAAATTCCCAAAAAGGGATCAGGTATTCCCAAATACCATCATTATGTATCATGAGAGTAATCATTATCCAATTTATTGTAGTGCTATATAATTATGGTCTCACCATCAATTTCAATTCACTTTCAAGCTTATGTGTTCTACACATGTCACAAAAAAAATAGACTCATTCAACATAATAATTTATTCCATGATCAAAGAGTGTGGAATAAATACATTTGGGTTAAAAAAGAAAAGTAATATGTGCATAAAAATTTACACCCTTGTGTGTAAATTAGTATGTTATTAACTGCATGATTTAATTTGTATGGAATATCACAGTGAAAATTCGGCGACATAACAACATCACATAAAAATGATAAAATAGGATGATAAGAGACAAATGGATCTATAATAATTTGTACATTTAGTGTAAATAAATTGGTAAATGGAAGGATATTTTCACATATATATAATTAAGAAATTAGGGCATAGGATAATAAAAAATATTGAATAACAAGAGAAAAAAAATGATGCTTTAGAAGTTTCAGCATGGTTACAGGTGTCAATTAGAGGGATTAGTTAGAGAGAAAGGGTTTATAAAAATTTAGACATATAATGGGAAATATGAGGGAGGATAGAATATAGAAACCATCATTTGTAATTGAAAGTAAAATTTTATTACATGATAAGGAATACTGGATAAAAAGATGAAATGAATAAACCATTAAAAACATTTGATATGGCAACAGGTGTTATTAAGAGGGATGGATAAAAAAGAAAGTGTTATATCGAAATTTATACATCATAAGGTTATTAAGGGGGAGGTTCGAAAACATAACCCATCGATAGTAATAAAAAATTAATTTTCATAACACCGAGGAGATTCTTGAATTGAAGATAGATTGACATAATCCCATACCTTAAGAGTATGACACCAAATGCAAAAAAGGTTATTCTTGTGAGCATAGAGAAACCATGGGAGTATTATAGAGATATGAGGGCAGAGTAAGGTCATGCTACAAGGTTTTATGTGTGGAGATATGTGGATTCATAGTTGGGATTACATTTGAATATATAGGTATTTCTTTAAATATTTATGTTTTTGACTCTACATTATAAAATATTAAAAACAAAAAACCATAAAATTGTTTTTACCAAATCATAGTATGTTCATTAATTCATTAAAAAATTGTCCAAACATATAAAAACAACTCGGATTATGATGTAGGGGTGAGTCACACATTTAAATAATAAATTTTAAAACTCAAAAATATATTAATTGTTTTCAAGGACTCCTAAAAGATTGGTAAAAATAATAAAATAAACATAAAATCACATTATTTTCAGGGGAAAACGTATCTTTTCAAACAAAAACCATTATAGTATTTATTACATCAAATTTGGTCCATTATTATGTCAAAAAACACAGCATATATTTATACAATATTCAATTTTTACTAAAAAGATAATAAGTCTCATACAATTAAGTAAAAGTAATAGTTTGATAATTTAGACATTATGATTATAAAAATAATAATGATTTAATAAAAAATAACATTACAAATATCTTAGTTTTCACTATTATAATATGAATTTCAATTTATTTACAAAATACTGGGTTTTTTAATGTTTATTTTTTTGAAACCCAGATAAAAGTACATTTCACATTATAAAAATTATATAACCATTTATAATTAATAAAACATATTTAAAAAGATTTTTTTTTATGAATACAATATATTTTAAAAATACATTATTTCATCAAAATAAATCCCATTATTAAATTTTAATATTGCCTTAAAATACAATTTTTGTTTAATTGTATCAAATTTTATATAATTTACAAAATAAAATAAATATGAAAATAATTTTTTATTATATATTATATACATATTCATATTAATAATTTCTTGATAAATATATTTTTATTAAAAATTCATTTTCCCTAAGAGTATGGTAGGCCATGTTGAGACATTCACGGGGTCATTCTACCAACAAGGATTGGGTCGTGTTGTAGATAAACTTGATCTTCTCTGGTAAACAGTATCTCTCATGTTTATGTTCGTGGAAATAAACATGGCCTTGAATATGAAAAAATACCATTGATTATATCTCCCTCACAATCTATAAAAAATGGGCTTTATAGGGCACAATCCTACTTTATGAGGAGATCACATAATTGGTTTGTGTTAATTGGATTTTTAAAAATCCCGATATTGATACTAATCATGTGATCGTTGTTCAATGGATGCCATAATAATGATAAAAATTCATAACGATCTTTTAAATCAATATGTATATAAAAAACATGGTCATGTGTCATATATATCTAAATTACATAATAAAAAATTACATCGAAGGTGCATTTTATTTATAACAGTTCTGGTTATTATAATTGTAATGTTAGTTCGTTTTTCATAATATTATCTGATGATTGTTTCTAAAAGTATGTTTTTATATTAAATTTATAATAATTTCATTCTAATTATTCTGAAAATGTTTAAATAGTGATAACATTTACCATATTCAACCTTCCAATTTTTCATTTTGACTCATAATTTGAATACAATCCAAAAATCAAACATAAATTTAGTTCATTATGTAATTAAATATATCTGGTTAATATGTGAAATAAAAGTAATAGTAAAAATCAAAATGGTTCGTAAATATTGAATATAATTAAAATATGTTTATTATTAGTGAAGATAAATACACACATGAAAAATTTGACTCAATCTATGAGACTTCGCCACAATTTTCGTTCATTGAGGAATGTTTTTATGTTTGGGTCTAATATTTTTTATGAAGTGTATATACTTCTATTTTGTTAATTTTATATCATGAAATTTCCGATTCCAGATGATAATTAATGGTTTTTAATGTTATTCTCTCCTGAGGATTATAATTCACCATTTTTTAATTAGGAAAAGAGATTATTTTAAAAGAAGATACTCTTTTAATGAATTGATCAAGACTATTCCTCATCCTGGTACACGTTTTAAAAATGACATTATTAATTTATTATTGTTTATATACAATATTTATAAGTTATAATTTATTCGTTTTTAATGTTTTTCGAATGGACTCTTTTTAGATTCTTTGAAATGAACATTTTGAAAAAAAAAAGTTATTTCCCATTATTTATATATATGGTAACAATAGCATTTCCTCTCAATGAGAATATTATTTTAATTATATATTATTTTCAATATATCATATTTCATAAAATAAAAAACCCCTTTTAATGTTTTATTTTTCTAATATCGAATTTAAAAATGGATTTTAAAATAGTAGTTAATTTTAATATTTGGAAATTTTAATATATGTGAGAGAATAATATATTATGAATTCGAAGCAATAAATTGATTTATTTTATAAATTAATAACATTCGACAGTTGTTTTACATAAATTATAATGATGGTTGGTTAGACAATATACCATGTAATTGTTGCAATGTAATTAATCATGAAATTTTTCTGACATTTTAAACCATGTATAGGGGGTTCTATGATAACCTTCCAATGCATTGGGTGTGGAAATAAAATGTATGATTACTCAAATTTCTATGATTGATATGTATAATGTAGTCCGAAATAACTATATTATTTATCTATCATTTCAAAGTGATTGTCCGTATTTCTTTAAAAAAAACTATGTGATCAACTAACATGTACATGATTTATATCATTACCTTAATGTACATTGATGTGAATGTAAATATTTTTTATTTAATTTTTTTTCACTGCAATAAATTTTATATATCCATTTTTATCACTTATTTATATTTTCTTTACATTCCCCATTTTTAAAATGTATTTCATAAAATTTAAGGATTATCGTTTAAAAGTAATTATTCTTGATGAATGATGTAGATATTTTTTGTGATAATAAATCATATTTGATTGACTATATATGGTGTGAAAATTGGAAACTAATTATATGTTTCAACAATTTATTATATTGTTTTATGTATTTCTAATGACATAATTTTCTAAAGATAAAAATCATTAAAATTTCATCAAATTCATATAAAATTAATTCATGAAAAAAAACAATAGTTTATGTTATGTATATGGAGGGTTCTTTATAATATGTATCATAAGTTGGTTTTTACCGAATTAGATATAACGATACTTTTGTATCATACCCTTGATATATTTTACCTTATGTTTATGTTCAAATAATACTCCATTTGAATATTACCATGTTGATTCACCCACAAAATAAATATTTATCATTTTTTCTAGAGGTGATAAGGAAAATTTAGTAAGAAGGCATCGAGATGAAAATAGCATGCCAGATCAGTATATTGAGATGGTTTGAATTTGAATTGAAAAGGTTTTTATAATGATGGATTAATTATATAAACTTATAAATGTTGATGTTATCAATTCCAAAAAGTATCCCAATATCCAATGAAGGAACATTCATATTGGGGATCATATCGTTAGAGAACATCCAAAATATTTTAGTGGACATTTAAACTATGCGATAATTAGAGGATAGATCAATTAAATGGAGAAGATATTTGATATCATGGTATGTTTAGAATTAAAATAGATAAAAATTTATATTTATCATTTTGATGGTGTAGCTTATCGCTGGAGTTATTTGGATAATAAAAACATATAGAGTTATAATTTTGATTCCATGGAATGAGATACATTTTGGGATATTTTCGAGAAGAAATATTTCGTAATGATAATTTTTTTCCCAAGATGTAAAGTTTTTCACATAACTGATGAAAAATAACTATATTATATAGCTTTATATGAAGAAAACATTTCAACACTATCCATGTATGTTCTAAAAAAAATTTAGGACAATGATATAAATATTTATAGATTTTACTCATGATTGAATCCTATTCTTCAAATAAATATTTCTACCAATATATTTAAATTATATAAGAAATTTATTCATTTTTAATAAAAAGTTGAGATATAGTTTTATCACACATTTATGGCTGAATATTATAAAATTATATATTAGTTATGATAAATGGAAATTGGGAAATACACTAAAAATAAATATTGAGGTTTTAATGTAAACTAACTATATTTTTGTTATTATTGTAAAAAAGAGTCTGATAAAACATATTAGGATGTCAGTAATGTTTTAATAATGTGGAATGATTTCCCAAAATTCATATGGATGAAATGAAAATAATCTATATGAATAAAAGAAAGGATAAATGAGTAGAAATAAAAAATTAAGATGTTATGATAACATTGAGTTTGGTCGTTATGCTATTTTGTGACTGAAGTAATTTCACATGACTTCAAACATAATGATTAGAAAAAAGAAAACTGTAGAAATTTAATTTAATACTACTAAATATAATGTCGACATGTAAAATATATTTTTTGTTATGTATGTTACATTTGAATTCAAATTATGAATATACATTATTTTACTTTAGATGATCACATTTTTTTTCATTTCCTAGAAATATGCAGGTATATTAAAAGTATCAAATAATAGATGTAAAATGAAAATTTCTCGAAAACTATGGTTTTATGAAATATGGAAACAGATATTTTTTAAAATCTTAATGTTGTTATCACTTGGATTTCATATCAATTCAATGTTTTTGAACTGGCCATAGTATATTTTTATATAATTATTTGCATGGATTAGCTATCATTTTATCATTCTATGATAGATTGAAGATTTATGATTGTTGTATTCTATGACTTAATTCCACTAATATCATACCAATAAGGTGAGAAATTAATCAGAAATTGATATAAATGTTACATATAATAAAAACAATTCAGTTACTACATGAAATATAAATTCCAAAATGAATTTCTAACAAACTGTTAATGAATGTCCATAAAAAAATAATATATGTTTTTACAAATGTTAATAATTTTTTTAACAACATAATAACGTGTTTAAAACCACTATAAATCTGGTCAATTAATGTCTAACCAAAAGGAATATCAATGTAATGATTTTTCTCATTACTCGTTTATTTTTGTGAGATAAATGGAATAGTCAAAACATATTTTTTTGTTTGGTATATATACATCACATAAATGTGTTGTATTATTATTGTACATAAATATATAGTTATTTACGTATCCATTTTTGTTTCATGGGGATTATGGATTCAATTTTAAAAAAGATGAATGAGTCTTTGGTTACAATCTCATCGCTTTTCGGCACTCTAAATGATTATGTCTGTGATTTAGAAATATTATACCTCTCTTGAAATATATTATCCTCTCGTTATTCATTATATTTCATGTAATTATACTATTTTTTCACTTTAGTGTAAATTAATGTTTTGAGAAATTTTCTCTGATAAAGCCTAACATCATTTCTCCCTTCAATCAAAAATAGTTATTCTTCCAAAGCCATGCTTTCATATATTTTTTTCAAAACAAAATTAAATGTTATTTTGATCTAATTTACAATATAATGGATTTAAAAAAAATTATGTTAAATGTTGTTTCAAATTTTTTTTAAATATCCCACTATATGTTTTCAAGACTCTTTCCAAAGATAATAGTTTTCAAAATGATTTAAATTAAAAAAAAGATTTCAATGTGAAAATTATATTTTCCTCAAGAATTATTTTATTAATAATTTAGTGGTATTTAAATACATAATTTTCAACAACCCTTTTTGTTTCTTTTCATGTGATAGGTAAAGTTGGTATTGTTACAATAAAAATTCTTTCACTAGAAGAAATAATATTTTTTCACTGATATTATTATGACTCCCACTTCTCTTCCATGGTTCAATAATCCTTAACCAAGATTGTTACATAACCAATTCAATTTCCATAGGATACTTATATATTTAATGGTTATTATTATGTGATCCATTTCTTTTTCACAATTCAATCATCTTTCAAAGAGTTTGGTATTGAAACCAATTTTTTTCTAGTATTTTACATGTTTCAATGAAATTATTATCTAACCTATTTTAGTGAAATGGGTTACTCGAGTTTTAAAATAATTATCTTGAAAAAATTTAATTTTTATGATTTTAATCATTTTATAATAAAATAGTTAATTTTTATTTGAGTTTTATGATAAAATATCTATGTTTTTTTCATGTATTGGTTATTAGACTTTATTTCAGAAGCATAGGGTGGCCCTGATGGTGTTGGGTAACCCATCATAGCATAATATTGGGTTTCCTAGAGACTGCTGGGTAATACCCTTTTAGATTAAACATAGGATCAAATAGATAGCTTTTCGTTTTCATGTTATATCTTATATAATGAGTGAATCTATATAGCACTCCAATTAATTGGGTAATGATTATATTGGAATTCATTCATATATTTAATCCAATTAAAAGTGTTTTGAATGGGGTTTATGAAAAGTTTGAACCATGTTACAAAAGGTGGATTTAATTAGATATTATGTGTGTATAATGTTTCACATGATTATTATTGATATCACAAGGATCAGGATTACTAATCATGATGACACTTTCTATTTACACATTTTCATAAATAATGATCCAGTTTTTGATGGGTTTGATCATTTTGATGATTTTATCTTGCACTTTAACTATTTCACACACCCTTATAATTCTCTTATTATCATTTAATAAATTCATTTTCCAGTGGTAATATTTACCAAAACTGATGATTTGATCTCACCTATATAATGTTTCCTTTTACCCCAAGATACAAATAAATTTTTTATTGAATTATGTCTATAAGTGATTTCATATGGAGGCCAATAACGAATTAATATGACATAATAAAACCTGGCATAGATATGAGAAATTTTCATTTTATTACATGTGTAATATTTATATTGGATTCTTCCAATTTTTATAATACTCTAAACTTTAAATTTCCTTGAGAATATAAGTGATCCACAATTTCCTTTTAATTTTATACGTGTTGTATTTAAAAAATTGGGTCATAAATATAGGCATTATATAAGTAATAGTAAATATTATGATTTTATCATTTAATATAGAATTATGGGTTCTGTGATGTTGTAATTTACTTTTTTTCATTGGACTATATTATAATCATTTTATATCACATACTGATCATTTTCTTCTTATTAAATGTTTTAAAAACTTTTTCATAGATTTAATTGATGTGTACGAGAAAGGAATAAGTCAAATAGAATTTTGTGATGTATTTTCATGAAATTAAGTATTTTTTTTATTTTAAAGTTGTTATATTTTTGAAAATATTATTCTTAATAAAAGTTTCCACTTTTTATAATTTTTTAAATTGCATGTGTTGTGACTTATTTATCTGAAATTTTTAACCCAAAATATCATCAGGAATGTGAGTAAATAAAATATTTTATAAGGAAACTAGAATATGTAATGTTTACTACCATGCATTTATAATTTTGACCACAATATATGTTAAATATCATTCATTATACTTCCTCAAATTTTAAATTGCATTTTTTAAATAATCATTCATTTTCGGAAAAATATTTAATCCCAAATGAAAATATACCACATCCAAATAAGTTATATTCCAAAATATTATAAATAGTGTCACCCACTACATTTACTAAAATAATTTGATTATTTTTAGCAAAAATGTCCAATATGAAAAACCCAATGATTTTGAGGCATAGTTCTTTTAGAGGACAGTGCTACCAAGATATCAAAAAATTTAAAACATAATGCATTCATTTTTTATCTATAATGTCTTCCTAATATAGTTCATCACCTAAATCTATATATGTTACCTAGGTAATAAATAAAATAACTGGTTTCAATAAAAATCCTATAAATGGAATAGATAAGAAAAATAAAAATAAACATCGAGTAAAAGGTAAACAATGACGTAAAAAATTAAAATGTTCATGTGTGATCACATGGAAAATTTATACAATGAAAATGGTTCCAAAAAAATATATAATTATAGTAAATGTGGTTGAAACACAAAAGAATACATAAATTTAAGACAATATTACATCTCATGGTGGATATAACTAAATAATTGGCATGGTTAACTCCCTATGTCCAATACATAACGTCTCATGAGACAATATATTTACATTATGCAATGGAGAACAATCTTGGTGAACCAATTAATACGTGGTCATGATTTTTTCTTGAAATAAAAGGATATCAATATTGGGGATTAAACATAATCATTTTCATTAGAATGATAATGGGTTCTATAATCTTGCATCATTTCATAATCAAAAGTGCCATCTTAATGATGTTATTAAATACATTATCATAAGTCCTGTTATACCTTGTTAAAAAATGGATACCATGATATTTAATTATGTTTTATATATAAATATATACAATTTAAAACCATTCTATAATATTAATGACTTAAAAAATGTTATTTATATAGGTGTTCTGTAAATGTCTTGGACCTCTCTGGTATATTCCTTTGTAAAAATACAGTGTTTGGAGTATTTATAGTTGTCAGGGTAGTTAATTTCATGATATTCCAAAAAATACATATTTTATGTTGGTGGGTGTTGTCTGTAGGTTGAGTAATTAGGTGTATTTGGTGACTCGTTGACGGGGGGTCACGATAACGAGTCATCCATCGGTAGGTGGAATCGATGACTCACTTACGCTGGTAAACAATTGTGATTCATCAATCGGTCAGAGGTGTCAAAAGGCGGTGTCAGTGGGTGGGGTTGGTGAGTGGCATTGATGAGTTATATTGGTGACTTACTAATTGTAGGTTCTGTTAGAGACTCACCCATATGAGTCACTCATCAGTGACTCTACAATCAGCGACTCACCCAACAGTTTGTCAAAATTCCATTTTTCTCATGTTTTCCCATTTCCTCTTATTTAATGTTTTATTTGACTTCCAATGAGTTTAAAACCCAAATAATTTATTTTCGATGTTGTTTTAACTTCTATAGATTATATATTTGTTTAAAAAACACATGGGAGACTCCAAAACGTCTAAGCCCTTGGCTCTTGGTCAAGATTCATCATTAATGGCATTTGAAATTGTTATCAAGTTGATATAGGATCTGGCCATCCAATAGATGATATCATTTCTCCCTTATGTGTTTTCTATATACTATTAATATCAAGAATTCCCAAAACCATTTTTCCGTAAGAAGACGTGCAGTTCTGTTTCACTAATGGATCGTGTTCCCCTGGATCCCGTCAAACTACCTCTTTGGCATAATAAGGAGGAGATAATCATATATTTATCGAGGTAAGGATTTACAATATATATATATATATATAACTTTGTATCATGCAGGGTGGTAATATAAATTCTTCCATGTGAAGATTCATGAAATCAAAATTAACAAACATAATTGAATCTGTTTAATATCAATATACATGGAATGTAGAAATGTGATTCCTACTTCTGTTTTATTATAATGGATAATATGATTTTAATGGACTATATTCCTGCTGAAAATAATTAATGTTTGTGTTCTTTTTATGTGCACATAGGATGATTTGTGATTGATTTTTTGTGATCAAATGATGAATTACAATTTATATGAAATATACTGAGCACATATTTTCTCTTAAATAAATAGAAACCTCATGATAAAAAATTCTATATGATAACACCTGATTTTATAATTGTGGAATAAAATAATCCACATTTTCTAAATCTGAATACACCTGGATTTCATTGTGTGGCTTTGTGTAGTGCGATGCTTTTTCTGTATTTTACCTTTGTGGATGGGTGGTGGTTGGGTTGAAATAATAGTTTTTGATGTGGTGATATGTGTGGTGAAATTGTATCTAAGATTGAGTGATTGTTTTATGGTGAACGGGAAGGGTAGTGATTGAGTAGCATGGTTTCAGGTTTGGGTTGTGAAATACATTTTTGTATAGTGATGTTATATTGTTGTTCGGTCGAGTTTAATTATGATGATATTTTTTGTGGGTATTGGTTGGGCATTGGGGTATTACATATGAGATATTGGATTCGAAAATAATATCATTTATAATGATATTTATAGATTAAAAATTATGACATGTGTCTTAGGATTGGATATTTTTATGCCTCGAATGGGTGTTGAATAGATATGAATTGTAAAGTTTTTTTTTTGTTGTGTGTTTTGTTATGTGGGGTGACTGGTTACTCATTAACTTTTGAGAATGGTTACTGGGGTTGTGTTTTTTAGTTTCCTAAATGGTAATGGGATATATAAATTATTTTGTTTAATAATGTATAAAATGGGTAACTTATTTCTCTAATGGAATGAGAGTAGTAAAATATGAAAACATGAATTAGTGTAAACATGGAATAATCATGAACCCACATTTTTTCTTCCAAAATAGAATGTCTATTGTTATACTTTTAATGGTAGCATCAAAAGGAATTTTTTGGGCTAGTTGTTGGTTCGGAGAAACCCATAGGTTGGTATAATTTCGTGATACCTAAATATATACTTCTACTTCCATGTGACTTCTAAACTCAACCCAACCTAGTTGAGAACCTTGTTCTAAACAACCCATACAGTTACTAGAGATGGTATACATCCCAAACATCCTGATGAGAGGATGGATGGCTGAACATCTAATCATTCCATGACATCTTTTCCGGGAAATGATAGCCTAATATTATTTAGCAAGGTTGTGGTTTGGGGGAAATAAGTGTGTGTGGGGGAGTTGTGGATTCCCTGGTGTCTTTGGTATGAGATGAATTTTGATTTCCAATGTTTCTTTATAAAGATTTGTATTGTGCTTTCCGAGGTGTATTTTAGATGCCAAGTGGTGTGTGGCCTAGGTGTCTACGGGCTGGATGGGGTGTTCAATGTGGCCCTACTATCTGGGGATATGAATTAGTGTGGTATGTTTCCTAGGTGTGTGTTTTCGGGTTGTGACATAATAGCTTCAGAATATGTGGAAGTGCCATGACCTTTGTCGTTACAGTGTGAGAGTAGCTAATCCATGGGAAGGTGGTGTGGGGTACCATATCATCTATGTTCTCTAAATTACATTCCATGACTTGTTTCATTTGGTTGGTGTTATTTTTATGAGTTTATGGTTGATAGTATAACTTGTTTGGGGATTTGTATTTCTATTTTATTCTCTCAATGGCATTAGTTTGATTCCTTAATTTTTCAAGTGAGACATTGAGTTTTTACAACATTTTTTAATTGTATGCTCACCCTACCTATATAAAAATTCATTCAGGATTCACCGAGGACTACATGGAATATGTTAGACCTCACTGTCTTGGATGTTGGGAGAGTTTTTGTGTCACTACTTAGCATTCCATTTGGTATATACATTTATAAATCTTGTGTTGTAGAGGTTTTGTTTTGAACATGCATGTGGGATGCTTTGAATTTTCTTATGTATATATATATTTTTTTTTAGTGGTATAAAGATCATGCATCTTATCTGAAAATCATAGTTACTACAAAAAAGTGTAATGTCCCCCATATCATGAGATTTTTATACACTTTGTGCCTGTAACCAAACCAAGTCCTAATGGTTGTGGGAATCATGTCATATTTTCTATCATTCACTTTTTCAAGCTCAGGATAGACATCGTTGTAGGGAACGGGGAAATGAATGAATGGTATCATAGGTAATGGTTTATATAAAGGATATATAATGGAGATTGGAACCATAAGGATTTCATGTTTTGGTAGGGAAACAATGTTAGGTGACCATGGTGCGTGTCATAGGACAGGAAAGACCAGATATGACATAAGATTTTAGGGGACCAATGATCTGAATCATACACTCTGAGTAAACAAAACAACCATGTGAAGCTAGACCATTTTCATGGTGGATGCTATAGGGAAGGTATATGTATCATAATGAAATGTGTTCATGTTTAAATTTAGAAGATTTGAGAAAATAAAATAAAAAACTGTTAAAATTAATCATAAATAAAACACCTTACAAATAAAGAATAGGAGAATTATGTATACCATTTTCAGTAATTGAACCCATCCATCATATTTTTGTAGTATATTAAGTGGATTCCCAGCATGCCGACCCATTTGATCGATGGACAGTTGATCCCTTGGAGGAGGAAAACCAGTGGAAGAAAACATTACCTAAATTCTGGTGAGAGGAACAATGAATTAATGAGGGTAGCATTCCAAACATGGGGATGGACATTTGTCTTGAGTTATTGTGATCACACTGAGATTGAACTAGGTTCTGATAGAGTATTGGGTTCTGTTTGTAGTGATCCATATGTATGGATTTGCACGTCAGTGGAGGACGTTGTACCATAGAGATAGGGGAGAGGCTGATGTTTTTTGGGATGACCTCTAGAAGTTATTGTAGGAGTAATTTCATTAACTCATCATGAAGACTGTGAATAGGTAGGATTTTCTTTCCCTCCAGAAAGAGAGTATTTTGGATTGAGATACAGGTATCACGTTCAATGATCTCAATCATTTTTTCTGGTTCTCTATCTGTATGAGCAGTCTTACTGGGGAGAATGAGAGGATTATTGGAATTGTAATCATGTTAACCATGGCGATGATGCAGATGGATGGACCAATGATGGTCAGAATATGATATTCTTTCATAAAAGGTTGTTTTTCATGTGTCAATTATTGACACTTCTGGAAAATGGGTCTATAACCATGGTTTTGTGTAGAGTCGTGGGTATAGCCCCCCCCCCATACCCACTATTTTGGAAACCGTGGTTATAGGGATAGTACTGGGACCTATACCAACGGTTTTGGAGAACCGTGGGTATAGGTCCCCATTACCAAGGGTCTTGGAAAAACTGTGGGTATTGGTTATTTTTTGAATACCTATACCCATGGTTTTTGACAACCATGGGTATAGGTGTTATATTTTTCAAATACCTATTACCACGATTATTCAAGTCTGTGGGTATATCGTTCCCACGTTATGGCGGGAACAAAAAATTCCGCGGGATGGAAAATTTTTTTGGGTGAAAAGATGATATTAAATAATATAAATTTATGGAAATGAAATATTAACTCGTATAATATTTTTAGGTTAGTTGGTCAGTCCTCACATCCCTTAGCAAAGGTCGAGGGTTCGAGAACTAGCTTATTTTATTTTTCAATTATAGCAGATATATTAATATAAGTATATAAAATTATAATTATATACCAATTGGACTGTTACCTCAGTTGGTTGTTGTGACTGTGCAGCGAACGGGAGGTGGGGGTTCAAAACATGGAAGACATTTCTTTTCGATTATAATTACTATATTCATATGTTAAAATGAAATTATCAATATATACCAATAACGGAATTATATTTGTCGGTATCTTGTTGGTCGCGGGCTTGAGGCGCTGCGAGATTGTCGGTTCGATTCCCCCTCTGCGTGATTTTTTGAATTCAAATACACAACAGTTTGAAAACTATGGGGTCTGTTGTGTGCCATGATGGAATAGCGGTGTGGCACACTTTGACCCCCCTATACCCATGGTTCTCCAAAACTATGGGTATATCCTGAGACCCCTATACCGACGTCGTTCCATCCCACGGTTCCGAAAATCGTGGGTATGACCTATACCGACGGTTTTGTGGGCTATACCCACGGCTTTAAACCATGGGTATAGGTTATATTTCCAGTATTCTGAGACAGTCCTCTCTGTGTTTCACATCTACCACATAGAGGTACACCTAAGAGTTTCCAAGATGAACCATTAATTTAGATCATAGATTTGGTGTCCTATTTTGAAAAGTTCAATGGTAGTGTTAGTGATTAAATTCTTGGTATATTGGCTAATGAAGTCTAAGAACCAGGTTTCTGATGGATTTCTGATGCCCTTAGAGGTCCCTGAGTGTATGTGGGAAGAAATATCAATGGATTTGTTTGCAACATTACCCAGAGATCAGGGAGTATGTGATGAAATATAGGGAGTAGTGTATAGACTAATGAAATTGACTCACTTATTATTAATTAATGAGTCAGGAACAATAGATTTCTTACAACAGAGTTATGTGTACGAGGTTGTGTGGCTACATGAAGTTTGTAGATTTACTATATTGGATTGGGATACACATTTTACCTATTGTCACTAGAGGGTATTTTAGCATTGTTTTAGAATTAAGTTATGCCGCATCACTACATTCCGCAATTTGATTGATGTGTAGATAGAATGGACAATGTATATATTTGATGAAATTATAGGGGCATTCATCTTGGAATTCGATGGACCTTGGTGGGACAATATCCCCAAGAATATTTTTTCTAATGATAAAAGTTATCACTATTCCATTGGCATGTTTCTTTCTGAAGATTTTTATGGGATTCATTTTTCTTCACCTTTGTGATGGACATATGTTGGGGAGACAGTTGTTCTGTGCTCATTTGTAGTGATGTTTACGAGCGAGAAGGTGCATCTTGTTCATCATATAATGAAGTCATAGAAGGACCAAAAAAATCATATGTCGATTGAAGGAGGAGGCCTTTGGTGTTCTAGGATCAGAACCATGGATTATTGATTGTTTCCCCTTGACATGGGAAGCGTAGATTTGGAAGGGTAGAACACATTATTTGATGATCATTTGTCCTATCATGGTGTTGGGAAGAGTTGGAATGGGGGAAAACCAGTCGGTGCTAGAACCATAGTTGGAAAAGATCCACACTATCTTTCATGACTATTAGCTCCTTCAGTGTCATCATGATGACTCCCAAATCATTTACTAGGGATACATTGATTTCAATGATGACTATATGTATGTGTATTGTCCAGTAGAGATCCAGAAAAATCAGCACAATGTGTTGCATGGATGAAATATTCCTTTGGTTCATGTGTTTTGGAGGCATTGTGATCTAGGAGATAGTTTATGGGAGTGAAATGTGTAGTTTTGTTCCATGTTCCTAAATTTGTCTTTAGTTCTACCTTGATATGTTTTTACACTTAATTTGAGGTCATAAAATTTATTGTTATAATATTAGTTGATTATTTGTTCTGAAATGTGTACTAATGTCCTCGTATGTAAAAAGGAGGAAGACAAGATTCCTAATCGAGACATATTAATTGTGATGTGATTAATCTCATTTAATAGATTCAGTGCTTCTTAAAAAATATAGAATCAAGGAATAATCGATGTGATTCCGTAATTCATGTTTCTGGAAAATTGGTTCATGTGTGGGGTGACTTGTTCTTGTTAGGGTTTTTAGATTTCAGAGGATTTGTACTTAGATGTTGATGATTCATTACATATTTCAAAACACGCCGGGTGGTTTATCGCTGGACCTTGGAATGTTCAATACATAGAACTATTGAAGATTTAGAAAAATCATTAAGAGGTATCTTATGGGGTGGTTTTTCTGACCCATCATTATTCTAGGATTGTTTTTAATTATTGAGGATGAAAATTGATTTTGGGGTATCTGATGTAATGTTCTGAACCTCTCCGGTATATACCATAATGAAAATCTTGTGTTTTGGGTGTTCTGAGAGACAACTATAGCTTTTCTCATGTGTTTTCCATAAATAATAGATTTCCATCAGTTGGTGGTCTGGGTTGGTGGAGTTGGAGATTTGATGATGGTGGTTCACGACAGTGATTCGTCCATCAGTAGGTGGTTTTAGAACTCACTAATGGTGGGTCACAAATGTGAGATGATAAATTATAGGAGGGATTGTTAGCTGGTGTCAGTAGGTAATATCTTGGAGTGGAATTAGTGAGTCAATTCGGCAACTTACAGATGGTAGGACACATTAGTGAATTTTAAAATGATCAGTACCACATCAGTGACTCCGCCATAGGTGACTCAACTAAGAGTTTGTCAAAATTCATGTGTTTCCCAGTTTTTCCCATTTAATGTTTTTATATAAATTTTGTTTAAAATAATGATAAATAATTTTTCAATCCTTTTAAAATGATATGAATTGTATTGTTAATTACCTAAAACCATGGAGACTCCAAAATGTGCAAGCTAGATCGTTTTGGTAAATATCTGTCTATAATGGCTTCTGAAACCGTTCTCTTTTTGTTATATGATTTGCTTTTATAAAACTGATATTCTTTGTCCCTAGAGTGTTTTCAAATTACTCTTGGTACTGAGCATTCGATGAACCATTATTCATTATGATGACATGCGTATGTGTTTCAACCCTTTACCATATTTCCCTAAAGCCCTTTGCAACCCCGGTTTGGTGCAAGAAGTACATGATTATACTCAATTTCTCAAGGTAAATATTTCCTTTATCTATAATTAACAATGAATCATGAGTGGTGGGTATACGAATGTATTCTTGTGATGATCATAGAATCCATAATTTATAATGAAAATTAAATTTATTTGATATCAATTTATCTGGGATGGGGAAAAGGTATGCATTCTTCTAATTTATTGGTATTGATATTACGATCTGTATGGTCTATATGCTTACTGAAAATCATGGTTCAAGGGTGTTTTTCTATAATGTTCAGTGGATTTTGGATGGATTATTGCTGAGAATATATTTTATTGATGATATATTCAATTGATTAACCACATATATTCATTAAAATAAATGGAATCCTTAGGATCAAACATGCGTTGTGATAACCACTAAAGTTAACAAAGTGGAATTAAATAATGAATGTTTTCAAAATATGAATACACTGTTCACTGTAGGTGTGGATATGTGTTGTGTGTGGTATTGTTTTGTAGTGTTCCTTTTTTAGTTTTTTGGTGCTATGGTTTAATGTACAACTATTTATAGGGTGATATATGCGATGAAATGGTATCTCGGGATGAGAGATTGTTTGGTTTTCAATAAACTAGTCAGAGTTTGAGTAAGGGGTTAGAGGTTCAGATTATACTATTTTTATGGTATTGGATTTCTTATATAATATAATTCTCATGTTTAGTTTTAATGATACATTGTAACGACCCGAAATTTTGAATAAACATTGTTTCCAAATTTTTTGTGTTATTTTATTTTTCATTCTCAACAAAACTATTTCATTTCATAACATGAGTATAATTAAAATTATACTATTGGGTTTTGACTATTATATGACCATTATTCAGTATGACCGTTGGAAACTGAATGTTGCGACTATTCCCTCTAAATAAAACTGATCTTGGTTTATTAATATAGAAATGAGATTTGATGGCCTCATCCAGTAGTCTTGGACAGATCGAATCCCATCTAACAGAACTTGGGAAGGAGGTAGCACCACTAGGCTTTGCTTTGGACCAAACCCAAGATGAACTTCATCGTGTGATTCTAGAACAGAATCTCCTTCATGAGAAGTTCAAACTGATAGGAATTACTACTCGTGCGATGTTGGCCGATCCACCCTCAGATTCTCTCACCTTATCATAACTTACACTTAGGTCCAATGTTGGGGTTATAAGGGGCTATGTAAGGAGACCATAAGCCTTTGTTATAAATAAAATTGTGTTTTCTTCTTATGGTGAAGTTTGTGAGTTTTCAAATGATTGAATGAATATAGGATGTATTTTTATTGATATATTTTGAAAAAAGGGATATTTTAAAATATTTATGTAAACTGTCAAATAATACTCCATTTGAATATTACCATGTTGATTCACCCACAAAATTTATTTTATCATTTTTTATAGAGGAGATACGGAAAATTTAGTAAGAAGGAATCGAGATGAAAATAGCATGCTAAATCAGTATATTGAGATGGTTGGAATTTGAATTGAATAGGTTTTTATAATAATGGATTAATTATAGAAACCTATAAATGTTGATGGTATCAATTCCAAAGAGTTTCTGAATCTCCAATGAAGGAACATTCATATTGGGGATCATATCGTTAGAGAACATCCAAAATATTTTTGTGGACATTTAAACTATGCGATAGCTGGAAGATGGATCAATTAAATGGAGATGATATTTGATATCTTGGAATGTTTAGAATTAAAATAGATAACAATTTATATTTATCATTTTAATGGTGAATCTTATCTCTGGAGTTATTTGGATAATAAAAACATATATAGTGATTATTTTTATTCCCTATAATGAGATACATTTTGGGATATTTTCGAGAAGAAATTTTTTATAATGATAATTTTTCCCCAAGATGTAAATTTTTTCCTATAACTAATGAAAAAGAACTATATTATATAGATTTATATGAAGAAAACACTTCAACATTGTCCAGGTATGTTCCAAATAAATTTTAGGACAACGATATAAATATTTATAGATTTAACTCATGATTGAATCATATTCTTCAAATAAATATTTCTACCAACATATTTAAATTATATAAGAAATTTATTCATTATGAATAAAAAGTTGATATATAGTTTTATCACACATTTATGGCTCAATATTATTAAATTATATATTAGTTATGATAAACATAAATTGGGAAATACACTTAAAATAAATATTGAGGTTGAAATGTAAACTAACTATATATTTGTTATTATGGTAAAAAAGATTCAAATACAACATATTTGGATGTCAGGGATGTTTTACTAATGTGGAATGATTTCCAAAAAGTCATATGGATTAAATAAAAAGAATATATATCAATAAAATAAAGGATAATCGAGTAGAAATACAAAAATAAGATGTTATGATAACATTGAGTTTGGTCGTTATGCTATTTTGTGACTGAAGTTAGTTTCACATGACTGCAAACAAAATGATTAGATAAAAGAAAACTGTAGCAATTTCATTTAATATTACTAAATTTAATGTGGACATGTAAAATATTGTTGTTGTTTGGTATGTTACATTTGAATTCAAATCATGAATATACATTATTTTACTTTAGATGATCATATTTTATTCATTTCCTAGAAATTTGCAGGTATATTAAAAGTATCAAATAATAGATGTAAAATAAATATTTCCTAAAAACTATAGTTTAATGAAATATGGAAACAAATATTTTTTAAAATCTTCATGTTGTTATCACTGGGATTTCTTATCAATTCAATGTTTTTGAACTGGCCATAGTACAGTTTTATATAATTATTAGCATGGATTAGCATTCAGTTTATCATGCTATGATAGATTGAAGTTTTATGATTTTTTATTATAAGAATTAATTCCACTAATATCATTCCAATAAGGTGATAAATTAATCAGAAATCGAAATAAATGTAACATATAAGAAAAACAATGTAGTTACTACCAGAAATATAACTTCTAAAATGAATTTCTAATAAACTGTTAATGAATGTCCATAATTAAATAATATATGATAATACAAATGTTAATAATTTTTTTAATAACATAATAACATGTCTAAAAGCACTATAAATCTGATCAATTAATGTCTAACCAAAAGTAATATCAAGCTAACGATTTTTCTCAATACTCGTTTATTTTTGTGAGATATATGGAATAATAAAAGAATATTTTTTTGATTGGTATATATACATCACATAAATCTGTGATATTATTATTATAAATAAATATATAGTTATTTACGTATCCATTTTTATTTTGTGGGGATTATGGATTCAATTTTAAAAAAGTTGAATGAGTATTTGGTTACAATCTCATCGCTTTTCGGAAAACTAAATGATTATGTCTGTGATTTTGAAATCTTATACATCTCATGAAATATATTATCCTATTATTATTCATGATATTTCATATAATAATACTATTTTATCACTATATTGTTAATTAATGTTTTGAGAAATTGTCTATAATAAAACCTAACACCTTTTCTACCTTAAATCAAAAAATATGTATTCTTCCAAAACCATGCTTTCATATATTGTTTTCAAAAAAAATTAAATGTTTTTTTGAACTAATTTACAATATAATGGATTTAAAAAAATAATGTTATATGTTGTTTCAAATTATTTTTAAATATCCCATTACTGGTTTTAAAGACTCTTTCCAAAGATAATGGTTTTCAAAATGATTTAAATTAAAAAAAATATTTCAATGTGAAAATTATATTTTCCTCAAGAATTGTTTTATTAATATTTTAGTGGTATTTATATTCATAATTTTCAACAACCCTTTTTGTTTCTTTTCATGTAATAGGTAAAGTGGGTATTGTTACAATACAAATTCTTTCACTAGATGAAATAATATTTTTTCACTGATATTGTTATAACTCCCACTTCTCTTCCATGGTTCAATAAACCTTATCCAAGATTGTTACATAACCAATTAAATTTTCATATGATACTTATATATTTAATGGTTATTATTATGGGATCCATTTATTTTTCACAATTCAATCATGTTTCAAAGAGTTTGTTTTGGAAACCAATTTTTTTCAAGGATTTGACATGTTTCAATGAAATTATTATCTAACCTATTTCTTTTAAATGGTTTACTCTTGTTTTAAAATGAATAACATGAAAAAAATTATTTTTTATGATTTTAATCATTTTATAATAAAATTTTTAATTTTAATTTGATTTTTATGATAAAATATCTATTTTTTTCATCTATTGGTTAGTAGTCTTTATTTCAGAAGCATAGGGTGGCCCAGATGGTGGTGGGTAAGCCCCTCATAGCATAATATTGGGTTTCCTAGAGACTATTGGGTAATACCCTTTTATATTAAACATGGGATCAAATAGACAGCGATGAGTTTTCCTGTTATATCTTATATGATGAGTGCATCTATATATCACTCCAATTAATTGGGTAATGATTATATTTGAATTCATCCATATATTTAATCAAATTAAAAGTGTTTTGAATGGGTTATATGAAAATTTTGAACCATGTTACAAAAGGTGGTTTTAATTAGATATTATGGTTGTATAATGTTTCACATGATAATTATTGATATCACAAGGATCAGGATTACAAATCATGATGAAACTTTCTATTTACACATTATCATAATTGATGGTCCAATATTTTATGGGTTTGATCATTTTTTATGATTTTATCTTGCAATTTAACTATTTCACACACCCTTATAATCCTCTTATTCTCATTTAATAAATTAATTTACCAATGGTAATATTTACCATTACTGATGATTTGATCTCACATATATTATGATTCCTTTTACCCCAAGATACAAATAAATGTTTTTTTGAATTATAACTATAAGTGATTTCTTATGGATGCCAATAATGAATTAATATGAAATAATAAAACCTGGCATAGATATGAGAGATTTTCATTTGATTACATTTGTAATATTTATATTTGATTTTTCCAATTTTTATAAGACTCTAAACTATAAATTTCATTAAGAATTTAAGTGATCCACAATTTCCTTTTAATTTTCTAAGTGTTTTATTTAAACAATTGGGTCATAAATATAGGAATTATATAAGGAATGGTAAAGATTATGATTTTATGATTGAATATATAATTATGGGTTCTATGATGTTGTAATTTAATTTTTTTTCATTGGACTATCATATATTCATTTTATATCACTTACTTATCATTTTCTTCTTATCCAATGTTTTAAAACATTTTTCATAGTTTTAATTGATGTGTACGAGAAATGAATAAGTCAAATAGAAATTTGTGATGTATTTTCAGGAAATTTAATTTTTTTTTATTTTAATGTTGTTATATTTTTGAAAATTTTATTCTAAATAAAAGTTTCTACTTTTTATATTTTTTTAATTGAATGTTTTGTGACTTAATTATCTAAAATTTTTAACCAAAAATATAATCATGAATGTGAGTAAATAAAATATTATATAAGGAAACTAGAATATGTAATGTTTAATGCCATGCATTTATACTTTCAACCACAATATATGTCACATATCATTCATTATACTTCCTCAAACTTTTAATTTAATTTTTTCTAAATAATCATTCATTTTTCGAAAAATATTTAAACCCAAATGAAAATATACCACATCCAAATAAATAATGTTCCAAAATATTATAAAGAGTGTCACCTTCTACATTTACTAAAATAATTAGTTTATTTTTAGCAAAAATGTCCAATATGAAAAAACCAATGATTTTGAGGCATAGTTCTTTTAGTGGATTGTGTTACCAAGATATCATAAAATTTAAAACATAATGTATTCATTTTATTATCAATAATGTCCTCATAAAATAATTCATCACCTAAATCTATATATGTTACTTAGGTAATAAATAAAATAATTGGTTTCAATAAAAATCCTATAAATGGAATAGACAAGAAAAATAAAACTAAACATGGAGTAAAAGGTATACCATGACGTCAAAAAATAAAATGTTCCCGAGTGATCACATAGAACATTTATATAAAGAAAATGGTTTCAAATGAATATATAATTATAGTAATTGTAGTTAAAACACAAAAGAATACATAAATTTAAGTCAATATTACATCTCATGGTGGATATAACCAAAAAATTGTCATGGTTAACTCCCAGTGTCAAATACATAACGTCTCATGAGACAATATATTTACATTATGCAATGGAAAACAATCTTGCTGAACCAATTAATACGTGTTCATGATTTTTTAATGAAATAAAAGGATATCAATATTGGGGATTAAACATAATGATTTTCATTAGAATGATAATGGGTTCTGTAATCTTGCATCATTTCATAATTAAAAGATTCTTCTTAATTAATTTATTCTATAAATTATCATAAGTCATGTTATACCTTGTTAAAAAATGGATACCATGATAATTAATTATGTGCTATATATAAATATATACAATTTAAAACCATTCCATAAAATTAATGACATAAAAATGTTATTTATATAGGTGTTGTGGAAATGTCCTAGACCTCTCTGGTATATTCCTTTTTAAAAATACAGTGTTTGGTGCATTTATAGTGGTCAGGGTAGTTAATATCATGATATTCCCAAAAATACATGGTTTATGCCGGTGGGTGTGTTCTGTAGATGGAGTAATTATGTGTATTTGGTGACTCGTTGACGGGGGTCACGATAACGAGTCATCCTTCGGAAGGTGGAATCAGTGACTCACTTACGATGGGTAATAATTGTGATAAATCAATCGGTCAGAGGTGTCAAAAGGCAGTGTCAGTGGGTGGGGTTGGTGAGTGGCATTGATGAGACATATTGGTGACTTAATAATTGAAGGTTCGGTCAGAGACCCACCCATATGAGTAACCCATCAGTGACTCTATAGTCAGGGACTCACCCAACAGTTTGTCAAAATACCAGTTTTCTCATGTTTTCCCATTTTCTCTAATTTAATGTTTTATTTTACATCAAATGATTTTAAAACAGAAATAATTTATTTTTTATTTTGTTTTAAATTATATAGATTATATATTTATTTAACAAACACCCGGGAGACTCCGAAATGTCCAATCTGTTGGCTCTTGGTCAAGATTCATCCTTAATGGAATTTGAAATTGTTATCATATTGATATAGGATATGGCCATTCAATAGATGATATCATTTATCCTTTATGTGTTTTCTATATACTGTTAATATCAAAAATTCCCAAAACCATTTTTCCCTAAGAAGACGTGCAGTTCTGTTTCACCAATGGATTGTGTTCCCCTAGAGCCCTTCACACAAACCCTTTGGCATAAAAAGGATGTGATGATCATATATTTCTCTAGGTATGTATTTCCAATACATATCATTAACTAATTATCATGCGGTGTGGTAATAAAAATCATTCCCTATGAAGACTCATGAAATCAATGTTAACAAACATAATTGAATGTGGTTAATATCAATATACAGGGAATGTAAAAATGTGATTCCTTCTTCTATTTTATTATAATGGATACTATGATTTTTATGGACTATATGCCTAATAAAAATCCTTAATGTTTGAGTTCTTTTGATGCACACATATGCTGATTTGTGATGTATTTTTTGTGATCAAATGATGAATGACTATTTATATGAAATAGACTAAGCACATATTTTCAGTTAAATAAATAGAAACCCCGTGATAAAAAATTCTATATGATAACACCTAATTTTATCATTGTGGAATAAAAGAATGCACATTTTCTAAATCTGAATACACCTAGAATTTTTTTTGGGGCTTTGAGTAGTGTGATGCTTCTTCTGTATTGTACCTTTGGGTATGGGTGGTGGTTGGGTTGAAAGGATAGTTGTTGATGTGGTGATACAAGTGGTGAAATGGTATCTAAGATTGAGTGATTGTTTTATGGTGAAATAGAAGGGTAGTGATTGAGTAGCATGGATTTAGGTTTGGGTTGTGAAATATATTTTTCTATAGTGATGTTATATTGTTGTTCGGTCGAGTTTAATTATGATGATAGTTTTTGTGTGTATTGGTTGGGCATTGGGGTATTACATATGAGATATTGGATTTGAAAATAATGTCTTTAATAATGATGTTTCAAGATTCAAAATCATGACCTGTGTCTTAGGATTGGAGATATTTTATGCATCGAATGGGTGGTGAATGGATATGAATTGTAATGTTGTTTTTTTATTGTGTGTTTTGTTATGTGGGGTGATTGGTTACTCATTAAATTTTGAGAATGGTTACTGGGGTTGTTTTTTTAGATTACTGGATGGTAATGGGATATATAAATGATTTTGTTTAATAATGTATGAAATCGGTAACTTATTTTGTTAACGAAATGATAGTAGTAAAACATGAAAACATGAATTAGTGTAAACATGGAATAATCATGAACCCACATTTCTTCTTCCGAAATAGAATATCTATTGTTGTACATTTAATGGTAGCATCAAAAGGGATTTTGTGGGCTGGTTGTTGGTTCGGAGAAACCCATAGGTTGGTATAATTTCGTGATTCCTAAATATATACATCTACATCCATGTGACTTCTAAACGCAACCCACCCTAGTTGTGAACCTTGTTCTAAACACCCCATATTGTTGCTAGAGACGGTATACTTCCCAAACATCCTGATGAGTGGATGGATGGCTGAACGTTTTATAATTCCATGCCATCTTTTATGGGAAATGAGAGCCTAATTTTATTTAGGAAGGTTGTGGTTTGGGGGAAATAGGTGTGTGGGGGGGAGTTGGGGATTCCCTGATGTCTTTGGGATGAGATGAATTTTAATTTCCAAGGTTTCTTCATGAAGATGTGTATTGTGCTTTCCGAGGTGTATTTTAGATGCCAAGTGGTGTGTGGCCCAGGTGTCTACTAGCTAGATGTGGTGTTCAATGTGGCCCTACTGTCTGGGGATACGATTTGGTGTGGTATGTGGTCTTGGTGTGTGTTGTCAGGTTGTGACATCATAGCTTCAGAATATGTGGAAGTGCCCTGACATTTGTCGTTACGGTGTGAGAGTAGCTACTCAGAGGGAAGGTGGTGTGGGGTACCATATCATATATGTGCTCTAAATTACTTTGCATGACTTGTTTAATTTGGTTGGTGTTCTTTTTATAAGTTTACGGTTGATAGTATAAATTGTTTGGGGCTTTTTATTTCTATTTTATTCTCTCAATGTCATTAGTTTGATTCTCTACTTTTTCATGAGAGACATTGAGTTTTTACTACTTTTATTAATTGTATGCTCACCCTACCAATATAAAAATACATTCAGGATTCACATAGGACTACATGGAACATGTTAGACATCACTAGCATGGATGTTGGGAGAGTTGTTGTGTCACTACTTAGCATTCCATTTGGTATATTCATTTATGAATCTTGTGTTGTAGAGGTTCTGTTTTGAACATGCATGTGGGATGCTTTGAATTTTCTTATGTATATATATATATATATTAGTGGTATGAGGATCATGAATCATATCTAAAAATCTCAGTTACTGCAAAAAGTGTAATGTACCCCATATCATGATATTTTTATACACTTGGTGCTCGTAACCAAACCAAGTCCTAATGGTTGTGGGAATCATGGATTATTTTCTCTCATTCTCTTTTTCAAGCTCGAGATCGACATCGTTGTAGGAAAGTGGAAATGAAACAATGGTATCATTGGTAATGGTTTATATAAAGGATATATAATGGAGATTGGAACCATAAGGATTTCATGTGTTGGTTGGGAAACAATGTTAGGTGATCTTGGTGTGTGTCATAGGACAGGTATGACCAGCTAGGACATAAGATTTTAGGGGCCCCATGATCTTAATCATATACTCTATGTCAACAAAACAACCATGTGAAGCTAGACCATTTTCATGGTGGATGCCCTAGGGAAGGTATATGTATCATAATGAAATGTGTTCATGTATAAATTTGGATGATTTGAGAAAATAAAATAAAAAAGTGTTGAAATTAATCATAAGTAAAACCACTTACAAATAAAGCATAGGAGAATTTTGTATACTATTATCAGTAATTGAACCCATTTATCATATTTTTTTAGTATATGAAGTAGATTCTCAGCATGCCGACCCATTTGATCGATGGACAGTTGATCCAATGGAGGAGGAAAACTAGTGGAAGAAAACATTACCTGAATTCCGGTGAGAGTAACAATGAATTAATGAGGGTAGAATTCCAAACATGGGGATGGAGATTTGGCTTGAGTTATTGTGATCACATTTAGATTGAACTAGTCTCTGATAGAGTATTGGGTTCTATTTGTAGTGATCCATATGTAAGGAGTTGCACGTTAGTGGTGGACGTTGTAACATTGAGGTATGAGAGAGGCTGATTTTTTTGTGATGACCTCCAGAAGTTATTCTAGGAGTAATTTCATTAATTAATCATGAAGACTGTGAATAGGTAAGATTTTCTCTCCCTACAGAAAGAGATTATTTTGGTTTGAGATATAGGTATCACTTTCAACGATCTCATTCATTTTTTTTCTCGTTCTCTATCTGTATGAGCAGTCTTTGTGGGGAGACTGAGAGGATGATTGGAATTGTAATCGTGTTAACCATGGTGATGTTGTAGATGGATGGTCCAATGATGGTCAGAATATGATATTATTTCATAAAAGGTAGTTTTTCAAGTGTCAATTAATTACAGTACTGGAAAAAGGGTCTATACAGAAGGTTTTGTGTAGAACCGTGGGTATAGCCCCCCCCCCCATACCCATGATTTTGGAAACCGTGGGTATAGAGATAGTATTGGGACCTATACAAACGGTTTTGGAGAACCGTGGGTATAGGTCCCCTTTAAAGACGTCTCTTGGAAAAACTGTGGGTATTGGTTATTTTTTGAAGACCTATACCCACGGTTTTTTCAAAACTGTGGTTATAGGTGTTTTTATGTAGACCTATACCCACGGTTTTTGAAAACCGCGGGTATAGGTGGTATATTTTTCAAATACCTATACCCACAGTTTTTCAAGACCATGGGTATATCGTTCCCGCGTTATGGCGGGAACAAAAAATTCCACGGGATGGAAACTTCTTTTGGGTGAAAAGGCGATCTTAATTAATAAAAATTTATGGATATGAAATATTAAATCGTATAATATGTTTAGGTTAGATGGTCAGTCCCCCACATTCCTCATCACTGGTCGAGGGTTCGAGAACCCGCATATTTTATTTTTCATTTATAGCAGATATATTAATATAACTAAATAAAAGTATAATTATATACCAATTGGGTCGTTACCTCGGTTGGTTACTGTGACTGTGCAGCGAATGGGGTGCGGGATTGAGGCGCTGCGAGATTGCAGGTTTGATTCCCCCTCTGCACGATTATTTGAATTCAAATACCCCACAGTTTGAAAACTGTGGGGACTGTTGTTTGCCATGCTGGAACAGCAGTGTGGAACACATTGACCCCCCTATACCCACGGTTCTCCAAAACTGTGGGTATAGCATGAGACCCCTATATCGACGTCGTTCCATCCCACGGTTCCCAAAACCATGGGTATATCCTATACCCATGGTTTTGGGGGCTATACCCACGGTTTTAACCCATGGGTATAGGTCGTATTTCTAGTATTGTGAGACAGTCCTCTGTGTGTTTCACATCTTCCGCATAGAGGTAAACCTAAGAGTTTCAAAGATGTACCTTTAATTTAGATCTTTGTTTTGGTGTCCTATTTATAGAAGGTAAATGGTAGTGTTAGTGATTAAATTCATGGTATTTTGGCTAATGAAGGCTAAGAACCAGGTTTCTGATGGATTTCTGATGCCCTTAGATGTCCCTGAGTGTAATTATGAAGAAATATAGATGGATTTATTCGCAACATCACACAGGGATCACATAGTATGTGATGAAATCTAGAGAGTAGTGTATCGACTAATGAAATTGACTCACTTATTTTCAATTAATGAGTCAGGAACAATGGAATTTTTACCACAGAGTTATGTGTACGAGGTGGTGTGGATACATGGATTATTGAGATCCACTGTTTTGGATTGGGATAAAAATTTTACCTATCGTCACTAGAGGGTATTTGAGCATTGTTTTGGAATTATGTTATTCCATATCACTACATTCCACAATTTGATTTATGTGTAGATAGAATGGAAAATCTATATATTGGATGGAATTATAGGGGCATTCATCTTGGAATTTGGTGGACCTTGGTGGGACAGTATTCCCAAGAATATTTTTCTTTTGATAAAAGATATCACTATTCCATTGGAATGTTTCATTCTGACGATTTTTATGGGATTCATTGTTCTTCACCTTTGTGATGGACAGAGGTTGGGGAGACAGTTGTTTTGTTTTCTTTTGTAGTGATTTTTATGAGCGAGAAGGTGCATCTTGTTCATGACATAATGTAGTTAGAGAAGGACCAAGAAAATCATATGTGTATTGAAGGAGGAGGCATTTGGTGTTCTAGGATCAGGACCACGGATTATTGAGTGTTTCCCCTTGACACATGAAGTGTAGATTTGGAAGGGGAGAAATCATTCTTTGACGATCATTTGTCTTGTCATGGTGTTGGGGAGAGTTGGAATGGGGGAAAACAGTCGGTGCTAGAACCATAGTTGGAAATGATCCACACTATCTTTCATGACTATTAGCTCCTTCAGTGTCATCATGATGACTCCCATGTCATTTACTAGGGATAAATTGATTTCAACCATGACGATATGTATGTGGAGTGTCTAGTAGAGATCCAGAAAAATCAGCACAATGTGTAGAATGGATGAAATATTCCATTGGATCATGTTTTTTGGAGGCATTATGATCTAAGAGATAGTATATGGGAGTGATATGTGTAGTTTTGTTCCATGTTCCTAGATTTGTCTTCAGTTCTACCTTGATATGTTTTTCCTTTTAATGTGAGGTCATAAAATTGGTTGTTATAATTTTAGTTGTTTATTTGTTCTGAAATGTGTACTAATGTCTTCACATGCAAAAAGGAGGAAGACTAGATTCCTAATCGAGACATATTAATTGAGATGTGATTAATCGCATTCAAGAGATTCAGTGCTTACTAAAAAATATATAATCAAGACATACTCGATGTAATTCCATAATTCATGTTTCTGGAAAATTGGTTCATGTGTGGGGTGAGTTGTTCTTGTTTGGGTTTTCAGAATTTAGAGGATTTGTTCTTAGATGTTGATGATTCATTACATCTTTCAATCCACACCGGGTGGTTTATCGTTGTACCTTGGAATGTTAAATACATAGAACAGTTGAAGGTTTGTAAAAATCATTAAGAGGTATCTTATGGGGTGGTTGTTCTGACCCATCATTATTCTAGGATTGTTTTGAATTATTGACGATGACAATTGATTTTGGGGTATCTGATGTAATGTTATGAACCTCTCTGGTCTATAACATAATGAAAATCTTGTGTTTTGGGTGTTCTGAGAGACAATTGTAGCTTTTTTCATGTGTTTTTTAGAAATAATATATTTCCATCACGGGGTGGTCTGGGATGGTGGAGTTGGAGATTCGATGATGGTGGTTCACGATAATGATTCGTCCCTCTGTAGGTGGATTTAGTACTCACTTATGGTGGGTCACAATTGTGAGATGATAAATTATAGGAGGGATTGGTAGGTGGTGTCATTAGGTAGTATATGGTAGTGGAATTAGTGAGTCATTTCAGCAACTTACTAATGGTAGGACACATTAGTGAATTTTCCAATGATCAGTACCACATCAGTGACTCAGTCATAGGTGACTCAACCAAGAGTTTGTAAAAATTCATGTTTTCCATGTTTTTCCCATTTAATGTTTTTATGTAAATTTTGTTAACAATGATAAATATTTTTTAAATCCACTTAAAATGATATAAATTATATTGGTAATTACCTAAAAATCTGGAGACTCCAAAATGGGCAAGCCAGATCGTTTTGGTAAATATTTGTCTATAATGGATTCTTAAACCATTCTCTTTTTGTTATATGATTTTTTTTTATAAAACTGATATTATTTCTCCCTTGAGTGTTTTCAAATTACTATTGGTACTGAGCATTCCATGAACCATTCTTCATTAAGAAGACATACGTATGTGATTCACCCATTTACCATGTTTCCCTGAAGCCTTGTGCAACCCTGGTTTGGTGCAAGAAGTACATGATAATACTCAATTTCTCTAGGTAGGGATTTCCTTTTTCAATAATTAAAAATGAATCATGAGTGGTGGGTATACGAAGGTATTCTTGTGATGATTACAGAATCCAAAATTAATAATGAAAATTAAATTTATATGATATCAATTTTTCTAGGATGGGGAAAGGTATGCATTCTTCTAATTTATTGTTATTGATATTACGATCTGTATGGTCTATATGCATACTGAAAATCATGGTTCAGGGGTGTTTTTATATAATGTTTAGAGGATTATGGATGGATTATTGTTGAGAAAATATTGACTTGCTGATATATTCAATTGATTAACCACATATATTCATTAAAATAAATGGAATCCCTAGGATCAAACATGCTCTGTGATAACCCCTGAATTTAACAAAGTAGAATTAAATAAATAATGTTTTCAAAATATGAATACATCGTTCATTGTAGGTGTGGATATGTGTTGTGTGTGGTATTGTTTTGTAGTGTGCCTTTTGTAGTTTTTTGGTGCTATGGTTTAATGTACAACTATTTCTAGGGTGATATATGCGGTGAAATGGTATCGTTGGATGATAGATTGATTGGTTGTGAATAAATTAGGAAGTGTTTGAACAGGGGGTTATAGGTTTAGATTATACTTCTTTATGGGAGTGTATTTCTTATATAATATAATTCTCATTTTTAGTTTTAATGATACATTGTAACGACCAGAAGTTTTGAATAAATTTTGTTTCCTAATTTTTTGTGTTATTTTTTTTTCATTCTCAACAAAACTATTTCATTTGATAACATGAGTATAATTAAAATGAGACTATTGGGTTTTGACTATTATATGACCATTAGTTAGTATGACCGTTGGAAACTGAATGTTGCGACTATTGCCTCTAAATACAAGTGATCTTGGTTTATTAATATAGAAATGAGATTCTATGGCCTCCTCCAGTAGTCTTGGATAGATCGAATCCCATCTAACAGAACTTTGGATGGAGGTAGCACCACTGGGCTTTGCTCTAGACCAAACCCAATCCTAACTTCATCGTATGAAGCTAGAACGAAATCGCCTTCGTGAGAAGTTCAAACTGATAGAAATTACTACTCGTGCGATGTTGGTCGAGCCGCCCTCAAATTCTCTCACCTTAGCATAACTTACACTTAGGTCCTATGCTGGGCTTATAAGGGGCTATATAAGAAGACCATAAGCCTTTGTTATAAATAAAATTGTTTTTTCTTGTTATGGTGATGTTTGTGAGTTTTTAAACGATCGAATGAATATTGGATGTGTTTTTGTTGATGTATTTTGAAAAAAACATGTTTTAAAAATATTTATGTAAACCTTCAATAATTAATGATGTGTAATGATTTTCCAAAAATTGTCTTCTACAAATGTGTTTAGTAAGAAATTTAGATTCTAATAAGATCAACTTAATTTTTTTTGAATAGTAAATTATGAATAGTGATTTTATGCTTATGATTAGTAATGTGACCAAATGGATTAGTAATCTCACTTAAAGAAATTATTAACATAATATAATCACTTTGGTTAAGTAGTTTGATTAAATAAAATAGGTAAATAACTGTTTCATTAATTATTAATCAAGTATTAGTTTTTTAGGGTGAATATTGTTTTTTAATTAAAAAAATTATAAATATTTAGAAAATTATTTTTATAAAATGGTGTTTATTTTGGAACATATAGCATCGATATTATGTTAAGTTAATTTTTGGGGTTTTTTTTCTAAAAAAATGAATTTTTGGTGAATAGTGTTTTTATTTAAAAATTAAACTAATAATATTTAGAAAATTATTTTTATAAAATGTAGTTTATTTCAGAATTCATAGCATTGATATTATGTTAAAATAAATTTTTGGGAGTTTTCTGAAAAAGTTGAATTTTCAGTGAATAGTAAAAATACAGTTTTAGGGTTTTTGTATGTTTAATGCCATCATGACTGCATCATGATGATGTAATGCGATATTATAAGGGAGGGTCGACTAAATGGGCTGAATTATTGTTTGAGGGGTCCCATGTGGCCAGAAACCATGGGCAAATACCATGGGAAACCAATGGTTTTGCCAAAACCACTAGTGAGGTGTCCCTTGAAAATTTTAAAGTATCACCTCCCTTTCCCTATAAATTCCCACCCTTCCATGATTTATTTTTCACACCCAACTCTCCCACAACTAATCTCTATTCTCATTACCTCCCAATGAGTCCTACCATGGTTACCCAAGCCCTCATGTTCCCAACCATCATGTTTTAAGAGTTGCGTTTTAGGGTAAGGGATACAACCTCTCTCTTTCTTTTCAAATACTCTCTTTTAAGTCATTTCTTTTATGCTCCATGTTCATATGTTGGAGGATTTTCATTTATATTACTATTAATTCCATTTTCATGTTCATGTGATGAGAGATCCCCTCTTACTCTCATCATTTCGTTTTTTGATTGTTTAAGTGGCGCAGTTAGGCTGCCAAAATATTTTGTAACGAATTATTTCACCCTTCTCATTTTGAAGTTCTATTTTCTTTTCAAGTCTTTCAATTTCCTTTTTATTATGTTGGGGTATGATCTATATATCTATCATAATTATATTTTATGTTCATTGTAACGCCCCGACCCCAGCTACCCAGATCCAGTGTGTTACTTCGTAACATTGGCATGATCACAAAAGATCAAGTCTCGTAAGACCGATTAGTTTAGTAGCCTTGGAAACACTATATACATTCATAAGTCTTTCATTACATCAAAATGTAAACAAACTACAATAACATGGTCTTCATAGTCCACAATAATATCCCTTTCTGACTACCCCTGAAGGTCATTCATAAAATACTTCTTCACATCCTGGAAGAATATTAAAACATTGAAAGGGGTGAGCTCAAATGCTCAGTAAGGTTAACAATATAGTGGATGCTTTCATAAATAAACAGTAATATTTAAGGCAATGTATAACAAAAACAAAAGCCTTTTAAACTTGAACATCAACATAATATGGAAAATGTAAAATGAGATAATGCCATTTACTTCTTCACATGGATATTCTACTGGTCGAATAATCACATGCAATATCAATAACCACTTTCATAATGATGGAATGCATAATGCCAGACTATCATAACCACGTAGTCAAGGCCTCGTGCCAAGACCACAAATAAGATTTTGTCAAGGCCTCGTGCCAAGACACTAGTTTGTCTAATGAGACCTGCCGATGCATCGTGGAGCTATAGCGGGCTCCACCCGTCACATATTAAGTCCAATACATTCCTCATATGAATAGGTTTAAACATAACATAAATATTCGTATTAAAACTAGCATACGAAATGTCAACAATTTCTCCATAAACTATGGATGGTATAAAATAACAAATCCACAGTCAAATATTTCACAAAATGTTCAATGGAAGTTTTGTATAATAAATCAATTTCAATTAAACTTAAAACCCATCAAAGGATGTTGATATGGATGAAATCAAAGCTATTTGAGAGAAATATCTCTCCTTTTTGAAATCATTTAAAAGTCCCATAATTATAAAATAATATATTTCCTTTTAAAATATTCTTATAAGCTTGTTAGGGAAGCTTCTACGAAGTTATAATGGCGGAAAATAGCCGCACCCGCCGTATACGTAAAAAAAACATTCTTACCTTAAATTTGTCAAAAAGGACAAAAAGTAAATTGTTTGGAAAACGACGGTAAGATTCCTTTAAAAAACTTATAAGGGTATAAATGACTTTAACCCATTTTCCATTTAATAGTAAAAATGTTTTGAAAGACATTTTTAAGAAACATGGATGTGGATGATAACGAGGTCTCAGTAGATAATTATGTATAAACAACCTTGGATAATGAAGAGGTTGTGAAGTAAACCCTTACAAAGATCATTTATTAAATAAAATAGATCTATTATGTGTATTCACTATAGGTACACATAAAGAAAGTAAAATACAAGATAGGACATAGTAATATCATGACATAATTTGAAAGTAGGAGATTAACCCAAAGAATGGATGTTGGGTTACGAAATTCCCTTACCTTGCGTCTTGTCCTGACTCGACCGTTCTTTAACCTCCTGAATAATAAACTAGATTTAATTTATATTTACTTAAGAACCTTTTCCATGTTCATTATTCCTTTTATATCCCTTATTACCATGTTATGAACATTATTTAATTATTTAAGATAATAACGGTCGTTTTGTCGATCTTTGGTACTTGAGCCAAAAATAAACTTCTTATAATTACAAGTTGTTCATGTGGTGAAATATCCATTATATCCAGAATTATTTTCATGATTTAGATATCATATATATCATATATATACAGTATATACATTCATTCATAATGTCACGTAACATTTAGAGGTAAGAAATGAAATGCACCGTTCATGGAGACGGTAAGCCGTACGTACGCATGAACGCTACTTTCATTTCTATTTCGTATTTAATGGAATGAAATAATAATGATATAAATTTATAATTTAATTACAGTATAATATAGTGTATAATACCATTTAATCCATCCTTTATACATCCCACATATGGCATTAACGATTCAAATCACTTTGAGGGGGCGGTAGTCCGCACTTCCTAAAATGAAATTATCGCATTTTACCCATAATGGAAATCATAAATTATGCCATAAATGAGAAATACAGAAGCATAAGTAAAACATAAACATATTTTATATCATATATAAATATAGTGACATCTTAATTTCCACCTTTGAAGGTGTTATATGAGTGTTGAACAATCATCGTTTCGTGAGGCAAAAATTCGTCATCCACAGAAACCGTATGTTATTTAACCATTAGATTTAGGTGTGTGTAATTGTAGCTCGAATAATTCTTATAAAAATAACCTAGTATATTGAGGATACTAGTTTTGTTACAAAAGAAATGAATAATAAGAGTTTATGGTGTTGGAGAAGAAAAATAAAACAAAACAACATTAGAGAAGACATTACCTTAAAAATCGGGTAACTCTTTTTGATTTGAGCCAAAGGCTTCATTGAGAAGAGTTCTGCCCAAAGTGAGGCTTCTAGGAGTAATAGGGGGAAGTTGGGAGAGTATTTGGGCAGAGGTTGGCCAATCCAAATGGCTTGAAGGTGTGAATAAGGTGGGAGAGGTTGGGGCCTTTTATAAGTGGAGAGGAGGGGATTTTTTGGAAAGATTGAAATGTTACATTATTACACAATGCTTTTCGGATTCTAAAGGTCCCACACTGATATACTTCGTGGATAAGGTGATAAGGGTTCTAAATATACCCATACAATAGTCTTTGGACAAGTGTAAGCCTTGGATTTTGTATTATCTTTTCATTTTATTAAAATCGTTAAATAATGAGGTCATCGCTGCATCATAATGATGTCATAAATAATTTAATTTATTTAATGTCTAAAAATTATAAGAAAAATACTATGATGTATGAAATCTTTTTATCTTTCTAATGAATATTTATAGTCAAAATTTGGAGTTGTGTAACCCCACTTAAAAACTGTTTTAGTAAAATAACTCATGTTTGTGTCAATTTAATTTTAACATTAAATAAAAATATATTAATGTCATTTTCCAACTAAAGTGGCTCCATGGGGTCCCCAAGTTGACCCATGGGTTGTCTTGGTCGGCCATGACTCATCCAATAGTAGTAGGACAAGTGTCATGCTCATCTCATATTATTAAAACATTATTTGTACCTTAAACTACACTAATTACCTCTAATCGCGATTAAGAACTTAAAAGTTACTATTCACCAAAAAAATTATTTTAATCTCATTGAACCACATTTTACTTCTTAATGACAACCATGTATGTCGGATTTTTGAAAATCAAATCACAGAAGTGGTAATATTTCATTTAAACGAAAAATCAGTTATTTAACTACCACTTAGTGGTTTCACTATTCATAAAAAATTGAAGTTTTTCAGAACAAGGCCAAAATTTCACCCTAAGCTATAATTGATATTCTGAATTCAAAAATGATGTCTATTTTACAAAATTCCAAACATATAAGTTGCATTAATTAATTTTATAATTAATTCCCGCTGTTTCGACAAATAGCGTGTTTTTAAGAAACAATTTATATCAAAAGATTGACAATTGTTTATGTCCAATTTCAATGTTAAATTAATTCTAATAACCACCATTGGATAAAATGGTAAAAATATATTCTAATTATACCTTAAAACCACTAAATAGTATAATTTATCACAATAAATTATTTTGATTAAAAAAGTTGTTTTAAGTATTTTTCACTATTCAAAAAAAAATTGGAAGTTCTCAGAAAGATACAAAATCATCAACTTAGGATAATTTCGATATTACGAATTCAAAAATGAAGTCCATTTTGAAATATAAAATTTCTATAATTTTAAAAAGTGGTTATTACTATTCATAACGGCTACTTTGAATAGTCGCGGTGTTTTAGAACTCGAAGTTGCGTACAATGCAAGCTATTGCATTATTGAATGAGAAGCGTATCGTGGAAGCTCGGGGTGTTACATTCTCCCCTACTTCAATAAATTGCGTCCTCACAATTTGAAATTTTTCTTTGAAAATAAAAGGTTGAAAAGAGAAAATACCTTTGAGGAAAACCCACATCGGAAATAAGATTAATAATATTTAGCCTTAATAAGAGGGAAAGGGAAATGAAAAAGTCACCACCCAATTATGATCTCGATTAGGAGAACATTGGTGGCAATTATAGACATATAATTGGAGGAAAAACGTAAATATTTGTAGGGAGTGATTGAGGTCATCAATCACAATCAACTGTCAAATTGAGGGCCTCAAATCCTTCAATCTATGCTGATTTAAAATATCATCAGTTCAACAAGACATAAGGTATTAGGATAACACATTTTTTTGTTTTAATATCCTTTTACTAAAGTTTAAGAATTAATTTATTCATTGAATAAGATATAGGAATATATATTTATGCTTGACAATTATAGATTCAACCTTCAACTCATCTTTCACTCAAAAAGATAATAGAACTCAAAAATATTATACTTATCCTAATTGTATAAGGTTCCAAATGTTAACACATACCATTTAGATTAGTAAAATTATTTTGTAATAACCAGGGACTTCCTGTAGGCTAGTGGTAGGAAATAAAGGCATGTCGCACTATGATTGTGGGTTCGATTCCTGCAGCTTTTTCTGACGCGACGGGTTATGCCCCACCCTGCAGGTTGTCCTTTTCCTAAAACTATAGTATCATAATATTCCAAAAATAATCTTCATAAATTTTTTAACCTTAAACAATACTATCCAAAGATTAACTTAATCCACTCCAACCTTTATAGTTATCCAAAATACCTCTGTCCATACTTTCTCTAAAAGGTCTCTTAATTCCAAAATCAATTTATCAGATTCCCGAAACAAATTAAAGTTTCTCTTATTGTCACATACTAAAAATATAATTACCTTCATCATATTAAAACCTTACTGAAATCAAAAAGTGCTGCAGTACAATCTTTATATATATCACATTATTTTTATAACCAGAATATAATCCTTGAGTCCAAAAGCACCAATACATTAATTATTATGCTTCAACTGTAGTCACAACATAATATTGGCCTTGATCCCTTGGCCTTTTCTGAGGTAATTTTCCTTGACGCTTAGGACATTCATTTGCATAATGACCCATTTCTCTACAATTGTAGCATTCAACTTTGATAGCCTCTTTCTTTCCCTTGAAATCACGAGCCTGGTGACCCTTTTCTCCACATTTATAACAAACTCCCATTCCTTTTAGGCACGTACCAGGATTATTCTTCCCACAATTATCACATAATGGAAAATCCTTCTTTCCCTTTTCCCCTTTATCTGTCTCTTGTTCCCCCGCTCTCTTCTTCTCTTGCTTTACTTTTTTGTCATAAGACTTAGAGAATTCATTTTCTGTCTTGATAGCACACGAGACAATATCTTCGTATGATGATAAGGATTGTGATACTAGAGCTCGATGGAGAAATGGTTTTAACCCATCAAACAAACGATCAATCTTACTCCTTGGGTTACATATATAATCGGCAGCATGCCTCGCTAACCTTGTAAAGTTAGCCTCATACTTTGCGACATTCTCATCCTCCTTCTGCCTCAAACTCAGAAATTGCCTTTCCATATCTACTCGATGGTCGCGAGGAAAGTATTTTTCTAAAAACAGATCTTTGAACTCCCTCCATTCCATATTTGATACTTCATCATCTTCCTTAATGTTTTGAATCAATGACCACCATTGATTAGCATCTCCAGTGAGGCGGTAAACTTCCATGATAACTTTTTCCCTTTCACTGCTCCCCAAATCCTGAAATATTTTCTCTAGGGAATTTATCCATTACTCTGCTACTAAGGGATTTGTACTCCCATTGAACGTTGGTGGTTGTTGCCTCAAGAATCGATCTAACATTGATCCTCCACACTGTGGATCAGGGTGCTCCATACGGGTAAGGTTATTATTCATAACCTGAGTAAGTTGTCCCAGTATGGTGATTAGCTGATCGGCACCAGTTGCATCACCAACCCCACTATAATTATCTTGACCATGAGGGAAATCCCTACATGGAGTGTGTGCTTTGATATGGTTTCCATTTCTTCCACTAGGTGCCATTTCTAAACAATGGCATAAACTAGATCAGTTTATGAATCAAAATACATAATCCCATACTTATAAAACACTTAACATAAATTGAACTATTTAAGGATATAATCCATAATCATAAAAAAAATTTCTTTGAGGATGTATATACTCATAAACCCTTCATAATGATTTGTAAAGAAAATGAGAGTTATCCTAAGAATATCCCCCAGGAGTGTCGTAACCAAGAGTGCAGTAATGCCCGTTGTCATGCACCAGTTCCCGTTCGAGTCTAGCTCAAAGCGGTGTTTTCGGGTTTTACCCCTAGGAACATCTGTCCCAGAGCCGCCTCTACCTGCTCGTATCCAGACAGGGATGTATTGCTCGGAAAACTCACAAAATCTCTACAATACCAAAATTCTAGGAAGTTATTTTATACTAATCCTCAAAGTTCATCTTAGGTCTACGTTCTCTAATCAGAGTTTATCTAAATCTAGCTTCCAAGGTTTGTAATAAACTTCCTCTGATACCAACTGTAACGTCCCGACCCCAGCTACCCAGATCCAGTGCGTTACTTCGTAACATTGGCATGATCATAAAAGATCAAGTCTCGAAAGACTGATTAGTTTAGTAGCCTTGGAAACACTAGATACATTCATAAGTCTTTCATTACATCAAAAAGTAAACAAACTAAAATAACATGGTCTTCATAGTCCACAATCATATCCCTTTCTGACTACCCTTGCAGGTCAATCATAAAATACTTCTTCACATCCTGGAAAAATATTAAAACATTGAAAGGCGTGAGCTCATAAGCTCAGTAAGGTTAACAATATAGCGGAAGCTTTCATAAATAAACAGTAATATTTAAGGCAATGTATAACTAAAACAAAAGCCTTTTAAACTTTAACATCAACATAATATGGCAAAAGTAAAATGAGATAATGCCATTTACTTCTTCACATGGATATTCTACTGGTCGAATAATCACATGCAATATCAATAACCACTTTCATAATGATGGAATGCATAATGCCAGACTATCATAACCACGTAGTCAAGGCCTCGTGCCAAGACCACAAATAAGATTTTGTCAAGGCCTCGTGCCAAGACACTAGTTTGTCTCATGAGACCTGCCGATGCATCGTGGAGCTATAGCGGGCTCCACCCGTCACATATTAAGTCCAATACATTCCTCATATGAATAGGTTTAAACAAAACATAAATATTCGTATTAAAACAAGCATACGAAATGTCAAAAATTTCTCCATAAACTATGGATGGTATAAAATAACACATCCATAGTCAAATATTTCACAAAATGTTCAATGGAAGTTTTGTATCATAAATCAATTTCAATTAAACTTAAAACCCATCAAAGGATGTTGACATGGATGAAACCAAAGCTATTTGAGAAAAATATCTCTCCTTTTTGAAATCATTTAAAAGTCCCATAATTATAAAATAATACATTTACTTTGAAAATATTCTTATAAGCTTGTTACGGAAGCTTCGACGAAGTTATAATGGCGGAAAATAGCCGCACCCGCCGTATAAGTAAAAAAAACATTCATACCTTAAATTTGTCAAAAAGGTCAAAAAGTACATTGTTTGGAAAACGATGGTAAGATTCCTTTAAAAAACTTATAAGGGTATAAATTACTTTAACCCATTTTCCATTTAATAGTAATAATGTTTTGAAATACATTTTTAAGAAACATGGATGTGGATGATAACGAGGTCTCAGTAGATAATTATGTATAAACAACCTTGGATAATGAAGAGGTTGTGAAGTAAACCCTTACAAAGATCATTTATTAAATAAAATAGATCTATTATGTGTATTCACTATAGGTACACATAAAGAAAGTACAAATACAAGATAGGACATAGTAATATCATGACATAATTTGAAAGTAGGAGATTAACCCAAAGAATGGATGTTGGGTCACGAAATTCCCTTACCTTGCGTCTTGTCCTGACTCGACCGTTCTTTAACCTCCTGAATAATAAAATAGATTTAATTTATATTTACTTAAGAACATTTTTCATGTTCATTATTCCTTTTATATCCCTTATTACCATGTTATGAACATTATTTAATTATTTAAGTTAATAACGGTCGTTTTGTCGATCTTTGGTACTTGAGCCAAAAATAAACTTCTTATAATTACAAGTTGCTCATGTGGTGAAATAACCATTATATCCAGAATTATATTCATGATTTAGATATCATATATATCATATATATACGGTATATACATTCATTCATAATTTCACGTAACATTTAGAGGTAAGAAATGAAATGCACCGTTCTTGGAGACGGTAAGCCGTACGTACGCATGAACGCTACTTTCATTTCTATTTCGTATTTAATGGAATGAAATCATAATGATATAAATTTATAATTTAATTACAGTATAATATAGTTTATAATACCATTTAATCCATCCTTTATACATCCCACATATGGCATTAACTATTCAAATCACTTTGAGGGGGCGGTAGTCCGCACTTCCTAAAATGAAATTATCGCATTTTACCCATAATGGAAATCATAAAGAATGACATAAATGAGAAATACAGAAGCATAAGTAAAACATAAACATATTTTATATCATATATAAATATAGTGACATCTTAATGGCCACCATTGAAGGTGTTATATGAGTGTTGAACAATCATCGTTTCGTGAGGCAGAAATTCGCCATCCACAGAAACCGTATGTTCTTTAACCATTAGATGTAGGTGTGTGTAAGTGTAGATCGAATAATTCTTTTAAAACAACCTAGTATATTGAGGATACTGGTGTTTTTACCAATGAAATGAATAAACAGAGTTTAGGGGGTTGGAGAAGAAAAATAAAACAAAACAACATTAGAGAAGACATTACCTTAAAAATCGGGTAACTCTTTTTGATTTGATCCAAAGGATTCCTTGAGAAGAGTTATGACCAAAGTGAGGCTTCTAGGAGTAATAGGGGGAAGTTGAGAGAGTATTTAGGCAGAGTTTGGCCGAGCCAAATGGCTTGATGGTGTGAATAAGGTGGGAGTGGTGGGGGCCTTTTATAAATGGAGAGGAGGGGATTTTTTGGAAAGATTGAAATGTTACATTATTACACAATGATTTTCGGATTCTAAAGGTCCCACGCTTATATACTTAGTGGCTAAGGTGATAAGGGTTAGAAATATACCCATACAATAGTCTTTGGACAAGTGTAAGCCTTGGAGTTTTCATTATCTTTTCATTTTATTAAAATCGTTAAATAATGAGGTCATCGCTGCATCATAATTATGTCATAAATAATTTAATTTATTTAATGTCTAAAAATTATAAAAAAAATATGATAATGTAGGAAATCTTTTTATATTTCTAATGAATATTTATAGTCAAAATTTGGACTTGTGTAACCCCACTTAAAAACTGTTTTAGTAAAATAACTCATGTTTGTGTCAATTTAATTTTAACATTAAATAAATATATATTAATGTCATTTTCCAACTAAAGTGGCTCCATGGGGTCCCCAAGTTGACCCATGGGTTGTCGTGGTCGGCCATGACTCATCCAATAGGAGTAGGACAAGTGTCATGCTCATCTCATATTATTAAAACATTATTTGTACCTTAAACTACACTAATTACCTCTATTCGCGATTAAGAACTTAAAAGTTACTATTCACCAAAAAATTATTTTAATCTCATTGAACCACATTTTACTTCTTAATGACAACCATGTATGTCGGATTTTTGAAAATCAAATCATAGAAGTGGTAATATTTCATTTAAACGAATAATCAGTTATTTAACTACCACTTAGTGGTTTCACTATTCATTAAAAATTGAAGTTTTTCAGAACAAGGCCAAAATTTCACCCTAAGCTATAATTGATATTCCGAATTCAAAAATGATGTCTATTTTACAAAATTCCAATCATATAAGTTTCATTAATTAATTTTATAATTAATTCCCGCTGTTACGAAAAATAGCGTGTTTTTAAGAAACAATTTATATCAAAAGATTGGCAATTGTGTATGTCCAATTTCAATGTTAAATTAATTCTAATGACCACCATTGGATAAAATGGTAAAAATATATTCTAATTATACCTTAAAACCACTAAATAATATAATTTATCACACTAAATTATTTTGATTAAAAAATTTGTTTTAAGTATTTTTCACTATTCATTAAAAAATTGGAAGTTCTCAAAAAGTTACAAAAACTTCATCTTAGGATAATTCCGATATTACGAATTCAAAAATGAAGTCCATTTTGAAATATAAAATTTCTATAATTTAAAAAAGTGGTTATTAGTATTCATAACGGCTACTTTGATTAGTCGTGGTGTTTTAGAACTCGAAGTTGCGTACAATGCAAGCTATTGCATTATTGAATGAGAAGCGTATTGTGGAAGCTCGGGGTGTTACATTCATATTATGAGAGACGCAATTTGATCTCGTCAATTCAATTTTTTGTTGTTTTATGTGACGATGTTAGGCTGCCGAATTTTCATAAGAGAAATCTTATTTTTGTATTCCTTCCATGTTTTTCATTTCAAATGGTATTCCATTAAAATTTAATTACCATGTTCTTAAATCATTTATATTCTGTACCCTATAGTATTATGGATCATTTATGAGTGTGTGATCTATGTCCCCACCCTTTTAAAATTTTTCTAAAACCCTGTAACATAGCGGTTATGTTGCAGAATTTTCGTCTCGAAATGCCTCTCTCTTTTTCTCAAATTATTTTATGTAATTAAGTCAATACTCAAAGAACATTCTTCTACTTGGGTATTCACATATATATCAAAATTTTCAATTATAGTTCTGGGATTTACATACCTGGGACTCTCTTTCCATTTCTGTGGGTATAAAGTGACATAAAGATCATGTCATTAAACAAATTTTTAAAATGATATGATTATGAAATAAAACCCATTTCTTTTATGATATATGGGTTATTTATGAAATGTTTGATGATTACATATGTGGCTCACATGATAATAAAGACAAATTTAAGGGTGTGCCCTAATAGCGCACCAATTCATTGGGTAATGATGTAACCACTTGAGATTACAAATTTAAGGTTGCACCCTGATAGCACCCCATTGCATTGGGTAATGATGTAACCACTAGAGATTATAATTTTCAAGATATCTTGTTGAATAACCTTGGTAATTTTCAAATGAAGCCTTGTGATGTACCTTGGTGATATGTTCATGATTTTCTATGTTAAATGTTGTAGCCACATCTTCAAGTTATGAAATAGGTTATTTTTATTATGATATGCCTCATGATTTATTTCTCATGACATAAATATATTTTTCATGACATTATTGATGTATCTCATGTTCACATGTTTAATGTTTCCCCTTGTTTCCCTTACTGGGCCTTATGCTCACCCTTTCTTTTGATGTCTGTCCCCAGGTTATGAGATGTAGTAAGGAACCTAGGTTGAACATAAGGAGAATCCTTTCAAGTGTTTAAGAAGAATGTTTTCTGTTTTAATGTATTATGTTCCTAGTTTCTAAGACACTAAACCTTAAAGATCCTCAGTTTTGTATAATGTAATGAATGTTTATGTTATAAAAAGTTAGGATGTTATAGTTGGTATCAAATAACGGTTTAGTTATATGTGGAAATTAGGATATAAAAACTTTAGGAAGAACCCTATAGAAAAGTTTAAATATATGAAATATTCCTGGTATTTTGGTGAGTATTGAGTAAGGGGTTTCCAAACAAATACATCCCTGTCTAGATACGAGCAGGTAGAGGTGGCTCTGGCACAGATTTACATAGGGGTAAAACCTGAAAACACCGCTTTGAGCTAGAATCGAATAGGAACTAGTACACGACAACAGGCCTTGCTGCACTCTTGATTACGACACTCCCGTGTGATATGCTTTGGTAAGTTCATAATCTTAGTATGAACCATTATTAATGGAACAAAGATAAATTAAAATAAATATTCACATAAGAATATATGATCATATATAACCTAGATTGGAACCCAGGGGATCACAAGTTAGGGTACACTTTCCCTCTACATGTTTATCATTCTATGCTTAAAGTTTCATTTTAATGATTATTGGATAAGTATTTAAGCCCCTAATTATACTTTATTTTCATAGTTAATGGTAGTAAATGTAAGAACATTTCCCAACAACCAATGTGATAGGAAATGTGATGATTTCCCTATTAATATGACAAAGATGAAAAGAGATAAAGTTGAACATATGGTGATTATGCCAAACCAGCTATCAAAAAAAAATTAATAATCAGTACATAGTGAATTCCCAAATTCATTAAGGAAGAAGAATACAAAGTCTCAAATATGTACATCTGATAAAGTTGATAAGGGAAAGAAGTACTAATTTCATTTTTGAAAAAAGTGTGGGAAGAGGCACCAAGGAGAATGTCACAATGGACCCGAGAGATGTTTTATGTGTGGGAAGATAGGGCATGAAGTGGCCAATTTCATTAAAAAGGTCGATAATGTGATGAATAGAGATATGGTTCGATCTAATGTACCCTATACTTTTCAATGTCGTAAATGGGGAGAAGTTGGAAATTATCCAAGACAATGCTCTCTTGGAAGAGATGACAAGCATGAGGATCATCAATAATCTTCAAGGACAAGGGAACAATGCAAGTCCTATGATGAGATGGATCATGATGATTGAAGTACATGTAAATTCATCACAATAATTTTCTATGTCATGTTGTATTTTAATTCGTGCTATATCAGAAAATCATTTATGTTTTATAAGATCCTTGAGTCACTACATAAGAGTATTTTTTATCATTAAGGAAAACTTCTATTTTTATGTACCACATGATGATGTAGTGAAGTTGTTCTTCTTAAAAAAATCATGATTAGGGGAGTAAAAGATTATTATTATTTTGGAAGAAGTTCACTATTTTGGGAACCCTATATGATCGAGGTAAATAAATTTCTACGATATTTTATTTGAAGAGTAAAGGTTGACTTATATTTTAAATAATTGATGAATTTAAGGTGAACTAATGGTAATTTAATTTGCTTATGGAAATGATTAACCTATCTTGGGGAAAATGTGATTAGGTTAGTTACTTTTGTTATAAGATGATTAGAGTGTCTGATGTTTTTGTAGATGAATTATAAAGTCTATCTTTGAAGAATATGTTATGAGAGTGTTCTTATAATTGGGTTTCAATCTTAGTTTGGTTTATTTTGATCAATTTTAAGGAAAGTTATTTATGGAATCATCTATGATGAATTTTGGGTAGTACCATGGAATTTAGAATATTTAAAAAAGTTTCCCTTCCTATGTGATTCATTCTTTTTGAAGAGTTGTTTTATCTTGCCCCTTCTATTTTTTGGATAATGTTTAAATATAGAATAAATAGATAGTTAATCTTTTGTGGATTATGTGATTCTATAGATGATGATTCTTGTGCTTTGAGGAGACCAGGTTTTTTTGAATGCTCATCATTTGGATAAAATATTAGTTTTGGTAGAAACTTATTAAAGGATGAAACTCTACTTGAAGGTAGGTATATTTAATTATGTTTTTATTCAATGTAGTAAATGAAATCTTCAAAATTATGAAAAGGAACGTAATAGAAAATGCTGTTGGATTATGTTACCTTCTGGGTAATCAAAGACCATATACACACATCATAAGTTTGTGATTTTCTTGTGGTTATCATTATACTAATCATGTTTTTTATCACTCTCCATCAGAACATGGACCTTTGTTTTTTTCTTCCATATCCATGTTTTCCTTCATTGAATACAAGTATGGGTTAACTCGGGGTTCCTTTGTACTTCCCTTTCATTATTTTAATGTAATAGTTTTACTTACTCCTTTTCTGATGTGGGACGTTAAATGAAATTTCCATCCCCAATTTCAAAAACTTCAAGGACGTGATTTCTTAAGGGGGGAAGAATGTAACGACCCAAAATATTGAATAAATTTTCATTCCTAATTTTGTGTGTTATTTTATTTTTCTTTCTCAAAAAAACTGTTTCATTTGATTACATGAGTATAACTAAAATGAGAATGTTGGGTTTTGACTATTATGTGACCGTTAGTCAGTATGACCATTGGAAACTGAATGTTTCGACTATTGTCACTAAATACAAGTGAGCTTGGTTAATTAATATAGAAATAAGATTTGATGTCCTCATCCAGTAGTCTTGGACCAATCGAATCCCATCTAACAGAACTTGGGAAGGAGGTAGCACAACTGGGCATTACTCTGGACCAAACCCAAGACGAACATCATCATGTGAAGCTAGAATGGAATCGCCTTCATGAGAAGTTCAAACTTATAGAAATTAATACTCGTGCGATGTTGGCCGAGCTACCCTCAGATTCTCTCACCATAGCACGCCTTATACTTAGGTCCTATGTTGGGGTTATAAGGGTATATATAAGGAGACCATAATCAATTGTTAAAAATAAAATTGTGTTTTCTTCTTATGGTGAAGTTTGTGAGTTTTCAAATGTTTGAATGAATATAGGATGTATTTTTACTGATGTATTTTGAAAAAAGTATATTTTAAAATATTTATGTAAACCTTAAATAATTAAGGATGTGTAATGATTTTCAAAAAATGGTCTTCTGCAAATGTGTTCAGTATGAAATTTAGAGTCTAATAAGATTAACTTAATTTATTATGAATAGTAAAATATGAATAGTTATTTTTTTCTTAGGATTAGTAATGTGACCAAATGGATTAGTAATCTCACTTAAGGAAAGTATTAATAAAATTTAGGCACCTTGATAATGTAGTGTGATTCAATAAAATAGGTAAATAACTATTTCATTAATTATTAATCAAGTATTAGTTTTTTTGGGAGAATAGTGTTTTTTAATTAAAAATTAAATTAAAATTATTTAGAAATTTTTTATAAAATGGACATTATTTTTGAACTTATAGCATCGATATTATGTTAATGTAATTTTTGGTGTTTTTTATGGAAAAAATGAATTTTCGGTGAATGTTGTTTTTATTTAAAAATTGAATTAAAAATATTTAGAAAATTATTTTTATAAAATGAAGTTTATTCTTGAATTCAGATCATTGATATTATGTTAAGATAAATTTTTGGGAGTTTTCGGAAAATGTTGAATTTTCAGTGAATAGTAAAAATACAGTTTTTGGGTTTCAGTATGATTAATGACATCATGACTGCATCATGATGATGTAATGAGATATTTTAATGGATGGTCGACTAAAGGGGATGGAGTATTGTACAAGGGGTCCCATGTGTCCAAAATCATGGGAAAATACAACATGAAATACCTTGGTTTTGTCAAAACCAATAGTGAGGTGTCCCTTGAAATTATTAAAGTATCTCCTCCCTTTCCCTATAATACCCACCATTTACTCATTTATTTTTCACTACCAACTCTCCCCCAATAAATATCTGGTCTCATTACCTCCCAAAGAGTCCTCCCAAGGTGACCCCAAGCCCTCAAGGTCACAATCATCATGTTTTAAGAGTTACGTTTTAAGGTAAGGGATCCAACCTCTCTCTCTCTTTTCAAATACTCTCTTTTAAGTCATTTAATTTATGTTCCATGTTATTTTGATAGAGGATGTTATTTAATGTTCCTATTACTTCAATTTTCTTGTTCATATGATGATATATCCTCTATTACTCTCATCATTTCGTTTTATGAATGTTTAAGTGGCGCCGTTCGGCTGCCAAAATATTTGTAACGAATTCTTTCACCCTTCTCATTTTCAAGTACTATTTTATGGAAAATATTTCAAGTTCCTTTTTACTATGTTGTGGTATGATATATATATCTATAATACTGATATTATATTTTCATTTTATTATAGACCCTATTTGATCTCTTCAATTCATTTTTTTGTTGTTTTAAATGACGTCGTTAGGCTGCCGAATTTTCATAAGAGAAATCTTATTTTTGTCTTCCTTCCAAGATTTTAATTTAATATGGTATATCATTCAAATTTATTTACCATTTTCTTAAATCCTTTATATTCTATCCCCCTACTGTTTTATGGATCATTTATGAGTGGGTGACCCATGGCCCCTCTCTTTTCAAAATTTTCTAAAACCCTGTAACATAGTTGTTATACTGCAGAATTTTCGTCTCAAATTTCCTCTCTCTTTTTCTCAAATTATTTTATGTAATTAAGTGAATAATCAAATATATTTCTTCTATAGGTTTATTCACATATATATCAAAATGTTATATTTCAAAATCTGGGATTTACATACATGAGACTCGCTTTCCTTTTTCGAGGGTTTAAAGTGACATAATGATCATGTCTTTAAAGAAGTTTTTAAAACGTTATGATTATGAAATGAAACACATTTATTTTATGCAATATGGGTTATTTATGGAATTTTTCAAGATGATATATTTGGCTCCCATGATAATAAACGCAAATTTAATGGTGATCCATTATATCACTCCAATTCATTGGGTAATGATGTAACCACTAGAGATTACAAATTTAAGGGTGCTCCCTGATAGCGCCCTGTTTCATTGGGTAGTGATGTAACCACTAGAGATTACAATTTTCACAATATCTTGGGGAATAACATTGGTAATTTTCAAAGGATACCTTGGTGATGGACCTTGGTGATATTTTCATGATTGTCTATGGTAAATGTTCTAGCCACATCTTCAAGTTATGAAATACATTATTTTTATTATTATATGCCTCATGATTTCTTTCTCATGACATAAAGTTCTTTTCATGACATTATTGGTGTATCTTAGATTCACATGTTAAATGTTTTCCCTTGGTTCCCTTACTGGGCCTTCTTCTCACCCTTTCATTTGATGTATGTCTCCAGGTTATGAGATGCAGTAATGAACCTCGGATTAACATAAGGACAATCCTTTGAAGTGTATAAGAAGAATTTTTTATGTTTTCTTGTATTAAGTTCCTGGTTTCAAAGACAATAAACCTTAAAGATCCTCAGTTTTTTATAATGTAATGAAATATTATGTTATAAAAAGGTGGGATGTTATATACATGCTGTGATATTTGGCTTTTTATTGGCGGTTTACTTATGAGATGATAGATTGGGAAGAATGAATTTGATGAATGATGCTGGAAATATTGAATTCATCACCCATGTCTCAGGATCATTGTTTTTTCCTTGAATGGGTGTTGTATGGAGATGAATTTTTATTTATGTGTGATTTGTAATTTTTTTTTTTTGACTGGGGAATCTTTGGCTTTTGGGAACTATTAATCAGGTTGTGATTCATAGTTTCATGGATGGTAATGGGATGGATAAATGCTTCTGTTTAAAATTGATTGAAATTTTTAGGAATATTTGGATAATAGAATGAGTATAGTAAAATATTCCAACATGAATCTTTGTAAACATGGAAGTATAATGAACCTGCATTTCACCTCCAAAAACAAATTGTGTGGTTTTATACTTTTAGAGGTAGTAGTGAAGGCAGTTGCATTGGCTAGATGATAGTTTTGATTATTCCATTGGTTTGGTTGTGTGTTTGAAATCTATATATATACTAGTACTTCCTTTTGATTTTGATATATACCACACCCTAGTTGAGCACCATGTACCGAAATCGACCATTTTTTTGGGTGATGTTGCCTATCCAATACATATTAATGAGAGAATGGAAGGCTAGCCACCAGCTCTTTTTTTCTCCCACTTCATGGTGGTGATATCCCAATATTCCATGATTAGGTTTTTGTCTGTTGGGACCAGGTTTGTGTGAGGGAGTTGTTCCTGACTAGGTGTCTTCGGGATGAGATTATTCGTGGTTTCCCATGTTTCATCTGGATTATATGTGTTGTTCTTTACCATGTGCATTTTAGATGTGGTGTGGTATATGGAAAATGTGTTTGAGGGTAGGATGTGGTGTGCTATGTGGCCCAGGAGTCTACAGGTAGAATGTGGTTTCGAATGTGGATAAATTGTGAACCCATGAGTTTTGACATGATACTTTCAGAAGAAGTGGAAGTGGCAGAATGTTCACAATTATGGTGTTAGAGTGTCTAATCCTTGGGAATGTGGTATAGTGTACCATATCATCTATGTGATCTATATTAAAATTCACGACTTTCCTTATTTTTTTGTGCATTCAATTTATGAGGTTGGGGTGGCAAACATATTTTTTGTGCCTTTGGTTTTGTTTTCCTCTCATAGGGGAATTAATATGATTCTCCAAAGGTGCATCAGAGGAATTTGGTTTTCCCTACTATGCATTATTTTATGGTCACCTTAGGTAAATAAATCCACATCTATGCTCATTGATGACTATTTGGACTATATTGGACCTTAGAAGCTCTGATTATTGGAAAATTTTTATTTCTCTACTTATCTTTTCATTTGGTATTTAATTTGGAGACTCTTGTACTGTAGTAATTTTTTATTGACCATGAATGTTGAATGGTTTGGATATTCATTCATATATATATATATATATATATATATATATTGGTTAGAGTGGATACTCACGAGAGGGGTGAATTGAGTTCCAATAAAAATTTCTGTTAAAAACATTTCTCTTAAAATCACCCTATTTAAAAAAAATTAAACTATAGTGAAATTATAAATATTGTAAAAGTTCAATTAGTTTCTCAAATATTGATTATATATTAGTTAATTTAATCAAGTGATTATACAAACTTTTGAAACTAACATACTAGTTAACAATAAGTATAAACACATGCTAATTTAACTATCAAATTAACATTAAAACAAATTGTATTTCAATGTAATTAGTAGAAGAATATAAAATATGTAGAATAAATTAGAATCAAACTAAAATGCACAGAAGATGTAACCAAGAGGTTCAGTCTCAATCCAAGACCTATTCCTCTCAAAAAAATTATATAAATTTGATCCACACACTATATCGGTGTAAACTATAGTGAAAAACACTATCCAGGTATATAGACCTCTACCACAGTTCTACGTGGGAAAACCAACAATAGATCATAGGCTGTCCAGGTCTTACATGACCTATACCACTATGCATAGTGAGAAACAAGGTTTTTATAGAGTCTGAATGAGGATTTAGAAATCCTCCATCTTAGCATAGGAGACAATGTGTGTAAGAAATATACAGAGTATACACACTACTCGAAATGTAAATAAAGGAATAAATAAAAGAATAGATAATATTTTAGAATTCTCTAGTGATGTGAAGTGCATCTCTAGACTCTTTTTATTTATCAGAAATTATTCGGAGTCCTTTTCTAGTTTTTTTTTTCAGAAAAACATAGGTTCGTTTTCTTCCGTGTATTTAAGCTTTAGCATTATCAGCTTGAGTGCATAAAGAGTTCATTGTAGTTCTTCAGTCATGATATAGATTGTGGTCCCCTCTAGAATGAGTGGATTTGCGTATGTCTAGTGATATTCTAGTATGAATGAATCATTTTTCAATTGTGTGAATGCACCATGTTTCAATATTGTTCAGTCCTTTCCTTTTACACCCTTCACGTGCCTTCCTTAGTTCTGTTCTGTTCGGCCTTTGTCCTTCCTTTTATAGCATTCATATCCAGTAAAAAGAATGATTACCTTTTTCATGGGTACTAGGTACCGTTTCCTAACATGCCAAAAACAATCATTAAATATCATTTATTGCATTAAAAACATCATACATGACCGTTACATATTAAATAAATAGTATTGAGAGTTATAGAGTTTGAATGGTCAAGCTTTTTTCAGTTGCCTTCTGTTGGTAGTAATTTACTTTTTGTAGTACTGACCTTCTATCTGTAGATCTTTTATCATGTATTGATATCTCCTTGTATCGGTTGTTGTTACTCTGTGTATCAGTAGCTCTATATACCGGTGACTTCATCTATCGGTAGAAATTTCTTCTATCGGTAGCTCGTTTTGTATCGGTCGCTTCATGGAGGAAGACTTATTCATATCGGCAGACTTACTTTATCTATAAATCTAGTGTAATGGTAGCTTGAATCAGTAGACTTTTCGTTTAAATGGAATTTTACAACTTCTGTGATTTGAATTTAAAAAAACCAATATAAAAGATTTTCATTATTATGTAAAATATAGTTCAATGGGATGAAAATAATTTTTGATGAAAAGTAACTTTTATGATTTATTAATCGCGATTAAAGGTAATTAGAGTGATTTAAGGTAAAAATTATATTATAATAAAATGAAAATATCTTGTCACTTGTCCTAACCCTATTTTATGAGTCATGTCCGACCAAGAAAACCCATGGGTCAATTTTTGGGATCCCATGGAGCCACTCTGGCAAGATAATGACATTTATGCCTTTTATTTAAAGTAAAAGTAAAAATGACACAATCATGTGTTGTTTTTCCTAAACAATTATTACATGGGGTTATACAAGTCAGATTTTTTACTATAAATAGTCATTGGAAGCCGAAAAATATTTCATACATCATAGTATTATTTTTATAATTTTTTTACATTAAATAAATTAAATTATTTATGGAATCATGATGATGCAGCGATTACCTCATTATTTAACGATTTAAATAAAATGATATGATATTGTTGACTCTAAGACCTACACATAGCAAAAACCTATTGTATGGTTGTATTTAGAACTATTATCACCTTATCCTCGAAATAAATCAATTTGGGACCATTAAAATCCGAAACTAATTTGAAAATAAAGTAACATTTTATACCTTTCCAAGAGTTCCCTCTTATGCTCTTATAAAAGGCGCCAAACTCTACCACCTTTACCACACCTCTCAAGCCTTTGGCTCTGTCAATCTCCAATCATTTTGTCTCTCCAAATCCCTCTCCTCATCTTAGAAGCCTTACCTTAGGCATGAATCTCTTCAAGAAACCCTTTTGGTTCAAACCAAAGGGAGTTACCCGATTTTAAGGTAACGTCTTCACTTGTGCTCTTTTGTTTTATTTTCCTTCTAAAACCCCCTAAACTATTTTTATTCATTTCTTTTGTAACAAAAAAATTATCTTCCATATACTAGGATTTTTTTTAAGAAGTATTAGAGCTAAACATACACACACCAATATCTAATGGTTAAAGAACATATTGTTTCTGTGGATGGTGAAATTCTGCCTCACGAAACGATGATTGTTCAATATTCTTTTAACACCATCAAAGATGGACATTAAGATGTTACTATATTTATATATGATATATAATATGTTTATGTTTTCCTTATGATTCTGTATTTTTCATTTATGGCATACCTTTATGGTTTCCATTATTGGTAAACGCGATATCATCATTTTAGGAAGTGCAGACATCCGCCCCCTCAAAGTGATTTGATTCATTAATACCATATGTGGTAGGTATAGAGGATAGATATAATGATATTATATATGATAATATAATGGAATTAAAATAATATTATGTATCATTATGTTTTAATTCCATTAAATATGAAATGGAAATGGATGTAGCGTTCATGCATAAGTACGGCTTACCGTGTCCATGAACAGTGCATTTCATTTCTTACCTCTAAATGTTATGTAATATTATAAATTCATGTATATAATGGATATATATGATATATATTATATCTAAATAATTAATATAATTCTGTATATAATGGATATTTTACCCCATGAACAAACATGTAATTATAAAGAGTTTATTTTTTGACTCAAGTAGCAATGATCGTTAAAATGACCGCTATTAAATTAAATAATTACATAGTGTTCATGACATGGTAATAAGTGATATAAAATCATTAATGAACTTTAAAAAGGTTCTTAGAAAATTATAAATTAACTCATGTTTATTATTCCGGAGATTAAAGGACGATCGAGTCAAGTTGGATATGAGGTAAGGGATCATACCCCTCTCTTTCTTTTTAAGTACAGTATTTTATGTCATTTATTTTAAGCTCATCTTTCTTATTATTGGGATGTTATTTTATATTACTCTTACTGAAATTTTTATGATCATATGATGAAGAGAGCCTATTTTCTCTCATCAATCCATTTTGGATGTTTTGAGTGGTGCCGTTAGGCTGCCGAATTTTTGTAAGAGATCCAACCTCTCTCTTTATTTTTAAGTACTCTACTTTATGTCACTTCTTTTAATCTCCTCTTTGTTATGTTGGGGGATGTTATTTTATATTCCTCGTTCTTTACATATTATTTTAATATTATGAGATACCCTATTTGATCTCATCATTCCATTTTTGGATGTTTTAAGTGGCGCCGTTAGGTTGCCGAGTTTGCGTAAGGGTTTTTTCGTCTCACTTTTATTCCCGTGAGATTTATGCTACATTTTCCACCATTTCCTTTGAGTGATATATGTATTGCCCATTATTCTACTCTTTGTGTAATATACATTCATTTATGAGTATTTACATCAATATTGTATTTTCCTTCTTTCATGGGGTGTATGTTTCGAAAGATACCCATGTCGGTAAGGGAACCTTTCACCCTCCACTTTTTAGAGACTTCTTTTGCTGCGTCTTTTAATTTACATATTGTAATGTTGGTATATGTTCTTATATGTCCTTATTTATGTAAATTTTATTTCCAAGTGATGAGATACCCTTTTTATCTCTCATCAACTCAATTTCTGAAGTTTGAAGTGACGCCGTTAGGCTGTCGAATTTTTGCAAGGGAACTCCATAACCCAATTTTGATTCTTTGGGATAAACTAGTACTCCTTGAATATGTCATTTTATGAATATGTGTTAATGACCTATAATAGTTTTACACTTAATATCCACTTATATTTGGTGTATTCGTTTGTCACACATAATTATGTAATTGATTTATCCTTAATCAAAGGATATCGTCTTTGTAACAGTCATAATCTCATTCTCCATTCATTGAGGCATATTTTGTTTTATACACAACATTATATTATACGGTGTATAATCCCCTATGACTTTTACTTTTATTCAAAAGGAATCTTTTTATATGAAACATTTACTAAATGACAAAAGGGAATGTTTTTTTTGTCGTACGTATGCGGCGACAACGACTTCTCCGCCGCCGTGACCATTATCTGAGTTTAGGCTTCCTCTACAAGCCATAACATCTTTTGAATGAAAAATAAATACCATGTTTTACTTTTCTTTTATTTTTGTATTGAAAATGGTTTTCATAATGTTTTTATATCAATGTTTTGTATTGATAACTTGTGATTGAAATGTGGAAATGTTATTATTCCTTTATGCATGTTTTATGTGATACGATTATGTTATGGTTCTTGGACATTGTTATTAAGACTGGTGGTTCCATGATGAACTATGGGCGAGTGAGCCCGATATAGCTCTCCAATTCATTGGGTAACATAATGGAGTTAAACGTTATGGTTTATCCAAAGAGATTTAGGGAATATACTATGATGGGTATTCCAAACGTAACAATGAGGGTTACTCCCTACGTAAAAATGTTATGAATGTATCATGTTACCTTTATGTCTTATGATCTCAATGATTTATTCTTGATTTGATGAGGTATGTTAATGTGCTTATGTTTTATGAGTAAAGTGTGATTTCATTGATTCTTATGTATACATGTACTCATGTTTCCTTTCAATATTTTTATAACCCTCACAGAGCTTTTTATGCTCATCCCAAGTTTTTGAAATGTTTTTCACAGGTCAAGGTAAAGGTACATGATATGATGATTGTCTTAAGGAAGTGTCAAAAATAATCCATGTTTTATTTTTAATATGTTTCCGTTGATGGAAAAAATGAATATTATCTTTTATGTAACCACTTTGTTTAAATGTGGAATGTAATGCATGATTTAAGATCTAATTCTCTAAAACTCTAAACCTGAAAAGATCCTCAATGTGAATTATTCATTTAATTCAATATTAAGTAAGGTTTAAGGTCGTGGACTTATAGTTGGTATCGAAGGTCGATTTAGACAACTTTACGGATTAGGAGTTTTTGTTAGACACATGGTTAGTCCCCATATCTATTATTTCAGTTAAATCCTTGTTTTATAACTTTTTCAGGTCAAGTAAAGTCAGTTACGAATGGAATGAGGAGGATATCAAACGAAATTCCAATCTCTTCCTGACGACATGCTTACAATAATTTTTTCAAAGTCATGTTCAGATGACTGTGAATCTTTTTCTAGCATACAACTCTCTTGAAATCAGTTCTTTGAGATATCAAACACCTCCACTATACCTCGTTATCATCGTGGATCATGGGTTGTATTTAGACAAATACTATTTTTACAATATTCTCATATTTTCAAGAAAGGTAAATATTATCATGCTATTTTCAAATATTTTACCATATCACAAGAATTTGAAGCATATTATGATTTTGAAAGTGGTGCTGAGGAAGGAGACCCTTGCGCAACCTATTATTTTGGTGGTAATAAGATCCTAAAAATAATTCTTTCTAAGGTATTTCAATATCAACTCCTGAAGAAATATATGTTAATAGATGCGTTTCTAGGTATAACTAAGATAACAAGTTAGATACTTCATTTTTAATTATAACACAATCAATTAAATCTTATAAATACCATTATATATTCTTATTAACATTGGGTAATTAATATTATATATATATATTCTTCTTTAAGAGTAAAAACAAATTCCAAAATTTTTTACTGTATAATATTCCATTAAATAATCATTGTGCTCATAGCTTGTTTCAAATGAAATGAAAAATAGAATAATATGGGGAATATTAGATTTATATTTTTATGAAAATTAAGGACAACCAAACTATACTGTATAATAAAAATTTAATCCAATGAAAATTCATAAAAATATTTTTTAAAATTATTACCATTCTAAAATACAATTTTTTAAATAAAATTACGTTTCCATTGAATATTTTATTTTCATTTATATATATATTTTTTAAAAATATAAATATAATTTGATAAATTTTGTTTATTATTAATATTCACTATGTAATAAAAATATTCATATAAATAATATATATATTCATAAAATAATTTCTTATTAAGATAATTGTTCAATATATAGTTATTAGAAAAAGAAAATATTTTATGAAAATATCATAAATAATTGATACGTATAAATTTATAAAAAAAATTTAACAAAAAAATACTTTTACCATTTGTAAAGTTAATAGTTTTTAATATTTTTTTTATCATTGAATACATATGTTTAATTTTTAGAACATCTTCGACATTTGGTATTAATTTTAAAATAGTTGTTTTTCTTTTCATATTAATTAACATTCTTATTGTAGTTTAATTTTTTCCATGATTTGAAATCCATATAAACTAAATTATTATAATCAATAAATTATATCATAAGAAATAATATCATTTAAATTTGTAATAGGAACATAAATTTTATTCTTCAAAACACATATTTCTAAAATAAACATTTATTATTACATGAAATGTTTATTAATTATAAAATTAAATTTTTCCACATTTTTTGAAAAAAATTTCAAATATTTAATTATTATTTAGAAATTATGTAATATGGATAATGCATATTAGAAAAACATATTAAGTAATGATAAAACTATATTACCATAGTAAAAGTATAATATAAAAAACAAATAATAAAATGTTAAAATCCCTTGAACTTCTCTCCAAAAATAATTTTTAAGATATTTATAGACATGTCATTATAAAATAGTTCTTTTTATTCTATAATATTATCCATTTTAATTTTAATGTATTCATGATGTTTTGTTAAATTATAGAGTATTTCTGAAAATGACTTATTTAATTAGCTAAAAAATTATTACATCCCCAAAATCACGTAAAACATTGTGAATATAATTTCATCCAAATTCACTTATATGTTTCTCCCCAGAGAAAAGTCTCTCATTTGTTGAAGAATTTATTTTAAATTAATAATACCAAGGCCTAAATTATCTTGGATATCTCAATTAGAAATATAATGTTATCAACATAATTACAATATTTTGAATACCATTTTTTATTTTGATCTCTCCATTAAAAATATATTTTCACAATATAATATAATGAATTAAGAAATTATTGTATCTAAATTATTAACGTGTTTTGAGAATATTTGTTATCCAATAGTCCCCTTTTGCATCAATTAAAATGAAAATGATATTCTTGAGTACATGCAGACTACGACCTCTATGATTAATCATTTAATTATTTCCAATAATAACCAAAATAGAAGGACATAATTGATAAAAAATAAATTTAATTTTTTTATTAAAATTTTTAGGATTTATATGATAAATTCAAAAAATTGGAAATAATATTAGAAATAAATTATAATTTAAAATTTTCCAAATAAAAAAATTATACTTAAAGGAAAATAAATTAAAATTTCTTTGTAATAGTTATATATATATATTAAATATTATTTTTGATATCATAAATATTGATTTTCTAGTTCACTAAAACCTAATATAATATTATTATTCTTCTAGATTGATTATTTTAATATCAATATCTTCATAATAATCCAATAATTAAGGTATGTAAATGTATGATTTGGTCTAACAACAAATCTGAATAATTTAATAATATACCTCATATGTGGTTATCTCAACATAATTAGTAATAATATAAGATATAAATATGTAAATTATGATTTAATTTTGGTTCTTAATTGGTTACACCAATTTTAATCTAATTAATTATGATAATGAGATATACTCAACAAAAATATTTAAAACATGGTAAATTTTGTTTTCATATTTATGATTTGTAACTGAAACCCCATTATAATAAAATTATAAAATTAAAAATAGTTATCAGGATAAAATTATTCTACCTTATATGATAAAAAAATTATATCCTTTTTTAGTATAACTTAGCAATACTCCCCTATTATAAAACTACTTCTAAATGATTAAGATCATGCATAGATGATTCATAAATTAGATAATGAAATACTAATTCACATATGTATAATATTTAAAATGATTTCAAAGAAAGGGTATATATATTCGAAATGTTATTAAAATTTTTAAAATGAAAATATTTTTTTTCTATAATACAGATTCAATCATTTTAGAGGATGTTACAAATAATGGTAATTGTGTTTCATAAAAATTATCTTTCATGGAGACATGTTTTATTTATTCACATAAGATTATTTAAATTGATGTTATACATCCAATTGTATATATGATATTTTTAATTATATTTTTTACATCATAATTAATGTTAAAATCATTCTCTTCTTTGAAGTGGATTCTCTTAAATTGTTTTGTACTATGAAATGAATATTTAGTGCTAATTTTGTTTTATTGATATTCAATAATGAATCACCAGTCATTTTATTTATTAGTTTACATATTGAGGATGGATTAATTAAATAATAATATTTTTATAAAATATAATTTATTTAAAAATAGAACTCATGTTCTAATTTATGTTGTTACCCAGTCAAAAGATAATATTAATGTAAGGGGTTTTTCTTAGTTATATTATCTTTTGAGTCACAAATATTCAACTTATACTATGGTTTTGTTAAATGGACTTCATCAATTCAATGATTTTGTTATAATTAATTTCATATTTATTTTCTATATTTACATTTACGGATTTATTTTTTCATAAAATTTTCTGATAATAACGGTAGTTTAAATACTCTCCTAATAATAAATTTTCCAAACAAATCCATTTTCAGTCATCCTTATAATATTATCTTTTTTAATCAATATTTTCATTCATTATAATGATTATAAAAATTATCAATACAAATTTTCATAAATTTTTTTATCACACTTTTTATGGTTTCTATTTTCAATAATTTCATAATAATATATTAAACATGATTTGTAATTCAAGTTCATTTTTTATCATCAACTCCAAATTATATCTTCAAAATAATTAATAATTTTTATAGTATCCCTTACTGAATATAAAATCTATGGAAAATAATTTTAAAAATAACTCTCATCATAATTTGGAAAATCCATTTTTAATGTGACCCACAATTTCATTGTTATGAATATAGTACGAATGATTTTTCAAAATAATTTTATTGTTTCTTTCATCGTGAAAAGAAATTTCATAAAAATTTCTCCTTTAAATTTTATAAAATGGTTTTCATGTTTTTATTACTCTTAATGGCGTTGAAATGAATGTGAATTTTTTAATATTAATTATCAATATAATTGTATTAATTTAAAAGTTGTATTTTTAATAATAAAAGTGCATTAAATATCTTATGTTTTTAAGATATAATTATTTTATGTTTTATAAATAATATTTCTTTTATATAAATTAGATTCTTTTATCCCTTATTTAAATGTTATATTGTGAATTTTCACCAATAAAAATGTATTACAATTTTAATTAATAGAATTTATATATGTTTTCTTTATATTCAAAACAAGTATTTCCACATATTTTTTATATGATTTATCCAATGAGCATAAAATGTAATTTTCAAGCTAATTCAATATAATTAATGATCCTCATGTTACATAGGGGGTAACTCTATGCTATCTCAGATCATTTTTTTAAAATTTATTATGAAATTTTCTAGAAATTTCTTTCATGAAACATGACTCATTTTTAAGGGTTAATTAAGATGTTTTTAAGGAATTATTGGTTTCATGATCAAATGTAACACATATGAATGCATGATGATTGATATGTGAACTATATCACCCATTAAGGTATTGTTTAAGGATATATATATATGGGGGGGTGTCTATTTATATAATTATAGGAATTGAGAATTTATTCTCTCCCCAATATGGTATTTAATAAGTGATGCATTTAAAATTATTTTATGGGAATCATAGAGTGATGTATACTCCACAATGTTTTCGGAATCATGTGGTGATCTTTACTCCAATATGATTATATGAATTAAAAAGTGTTTTTTTTCAACTATTGGAATCAATTTCTATATCTTACTTGCACATGTTATGGGAAATGATATGGGATTTATAAATGCACTATTTTATGATTTCAACCAATATTTTAGTTTAATTGTTTAGTTCCAAACATGATTTAAATACAATCCATATCTTTATGGTTATAATAATTCTCTATGGATCTGGTTAATTGTTTCATTTTTAAAAATCTTATTATTTCGTGTTTTTTTCAATTTATAAATTAAATATAATGATATCATAGTATATTAACAACTATTAATGGAAAAAGTTTTATTGAATAAGATATTTTTCTAATACTCATGTTTACTTTCTGACTATGATCAAGTTGTCGATTCTAAGATGATGAGTTATTTTCTCTTAATGATAATTTTCTCACTCAAAGTTATTACATTAGAATTACTCATGCTAATAAAATGAGAATTACATATAATAAGTAGATATGGAAACATATTTGATTGTCTATGGATAAATATTCACAACAGTAATAATGGTATTAGCTTATATAGCTAGATATAATAGTCAATATACCATCAATTCCAAGGTATTTATTATTATTATTTGATGTAATGATTAACTAATATAAAAAATTGTAAATAAATAGATAGTTAGTATGGATAATATAACATTTTATTAAATCCATTGTGAAAAGTATGTGTTTTACACTAGCTGTGAGAGTGTGTCTCTGGGCAGAGATATTTTGTATTATGGACTGGGTTGAATAATTTAAATAATTTATTTATATTTTTTTAGACAACATTAGTTTGTTTTATATTATGATATGATAACATTAGTGGATTACATCAGTATTAGTGAATGTGTACGACATGATCCTGAATCATTTGTAATTTAATGATTGTGTGTTTAATAAGAAATAATATCTATTAATGGATTCTAGTATGAAGATATTATGTTTAAATATACTAACATAAGGGTAATAACCATGAAAATAGTTGATCAACTATCAACTCAGTCTTCCCTCAGTCCATGATGATTTGTCCTAAGATTACACACCTGGATATACACTCATAGGGAGTATGCTTCAGTTGATTTCTTTTTGAACTATTACGATGTATTTGAATGGATTTTTTTGTATATAATTTATATTTATTTTTATTAGGCGGATTAATTGGAATATAACTTGGAGTAACAAGGATAAACTAATGGAGTTATAGGTTAATAAAAATATTTCATATTTTAAGTAAAAGTATTATAAGATAAAATTAATGTGTTTTGGTGAATACATCCAAGGATTTAGTATTTATATTAATAATGATAATTAATTTCATATTATATAATAGTATAATAACCATTTTGGAATTATTATTTGTTTGGGAATGGAATCATGAAAATTATATTGTGGATGTTACGACACTATATACTAATAATGATGTGTATCTTTGAGAAATAGATTCCAACTATAACCACACATAATATGTTAGATTTTTTTTTGAATTATATTTGAGACAATTATATAATTCATATATCATCTTCTATTTTTATTATAATGGGATAATTATCATTATGACATACAATTTATTTATTGTTGGAGTGAAGAAACCCTAAATCATGTAACTCAGAGGTAGTTTTGTCAATATTACAATAGTAAAATATATAAAGGGTCTAATATTGAATGACCAATGTTTTTAAATCTCCAATTTCTATATTCATACAAGATTCAGATATTAAATTAAGAATGTAAAATATATATCATAATAAACACTCTAGTGTCCTTGATGTTATTCATCATTCAATTATTCATAATAAAAGTTACATAAAACATATGATTTAATTATTAAATAATTAATAATCAGTGTATCATTTTAGATAACTAAAGAAAAAATTTATTTATTCCACAATTGTGCATGAAATACATCTATTTATAATATAAAATCACAAATAAGATAGATAATAAATACAATATTCTCAATTAAAGAAATTATTAATATGGATCTTCATGATCTTAGTCTTCATGATATAATTACATTTAAATCATTTTTCTTCAATTGATTAGTCAATGGGTAGGTATATACAAAAACATTTTAATAAGGATTGAAAATGTATTTATATCACTAAATCTATTGATGAATCAATGATATATCATTGATAGGTTCCCAACTATCACAACATGTACAATTCAGTCATCATATATTGAATGATGAGATTATAAACAACATTCCTTATCAATAAATATATACATTGATTAATGAAAACATAATATTATGATTTCCCCATTCAATAATGTTTCAGTCAATTTATTACAATACACTTAATAATTATATACATTTAGTTAATTTTGATATCAATAAAAAAATTATGTGGATATTTATAATAAATTTATTGTATAATTGAAAACAATCATTATAATGATAATTTTTCATGAGAAATTTAATGATTATAATTCAATTTATGGATTAATTATTACCAACAAATCATAGGAAATATATGTTTTGAACAAAATAATATCTCGTAGAGAACAATGTAAAATGGATGAAAAACACGAAAATAAAAAAATCATTGAAAATATTTATTTATGAAACCGTTATAGACATTTAGAATAATCTAAATGTAAATAAAATGGTTTTTGTTGTGAAAAAATCCATTATAATAATATTTTTTTCAATAATATTTTTTTATTTTTTGGAAACAATGTAGAGACTACTAATTTAAAAAAATTGTAAAAATAAATTTAAAAAGATTTCAAAATTCAATTATAACATATAATTTATTTAAATTCATTTGTGTATGTTAAAAATAATTTGAAAAAAAAACATTGATATATATGGACATGGGAGAAAAATATACTTCACAAAAAAGAGAAATAATATCATCAAATTTTTTAAATGTTCATTTGATTAATTTGGGTCTTATAGAGATTAACATATAGGGTAAAATATTCAACATCATTAAGTATTCATATAATAAGAAATTATATTTATTTTTTGAAGGATATATTATAATATTCCTTTAATGTAGAATGATAAACACAAATAATCTAAATTGAGAAATAAATTCTTATATAATCATTGATTTTTAAATTGTAGCCCCTTCAGTGAGTAAAATTCAATTGAATTATTAATCATAATAACTAAATATGTTCTTTTAAATTACATTAATGGGTAATTATATACCCCTCATAAATATTAATCTGTTAAAATATAGAACAAGTCTCATAGGAGTGAAAATTGAGATGAAATCATTAACCACATTTTTTACGAGACTCTTAAGTTATTTTATATTTAGGTTTAGAATATTTAGATATATTATAATTATATGTAAAAATAATATTCATATATATAGTCTCATATATTATGAATTCAAAATATATTATTATTCATTTTTAGTAATCCTTTGTTATTATCATTAATTAATTTATTTAATGGTTCATCTTTCATTAATTTTTTTAATTATGTGGTTCTGGTCCTTGTATATTTATTATGTTTCCATAATATATATTATGTTATCCATGAATAAAATATACAATTAATTCATTATATAATTTAATTTATACTCATTGAAAAAATCATATTGAAAATTTAAATAAACTGCTTACCGAGATGGTAAGTCATATGCATGCCTGGAATTTTGTTTCATTTTTTTATGGATTGAATTAAATATCAAAAAAATCACCATAAAAAATCATTACATAATATATTACCTAATAACTCGTTTAACATATCCTTTATAAATTCACATAAATGTAATATGAATAAGTAATAATATCATTTTACAGATTTGGTAGCCCACATATACAATTGTGGGATGACGTCAAATTCAAATAGCCTCGAAGATGAAAGGTAATATATGATATTTTAATTTTAGAATCATTTTAAAGAAACAAATATAAATTTTTTTCTTTATTTAACTCGTTATTAATATCCATGTTATTCAATAATAGAAAAAACATTTCTTGGTTAGCAAGGTGGTAGCCCGTCATAAAACATGGTGATCTTTTTAATAGAATTTGATGGTTAAGGAGACAAATGAATGTTATTCCTAAAAAAAATAATGTTTTATAATTTGTAATATACTTTTTCAATTATATAAAAATTGATAATACATAATTGATATAGAAAAAAAATTAATGTTCTTGTCAAATAAGATCAACTATTCTTTGAAAGAGCTCAATTATTTATTCTCTTAACGGACCAAGTGATGTTTATTTCGGAAGTGAAAAACCTCAAAATCATATATTGTTATTTTTATAATTGTATTTATAGGATTTGGATGAGCTCTAAGGCTCAATGTGGTTTAAATATAAGAGATAAGTGATTTATTTTTATAATTTATGAGTTGGGATGTTTTGGAAATTTTTTAAATGATAAAATTTAACATTTTTCTAAATCATAACAAATGGTTCAAAAATGTAATATATTTAAGTATATGGTATGTATGGTCCTTATATAATAATTCAATAGAATATTTATTTCTTTAGATTTCATTTTAATGTAAATATTTTCAATTGGTCCCTTATTTAATATTTTTTGACCATATTCATTACAATGACTCTTTAAATAGCAATGGTTATAATTTAACATATATAGTGAAAATTTTACCCAAAATAAACAATGTATGAAATTTTAGATCATTTATTATTAAAAATTGTTTGTTTTAGGATTATTATTATTTTCTTATATTTTGATTCTTATATCATAAAATAACTTTAATTTCATTTGAGACACTTTTCATATAATTTTACAATAGATAGATCTATAAAAATTTGGAATTATAACATAATCCATTAAACAATTTCTTATATTTCATATGTGTCTATAAAATTATGGGAATGGAAATAAACCATCAAATTTTATTAATTATAATATATTAAATGACATTTATTATATTTTTCTATTTGTTTTAAAAAAATTATCATTGAGTAATAATTGAAGTTAAATATTAATTACCTAAAATGAAAAAAAATTAATATGTTAAAAAATATAATTTAAATTTAAATTTACCCATAAAATATAACATATAATCATTTAATAATCATGGGAAAATATATGTTATAACGAAGTAAAGAGTGTGATTTTTTTTTCATTATAATATTATAAATAAGTCAACAGGAATAAAGAATATCAAAAAATTGGAAATATTTTTGAGATTTGGATAAAATTGATAATATACAATTAAAAATTAGATAAATTCTCTTTTATGGGAATTTTAATTATTTATCGCTTTAATTTATACTATTATGTACACAATATTCATGTTATAATGGTGATAAATTTAACGATAGTTAATTATACTAATTTTAAAAAAATAAATGGGTCTAATATACCTTAATATTTTCTTCATCTTAAAAATATGGAAAAAAATATCAAATCATATTTTATATTTTGGAAAAAATTAATGTTAGTTAAAAATATGATACACATTAGAGAAGATTTTTCTCATAAATTTCTTTTAAAAATAAAAAAATGAACTTATAAAAATTTAAAATTCATCAATTATTACATTATAATTATTTATATTATTTAATACTAATTTATGATTATATTTACATAGAATTATATAAAAATCAATCTACAATTTTTGGAATTAAAATAAAATGATGGAGTTACAAATTTAAATATTTTTCACCATTCACTACAACTGATAATTTTAATAAAAATACTAGAATTTACTTATAATATAATATTGACATGATAAATTTAAAAATTATATAATTCTTACATAATAATAATTTAATATTGTTTTCTAATTTCATTAAACATTGTGTATCATCCAAATAAATCTCTATAAAAATGCAATTTAAGTGAAATATATCATTGAACTTCAAGTTGATACATTCTACCCACATTAACCGAATTTCACCCCCAAAAGTATATCACTCTGATACAAAGAACTATTGATAATTATAAATAATCCCACCCTTTTCCTTCCATATATCTTTATAAAAGTTGTGATTTATTTATAAAACATTGATCATACTAGTGTTCTTGTTTCATCACACTTTCCACCAACAATTCATAATTTTCGGCAGTTATTTCTCATTTAATAGATCATAAACCAAAAGTTTGACAATTGACATCATTCTATGTGATGTATTAGGTATATATATTTTCATTATTGGGACACATAACAAGTCATTAACCTTATAGGTATTAGGTTTAATCTCCAATTGATATACTATTAAACTAATAAAATGAACTTTTTCCGAGGGAACAATATATCAAGGTTTTAATATTTTCTAATTTAAAAATACAATATCCTCTATCATAGGATACATTCATTATAATTACATATAACCAATTTCAAACTCCATATCATTATGGTGAATTATAGCATAAGTTATTTCATAAGTTTGAGATGAACAAATATGTTGTCAAAAAGATATAATTATATTTTTAATTTCCTCACGTAGATTAGTTCAGAATAACTTTACTTCCCTATCACCATAAAAATAGGTGTGTGGGATTACGACATAAAAATGGGATATTTGACTTAGCTGTAAACACATGACACTATAGTATTCATACTAAAAGGTGTATTTTTTACCTCTATATGTGTAGTTTGGGGTTTCACTAACAGTAATGTATTTTTCCTAGATATTCATAAATATTCCATTTCTACCAATTACAATATGAATCATTCTTGGAACAACCACAACTATGTCAACAAAAATAAACACCTAGCCAATAGTAGGACTCTATTTATTCATCACTAGAAAATCACCATTCATTTTCACAAATGGTTCTCATCGGAACAAACATAGGGAAACACCATATAATAAAAATGTTAATAACTTTTTCCCCAAAACAAATTAAATATCTTTTTTCATAATGATCATTAACACATATAAAATTATTTATTTGACGGTTCGAACCTGATTCATACTATTTTGATGATAGAAAAATTACCACCCAAAATATTACTATTGGTGAAAAAGTCATTGATTAGTAGGGGAAATAAAAAATTCATTGAAATTTAAAATCATGGTTGGCTAATGGGACATGACCTAAAACCATCATTGTTGAAATTTTATAATATTGAAGAATTATTTATTAAAAAAATAAATATGTATAATAATTTTTATAGTCCATTAAAATATAGTAAGATATAGATATTTATATTAATGAATATATAACCAAAATGAAATAATAGAAAAAAATAAGTAATTTATAAAAAAATCCAAACCGTTAAATAGCCACTTCGTTTTCAATGAACTATTCCACACCTCCATAATTTAAAATATATAATAACTCCATTAATGACAATGAATAATAAAGAAACCTGATTTTGGATACATGATCTACCTATATTTATCAATTAGTTATTCTTACAAAATAAGAACTGATTATGTAGAAATAAGTAAGGATAATGAGACTAAATCTCTGTATTTTTCATAAAATTGTTCAAATAAATGTTATTTACGATGGATCTATTAGTTAAAAAAATTCGTTTTAATTCATCTACCATCTTCCTATGTTATTGGGTAGTCCCAAAATCCAATGTCCACAAACAATGTATTTCACTTTGGGTAACCCCTATGTTAAAAATAACATAGTCTTAGTATCATAATATGATACTTCATTTATTATAAAATTCAATTATTATTAAATATCATCTTACTATGATTTATTATAATTAATAATTTTTATATAATTATTATGGGACTTTGTGGAACTTGTATCACTATAATAACTCAATGGGAAAACAATATATATATATATATGTTACAGAAAAAAATCAAGAGTCATTACACCACATTAGTTCCATAGATCCTCTGTTCTAGTCCCCAAGATATGGGGAAAGTAAATTACAAAAAATGTCAAGTGGTAGACTTATCCTAATAACATTCATATTATTTTGTCCTTACATTCTACAATTTTTATAAAGACAATAATAAGATAAAATACATTACACTACATAAAGTACATATGTTGTTACATTATTAGTAAATAAGTTAATATGTTTTATTATTCATAGGATTGTATGACCAATTTTATTTGGATGCATTTCTCTAATATTCAAACAAACCATTTTGGTTATTTTTAAATGATCTTAACGATGTATAACAAACTTAATAACAATCCATATGAATTTTCATTGAAAATGGATGTATATGGGTGAATAAAAATATGTTTTCAAAACAATCTCTCTTCAAAAATAATGTTTTTATCTAAATGGATCTCCCCAATAGACTAATGAAAGAATAACTCACTATATAATTAGTCATACACTAATTCACATCATTCGAATGTATTCATCCAATGCATTTCTTGTGTAAATATGATTATTCTTTCAAGAGTATTATATTTTCATGATTCATGAGGGTAAAATTTACTTTTAAATCAATTTTTTGGACTATGAGAATCGGTTTTTATATTTCCCCAAAAATAATTTGTTTTAATATTGTTTTCTAGTAAAAATAACCCATATATGAAATAATTACAACCCACATATATGAATCACCTCAAGGTGTCCACATACAATATTTTATGGCAATATGAATGATCACCTATAGAATTAACCATATAGAGTAATAATATCTGAAGTACGCACAACAAAAGAGTTTAGTCAATAAGTTTTTATTAACATGATCATTATTATGGGTGGTTATAATCTTTTTAAATGTAAATTAGGATTTATAATTATGTATTTTTTTGATAATCATTAAAAGAACTGCAATCGATGAAAATGTATGATATACCGAAAATTTAGGATATGTTCCATCCATTTAATGGGGATCGATATATCTCAATGAAGGTTCTTCCACCGTTATATCATCAATTAATTCGTTAATAAATATATATAACAAAGGAATCACTTTTAAAAATATATATACATTATGAATTCATATTGACAATATTTAGATATTCAAATTACGTTGAAATATTCACTGATTTAATGAATATACTCTTTAGAAACAATATTATTCAATTAATTTAAATGTTTCTTTATTGTAAAAAAAATATATTTAAATTATAATATAGAAAATAATAAATAGTATTGTATTGTAATGATGACATTATTGATAGAGTAATTATATATTACATTCATTAAATATGAATTTTGGTTGTAAAATGTGACATGATTGGGTTAAATTGTAACATGATAATCAATTTCTGTGGGTCCTTCAGATGTAGAGGAAATTAAATATTTTATTATACCAACCAAAATAAATTATATCTTTTCAATTATTTAATTATCCTAATACTATAACTTATTTATAATAAATATATATAGCTTTTACAACACAATAATAATGGTAACATGGAATGTATTAATTTTTCTCATGATTGGGGCATGTAATGAAAAAACAATGATCTATAAGATTTTTTGAATAAATGAAAATATAATCACACTTCACTGTAGTGGATAATGGTTTGTATTATAAAATTGTAATTAAATGCTATTATAGGTTTTTGTTATCAAGAAAATATAATAAATTGATTGATTATTACTCAAATAAAATATGTATGTATTAGATAGCATACCTGTTTAATGATAATGTGGTATTGACAATAATATTTTCATTATGGATATGGAGACTCTATATCTATAATAATTTTTTCATATATATCATGATTTGATTTTCGTGATTATAAATTTCACAAATTATTATTTTTAATTTTGGAAAGATTATAAATAAGTCTCATAATAAATTATGAATTATCAATACCATATAATCAAATGAACTATAACATGGTCGATGATTTTCTCAAAAAATAGTATAATTTTTTTCCTCGAATGATTTAATAGAAACCCAGTAATTAGTGATATGAAATTTATAAACTTGGTTGTCATATTCTCATTTATTAATTCATAATATTCTAGAATTATTACTCAAAATTATATCTAAGTTGAACACGCTGTGTAATAGAAGGATAATAAATAGGAAAAACTAGCAATGTGAAATACTTTTTTTCTTAACCTTGATTGATATTTAATAGAACAATTAGAAACTACTACATGTGTAACAACATTTATAAAATTTATTATAAAATATATTCATGCCATCTATAGATCATCATTCCATATTACCCAAGAATTATATAAACTAATCGAATTATCAATGTTTAATTCGAGTGAGATAACATGATGTGTGATTTTAAAGATCATATATGTCGTTTCATGATCTATATTAATGTTAAGGGAAAAAATTTCAAAGGTGTGATGAAATAATAAATAATACTCATATGAATATAAAATAATCATAATGGATTTGATATTTAGTATTCCCATGAACAATTTTAAAAAAATATGATTTCAATAATTACGGATCAATAAAAAAAGTTATATCACATTATTTTTTGAAGGGTATTTATATAGAATAAAACATATTCTTATTAATAATTAATAATTATAAAATATTTTTGGGGTAACACTATTTTTTATGTGATAGAAATATAAAGTTCATCTCATATTTTATAAAATGATTTAGGAAATATGCATGAAAAGTATTATATTTAATATTTCATATAATCGGAATAAATATTTCCAGTCTAAATTACCCATTCAGAAATTAGAGTGAATTCGAAATCATTTAATGAATGAGATCAACATAGGTTTTAAAAATTATCATCAATCAGAATAGTTTTAATGTCACACCACTATATATGTAATAAATTATGATTCATCATTTTTCCTTTTAATATTCTTAATCAGAATTGTATGAGGATCATTGTGGCATAAAAGGTTTCTTTCTTCTTTGGAGGAATATTTGTAGGACCAAAACTTTTGTGTATTACATGGTTTACATTTGTGTATCCATTGGGAAATGGTCTGATCCACCCTTCCCAATGTCTATAGTGGTACCGTAAAATAATATTTGGTTGTTTCACTATAGGAAATGGACAAATAGCATTTCATTTGAGAGGCGGGAGATTCAGCTACAAAAAATGGATTTTTTAGGCAAGGGCATTGATGATAGGTTTTTTTTAATTTTTGTGTCCGTCCACAATGATTTGGTTGGATGAAAAAAATATCATTTATAGTTGTTTTAGAATATTTAAATGATTATTTTCTCCCAACATTACATGGGAATTTAATCCATCTATTCCCTATAAATATTAAATGAATTATTGATTCTCTTTATATTTTCCCTCTATTGTACCAATAATCCCTCCCCATTATCCCAAATTCTAGTTATAGAATTCCAATTATTATATTTCAATGTTCATCTCCCATTATAATTTATATTAGCGTAATTTCCTTATTCAATGAATTTAACATTATAGATCTTGGTTTATGTGGATCATATCACTCCCAATCTGATCACCTGTCTTAGAGGAATCATGTATTCCCTTATTTTATGGGTTAAGAGTCTATATCTTATCGACAATGACATGAAATTATTTCATTATTTATTATTTTAATTGTAATCATTAATAATATTGAATATTTAAAATCCATGAGATGTAATTTTGTTATTTTAATTCTATGGATTTTTTTTAAAACCGGATCATTCAGTTGATAAAAGTTTTGAATCACATTACATATTTTTTTTTAAAAATATCAATGAAATATTGAAAATGGTATTTTTTCAATAAAGAACATGGTGTGTCATCCCAAAAAAATTTATGAATATATGTACAATAAAAGTAAATGTATTTTTCTTTGGATGTGTTTTTAAAATATATAATTTTATTCTTGAATGTAAAAATGGTATTTTAGAGAACATGAATGACATTGGGGAATGAGGGACAACTAAATATATGATAGTCCTAGTGCCGATAAATATCTATAGTTGAGTGGAATTTTATTTTGTGGTTTTTATTTTATAGACTTATGGTCTAGCAGGGTTCCATAATTAAAATTTCTCTTATGAAAACTAGTGTTTTTTTCAGTGCTGTGTACATTGATATGTTGTGTCATCCATTGGGTTCACTGATGATATATTACATTATAGATTATTTTGAATTCCAATTATTCTACATTATTCTAGTATGTATGAATGAATCATTTATTTCATCTTCTTTTCTTCAAGGATATATGTTATTTCATTTTTCATTTTTTATAAGAATATTAATTGATTTTTAAAAGAAATCAACATGAATATTTTATATATGAAAATGATTTCATTAATAATTTTTTATAAAATTATTTATACAGAAACTAAAAGATTCGTGTGGATATAAAATATATTTATTCTTTATTATTTAAAAATAATATTTAGTAATAAAAAAGTAATTTAAAATTGAGTGTTTATATCAATGGTTTTATAGGATACATTTAATGTGAATATTGTAGTGTAAATTTGAACTCTCATAGACCCTAATTCATTTTTGGTGGGTTTAGTTGGTTGTGAGGTATGGTAATAAATATATGGACCCATGGGATACTCAATTATCCATGTTTATGGTCTTTTATATTATTAATATCAGCCATATTATCAAATTTTTTGATTATACCCTTTTTGTATGGTTTTTAGACAAATTATTATTTTTCATATATTCTGTGATATTTTGATTACATAATTATTTTAATTTTTCTTTTAATAAAAAATTAATTCACATGATTCATTTTACGATACACTCTTTAATGAATGATAAACATCATGATCGAGAAAACACATCCTGACTTCTGTAAAACACATATGGGTGATATTATTGATTGATATTGGTTGGTATGTTACTTATAATATGATCAATGTTTTCACTAATGAATTTAGAGAGTTTGATACAATGATATTTTTTAAAGAGATAAAAAATAGTCAAATATAAGGATAAATTTTAAAAGTTAAATCCTTTGGGACTATAAAAATATAGAAAAAAAATTTAAATTTTAAAATTATTCAAAGATATATTAAGGAGACATAAATAAAATATAATTAATATTTTTATTATCAATATTAAATGTATGATATCAATATTACAGAAACATATTCTTCTAAAAAAATAATTAAATATGTTGATGAAATTTAGGGAGAAGAGAATTTTAATTCCTCAATACGTCAACAACTTAGAGATTCTTGGTCATATGGGATGCATAATTTGATTATTCACACTAAAACATAATAGATAATAAAAATTGTTCACTGAATCATTTTTGATGAAGTATATACCATTTAAATCACATATCAAGTCATGGTGTGAAATTTACAGAACACAGTCACTCTTTTACGGAATAAATAAAAATATAAATTAAACAATAAGATAATGTTCTCAAAAATAAAACCAATCACCTGTTAAATATTTTAAATAGGAAAAAATTTTATAATTAAGTGATGTGGGAACCCAATGATGTTGTGAAAAGAGTTTCATCATTTATATTATATGAGTAATTTAACTTATAGGGAAATATTTTTGAATATTGGGGAATTATGTTACTATCATGACCACCTCACTCCACAGATACCACTCCTCTAATGGAAATAAAGAAAGGAAGATTATGACCACTAAGTCCTAACTCTATTTGGCCCTGGGTTGATTAATTTTACCAAGCTTTCACAGATCTCAAAATTAGGAAGGAATTACCCTTTATAATATAAATATGTTTTTTAGGTAAGATGAATCAAATGAATTCATTTCCTTGAAATATATAAAAGATAAACCCAAACCATACTACATGTATTTATAAATATAACTAATATTAATAATATTGTTCATGTAAATACCCAAATGTAATGCAACAGTAGTGACACCACAATTGTATAATGTCTAGCACAGTACAAATATTCCCCATAGAAACCTGAAAATATATTTATATACATAGGTAGTGCATACAAGTACACTCAGTTAGAAAACCAAATTCTCTAACGCACATTTGAACGAAGAGTACTGAAGATACTGTGGGACAATTGTGGAGAAAAACATCACCTGAACAGGTATACTAACCATCCTAACCTCACAAATCTTTGATATCCAAGTTACATATTCATGTTAATATTATATTATGTAAATAAAATCAATGGTTGGGTACCCTGCACCACTTTCCCACTTAGTATACACTGAAACACCGCAATGGAAAACATCTGGTCCCTCCCAACCCTTTCCAATTTTACAAATCACATCCTCCTAATATAAACATGTGCCACATACCACAACAAATCCCTTCTGCACATATGTTCCCAGCCATTCTTGGGACATATACCGCTTCAGATCACATCACAGATCATCCCAAAAATACATAGGAAATAGCATCATAACTCATCCCATAGACAGATGGGACAATACATTTTGACAGAAAATATAGGGGTTATGACATCATTCCGGCAAACACATGGGATACCACAAACGCCATCTAATTCACTAATAGAACTCCTTCTATCATATCCTTGAAGTACCTACATCTCATTTAAGATGGACTATGGAAGAGTGGGTCGAAAGTCATCTATCCTCTGATTGGGTTCTTTGGGAAAGACTACCCCATGTGATGAAGCAAGTGTTTGATACATTGTGGGATACATGGGTAGGGTGCATATATAAATAAAAAAAGTATATATATGTATAACAGAAATCAATAATTCCCAATATATGGGTTATTAAATAATCTGACAATCCCAGAACACTTCTACATTGGTTACCACCACAAAATCTATTTATTTGTATCTGTATTGATCATTTATGAAGGGAAAGATCCCTAATAAACCTATGATGATAAGGATATCATCTATTTATAACACCAAATCATTTAATTACATAAAATTAAACACATATGTCCACAAATCCCACTATTTAATTATACATTATCAATTTCTATCCCATTTTACCAAACAAACCCATGCTATTTCAATATATTATTAAGCATCCACTTATTTATTCGATCATTACTCATGCATGTATCACAATGTTACCAAAACCTTGACACCCAAAATGCACAACCCACATTCATATCATCATTAACCCACATGAATTTCTATTCAATCCACCTCCTCTCCACCCCAAATGCATGGAATATCAAACACATCATCACCACCCCAATATCATGGACAACCAAACACAATATTGTCGCCCAAAAAAACATGACCATAAAATCCACATATCACACAACACCCCATTGCAACCACACAATGTCATCCCACACGCATTAACACACCTCAAAATACATAAATATATTTTTTACAGATTTACCATGGGTATTTTATCAAATTACATTTTAGTTTAAGGGTGATATCACAGAAATCCAAATCATTGGGTAACAATTTTTATCAGAAAAATATATATTATTAACCAATTTCCATTTCTGTTGATAAATTACAATCACAAAAAAATAACAACATACATATCAGTCTCAAATAAATAAGCTAATTTCCACAATATTTAGTATGCAATCAGTCCTGAACAAATCACAATATCTTAAATAGTATCAATGATTTAAAAGCACGTGAATCAAATACCATTACCCATTTGAAACTGAATTAATTAATTTAATATAATGTTAATTACTCCAAAAGTATAGAAATATAAAGGTAACCAAAAAAACCCTCTTTCATGAAGCATAAATAATGTTAAATAATTGAAATCATAATTCAATTAAGATTTTCAACTAGTTTTTCATCCTATGGGTAGAAAAAAGGCCAGCAGTCCACATCTACAAATTGATGACTAGTTGATCAACCTAAAACACATATAATACCATTATAACATAACCTAAAATATTCCTCAAAATGAAAATACACAATTGTAGTGGATCTCGAGGAGAAAAACAAAAGAAAAAAATATAGAATGAAGAGAGATATATCCAAGAACCAACTATAGATTGACACCAAATATCTATTAGAAAAAAAGAAACAAGGAGGGAGGAAAATGGATTGATGAACACCATGGGGTGCTTTGGGTTCACCCAAAATTTTTATAAAAAGAGATCATAGATAAATTAATGAGTTTTTATCTAAAAATTTTATTAATCCTATACTAGATTAGGGGATTACGCAATGAGTAATCTCCTTTAATGTCTTGTAATCCCAAGGGTTTGATTTCGTCCACAAAATTCATCTCATATTCATTTTATTTTATTTTTATAGCCTAGATTCATTGCACACATTATAGAAATGTTATGTTGTTTAATTATTTTACATGGTGTGAAAGAAATTTTCATATCATGAATATTCTATACTCTAATCTCTAATGAGACATTATCCTCCAGAACTCTTCTAAAGACCTCCAAAAATCAAAATAGGAGATATAATGATCTGAGAAGTAAAAGATAATTATACTATATACCATTCATATGATTCTCTCCATCATGAATCCAAAAATAAAGTCCATAAGGAAATTGGTTTCTAAAACCCACCCTGAGATATTCCTCTCATGTATCCCTTCATACCACAAATGGTATCACCATCCAAGAATGAAAAACCAGATGACAACAAATATCACGCACAACCTCATCACCATAAAACAACAACATCAGATCATCTCCTCTTAAAAAACCAATTTACAATCAATAAACAACATATTCATGAACAAATGAATTTTAAAATTATTTAATTCATGTCTGGATATTATCCCTATTGGGATGCAGTGATACACCCACGAAGGTTTAATCACGTCACAATTAATGAAACTCAATGAAGATTGAGTCCCTGCACTTTTTATATGTGATGAAATTATCGTTCATCACAACACACTCATAAGAAACTAATTAAAACATATCATCTCATTAACAACAGGATTCAAACTTCACATCAAAATGAAATTCACAAAATTGAAAAACTCAAAACACCTTAGGGTACTGAGAACACATCTGTGTCTCTTTCCCCAATGTATTATCATATTAGACTCCAATCCTCCACAAAACATGAACCAAGAAATTGTTCATATATATAACAACTTCTCCTAATGGCCATGTATCCTTATTGGCCACTACACAAATGTAATGTCATCCTCAATTCCAAAATATCATTACTCATCATTGTGAGAGAGATCATGAAGATACAAACAATGATGGGAGATGTGGAATAAATTGTGGATCCTCTAAAATCGTGGTCGAAATACCTACCAATATTCCAAATATATAACATTCCCATACACCTCAATGGGCCCACCAAACCTAGGGTAAAACATAATCCATTTTGAAATACTCCACTTTCCATGTCATGTGGAAACCGTTAAGAAAACATCATACTCATCCTAGAAACCCAATGTCCTCCTAATGTGAAAAGAATATGACTTTTTATGGTCCTGAACTCCATTCAACATCTCCTAAACAAGATAATTTTTTCTCTCATTATCTATACCAAATTGAGACCAAGAATGGTGGTCTCCCAAACCTCTGTATAAAAAAATGGAGAAAAAATCGTCATTGATACAAATCCACAAATGGATCCATGAAAATGGAAAAATGATATATATATATTTACATGAAAACACCCCAAATCCAGGTGTTGTACCAATGACTCCCTGATGTTCAAGATGCATTCTTGTAACATATCCTCCAATATTTGGATAGCCTATTCTAGCTACATCTCTATCTAAGGATGGAAGGTAGTGCATAGGGGTAACTGAGTACCAAATGCAAGTTTCAATCACCTCTAGACTCAAAATGTAAAATGTGGGTCTCAATTCACAACAATGGACCTCAAAACTCCATGAGGTCACACCACATCATCCATGTACATCCAATAAAAATCATACATTGTTCTCGACAAGATGATATCAATGATTTGTGCCGATTTAATCAACTGATTCCTGACTATCCAGATATCTGCATAACCACCCTGAGCAATGGGTTACACGATGATAAAATCGATTGAGATTTCATCCCATTTCCACTTGAGGAAATCCCTGTGTTGCAAAAAAACAACCAGGAATATGATGAACAACCTTTTACCTAACAGTGAACTCATATTTTTGAATCAAAATCATCCAGTACCTCTTTCATCACAGACCACCAAAACTATATCTTAAAACCGGATTACACCATTGTAGTAAGTAGGTTTACTTCCAAAAGAGGATGATGAAACTCCCGAAGGACTCTTTCATGCATTACTGCCTGAAATAACAACTTCACATGGAATAAAATCAAGATTTAGTAGTCAACCAACCATCCCATGGATCATCCTCATGGCTAACAGGATCATGCACCACCTCTTCCTTTGAGTCTGCCCATAGAGACACTTACCCATATTGCATCCAATAAGACTAAAATGTAATCAAATTGAAACATCCTCTACCAAAAACCACCCACTAATTTTAGCGTATGGCTTGAAAATTCTCCATATCACTCCAAGAATCCATAGAATACTAGAAAAAACCCTTCCACAACTTATTCATCAATGAATCAGACACAAAATTCTATTTCCTAAGGTGTAAATGATATCAAAATCATAGTCTTGAAGAAACATCATCCACATTCATTTCCAAATGTATATATCAAAATGGAAAAATATATACTTCAAGCATGTATGATCTCGAAAGACCAAATACGTCTCTCTAGTGAGTTAATGTTTCCTCAACAACTGCGTAAATAGAATACCTATAGTTACTGATATGGGTAGAATATTAATTCTCATGGGGAATTAATTTCTAGAAATATAATAGATAATTCCATTTGTTTCATTAGAACACATCCCAATAGAATATGGGAATTTTCATAGAACACCTCATACATCACCCCTACGTTAGGAGACTATAACACTAGAACACTATCCACCATCCTCTTCAGGAAATCGATGGCTACCTAGAAATGATAAATCCACACAAATGCTTGGTCTTTCTGGGATAAATCTATAAATGGTTCCGAAACTCAATATAAATTAGATAAAAAATATAATAATATCTTGAATGTCCATGAAAATTTTAATCCTATTCCATTTTATTAGATGTTTACCAAGAAACTACTTCTTTCTACTTCGAGGGTTCAACATTCACACTCTACTAAGACACCACAAGACTGAGGAAATACAGCTCTCATGTCCCAAATATTATCTTAAAAACCCTTATGTAGAGCATTTGTATTAAATAACCTGCAAAAAAGTTCTAAGATACTTGTTATGAACCTCCTTGATAATTGAGTAGATCAATATATAATCGATGAATATGATGGTGAATAGATCCTAGAACACATGAAACCCTGATTTCGGGATATCTACCTTATTAACCCTCGTCATTGATAAGAAAAATCATAGATCAGTCATAGAAAACCAAATCTCCCATATCAGAGGGTTGGAAAAATATTCTATCCATGAAAGAGGGTAATAGTTTTATACCATCACCATATTCGACCTCCAGGTGTGTATTCGCAACCTTTCACAACCATCCACCATTATGGAGAACAACATTGGAGCACCCCATGATGAAAAACCAGGACGAATAAAATGCTTATGTGTGATATCATCTATCTAAATCCTCAACTCCCACAACTCATAAGGTACCATTCGATAAGGATACATTGATTTACGATATGAAATTGGATATAAGTCTTTTATGAAGTTAACATCGCCGCTGGCGGTAAGCTTCACAACCTCCCCAATAATACCATTGTTGACACTGAAAAATGTGTTCCCCATATTTTAAAAATTCTCCCATAAATAATATCGTAGCATATCGCATTCCGCAAGCTTTGATTTGACTGGTCATGGAGCCCAAACAGAGTTAGAGAACAGATGTTATGGGTGTTCGAAGTCGGGCTGCTGGAAATGGGCATCCACGATGGTTTTGTGGAAAAGTATGGATTTGCACGTAAAAAGGTAATCATTTGAATAAAAAAGGAATCTTTCACGGCAAAACATTTTCGTGTGAGGAATTTTACATGCACATTATTTGTGCGTGCGGAATTTTACACTCACTGCCTTGCGTGCAGGGAATTTTAGGTGCACTACCTCGCAGTAGTGGAATATTACACGCACCGCCTCCCTAGTTTTCGCCCTTAACTATAAGTGCACCCCCTTTCTTCCCATAGGACCCTGGGGATAGACCTCCTCTCAAATGTGAGTAAGTCCGTACTTTCAGTGTCCATGCGTAAAACCCCATATCTCATGCAAAAAACATTACATTTGCACGTAAAGGGGACAACCTGCCTAGTTATTCACGCAAAACATTATTTTTTTCTGCAACAGTGCCACTGTGCAAAATTTTTCGTGAAAGCCTTGATAATTTACCACAACCCTCTTCTATTGTGCGCAAAACTTCCCTATTGTGTGAAACAATTTTTTATTCCACACAATTCCTTCCCTATTGTGCGTGCAACCACCTATTGCGCACACATCTTCCATTTAGCGCGCCCAACTCCCATATTGCATGCTCGCATCCCATATTTCATACTGCCTTCCCGTTTGTGCGCATAACAGCACTATTGTGCACATGGGTCCTGTATTGCCCGCATGACAGTGCTTTTGCGCCCCTAGCCCCCATATTACGTGCACGTCCCCCTTTACATGCCAAATCTCCCCAATCTCGTTCTGACCCGGTGTTTTCCATGCAACAACTTCAATTTCCAGCATGCCTTGCCTAGTGCGCGTAGACCTCAATGGAGAGTTTCACCACAGACTTTTCAGGCCAGGACATCAAAATTTTACATTGCACCCTTATGCGTAGCTACCTTCCACCTATGGGTTACCATGATTTGAGACACTCTACCACACACCATGAAACACCATTAGTTGACATATTCCTCTTGGTTCAATTCCCATGTCATGAGATGAGATTCTCATCATCAATTACCCGAGTCCCTTGATTCGACCCTTTCCTCAGGAAACTCTTCCAAACCCCGCCACATGGATCCTATGTAGAGTCAAACTAGAAATGGTCTCTCTTGCGTAAGTCCCAACACCATGATATTTTACGCGCCTTATGACTAACATTCCTATATACATAAATTTAAACATTAGTAAACCCTATTTTCCAAACATAGGATGACTCTTTCTTCTAATAAGAGATTCCTTATGTTCCATGCATGAGATGCCAACAGTATTATATACACTAATTTAAACTGTAGAAATCCCTATGTTCCAAACATAGGATTCCTCATTCTTCTAGCAAGAGATTCCTTATAATCCATGCATGAGATGCAAATAGTCCTATCTACATGACTTTAAAATCTAGTAATTCCTATGTTACAATTATAGGATGACTCTTGCATCAAACAAGAGATGCCTTATGCTCGGAGAATAAGATGCCAGTAGTCCTATCTACATAACTATAAACTATAGTAAACCTTATGTTCCAAATATAGGATGCCTCTTTCTCCAAATAAGAGATGCCTTATGTTCCATGCGTATGATGCCAAAAATCCTCTCTACAAGACTATTAAATTGTAGCATTCTCTATCATTCAATAATAGGATGCCTCTTTCTCAAAACAAGAGATGACTTCTGCTCCCAGTATAAGATGTCTAATTCCATGATTACAGTGGCATAATTTCAATAGTGTTGGAATCCGTTCAAACATTCAATCACTCCACCTCACACTTTGCATGTCTTTAATTCAGATCTTCATCCACTTCCATGTTCGAAGGGACCCCCTAACGGCCTGGTCCCTTGCCGCATCAGCTCACCTACCATCCTGGGCCAATACCCCTTATGACATTGGACAACACTTCGAGTCAGGACCTATGTTTCAAACACATTAAACAGTGGACCCTCATTTATTTGTCATTATTTTAGGCTAATGCCATATGGATGTTGTGTTTCAAACACGGTCAATAGTTATCCTCTATCCCCATGCATATCTCATTGTGTTCTGAATTTCAGGCATGTGATTGACACATTTCATCTCTATTTGGTTGGACTAATCCCAAATCCATTGGCATTGTCCCTCTTGTGCGCTAGTGTATAGTTGAATACCTCAACCCACCAGTGTGTTAGGATGCCTTCATGGCCAGTCATGAGGAAGACATCTCGAGCAGATTCCCTGCGTAAGACCCATTCACCATTGTTGCTCCATAGAGACACCTAGGGACCTTCCTTGCATTAGCCCTATTCACCATTGTCGCTCTATTACGACACCCGGGAAGCTTCCTTGCATAATTACCATTCCCCATAGCTACTCCATAGCAGCACCTGGGCAGATTCCTTGCATAATCCCCATTCATCATTGTCCCTCTATAGAGGCACCCAGGCATCTTCCTTCCGTAAGACACATTCACCATTGCAACTCCATAGCTGCACCCGGGTGACTTCCTTGCATAATCCCCATTCACCATTGATGCTACGTAGCGGCACCCGAGAAGCTACCTTACATAAGCCACATCCACCATTTCCACTCCATAGATGCACTCGAGCTACTAACCAGGCGTAAGACCCTATTTACTATTTAGGCTGCTAAGTACGTGTAAGTCCCACTCCATGTTCCACAGACACACCTCTCTCTACGTGATCATCAAGGCATTGTTCTCTCTTGTTTCACACACCATGCATGACTCACCTGGGCTTAGAGAAAGCACTGACCATGACATCCACCTTGTGAATCCTAGAGTGCATTCCCCGCATTTATACAAGAACTACAAGGTCTTTGATCCTTTCCAAGGAAAGGTACATAGGAAGCCTCCATGAGGTTCATGCCCAACATCCACCGGTCATCCTGCCCATATTCATGTCGGTTCACCATATCCTTTGGAAGCCTAGAGTGTCATTCCTACATCCAAACCTGAACTATGATGTATTTGATCATTTCCATGGCTAGGTACGTAGGATTACTCCATGAGGTTCATGGCCACCACCCACTGGTCGTCCCGACCATCGTCACGTCAGTGCACCGATCCTCTTCCCATCCTGAACTACGAGGACATTGATCCTAACCCATGGAAGGTATGTATAAAGCCTCCCTATGTTTCAAGCTCAACAACCATTGGACCCCAGGTCCTCCTTCACATCGGTTCACCTACGTCCTGCATGATGTTAAACTTTATCCACCATATCCTGAATTATGTGAAATTTGATCCTTTCCAAGGTAATGTACGTAGGATGATGCCCTGAGGTCCTAGCCCAACATCTACTTGTCCCAACTCCTTCATGTCAGTTCACCTTTGTCTCACATGATGTTAAACTGTATCGGCCATTCTGAACTACGATGATTTTGATCATTACCATGCCAGGGTATGTAGGAAGCCTTTCTGAGATTCAAGCCCACCACCATCTATTTCTCCCAACCATCTTCATGTCAGTGCACAAATCCCCCATATCCCAAACTACGTGGACATGGATCCTTCTTAAGGTGAGGAATGTAATAAGCCTCCATGATGTTCAAGCCCACCACCCATTGGTCAATGAGACCCCTTCACCTCGGTCCACCGACACCTTGTGATGCCATAGAGCATAAGTCCCAAATTCCCCCATTTACCGAACTATGAGGACTTTGGTCCTTGCTAAGGTAAGGTATGTAGGAAGCCTTAATGAGGTTCATGCCGAACACCCAGCAGTTCGGACCCCCTTCAAGTCGGTTTGCCCCCTTCCTGCATGACATTAAACTGTGGACCCCATACAATGTTAATCCATTGTGACCCCATCCAATGGTAAGCCTTTGTGACCCAATATAGCGGTAAGACTTTGAAACCCCCAATCAGCGGAAGGTCGTCGTCAGAGGAGCTATGTGGACTTTGATTCCCTACCATGGGGATACATAGGAAGCCTCTTCGAGTCTCAAGACCAAAACCATCATCATCCTCATGACGGATCCATCCCATTCACCATCCACTACCAAGAACCTTCCATCATCCATCCTGATTCTTACCTGGGCCGCCACATCTCCACAGGATCATGCCACATCATTCCCCATTAACCTCAACAACAATCGGGAAGCCAGCCACACATTGGCCCCAACATCTGTGTTCCCTCCAGGGATTTCACCCATTTGATCCAATATAGATAGTTTTTTGATAAGTCTGATCTATCTATGCAAGATTTCGAACTCGCGGCCTACCTCGTGATAAACATGATATGTCTGAGGAAATCCTAGGATGACACGCCTTTGGCATAACCGTCTCTACAAGACTTTAAACTCACAGCGTACCCCGTGTTAAACATGGGTAGCTGAGTAAAACCTCAAACAAAAGCCCCCGACATAAGATAACCCATGACTAACATGGGATTTCTTGGGTTCTGTACTCTTGAGATTACCACTTATGAGGAAGAATACAGGTTCTCCTATGCCCACACACCCATAGATTCCCCGACATTCTTGATGTTGGCATCTACTCCAACCGAAGCCCACTACCATTTCAAGACCCCATGGAATGTCCTAAAATAAGTAATGTAATTATCTGGTGTCCATGAAGATATTTCACCATGTGAAAGATTCATGAACCACGACATAATATATAATGGAGTCCCAAACTAGGTAATAAGTTTCGAGGAGGAAACCACGGAATGAACAACCAACATCAGATCATCCCGTTTTGATAAAAGGGAAAACATCCCTGAACAATGAACGGATGTCACTCGCCTTTGGAAAGTGGGAATGCGGGGCAACAGCTACGCGTCCTCCACAAACGAATGCACGCTCCACAGTGGAAGCATTGGAAACAAGCATCAAAAAATTACAAATTACCCAAGGAACATCTACCATCTTAGTTTCCATTGATTTCACTAAAAAATTAATAATTAAGGAATGAAGTGGCTCAACACACTAATGGACCACTCGAAAAATCTTCTAACCAAAAAAATAACTTGTTGGCTATCCACAAATGAAAACACGACTCCCATACTGAAATATTTTATAATAGTATTTATGGGAAAACCCTTTTTTTGGTAATGATGAAATTATATGGATTCATAATTTGTAATAAAAGTTTCTAATTGGACTGATCTAGTACCATCCTAAGTATAGACCCTCGAATCACATCAAATTAGACGGTCTAGCCTCCGACTAGATAACTCAATGTTGTGGGTATGGGAATCCTATCGATGTCTCCTCCAAGTAGATATTATAGAGAGGGTAAAAAATAGAGGGTCAATCTCTAGAATCAAAAAAGTCACAAATAAGAGTACTAAAATAATTAATCATACTTATGACGATATATGTCCCCTCTAGAAAAACATCCCCAACTTCATTAAACTGACTAAAACCAAATCATCTTCCTCTGTACTGATGAACACACCCATGAACACACTTGTTTTTTGGTCCTTAAACATTTGGATCATCATATGTTCATATTCTCCCTCACACATTTCTCTCCCGCATAACATAAACTATATCCAACTGATGATAAAATGAAATAACTGGAAACTACTATTGATCATGGAAATGAACCAGTCCACCTACAACAAACAAAGGATGGAGAACTAATGGGGATTGGCTCTGGTGGTGGCCAAAATCCACACAATATAGACACACTTGCACAAAATTGTCAAGAAAATAAATGAAAAAATGTTACCCAAAAGACTAGAAAAGAATATGATGAGGTCGACCCCCTACTGGTTAAAACTTTGATACTCATGGGGCCAAAGACCTTTAAATAATAGCTATTTTCTTCAAGGAACCATTTTGTTCACCTCTAGTAGAAGACATCCCCATGAGTTCATCCTCTCAATCACATTTATATTCATCAGAACCACCATATACATCAACAACGTAAAACATATAACTACTAACTTGAATGATCGAAAAATTTCCTCCTCTATAGACCACGCATTATAGTACTCAAAAGGGAAATGATATCGGAGGAAATATAGATGGGTGTTGAACTAGATTCCAAACATCCACACTAACCTGATCCCCGGTTGAAGAGAATGAATCTCTTTCCTCTTCACAAACTTCATTGTTGGTGAAATTAATTGTTCCCATAAATCCTATTTGATTTAATTCTACAAAACATCTGCCTCCTTCAACTATACTAGATACAATTCCCACCACTGATTCATAGCCCCAAAATCTAAACATGTCCAAAGAGACCCAGTACTCCATCAGGGCCTATATCGAGCTAAAATAAGTTTATGATCCTCTATCCATATCTCTGTTTAAATATTCCAAAACACTTTCTTCATAATTTACCATATATTTTCACTGTAATGAATGAAACTTCTACTTCCACTAATCATTCTCCTCAATCGGATCAATCCTACAATAATGAACTAGATCAGCCTATTGAACGTCAAATTACTGATCCACAACTGAACTATGACCATGAACCATATCTAAAAGGAAATCGTGGATATTACAATATCATGTAGTGTATAATATTCATTATGATATGTTTTAATTAACATTGATCGATTTTTTACATTTTATAGATTTTGGAATTCCCCAGAAAACCTAATACACACAATAAAACTAGTAATAATGATTCAGGTACCTCTCATAGGTCTCCCACCTGCAAAAGATGTATCGTTACATGGTCATTCAACTGGATTATATTCCTTGCATCAGATCATAGCGGCCCATAAAATCACATGACCTAGTTCGTCTTCCCTGAACTACGTCACATACCAAGAACATCTAAAAATGATTCCCTACAAACACATGCATTCCTAAATTTTTGAAACAATAAACCCCATTCTATGTATCAAAAATCTCCTCTAATACCACTATTTTAGGACCCCTCACTCTAAAGGTATGCCTCAGAGGCTAGAAATGAATAATGGGAGATAATGACCCTTGAGTCCTGCCTCCAGCAGGCTCTGGGTTGGCGAATAGGATCGATGGTGTACAAATAACCCAATATTGTAAGAATTGACCACTATAATATAAATTGGGTCAAGATATATGATTAATCAATTACAATGCACTCCATGAAATATAAAATAATGAAACTCAAACCACACCACATGCATGTATAGGGAATAATTGATACAAATAAAAGTATCTAATTAAATAATGAAAAGTGATGCTGTATTAGTGACACAAAAAATGTGTGTGGTCCATGCTAGTAAATCCAAAATGATCCAAGTAATCGTCTGTGAATGAAAAAAAAATTATATAGGTATGGTGAGCTTACTAGTATACTAAGTATGAAATCTAAAATCTCTCGTACACATGTTCCTTAATTATAATAATGTTTCTAGTAGAAAATAGAGGCACTAAACAATAATCATTTGTACAAACCATCCCAACCTCACCACGAAAAGTTCACCAAATAATACAAGAAAAGTAATATAATATAAAGTTAATAAAATCGATGATAGGGTACCAAAAAATAGAATTCCACTGATTAGAAACACTCACACCCCATTAGAAAACATCATTAATATCCTACCATTTCAGAATATACCCCATCACATCGCAGAAAAAAACAAATGGTACACATTACACAAAACCTCCCACACATAAAAACCTAGTCGACATACCACAAAAAATAGCATCTCCACACTCTAGGGCCTCAAACCACAACATATTTCATAACATCTCATCCTGAAGATACATATTAGATAACATCAAAACTCATACTGATGTAAACTGGGATGCCACATCTCTCCTGCAAACACATGGGATTCAAACTCTCATTTGAAAACACTTGGGCTTACAAAACCACAATCTAATGAACTAAAATAACTATGTATATCACAACATTTCAACAAATAACTCTCTTAGAAGATGGATTAGGGAAGAGTGGGTGGCCAACCATCTAGCCTCCCATTCGATGACTGTTAAAGACAACCCCTTTGTGAATATTTAGGTGTTCGGAGACAGTTTTAAAAAAGGGTTCGGTGAAAATATATATCATAATAATATATAATTATATATATATATATATTACTGAAAAAATATGACTGAAAAATGTGTTTACAAACAGTCCTATTGACTCCTAACATGGCTACATTTGTTACCTCCTCTAAATGCATATTTTAGCACAAGAAACAATCATTTTAGAAGGTAAAGATCCCCCATAAACTAATGTGGATTCACATTTCCTCAACATATAACACCCACTCATTTTTCAGTTATAATCAACCATATGTAACCACATAATACACAATTTAATTATATGTTAACAAATTTTATCCAATTTTACTATACCAACCCGATACATTTAAAATAATAACAAAATATTAATTTTTAATTCAATCTATACATAGGGATATTTTTCAGTGAAACCACTACCTAACCATCCAAAATTTATGGCATATAACCATATCCTCACTCCCCTATATGAACTGGAAAAACAAAACCACCTCCCCAAAACACCGAATTCATGGAAAAAATCCACATACTCACCACTGTAATGCATTTCTAAAAACCCACTTCCTCAATTCCTATAATTCCTAGCCAAAAAAACTACATATAACCCCACTACCCATATCATCCATAAAATTCCATTCAAGAAACATGGCCACAGACCACTAAACATCAATGTACATTTTCATAGATTTACATTGGGGATTTTATCACTTTAACTTTTTTTATGGGTGTTATCTCATAAATAAAAAACCTGGGGAAACCATTTTTGTTATCAAATTGTTGATTATTAGAAAATTTCAAATTTAGGGTGATACCAAAAAACACAACCTAATAAAACATCACAATAATAATATACCTCATAAAGAAATCCCCCAATTGCCACAATTACCATTAGGGAATGAAGCCCGAACAATTCCTAATATCTCAAATTATATAAAAGTAGTAAATGAAAGACAACCAAACCCCATTTACCATTTTCATTATAATTTTACTCTTACCATTATAATTAATAAATACTTACCTACAATAATCTATAGGTAAAAAAAGAAAACCCTACAAAATGATGAGCATATTATGAGAAACAAAGGATAGCCTACATTATGGATGCTTTTCATCTAGATGCATATCATTGGGTAATGATGAATACCCACAGACCCCAACTACCCCATGAGGAATCATGAATCAACCTACACTGCATCCCAAGATCAAAAAAACACAACCTAACACCTTTCTTCAATCAAATAAACACCACCAAAGTGGATACTAAGGATAATAGTATAAGAAAATGTATGAGAATGAGAGTATAAATCTCCATAGATCAATCATGGTTACCTAACCATGATCCATCTGAATCAAAAGATCAAGGTTGGAGGAAAATATATTGATGTACACCTCACGACACCTTGGTAACAACCAAAATGAAAGGAATAATAGAGAACTACTGAATGGATGAAGGTTTGACAGAAATTATTTTTATAATGTTTCTGGATTGGGGGATTACATGTTGTGTAATCCCCTTTTACATCGTGTAATCCATAGGCTTCAGTTTCTATTGGAAAACCTATCACCAATAAATAATAATTTGTTTTTTGACCCTAGTTCATTACACTTCATTAATCTAAAATTCATGTTGTGTAATTCATTTACACTACATGAAACCCATTTTCACATTGTGAATGTTCTCTAATCCATGATCACAGCACAGAAACTCCGTCTCCCATCATCTAAAAACAAAAAAAAAACCAAAACATGAAATATAATGGACCAGTATTGCACAAACTGTGATAGTAACACCATATATTTTAGTATATATATTTCCATTATTAATTTCAAAACTTTTTTATATAATATCATGTTGAACAAACAATATTAATCTACAATTAATAAACTTTTACATACTTATTTCAAAATATTACATGATAAAATGAAAGAAATATTTTTATTTTGTGGAATATATATTTGTATATATATAAAACATAATTATGAAACATAAACAATAATAAAATGTACAAGAATATTCATTGACAAAAATAATGAATGATTAACTATAACATCAATGACTTAACACTCCCTTAAGATACAATGCCTACAGGATGTGGGATCTAATTTGAAAATCCCATTTTTCCAAAGGATACCAACTATTAGTGAGAATGTAAAGAATATATGGGGGAGACCATACCCTATGTTAATATATTTCATGTAGTGCTATAACATAATTGTATATTCGTGGAAATAATTGAAAAAATATGAACAATTAATAGAGAAATCCAAGATGTGAAGTTAAAAAATTACAAATAATAATAAAATAATTTAATTAAAATATATATGTAACTAAATTATGTACTAAAATTCATATAAATAAAATATAACGATGTCTTATAAGAAGACATAAAATACCCTTGTCCCGAACCACATTTAACTCCCATCTCCATGACCCAACCTGTCAAACATGTTATAAATCCACAAAAGGGTCCCTTATTCATGTGAAAACCAACATCCATTAAATATATTCATGTACCAAATGAAATAAAATATAGCTTGTGATTACAAATATGTAGTTCGATAAAACCATGAATAAAAAAATGATTTCATTGAAATGTTGTGCATGTTATAATTTGAATAGATGAGTAGTAATTTAATAAATTAATATTACACAAGACATCAACATGATGACTCTCATATTTTGGCTTATCACTAGAGTTCATCCTATCCATATTTGGTTCTATTTTGAGTATCTCAATATATTGAGGAATTATCCTACATCATGAAGGAAAACCCAATCATTGGATTATTCTTTTACCATGGATGAATCAAAAAACCTCATATAAAAAATTTCCTCTACATGAAGGATGTATAAGATATCTCACATATTAACCATGGACATTACTTATGGTCATAATACATTTTATATATTAATATAATCATCCCTCTAGAAACCATTTCTTTTTTTTCAAGCCCTTGACAGGTAGGAAAATCATGCACCGATACCACATGAATATATATAAATCATGATTCATATATAGAAAAACTCAACAAGGCGACTAGATTCCAACCATTTATAGTAAAACTCATTAATATAAAAAAATATATCACGATAAAAAACAATTCACAGGGTCAATATCTAATATAAAAGATATATCACAATAATAAACAAGGACCAATTCATCGAATTCTCATTTCAATTCATATATGTTTTTAAAAAAGATGGATTCCAATTATCATAATTAATATATTGAACAGATATAATTAATTATTTACCATGAAGAAATTTACATATATTTATCAAATTTTAGTCATGGTGATTCTATTTAATAAATAAAAAAATTCATGTTATCCCAATTCATATGACTAAGAGAATAATCAATCAATTTTTCCAATATGTCAAAAATATATAAATTCAAGATGACAAAGTTTGAACAATGATCAATGGTGGAACACATATTAGTTGGTTGAGTGTATCAAAATCCATCTCTATAATCCCAACATGATTTAATGAATGATATAGAAAAATGATTTAACGAGGTGTATCAAAATATTTTTTCCTTGTGTGTTGTGTGACTACATCATCATACATAATTCACAAACATTTGATAACTAAATCAACAAAATGAATATGGTCTGCACCTAACTGGTTTATTGTGAAATCAAATAAACACTTTCACTAGAATTATTATTGATAAATAAGTAAATGAATTCATAAATAAAAGATATATATGACACAAAAAACCAGACCAAATAAAATTTAATGTTCGTTATTATTTGACCATGATATAATAGAGGAAAATAAAAAAATGAATACAATGAAAATGGAACATAGAGGAGACCAAACTCAATATTATGACTTCCCAAAATGATGGAATCTCCCAAAAATTCCTTGGAGTTTCCCGTGAATGAAAATATGGGTGTGCACAATGACTGAAAAAAGAAAATAATATATAATACATAGGATAAGACTAATAATCCGGATAAATTTATGACATTATTAAATTGTGCAACCTAAATTTTATTTTTTATAGTATATTACAAAAATTTATCTTCCTCTGGTTAAAATTACCCTACTTGACAATTTCATGATTTCAATGAATTTCACAATGTGTAAACATTTAATGATATAAACGAGCTCATTGAATATGTATGGATAACAGTTCATATCATGTAACCCATTCAATATGTGACAATGAACTATATACATATTGATGCCTAGATTTTATATATCGAAAAATCATCCACATATGATGCTTTATCGACCCATGGATAATACTTGTACTCTATTGAAAAATTTATTCTCAGAATACATAATTCAATCAAATATACATCTATAATCATTGGGTGATTTACCCCACTTAAATATCTCTATACTCAAAATATACATGACCACCATGGTTTATATATGAAAATTTAACACATCTAAAAGTATTTAGAAACCACAAAATATTGATTATTCCACAAAAAGATATTATTCTACAACACTCCCACAATAGAGCAAATCAACCCCGAGAAGCACCAATAATCATGGTGGGATCATAGTGAACAAGAAATTCCACCATGCATGCATATGAGATTTCATCTCCAAGTTATTCTCTTGAATAATCCCCTAATAGAAATGCACTCGTAATAGAATTATAGTGTTTCCAAATAGATACTTATCATAATAGACGATGATATAAATCAAAATATCCTTAAAGGATGCTTCTACAGTAAGACCAAAATCCAAAACATCTACCAATGTATAAGGATGTGGATGTTTTCTCCACAAATTTTATTAGAGAAAAAAGTAATGCATGAAAATGTATCTCTGTAGAAGTGTAAATATGAATTAAACATTACAAACCCTCTCCACTATCATTAATATACAAAAAACCATGGAACTAGAATCCTTTGTTTTCTAATATGTAGTTTCCCCAGCACAGATGACACCCAAATAAAAAAATCAATGGCCAACCTCAACAACCATAGGTTTTCATTGATGTTTAGTGTACGGTTTTTTATCTCTTCATTATCACAATCCACATTTTAACAACACAAAATTCATTGTTGTCTCTTGTATAATACTAGGCCTGATAAGCACTACTCACAGACCTCTAACTAAAAAAGCGGGGAATGAAATATTCTTCCAAACATGTCCTCAGAGGGATACATTTGTATTGATTAGGGATTGATATTATTAAATTATAACTCTTTGAGTGTCCAAATGTGTTTCCATGAACAAGAAAAATACCAAACCCATGATCGTAACATATCACAAAAACTTATAATAGTCTTCTTAGACTATCTATCATTGAAATAATGGTAGGACATATTCATATGAACATATTATCCCAATTAATTATATATTAAATTCATTAATGCTGATGTGAAACAAGTATATATTTCATAAACAATGATATTATGAGTACCATGCGAAATAACTATATCACCCATCTAAAAACTACCCATATCATCAAGATTGAAGGAATCTACAATTTGAAATAAGTGGTCTAACATCATCTTTTTATCCAAAATCACCAATATTAAATCATTATTATGTGGGTTATTCCATAATCCGATCACAAAATAAATTTTTAGAGATTCCCACTAGTACTATATGATAGGTAGAGGATCCACCATCCCAACAAGCCTCTAATCCAGGGCCTTCACCTATGTGAAGGTGAATAATTTCTACATGAATCATGGTATCTCCTTTTTAGTCATTTGACACATGTACTACATATCGATATCACAATACATAATTTTAAAATATTATAAACCACCCAGATATAATATTTAGAATTCATTTTTTCTCATTATGTAAGCTCATAGTAACCAAGGTTGGGTCGTTGATAGTGGGAAAATTATTGCTATAAATAGATAATATTGATGACCAATCCCACCATATATGTTGTCTTTCATATCTATGATATCAATATCTAATAACTTATCTATTGTGACCTATTCAAGAAGAAAGTGAATAATAGTCTTTGATGATAGAGCGACTCATCCCTATAAATCATGACTATCCAAATGTATGTTTATGAGGAGTCCATTAACAGAAAATCATTTAAATATTCAACCACTACATCTTTCTATGTATTCCTAATCAATGTTATACAAATGATGCTTTCTTTTTCCTATGTGTAAAACATCAAGATGTTGAATGATTACAAATACTTAACCAACCACATCTCTTCAAGGTTCTTGTCCCAATGAAAGGATATGTACTCAAGGTTCTTATGGTCCATGAAAACATGAAAATCTGGACTCCCATATATTGTCTCTTACATAATATGGTGATCACATCCAGTACATACTAGAATTTCTGAGTATTATTGATCCAGTCATGATGTATCAATGGTTTATGTACATAATAAACCACACAATATTAATACATCTAAACTGCTTAGAGTTTGACTCTGGATGGATCGTGATACATTGTATACTCCTTATCAGACAAGATTAATGTGAGGATTAATGCTCAGTTCAACTTACTATGAATATATTGGAAATAAATCTCTCATTAATATGACCAAATATACTTCACACATTTAATTTCCATCCTAGACATCTGTTGTAGATGGGAGAAGTACTCGATGAAGCACTGGTAATATAAATCTAGTATAAAAAATATTAGAATAAAAAAATCATTATTTGGTTGCTCACAATAGACAATGGAGGAAACCTTCTCAAGGTCCACCTACAAACCAGCCATATTGATATCATAGCCTAAGAAGTTAAATCTATAATTACAAAAGGAATATTTGGATAGCATGGTATAAATTTGCCATTCACTAATTGAAATATTGATGATGATAATAAATAGAGAATGATCATCAATATACTATGATTAGATGAATATTTCGTTGATGAAAATTATCAAAAAATGAACTATGAATGGATAAATGATCTTATTCATCAAGTACATGAATACCTCAAAAACAATTTTTAGATTTATGGCATCACAATGATCTATATAAATCAATACATGATCCAAAAAGTTATCTAAATTATTTATGTTGTTATCTCCCTCAACTAGTTATATCATTATCAAAATTGAATTTTAGAGAATGTATTTTCACCTCTCGGTGGGTCAAATATATCAAAGATTCACATGATGGGATACCCTGTCATTACTATCATCTAGTCAATCCCTGATAGTCCACATAGAGGAGGAAAGTCTCAACATTATTCTCGGCAGAAAGAATAGGAAAACCCCTAGGTAATGTACTAGAAAAATTGAAATTATTCTGTTATAGATCATCTGAACTAAAATCCATCTCATGAATGAGAATTCTTTGTAGGATCAATATATAACTAAGAGGGGGAGGGGTGAATATGTTATATCTTGTAATTTTATGTTTCATTACTTATTAAACAACATTTTTGACTTGTTATAGTTTTTATAACCATTATATATTCAAAAAACACATATCTATATTAACACACTAATAATTAATGTTCCCTACACAACATTAGAATCTACATCAATGGTATGGTTTTGAAACAATTTAATACAACACAATCCAGTTAAAGACAATCATTTTCTATTTTATAAAACATGTATGATATTCTTCTGCACTTTTGTAACACTATGATAGATACAATAGTACAAGTGATTATAGTAGAAATAAATTATTTTTATGATGTTGTGTAACAAGTTATGAAACATGTTACTATTATACCATTTCAACATTCAATGTTATTTTCATGAAATAATTTTATTCACATTCTTATCAAAAAATATATATGATCTCTTGGATCATCATAATAAAAATCAATCTGATTTCCAATTATTAATCCCTAGTCAGATTTAATAATATCACAATTTTATTCAACCACAATATAATGAAGACAAAATTGAACCACTTAAGACTAATTCCAGATATGCTGGTCTGATTTCTCAGTACAAATCTAGAATACATAATTATTATATTCTCTCTTCTCCTTTATTCATCTATCTAGAAATCATCTTCATGTATTCATAATTCATTAAATCCTCTATTATATTGTACTGTTATTCTTCTTATCTCTTGATTTGTACATCATCATAAAAATCTAATAAGTAGTTCCACTATTAATAGGGGAACAAATAATGGTTTGTGCATTATTCTGGAAATCATTACCGCTGAACAACTTTCCCTAAAACATTAATTAAGACTGAATTTTGGGCGACTATAAGAATTGATACCAAAATTTTCTTATAATAGCAAGAAAACCAGACAACCTTTTTCAATGTTTCCAGGTTTCTCACATCATTAATATATAGTTTGCAGAGGATGTAACATATTTTCATTTTGTGCACCATTCATGTTAGGATTCTTCAAAACATACATCTTAGAAATCTTACATTGTGAGGATTGAATCCCCATCCTTATTTGAATTTTATAAAATGTAGAACTGTGATAATTTTATTGAATAAACCAACACAAATATTCCATGTTTCTCATTACACCATAGTAGAAGAATTATCCATATAAAATGTATTATCCTTTGAATATTTCATATTATTTATAGTTGTGCCCATATTTCTCTACATATTTCTTATATTTCTAATCAGATCATTATTGACAACCAAATTTTCTATTTTCAATAATTGTATTCTTCTTTTGGTTGATTTAATTATCAGCCTTATCAAAACCATAAGTAATTGAATCTTTTTTGGAATCACAATTTTTAGATATGGCTGATCTCTCTACATTTTTGGTTCGGGAAAAATATATAACATTCCAAACATGATTATAATCATATAAAATCCATATTTCTTCTCATCCTTTGAAGGTTTCTTTTGATAATTCTCATGATTTACCTTTCATGATATTTTAGAAAAATTGGAGATAAAATTATTGATACAAGTAACCATCTATTCATATTTTGAATATATTTATTCGACATGACACAACTCTTATTCATTATCCATAAAACTTATGAAAAGATGTTAATTATGATTATTTTCAATCTCTAGAGATTTCTTCAAGTCTTCAACCTCTTCCATCATCATGATTTCTCTCACTAGGAATAAAATCAGGATTTTTTTATGATGAGTATTAAAATTTCAATTTCTTGATTTATTTCACAATACCATAGCATTTCACACTAATGAGTTCATTTTTTATTTCAAAATAAATTCGAATTGATTTTCTCTTTCTTCATTACTAATATATCTGAACTCTTCATTTTTCACTACTGAAAATAATTTTTTGTCAAAAAACTTCTGAAATGAAATATAGTATTCAACCATAGTATCTTTGTCTTTGTCATATTTTGATAAGAAACATATTCATTTTGATGTGAAATTTTTTACCTATCCCTTATGAAAAATATATTGCATTATAACCCTCATTAATTCATGAAGTTATCGTCCTTCAATTACAATATTCACTATCCAATTCTTTGTCTTATCATGGATGAATTTGTTGATTTTTATCCAAATGGTCCACATTTTAAAAAATTAAAGAGATGCTTCCCATTTTATTTACATGTATCGATTGTCACTATTTTACAATGAATGATTTATATTTATCCAAAAATTTACATACCACATTTTCATAATCAGATTCCGCAACATGATCTTTTTCACGAACATTATTAGACATTCCTTTCATGGGATCCATGAAATAAATTTCATGATCAAATTTTATTTTTTCCTTTAATATAATAATCTCTTAACTTTTCATATGGAATGGGAGTAATAAGAAAATAATCTAAAGATAATGTTTTTATATCCCTTTTTACGAATGAAGTTACATTATTATCAATATTGTCCCGATGAATTCTTATGTTATTTTCAATGTTTGTAGAATTCGCCAAAAAATCAACAAGGCGTCAGATAGTGCTGTTAATTTCATTCACCCGGATAATGTATTTTCAAATATATTCAAACTAACCAATAATTAAATAATCATAATTTATCTTATATATTATTGATTAAACTTTATTCACTCTTCTATTTCCTTAAAAAATTCATTTTAACTTATCCAAAATACATTTAGCCATGGAAAAATGCATCACCCTTAAGAACTCGTCATCATAATGAGATAAGTGTAAAGCATTCATGGACCATCCATCAATCTCACAATATTTATGGGTAATATATATATTACAAAATATATCATCAACAGGTGGAAATCAATATATTTTATCTTTAAGAACGTCAAATAAAAGATACATAATTTAAGGAAATGTTCTTTATTTATAGATATGATAGTTCTCACCATTAAGGTCCAAAATCCTTTAACTATTAATAGAATTTAGATTCACCATCACATGTTCCCTTAAAAATCACCATTAATGATTGAACAATTTGTACATTTTCTCTGATAAAAATTGAGAATGCCTAATAGGATAAATCTATCACAAAGTGTGGGAGGGGTAAAGTAGTGATATATATTACATTTATGATTCCTTACTTATGAAACAACCATTCGATCATAATAATTATTTCTCAAAATATTTGTAGAAAAAACATACACAAATTTACAAGATCACCAAGAATTACAATGTTCACTACTAAACAATATAACTACTTCTCTGAAATGAATTTTTTAAAAATCCAACTCCTCATAATCCACTAGAAATAAATAATTTTTTGGGACTGAAAGGACTAATATTTTCCCTTCCATTTATGTACCACTATATTAAATAGAATCTTTCATGATATTCAAGTAATAAGAAATTATGTAAAAAATTGTACTAATTTTATAAACATGTTACTAGAATACATTATCTTCTTAACAATATATTCCATTAAAAAACAATTAATTACATTCCTACCCAACAGAGGTTAAGATCATTATATAATTTTTAATGAAACGTTGTCTCATTTCCATGTATTATTACCCAATACAAAAATATAATTATTTCATAATATAGTTATGACAATAATAATCTACATCTACATAAATCCATAAATATTGGTAAGATTCCTCGGTCCAAATCATGAATCCCTGATTAAGATCTTCCCTCTTATACATTCTTTTTCAGGCTGGGAAACATATTTTGGTATGATCGGTATTGAAATTTTTTATCTCTATAATTATTTATCACTATACCTTTTTTCTTCAATTGTACATCCACATTATAACATACTATTCACTTCCACTATTTATAAGAGACCAACATATGGTTTGGAATTGATATTGAAAATCAATCATATAGAAGAACATTTACACAAAAATAAAATGTCCTTAAAATTTGGAAGATTATTTAGTTAATAAATGATTAAGAACCTTTATAATAACATCCCAAATATTATCACAACATCATATTTATTTAGACTTACTTTACAAATATCAATTCGATTCAAATTCCCCACACTGTATTTTTTATTATGATGAAGAAAAAAATACTCTATTAAATTTCTTCAAACCATTTAAAAAACATATTTATTCTCATTATGATTATCAAAACTGTCATCTGATTCTAATTACATAATTATGATGTATATAAGAGATAATTCATTATTTGTTTATGTACTAAATAAAACTTATGAAAGGAAATCTTTGAAGTCCATCAGCTGCTTCTATTATACTGTGATAACACATTGAAAAGATTCGATACATTCATTATTTCATCATTTCATTGAAAATTGATATTTTTTCTGATGTAAAAAATTAGATTCATCTCATGCATGGTAGTGTTGAACCAAATGAATAACACATATCAGTGATCATCATACTCTTCATCCAATTGAGAAACAACAAGAAATTAATCTTCATGAAAATGGTAGACTTCATTTTTGATCCACATCAAAATGATTTGTATTTAACATTCATGAATATGTATTAAAAACAAAAAATTAATTTCACTTTTTCATTCGACCCCTTAACATCCCAACAAAATGAAATTATAATTTTAATGATCAGTGGCACACTACATCCGACGAACAGTAGATAGTAGCTTTGACATTATCAATATCCTTTACTTCATATTATGATTCTCATAAACATATTTCCTATAATATTTATATATTTTGCATTATTGTTTTAAAAAACACAATATTTACCTTAAAAATATTCCAAAAATTAAAAGACATCAATATATTGTACATCTGTTGATCCCACAATGATAAACCAAGTCTAGAAATATTTGAAATCAACAACATTGTTTTTCCACAAAACATTATAATGTAGAGAATATAGAATCGAATTTGATTCTCGTGTATCAAAAAAATGGAAGCTAATGTAGAAGATACATCAATCATAACTATGATAGTAGAAGTTCATGTATCCAAATATGTCAAAGTAGATAGTACATCATAATGTTGTCTCACCCTTATACCATAATCATTAGTCGTAATCCCTTATGAATTTCATCTATGTGGTACTAAAGCATCTTCACATAGGTATATCTTCCAATACCATTCCATGAACATCTTGTTGATATCTCGCTTCATGTTTTCTGAATGAAATTTGATCATTTTCTGGAAATAATCCCATGTCCCAATCAATTTCAACTTATATTCTACAGAATAAACTTCAAAACATAGAAGATTACCTAAACTACTACAAACAAGGAAATGGACTATGGGGTGGGGAAACTAAATAAACTTTTCTCCCAACCTTATACACGTAAAGAAAAATATTGAAACATGGTCATGAGGTAGATTTCCACTCCCATGACTGCACATACTACTACTATGCTACTGGGATCTAATATAACGGTCCTCCATGAATCTGGGAGAATATTTCCATGATCACCAAACTAAATCTATTTTCCCGGCACTCATGGAGTTCATCAGATACCCTTCAATAATGACAGACTAATTATTCAAATCTATAATATTTTTCACGATAAATACATTCACATATGTTTCGATACAATAGTAAATCCCAGAATTAATACAAATCTCTTTTGAGATATCACAATCTACTAGAATTGAGAAAAGTGTTGAGGGTCACAGAGGTGTAAAGTAAAATCTATCACTAAGATTCCCTCTTGTTTAAAATTTTGTAACTCTAAATCCTTTTCGTCCTATAATTAATGATGATTGAAGTGACTCTAATAAATTACCTCAATTTACATCCAAGATAACTCCTATTACTAAATATTTTATTCTTTCATTTCCGATTGATGAATGGTTGGACTATGAATCACATAAGTAGTTCGCTTTACTATCCCCCCCCCTGAATGGCCCGAAGGCATTCTTTTTTATTTTTATTATGGATAATCCCACTTTGAAGGGATAAAGGGGAACCCGTACATGACCTGTAGGCCCAAGGGACAAGGCCCTACAAACTCTCAATACATGAACTAAAGGCCCAGAGGTATACCATGCCCAATACATGACCTGTAGGCCCATCCCAATTAAACTACCCCTCCCCAGCTTTCTGTGTCGTAAGCTTTACTATCCAATATTCAGATGGGTCAATTTTTTTGAATATTGTATGGACCAACAAGAACAAGTAGTGAATATCTAATGTAACTCCCTACCTAGTGAACAGAGGTAGACACTGATGTTGAAACTCTTTCTCCATCTCAAGCATCGAACGTATAATGTGTATAATATCTATATACAAGGATCACATGAACCTCCAAAATCATTCATAGAGATGATCACCATATAATTTAAATGACCAATTAAAAGAACTGGTTTTAGTGTGTAAAGATCAGCCTGATTTCTGTTATCTTGGAACTCAATTCAAAGATAACAAGGAGGAATTTTTTTACTTAAAAATTCTCATCATAAACTCTAAAACATAGGGTAATATAAGAGAAACCTCAACATGTGAAAACTATAAATAACCACAAGATCATGTTTCCTCTACACTATTACAAAAATTTAATCAACGTTATAGAATTTTTATTCATTTTATTTATCATGTAGTTTAAGGGCTCTATTTCCACATTTATATCATGGTTATAAAATTCACATGAGATATATATTTCCCTATAATGAAAAATTATTTTTATCATTTATATATCTACCGATCGTGATGAATACATAATTATAACTTTCTATTATTATATACAAGTAGAAATCATATAAATATAACAGTAAACAACATTTGAATCACCCAAGGTGAAATAAAATCAATCCTTGATAAGAGAGAATCATGAACATAAATCCTAAAAACATAAACTCATATTTTTCCACGAACATGGGACATCTATAGTCAAGAAAAATTTTATTCCCATGACTATAAAAATCATAGTCTACATTCTACATTTTCGAAATTATAATGCAATAGAAAAAAAATTTATACCCACATACCACTCAGTAATATCCAAAATAGGGTGATATATCAAGTAACCAATTGAGCATGATATGGGTCCATATGAATTACTATCAATATTCTAGAAGATTACAATGATCATTGAGGGAGTATTATGAGAACTTATTCTCAAGGAATTTCCTACACATCATTCTATTCTCACATGACATGGTGATATCCCAACATTACCCATCATTTCCCAAACCCTGCATTGCTTACAAGGGATTAATAGTCATAGAAGTGTTTTTTACCCACATAAAGTGGAAACAAGACTCTCATGTCCAAACTCATATACATTAAACTAAGATTGTATTCATGGTTCTCCCAAGAATTTTTGTTGTGTAATAGGGATCCATTTCTATCATTGTCCGTAATTTATATCTTTTTCCCTCATGGAACCACACTACACATCCTCTCTAGGACGCATCATATCCATTAATATCATAGTGGAATAATGAAAAACTACATGACATCTTCATCCATATAACATGACATTAAACTATATGGGTTTGTTCCATGAAGAAGACATTAAACAACAAATCTAGGTTCCAAACACAATGAATGTTAACTAACATCCCAAGAGAGAATTCATGGCGTGACATGAGACTCTTGGTCCTCATTCATGAAGAGGTTTGTCCCTCACAACATCACATTTTCATCCTACCTATATTTTCCTTGATATTTTAATGGTTCACAAGCCATATTTGGCTGAATAACCATTGGATTATATCTTTCAAGCCATAAAAAATTTAAAATAATAAACACCAGTATTTTTGTAAAATGACCTTAAATTATTTACTAGGTTCAAGAAGTAATGAATTAAACTGTGAGTGATGTCCGGGTAGTAAGACATTAATCAACTCCATGTATATTCCTTACCATATGAAGTTATACTCTTTTTCCATTATTCTCACTATATTGACGTGAATCACAAAATCATCTCAGGCTCTCAACTGAGAGGTTCTCTCCCAATTTTGTGGTTATATTCCACATTAACGTCGTCTTCATATTCAACTCTACATTTGAGATGATTCATCCCCTAGAAGATATGGTTGGTCTTTTTTCAGACCAATATTCCAACACATATTTTCTATATGTCACTTCGGTATAATTTCAAGGGTGTTGCAATCCTTCAAAAAATTACACCATAACAATTTCAAGATTTTCATTTCCCATAATTTGATTATCAACAAATTTAATTTCTGAAATGACCCCTAAAAATTTGGATATGCCACATTGCCATTGCATCCATCCTGCACTAATATACTATGTTATTTAGAAAACATTTCATTTTTGGTCTAGTGTTGAGAACACTTTCATTGGTTCACCCTCATTTGTTTATCCCCATTTTGGCTAATGTTATGAATAATGTGTTATGAATCTGCATATTTTTTATGTCATACTACCATTTCATTATCTAATTCAATACAATTTTTTCCCATCATGATTCACAAATCTCATTCTTCATCCTTAAGAATGATCCCAACCCCACTGTCGTTATCTGAGTTATTCACTAAACACTATTCGGATAGCTGATTTGGTTGCTCTATGATATCTATTTAATATTCCTAATATTTATTGCCCTAAACACATTGGGTGGCCAGTCAATAGTATTAGTTACATTGTATTTAATGATTATCATATACAATCATATATTGTGATTGATTCTGTGGTCGTACCTTGTTTCTCAATTTAGGCAAGACCCATGTGATCTTATAGAATTATAATTAGTTTCCTCATAGATATTATCATGATGTTTCGACTAAATAAGGTAATAAATATGACCATGAATTTAGTTGAAGACATATAATCAAGAATAAAAGTTTGCCTCCTATTTTTTTTCAAAACACGACACCTGTGGATATAGCCCCTCGATGATTCATTTCAATACCATCACTTTCTGGTCTGTGGCTTCCAAAAGTATCCTACAAAATCTTTCCCCCCCCCCCACCCACCTCAATAAAGAAAATGAGGAAAATATCATTATCCCTAATTAATTCTCATTCATATTCATCTTAGAGGTTGCCTACTTGGTTGCTTCTTTACATAATCTTTTCTTAGGCCTCCACCTACTGGGATTGATTCTGTGTAACGAGTTTCGATTGAATATTTGAAATGATAGATCATTCACTCGTTCATAATTTCAGTTTTTGGAGATCATTCTATGATTCCTGGAACTTTTTGATAATGTATGATATTTTAAGGCCCCAGGAAGGGTCCAGGGGTCGAATTCCAACTTGAAACTTCCTAGAAATGTTTTTGTGGATCATCACATGGAGATGGTGATCATACTCCACTATGACATTTCGAATGTGTGACCTGTTCATAGTATTCACATTCTACATATCAATTTTTCACCTAGGATATCATAGAAATGATTGATAGAACCCCACACCATATGACCTCTCATACGTCTCTCCCCATCTACCTCAGCCTAAAAATCATATAGATCTTCACTGTCTCCTGGTATATGATCAGTGAATACGGCCACATGTTCAGTGGTTGGATCATCACCAGAAATTATTTTAGAGTGGATAGGCTCTATTATATGTGGGAAAACCCATTTAATATTTTTTTTCTTCAGTAACATCACCTATAATAACTTTAGTCTCTAACTAAATTTTGTAATCACTTGTAGCCACCACTTGCAACTCCCTAGGTGTCGAAGTCATATCAACTTGAATGAATAGTACCTCACAGATAAGTACATCAATAAAGAGAGCTCTTGTAGATTTACTATATTATTAAATTTTTGGGCAAGTAATCATATTATAACATAATGTAATGGGTTCATTGGTCATTACTATTCTCATAAATCTTGTGTGGTTCTATGAAAATAGTTTCTTACATGAGCTAAGTGTAGCTGAGTCAAGCGCCCTAGTAACCTAGTGATCATTAACCTCTGGAGACCCCTTAGTGATATTTATCACAATAACTAGCACTAGCATTGTAATGGTTCAAGATTTTGTGGCCATCACATTGACCCCTTCAACATGCTCACCTATGGCCACTTCAGACACAACATGTATTTCCTGATTTTCAACCCTTGAAGTAAACTATGGGACACATTATACCAAGTATATTGGAACATTATCACCCCATATAGTGGGAGATCCTTGATCATCACCAATGTGAACCTAGATGAGACAATTTTTGGTTACTATATCAATGTTATAGATATATAATGTTCCAGATGAGAAATATATTGATACATTATTCTCGGTGTTCGGTATGTTCTTAGTTATAAGCTTTAAATTATACTCTTCTGTAGACTCCATAGGGGAGCTGTTTCCCCTTGGGTATCCCCACCAACAGGCTCTGTATCGTCAGAATATTATTATTATTATTATTATTATTATTATTATTATTATTATTATTATTATAATTATTCTTCTTCTCCATTTCCCTTATATTCATCATGTTCTCTATCTTATTATTCCTCTAATTATTTTTCATTGTCAGTGTTGTCATTGATTGATTGTTCTTTCAAATGGTGCCATTGGTCGAGAATTACATTTTCCAAAAGTTTTTTTTCTTAATATATCCCCCATTGGAAAGAATAAAAACCTATTAAACTTAGATATGAGTGTCACAGATTTAATAAAACCTATATGCAACTCAGAATAGGAAAATTTCATGCAACTAGATCCCATGTTGCATTAATTTTCTCCAAAGGCCTTCTGGACATACCGATTTATATAGTTTTTTCCAAGGTATGATAAGAATATGGATTATTTCTTCAATTATGGTTTGAAACATGTATCTTAACTTATTCATATGGGCTTCTCAAGATAGTCTTTGAGGTTTCCTTTTGGACCACCCCCCTCTGATGGTAGGAGTGCTGGAAAAACTTCTAAAAGTGCCTTCCATCAAGATCCTAGCTTGTGATACCCCAACCACATATCCTTTCTCTAGAATCACTTCACTTATAAGAGAACAACTTCTCACTCTATTCACCTATACTATATAATTTCCAGCATGATTTTGAAAAATTTCATTCATGGGATTGATTCCATATATTTTCCCACCCAGTTCTCATTGTATTCTATTTGAAGGTCATCATTGACAACAAGGGGGGGTCTCACAAAATCTAGATGTTTTGAACATGATATAGAACTAGAAAATGATAAAATTGCAATTCTCTTCCTGGATATATATATTTATATACTTTTCTCGAAGTCTTTATAGTCACCCAATCTCTCTTGAAAACCATGATGGCATGTAGGGTTCCTAGTAGATCATAAAATAAATTTGGGATACTATCACACCACCCCTGATATCTATAGGTATTACCACTTTTCCATTGAACATTTAATGTAAACCTCCATATGGCCTTCTAGGGTGTGGAATTGTTGGAAATTGATTTTTTTTAATCTGAAGCATCATCCCTTACTTACAGAGAATCAGTGGAAGAAACCATGTGATATTCAATAATGATGTTCAACTGTCATTTATTTGATGAAGGATTGAATTCAGGATTTCATATCTTCCAACGTGAGCTACCAACCATCCATTGATGATCTATAATGGTTTTCATATTCTCATGGGTTCACCGCCTCTCATAATTCACCCTAGGACACAATACAACCTTTCTAGTATTGGAACTGTGATATTAAACGTTTTGTCAGCTTCCTTGATATCAAACATTACAAGCATCACCAAATGAAACCACTTCTTTGTGACCCATACTAGAATCATCCAACCACATTGGAATGTTTCAAAGATGACATGGAATTATACATGTGAATCATGTCTCTCATTCACACTAATTCTTCCTAAGTGGTATTCACCTACTTCCATGGTCACCTTTTATGATCCTACCATCCCCCTTTGTTACCCAATTAGGAACTATTTATCTCACCTTAGCTTCCACATTTCCTTATCCATCTTAATGAATATAATGAACTAGTATTTTTAAGATACATCCTTTTGGATGAAGTCAATAATCAAAATATCATTTTTCCATGTCTAGAAAATTATATGGGAAAATAGGGGTTCATGTCCTGTCACCCCAGATGTTCTCTACTAGCCGAAACTCATTATACTTATGTGCATTCTAGGAATTACTCTAATGAAATGTATATACACAATGAGTGATACCAACCTCCCCATGGTGGAGTTATAATGTATTTGTGTTAGAGAACCTCTGAATGAAAAAATATAACATAATTTCCTCTTAAAGATAATAGTTGAACTGTGATGTCCACACATAATCAAACAACATGATTTTTTACATCTATTCTCAAAACTATTCACATGTATGGAACACCCAATACCCCCAAAAAATTCACATGTAAAATTACCCTTGGAAACCATGACCAATAAATTATTCCATCCCATTCTCAAATTACTATTGTTTCTCAATAAGGTTCCTATGTAATGGGGTTTTTTTGGATTAACAGTGTAGAAAATATTTTCATGAGTCTCATGGTCAGGGTTTCCATTATTTGTAATGTTGTACCATTTAATAATATCATTACATGTGACCCACAATCACAATGATTTATTCACAATTATTAGAATTTTCACTTATTCTAGAATGCAGGTGTTCCATAGAGGGATGCTATTTTTTGAATGCAATCCTTTGGATATAGTGTTAGCAAGCCCAAGCACATCTTATTATCCGAGGAATGCTTACAGAATGTAGTATACAAGGGATTCAAATAATCTCATCCCATAGTGTAGAAAAGGAGACTCCCTATCAATAGAATTATATTAACAAGTCTTTTTAGTCATGTTGGAATATTAAGAAGTGATTCAGATGAACGATTATGGTTTGGCTCACAAACAAGAAGATTGTGTGCATGATCAGTTGATGGACATGAAAATTTATACAAATTCAATAAAGCGTATGATTGAAAATTTATCCAAATTCAATAAAGCGTATGATTAAAAATTTATATATATAAAAATAAATAAACATGGAATATTTCACAAAAGAATAAACATATTACATGCCCATGTGAGATCTCTCATCACACAGAAATCCAAGGAGATATGCGATCCCCCGTGGTGTATTTATAGGCCTAGAATAATTCTTATGTGCATTCAAAAGGCATATTAGACCTTAATATTGGAATTTGGTTTCATGAAAATGATAAAAAAAATTGATCTCTTTAGTGCTTCCCTCAGATACCATCATTTTTCCCCCGTTCAACTCCAATTATGAGGGGAATTGGTTTGCACCAAAATCCACATAAGGCCATAGATAAACATATTTGATAATATTAAATCCATAATTTGATGTAGTAGAAATTTTGAGAATCCAATGGTAGTCGCACGTAATATTGGATTCATTCATGTATGATCAAAACCCATCTGAACATTTCATATGCACCCAATATGAAATGAATTGTGTTCTTTCACTCCATTATCCCCTAATATGGATAAGGTATGTGTGAGTAAGTATAAAATATTGAACGAATGATAGCATTATCTATGTATGATCCTTATGTGACCAATGAAACTTGAACTAGATCTATAGATTTCATTTTCTTCTACACTTCTACCACGATTTTCACCTATTAATAAATGGGAACCCACCCTTTTGAGGTAACACTTAGTAAATTGAACAATCACTCTTGTGCATGCAAGAACACGACTTACATGATAGTGTGATGGACATGAAGTCATGGAATAAGATCATTCTTGAATGATCTCTCGTGGATCCCCCTCTGGGTTGTCCCCTAATGTATTGTAACTCACCCATTCCTTTTTTCCTATGGTATGTGTACATAAAAGATTCTACTTATGAATGATACTTAACCTATTTCCATTGCCTCATTAACACAGATCCCACCAGTTAGTGTGCAAGACATCAATCATCTGAATTCCCCATACTTTAGGGTTTATGGGTTGTATTCACTCTAAACAACCATATTCGAATCTATTTTATGTTGAAAATCCACATATAGCATGCAACACCCACATCTTGTGGACAAGATTTCTGTGCGGCCCTCCATGTGTGTTTGTAGCGATTTCCTTGTTCCTCGTGTGCTTTACCATGTTTGGATTTTCTACTAAATTCTTATCCATATAGTTTCACTAATAACTACTTATTCTTAGCATAACATTGTTAACGTGGACCTTGTGATTGACTACTCCTAAGACCCATTATATCATGACATTGATGATACCTTCCCTTACCAAAGTGGGGGTGGATTTCATTCATGTATATCCAAGGGGTGAGGATACATTCATCACCTTCTGAGAGCATGATATCAAAAATCCAAGAACAACATCCTCATCTTATGATGTCAAACCGTGGTTGTGGCATTTGAGGATGGTTGGAGAAAATCAGAATGAGTAATAGTTCGAGAGCCCTCTCACTCTATCTATCCCATTAGGCGTTATCTCCATGTGAACCTTGGGATGTCTCTATATAATCCTAGAACACCTTGATACATTAATCGATGTATGAATGGCACATAAATTTTTTTCCTAAAATGTAATGATATCTTCCTCATACAATAGGAAATATTCCTCGGGCATCAATATTATAGTAATCCTCTATCACAATCCCCCATGGCATATAATCAAGTGTAAACCCAAAATTATTCAACAATGATGCATCATTCGTGACATGACCAGATTTTCTACTTATTTTTCTTGTATGTCACAACGAACATGACTCACGATGGATAACTAGTTGTTAGTCATCGAATCACTTATCATATGGGAAACTATTCATGCATAAGAACCAATCAACCGAACGACATTGATGTTGATATCTAAATTCTATCCGGGGTACGTGGGATGCCAATATAAGCATCAATCCAAACCCAATAGTACACTCTGGTGCCACCTACTTGGTTTGTACCCTCATGAGGTGACATTTATTTTTCTTGGGATGCATCACATGGATACAGCTCTATATGGAATCATATTCCATTCACAGGGGTAGCTTCAATGTTTAATCTCCACACCCCATACTATCCCCACATTTCTAGAATGTTACCCAAGGCCTCATTTTAGAACTACATGGACTTTGTCTCCCATCTAATTGTTGATATAGTGGGTGCCATAGACCCGACTATGTAGTCTTTTTGATTACCGTATCATGTGTACAGTTAGATATGCATGATGATATATTACCATTATAGTGCAGACTTTTCTACGTACACTACAATAATGGTAATGTCCAAAGGTTAATCATCATGTCGAGAGGTTATAGTAGATCCCAGGATATAATGAGAACCTCAAGATACAATGACATTGATCTTAAATATATGTTCTATAGTGTAGATACATCTTACTGACTGGACACAGTATATGTATGACTATCAGGTGCTGGGGGATCATAAGAATTGATACTTCTTCTCATGAAGATCGCACTTGGTGATCTCTAGTAGTGAGATCATGAGGAAAGACTCTCCAATAGGAAGACCACATGTTTTGGGTGTCATTGGTGGTTCCTATCTATGGACATGTGTATTGTTCTCCTGACTTGAGACCATTACAAGTGTATATCATTTAATAATGTATTTTGATGCAAGGAAAAAACCATGGTAGTGATGTCGTGGTGAGGTAGTTTGTGTCGGGTGCATCGTTAGTGGTATAGCACTGGTTTAATGGTCAAGAAAGGATTTGTCGCTTCAAATTATAAGAAGTTTCATATATTAGGCCTGGTTGATTAGGATGGTGTTGCCTTCATAAGTCTTTGGCCAAAGAAGTAGAAAGGAAAATCCATCTGGATAGATCAAAAAATAATAAAGAAAGATAAGGATGATGACACAAGAGTGTGTCCTTCTTTATGAGATATCAAATGACAAAGAGACTATAGAACACGGTTAGTGTTCGTAGGATGGTAGTCATTTATATGACTCTCCTTATCTCTTTAGGGGCCATGAAGGGTTGCTATACCCCACTCTTGTTCTGTGAATATTATTCCCTACTATCGAGATAAGGGCCTAGAGGGTCACACACAACAGTGTATTCAAGAATCCACTCATATTCAATTGAATAGGTATATGGACATAGTGGGCCCTGCAACAGGGTCCGAGTGTGTGTCAAAGTTCTCAATCACCAAAATAATTAAATAAATTCGTTAATATTCAAGTTATGAATATTTGGGATTGAATTTCATTAATGTATTTACGAGTTTATTAAATACGAAAAAATATTATTCGAATGAATATTATTTTAATATTCAAGGTTCGTTTATTATTAAGTGGGACAACGAGTCTAGTTAAATGGCTCAAATTTTATCACATAATATATTTTAGATATATTACAAGTATGTGATAAAATTATAAATAATATTGGCGCAGTGAAGATCGTCAAAATTATTTATGTGGACATTGAAATATACGGGGGTCGGGGAACCCTACCGGGTATTTATCAACATCTCAATAAATAAGAGAGGAGTCTCTCTCTCTTGTGTGTGCAAATCACTATTCACTCATTTTCATGGAATGAGAGTTGAGAGCCTCTCTCTCCTCCCGCTTCATAGAGAGAGAAGCACTCGATCAATGTTTTTAGATCAAGTTTCTACTCACGCATCGCAAGATCGGCGATGCAGTGATCGTCGGGAAGTCGAAGATATCGTTGAATCGCCACGCTAGTACCCGGAGTTCGACGATCGGCATTCCCACGGATTTTTGAGGCACATGTGGATGATCTAGAGGTATCCTGCTATGGATCCTTCATGCAGCGATTTCCGTTGACATGTAGTGATCAACAACAGATTCAGATATGCAATGGGTATATTTTATTTTTATTTTTGTGCCCTTTATAATCTACGTGAGATCCTCAAACCTCTCCGGGCTCGGATTTTTGGCAACGACAAGTACCGTCATTCTACCGATGAAAATTTTAAAATCCCCAAGCCACCAGCTTCAGCTACAGGGACCGGAAAACCCAACGGTGGTATCAGAGCGATCGATAAATTTACTTAGCCTATAAAATTAATTTGCATAAAATTAAGTAGAGGGTTTAAAACCGATCACAACCATTCAAACCGCGTGCTGATCTGATTTCCAATGGCCAAGTTATGGTCAGTTTAATTTTTTGGATTAGATCGAATGTTCATTTTCATCTCGGGTTATAATTTTATTTCATCCTCTTGAACCGAATAAAATTCAATTGGTTCATTAGAAATAAAATTAATTGTGAAAATTATATTCTTATATAAAATATAATTTAGAGAATAATTTTTTTATTATAATAATAAATATTTTATTATAATAATAATGTAATAATAATAAATTATTATTTCTTTATAATATTTATTTTATTTGTTAAATTTAAAATTCTATCACTAAACCTTTTGAAAAATTGAAAAGGGTGGAAGGAAGTCTTAATAATATGTCTAAATGTTTTTCTTTAATTAAAAAAATAATATGGTGGAATAAGACTTCAAAAGGAAGTCTTATTTAAAAAAAATTAAATGGGAAAGTTGGAGCTGTTTGGCAATGAAATGAAAGCAAAAAAAGGGGTAAGGGGAGGGGTCTGCTCTGTGTGGAAAACCAAAAGAGCAGAACAAAGAAAATGATAGTGTGCTGGGGGGTCCGAGCAGACCCCCTCTCTCCCTCATAGCACATGCAGTGTCGCGTTTCTCTCTTCCCCGCATAGCATGTAGCAGGCCGCCGTTCCCTCTGCCGGCGTCGGTCGCTACAGTTCGCCACCCCGGTGCACAGCAGCCGCAACCGGTGTACGCCTCCTGCACGGTGCGTAGAAGGGATGTCGCGCCCCTCTCCCTACAGCGCACAGCCAGGGCCATGCACCCCCTTCGGCCAGACCGCCCTATTGCCCAGCTCTGTCCGCCACGGCCCCTCATCCTACTGCCGTAGAGGAAACCCCTGGATAATGCACTCTGGGTCGGCCCTCCATACGCACGGACCTGCTGCACTAGAAACAGGAGCGTGCATCAACAGCCAGCCCTCCCTCCTTCTGAATGCGAAGCCAGCCGCCCAGCCCGGCAACACCCCCTCTCCCGACGGCACCCCACCGCATAGGCCGCCCGCTTCGCCTACCTCCTCCCTCACACACCCCAGCATAAGGCTCCCTGTAGAAGCACTTCTCCCACAGAACTGCCACACTGCTCCCGCATGATGCACAGGACCTGGTGCAACCCTGCACAACTCACCAAGATGCGCTGAAGCCACCCTGTGCCGCAGTCGCACCGAGCACCCCCTACTCCGCCCTCCAGTGCTCTCCGGCCGAATGCCGCACTGTCTTCTCTACCTGGACCTGCACGTGAACCCGCCTAGCACATGCACAGGCAGCGCAGTCGCGCCCGGCCGCCGCCCGGTCTTCCTCGCGGGCAGGAAACCCCTTGGGATTAGTTAAATCAATTAATATAATTAATTAAATTAAATAAGTATATTAATTGTAGTGAAATAATTGGTTAGCACCCGATAATAATTAATTTAATTTAGATATAAAATTAAATTAATTGATTGACCGATAATTAATTAAATTATTGGAATTATTTAATTCATTTAATTTAATTAAATAAACCCTCGTACTTAATTATTTAATTTTAATTTTTATCTCGCAATATTTTAAATTACCCATTGTCTGGTCTTCAGCATCGAACATTGTATGTCTGCATTTAATTTTTATTTAATTAGTTTTTTAAACTGCGTGGGATGTGTGTAATTAATTAAATTGATGGTCTGCGGATCGTCATTCTTTTTTTGGTTAAAATTTACATGGGCTTGTTCTCCCAATTATATGATGTACATTTATTCCCGAGTCCCACTCGTCTGTGCGTGAGTATCTTTGTACTTCAAACAAAGAAAAAAAGCGACATAGACCCCGCCAAGATGTGGCGGTGTAAGAAGATGCGAGATGACGTGTGGATTCCACCAAGGTGAGGTGGTACTCCAAGACGTGACATCGACCCTGCCAAGACATGGCGACACTGTAGAAGACCAGAAAATATACAAGACAATGGGAAAGCTGCATTTTTATTCAATCTTCGACTAAGGTAAAATGCACTTAGGTCGTTTAGATGCTCAAGGCCTGTCGAGTAGTAGTTTTACCTTTATACATTTATTTATTATTTTATTCATTTTAGAACAGCGGGAAAAATACATAAAGTGATAAATAATAAAATTCATAAAGAAACGATGTTTTATTTCTATTAAAGTTCAGTTGTGAGAGAGACAACATAGACGAACAAGTTTAATAAAAATGGATTACATTCATTGAGAGAAAACCATTAAAACCCTCAAAGAAAACATTAATTCACAAAAATCCATCCATCATTCATGTTTGAACAAAACCTTGTGTTCGAGGTGCCGGTTCATGCCTTAGATGAGGGTGCCTCTTACTACGGGGGAGTTCTTATTTGTGTGGTGGGTCGACATAACTAAAACTGCAGCAAAGATATAGCCTTAGCTAGTTTGTTTTAATTATAGAGGAAAGCGTTGAGTAAATCAGTAAATGATTTTTGAAGCTGGGACTTCATTCTAATGATCAAGGAACCGCGAGCTAATGCGGTTGGCCAGCCTAAAGCCTCCCTTGGACTCTCCGAGAAGTGGCGTAGCCCTATCTTGTAGACTATGAGGGGCGTTCAGGGATCCTTGCCACTAGAATACTCAAGAGTATTCTGATTCTAGTACAGAGGGTTCATTGAATTCAAAAAATTAGTGAGAGGCATTTAATGATTAAATAATCAGTAATGTCAGATTAGTTAATCACATAAAATTACAATTTGTTAAAGTATATTTGTAGATAATGTCAAGAAATACCACAATAAAACTGTGATAAATATTAGACAGAGTTATTGACTAAACTAAGCACGAATTTCCTGAATGTAGTATAGGCGCTTGCGCACATTACTAATGAAGTGGAAATTCAAGGTGCTTATGTCCCAACCTGTTTGGCCAACTTAAAAATAAAGGGTGTAAAACTGCTTTCAGGAGACTCATGAATAAAGCATATGATGGTTCTGTCATAATGCTGTCATCAAATTTTGATGTTAATGGTGGTCACTACATCAAGACTTTGATGATGATCACATGTAGTCTCTTCTCCAAGATCCTTTCAAGGAGAAATTCAAGAAATATTTGAATCTTATGGTCGCACTAGGTTTCTTTAAAGTGAAAGACGGTTCAAAATCTTTCATTCCATCCCCTTTCTTATACCTTTTTACACCCAGTTACTCTAGTTTCATTTAAAGGTACAAACAAACAGTATAGAGTAAGCGCTTCATTACTTTTAAGGTAGTATTTTCCAAGTAATACGAATATTGGAGAAAACACCATCTTTTATTCTTATGGCGAATACATTGAATGAAAAGGAGAAAAGCCTTATGGAAAGTTACTCCAAAGGCACATCCATCATGTCCTTAAATGAAAATTGGTTGGTTATTTAATTGGAGGTTATTTTCATCACATAATGAAATAAATTCATGGAAGTTTAATAACTGAAATACAAGAAGCAAGTTCCCGCTCCTTGTTCAGTTAATATTCATCAAATAAAAATATTGTTTTCTCTCAGAATTATTGGGTATTGAAATACAATATGATTTTCACATATTTTTATTTAAATTCAACAACCAAGCAAGTATAGAAACATTACTAGAAATAAAGTGTCTTCTCCTAGAAGATGAGAAAGGGTGATTCCTATGTCAGTATGGAGAAACACATAACTTCTAATTGCCAAGTGATTGATTCAAATTGAAAATGTAGTGAGTATAAAAAAAATCATTTATCTCATGTTCCCATTTGGACATGATGATATATTATTCCATGTTTTTGAATGAATGTTGTTTGAGGTAACATACTCAACAAATAGTTCACTACTATTTGAATTAATGGAAATATATGATGAATATAAAATGTAAGACCTACCCGGTTGTGGAAATATAGTTCTTTGTCAAGAAAAACTAAAAGCGGACGTCAACTATATACACAGTATGGTATTTAGGCTCAGAATTGCTAATCACATATGGTATTGTTGACACACTTTGTTCAGACAAAGAAACCTTTAGAAATAAAGGTATGCCACAAAGCTTCCGATGTTAGATCAACACGAGAGTGTGAACTATTACAAATAAAGATAGAGGTAACGATACTTCATAATATTCATTTAAGTCATTAAGGAATGTACGAATGAAGTATAAGTTTGTTCAGAAGTTATGAGTTTCTTCTAATCGGCAGGCCGAAGAATATCTTGACCAAGCAATCATCGATCATGATAATGTATCATGGAGTAATTAATAAACACATGTTACCTTATCTACATCACCATGTTGATTTTCATAAGGAGGATCGATGATAAATTATTACATATTAACATTGATCAACAAACATTTAGCGTGGAGAAATTCATAAACGCATATGTTACACGTCAAAGTTATGATGTAAGTTGTATCAATGTAGAAACTTGTGGAAACTTCCATCATATTTCAATATGATATTTTCAAATAATAGAGTAAAACCATAACCAATATGCCATCTAAAATGAATAATGGATATAATACAATTCATAGTATGATGGTAAATCCATTATGTCATAGGACGTGTTTTGATGCAAAGCTTTTGTTATGATTTAATCAAACATGCATCAAGTTAAAAATGTTGTGCATCTAAATTAATTATCCTAACAGTTTCTTAGGATAAATCCCTAAAATAGAAATGATTTAGTAAAGTATTAGACTACATTTCTATATAAGGGTGCACATCTCTATTAGAGATAGTGGCAGATGAATTGGCTTGGACTTAGTCAATGCTCAAGATGCAAAAATGGTTGGCATAGGGAACATGTTCCATAGGTACACGTAGAATATGAATGTTCCAGAGACACATACTGCATAGGATGTATGAAACCATGGTGATGGTTTTATAGTCACCGTGTTCGTTGATATATTCATTGAGAATAATAAATCCTACAAGTAACAAGTATAAGGAAATGCGATAAGATTGACAAGATCATCTAAATTTCAAAAATCGATTCAATGTATCAAATTTAAAAGGGACTTATAAATTGAATATTTCTGTTGGTATTCAAATGAAATGATACATGGATGGTACAAGTATGGTACCAATAAGTCTTGATTGGTTATACCAATTCGGTACACCTAAATCTATTAGAATTTTACTTGTCACATCCAAACGTCTAAGTTCCTTTTATTATTCATTTGATGTCAAGTTCATCTTTTGTGGAAGGTGTCTATACAACGCAACCAGAAAACGATGATGACATCAAATGATGCTAACGAGGATTTAAAGTTACTGAAATCCTATTCTGGATTGGAGTAAGCAACATGATATTAGATCATTCATTATAAATGAATCTTTTCCTTGTGTCTACCAAAGGTTAGTGGGAGCGCCAATGTTTTCCATTTGATATATGTTCGACAACTTATAGTAAATAGATTTGGATCTTACAGATAAATAACATCAGGTTAAAATCTATTATCCAATGATTTACTTCAAGTATGAACCTATGTTCTAGGGAATAGGATCTACTGAGGTAGATACAAAGGTTGCTTGGTCTTAGTCATTCGTACATATAGTTACATTGTATTAAAAAATACAAGTTGGAACAATTCATGTTCCGAATTGTTGCCTGTGTCACATAGCTTAATCTCTCCAGGTTAACATGTTTAGAGCATGTGTAGAGATTAAAGTTTTGAATTGATACCGTATGATTTAGAGATGTATCAATCACATATTCCATAATATGTACAATAATTGATACTTCCAATATATAATTTATTATTGGCAGATATCAACTGTTTCCAGGAGCACTGCATGTGATGCAGTCAAGACTATCATCTTGTACATCGATGAGTAAAAATGATATGTACCTGGAATATGGAGAGGAAGGTATAATATTTTTGGTGGGACACATACAAGTAGTCCTTAGATCAATTTTATCTTGTATTGTAGTTAGGTAAAGGAGATGAGCGAGTGAAGCTCAAAAAAGCATGTGGTAGCCACACCTATAAATACCGAGTACGTTGCAGCTTCTAAAGCAGAAAAGTTGCAGTTATAAATTGTAACGAGTTATTCCAATTCTTGGATTCACACCTAGTGAGAAAAGTATTATCATAATGAGAATTATGATATTTTTACTAGCCAAGTTGTCGAGTTATGACAATGGACAAAAGTAATATACTCTGGGATACCCTGTCTTGATAAGATTTACTCAAGTAGATGAGGTTGCATATAACAGATATTCCACATAGCGAAAACGTGGCAGGCCTAGTAGTTAAAGCCATTAGGTAGCAGAAGCATTGTATTTATCATGTGAGTAGCTAACAAGTTCAGTTACCAAGTTGGCTCTAGTGAAAGTGGGAGTGTTGAAATAGTGGGTGCCCAAGACCCAACTATGTAGTACTTTTGATTACCATATCATTTGTACAGTTAGATATGCATGATGATATCATACCATTATAGTGCAGACTTTTCTGCGTCCACTATAATAATGGTAATGTACAAAGGTTAATTGTCATGTCCAGAGGTTATATAAGATCCCATGCTATATTGAGAAACTCAAGATTCAATGAAATTGATCTTAAATATATGTTCTATAGTGTAGATACATCTTACTGACTTGACATAGTAGATGTTTGACTATCAGGTGCTAGGGGCTCATAAGCATTGAGACTTCTTCTCATGAAGTTCTCACATGATGATCTCTAGAAGTGAGATCATGAGGACAGACCCGTCAATAGGAACCCCACATGTTTTGGGTGTCATTGGTTATTCCTATCTATGGACATGTGTATTGGTCTCTTGACTTGAGACCATTACCAATGTATATCTTTTAATAACGTATTTTTATGAAAGGCGAAAACCATGGCAGTGATGTCGTGGCGAGGTAGTTTTTGTCGGGTGAGTCGTTAGTGGTATAGCATTGGTTGAATGGTCAAGAAAGGATTTGTCGCTTCCATGTTTAAGAAGTTTCATATCTCAGGCCTAGTTGATTAGGATGGTTCTTCCATCATAAGTATTTTTCCAAAGCAGTAGAAAGAAATTCCATCTGGATAGATCAAAAAATAATAAAGAAAGATAAGGACGATGACAGAAGAGTGTGTCCTGCTTTATGAGATATCAAATTACAAAGAGAATATAGTATAGAGTCATTTTTCTTATGATGGTAGTCGTTGATATGACTATCCTTATCTCTTTAGGGGCCATGAAGGGTTTCTAGACCGCACCCTTGGTCTCTGAATTTTATTCACTACTATCAAGATAAGGGCCTAGAAGGTCACAGACAACAACGTATTCAAGAACCCACCCCTATTCAGTTGAATAGGTATATGGACATAGTGGGCTCCACTACGGGGTCCGAGCGTTTGTCCAAGATCTTGATCACCAAAAGAAATAAATAAATTCATTAATATTCATGTTATGAATATTTGGGATTGAATATATTTAATTTATTTACGAGTTCAGTAAACATGAAAAAATATTAATCAAACGAATATTATTTTAATATTCAAGGTTCTTTTAATATTAAGAGGGACAACGATTCGAGTTAAATGGCTCTGATTTTATCAGGTAATATATTATATATATTTTACAAGTATGTGATAAAATAACAAATAATATTGGCACAGTTAAGTTCATCAAAATTATTTATGTGGGCGTTGAAATAGACGGGGGTCGGGGAACCCTATCGGGTATTTATCAACATCTCTATAAATAAGAGAGGATGCTCTCTCTCTTACGTGTGAAAATAACTATTCACTCATTTGCATGGACTGAGAGTTGAGAGCCTCTCTCTCCTCCCTCTTCATAGATAGAGAAGCACTTGATCCAAGAGTTCAGATCAATTTTCTCCTCAAGAATCGCAAGATCGACGATGCGGTGATCATCGGGACGTCGAAGATATCATTTAATTGCCGCGCTAGTACCCGGAGTTCGACGATCAGCGTTCCCGGGGATTTTTGAGGCGCGTGTGGATGATCTAGAGGGATCCTGCTATGGATAGTTCATGAAACTATCATCATCAACATGTAGTGGTCGACAATGGATTAGGATATGCAATGGGTAGGTTTTATTTTTATTTTTGTGCTCTTTATAATCTATGCGAGATCCTCAGACCTCTTCGGGACTCGGATCATCGGTAATGACAAGTACTGTCGTTCCGCCAACGAAAATTTTAAAATCCTCGGCACACCGGCTTCCGCTGTGGGCCGCGGAAAACCAAACACTAATTGGGATATATATGAATCATCCATAATGTTCAATCCCAACAAGACTATATTCCACACCACATCCATTCCTCTTCCACAAATCCTCTATATCCTTCCAGTTTTTACCATGGCTACAAGATCCTGGTAGGATCATGACATCCAGTTGGGAATCTATACATGAATAATCCCAAAATACCCAATTGATGCTAATTTTAGCACCAGAGAAGCTGACCTTGCATAAGCCACAACCATCACCTGGATTCTCTAAGAAACACCCATGAAGGTAACTATGCATAAGCCCTATATATTCCATGTCCATATAAACAAGAGTTCCCCTAATACAAACTATAACATGCCCTGTGTAATCCCCAAATATTAATTTCTACCTATAGGTTTTGGATCTTGGCCTCCTACATACGGTCCATAAGAATACTCTCTAAGTTTTAATCCTAGCCAATAGAAATCCATTGTTTCCCCCTCATTGCGGTCCACCTTCTCTGATCCACCCTCAGTGGTGTTTGGATCAGCATTATAGTGTAAAATATTTCTCTTATAGGGACACACCATCCACGGTCCATCCTCATTGGGCATTCTAATACATCCAAAAATTAAACATTCTGGACACTACTTCTAAGGGAGAATCCAATCTGATCCACGTTCCTAAGTGTTCTGATTAGTCAGATCCATATCCAATATATGCTAGAAATCATGGAATTCCCCATGTTAATAATTGAATGATGAGTAAAACATTAAATATTTTCTTATAGAATAAGATATACCACAATTGACATGGGATTCCTCGGGTTTCTTCACTCTGGATAATTCATCCGGCGAGGAAGAATACAAGTGGTCCAATGTTTCAGTGTCCATATATCATTACTAAATCCCCACATTATTACGTCCCTAACTAATGATTTTTTCCTTAACATGACCATCTACAATTTATTGACAGATTAATTGCAATTACTCGGTGTCCACACAAAGATAGAACTAGGAATGAGTTTCCTGAACAATATATTAATCTATAATGGAGACATATTGTAGGTGAAAAATCCAATTTGAAATCCATGGATGGAGGGACTAACATCCCATTATCCTGTTATGATCAAGGAGAAACAATATATGAATAATTGATGAATTTCATCCGCATTTGGAATGTGCGAATGTTAGGAATAAGCTTGTAATGATTCCATGTGATTATTATTTCTCAACAGAAATGCATTACAAACAAAATCGAATGAATAAAAAATGTGAAGGATATCACACCCAAATTGTAGATCGCACAACCAATAGGATCCAAAAATGATTCAATGATGGTCAAGAGATGACACTGATATAGAGAAGGATAGTGGAATAATGGGGAATATCAATATCACGTAACTGTTCATATATAACATTCTTTGATGACATGTTCTTAATAGAATGAATTTCCAAAAAATAACAGGAATTTTACCTAGATAACAAGACAGGATGTCATATAATGAATAAAATCATATATTATTTACATGTTAAAATAATTGATCTGAGTATATTCTAGATGTAAACACCATCAAAAAAAATTAATTTCATGATTTATCAGATACACAAAAAAATGCATCCCCTCAGGTTAAAATAACTTTGATTTACCATATCACAAAATTGAGTTTCTTCAAAGTGTGTAAGTATCCCATGATGTGAACCCGTTCATGAATTTTTCTCAAAAAACAATTACGGCATGTAACCCATTCATGATGCGTAGTTGTCTTATTGAAAAATCACATTCCAAAATTCTATATAAAAAATATGATCTTACCCTGAATCCTTCCTAAGCATGGTTGATCCATTATTATCCTTTCACAATTTTATATTCATCCTCCATTAAATTAACAAAAAAATCATCCCAAAACCTCAGGTCATTTACATGGGAAATGATCTCAATACATATAATAATCTTGACCACCAAGGATTGTTGGAGAAAATAATAATAGAATAAAAATGATTCATCCAAAACATAATAGTGATGTTTATGAAAAATGAAGGGATCTTACATTCACTATCACACATACCCAAAAAATAACGGTGAGTAAAAATATAAAACAAACAAAAAACTAGTTTAATATTGATTGATCATGGGACTAAGAAATTATTTATGGGGATACAAATTTTAATAAACCAAGATACATTTTATATGTTTAAAAAATTATATTTATAAATAACTAATTGTTATAAATTTTTTTTATTTTCCATAATTTATTTTTTATATGTAAGTTGAATATTAAAAATAAATAACATTCCATATATGAAAAAAACACATGGTTTATTTCAATAATACAGAACAATACCTTTGAAATATAAATATATTTCATATATATAACAATTATATAATAGTATAATGAATTTATTTCAACAATATATCTAGGATTTTAGAAACCAAATGGATAATGGTGTCTATAAAATATCATTACAATAATGAATACTCTGACATGAAAAAAATATTAAAAATAAAAAAAATAGTTTTAAAATTATGAAAGAATAATGATGATGAATATAAAGTTAATGATGATTGTGCAGTATAAGTATTATTTATTAGAAGTATACTTGCAATATTTTTATTTGAAAAAATTAATAACTTGTGAAAATGTAACAACATTGTTTGAATAATAAACAAACAAGTACAAAATTACATTGAAAATTAGATTGGTTAATTTATTACAAGTTAATAAATATTATTAATAAAATAAATACATTTTACAATTTGAATATATTAAAATATATTTTAAAATTAAATTAATCAAAAAAATAAAATGAAATATTTACATAGTAATGTATGTTTTAACATTTTTATGAGAAGAGTAATTTATGTATTAATATTTAAATATTAAAATAATTTATATTTTATAATTTTTTTATTAAATCAATTAAACATTATTAATCATTGTGGAAAAATTATCCAAGAACTATTTTGATATATATTTCTAAAAAATTCTATTTTTTAAATTAAAAATAATTGTTTTAAAATTCAATTTTTTTGATATAATACTGATGTTAAAATTTAATGAATAAATTATAAAATTGTTTTATAACGTCAATATTTTTATTAATAAAAATATTATTTAACATAAACTATTTATTTTCTAAAAAATACTTACAAAATTCTATAATGATTATTAAATCCAATAAATGATAGTTTATTCTTTTAAAACATTAATTAATTTTTTTTATTAAAACAAAAAAATTCACATAAGGAATAAAACATTCATGAAGAATATATTTTCTAATAAAATTCATTTCATAGAATGAATAAAAAATCATCTTGATGTACTGGAATTGAAATAATATTTTAATAATTTATTAAATCTTATATACTCCTACATTTAAACTATAAAAAACCATCTCACATTGAAGGAAGTTGATTTTGACCAATAATCCCCATAATAACCCTTCACATTATTTAAAATCAATACAAGATTTAATTGCATATAATTACACCTAATATAGCCTGAAGTATAATTTAGTAAAGTGTCATTGGAAATTAATTACATTTCATTACAACTTCAAACATGAATTACAATATATTTATTGAAATATTCTTAACATTCACGAGAATAACACAAAATTTGACAAGCTAGAAAATACATATTTAATGGGAGAGTTGTAATACCCTAACCCTAGTTACCCTGAGTCGGGGCATTGTTACATAACATTGGTATGATCATAATATATCGTGTCAGTAAAAGCTAATTAGTTTAGTAGCATTTGAATTACTAGATATATATAAAAGTTTTAAATTACATTATGAAATGAAAAACAACAACATTGTACCCCCTTGGAACACACTCATATCCCTAACTACATGAAAACTGACGTTTTGCAGTGTTTTTTTTGCGGTGGTTTAAAAACTGTGGTGAAATGTATAAAATTTGTTGTTATTTGTATTCTAATTTTGTTTAAATTTTTTTGAGTATTTTCAGTGGTTTTTAAAAAACCTCCGTGAAATAGCGGCGGTTTGGGTAAAACCGCTGCAAAATCGTCGCGAAAGTAAAGGGAAAAAATAAAAAAAACATTAGAAACCCCGAAATCACTGAAACGACGATATCTTTTGATCCGGGCATCCGTTGGAGTGCCACGTATAGTCAAATCGAAGCTCATGGGGAGACCTAGATGCATGTATAATAAAAACCAGGAGACATTATAAGGTGCAAAAGAAATTAGATTTATAAGAAATTTCAAAAAAGTTCTTCAACTTCAAACGGCCATAACATTCGCTCCTAATTTCCATTTGGGCTCTAACATATATCAAATTGAAGCTAGAGAAAAGAGCTACACACTTACAAGATAAAAAGAAAGATTTAATATTGTTTTTTGACCCCCAAAACCCCTCTGAAGGCCTCCAAAACCCGGTTTCCGTCACCGGTGTCCCGTCAAAATTGTTTTCAAATGGACTTAATTTTCGATCTGCTTATCAGTTTGGACTCCTCCACCCGCCAGAACATAGTTCGTTCCATGAGATTCAGTTTGACTGGTCGTGGTGCCCACATGGACTCCTGGATCATATGTTATGGTCTCTTTTGTGGGTATCCAGTTTGTTATGTTTTTCGATGCCTCATTTCTTGTACCCATTCCCCGTCCGTTTTTTAAATGGGCGTAAATTCCGATCCGCCGGTCCATTAGGTCTCTTTCACCTATCAGCTCGAAGATCATTTTAGGATCTTTGATTTGACTGGTCACATATCAGGAACTGACCCTTGGATAATAAGTTATATTCGTTAATGTGAGTCCAATGTTTTTGTCACTTTAGGACCGTTTTGATGGGTTTTAATTGTTGCTCCATTTATTACTGTTTATTTGGGATTCCATGACATTATATCTTTATCAATGGTTTATTGTGGGTTATTATGATTACTATGTTAAATTATTAAGGGGTTTTCCACAGTTTTCATGAGTTTTCGGGCGTTCTCATGCTTTCTAATGCTTCCTTCTTCATGCTTCTCCATCTGTTTTCATGCGTTTTCATAATTTTTCATCCCTTATCACACCTTTTCATACTTTTATGGGTGTTTCATTTATTAATTATTACTTATTATTTATTAATTATTATTTAGTATTTATAATATACTTTAATTTATTTATTATCTATTATTTGTTACTGGTTATTTATTATTTATATTTATTTATTATTTATATTTATATATAATTATTATTTATTATTTATTATTTATTATTTACTATTTACTATATATTATTTATTAGTTGGTATTTGTTATATATTATTTATTATTATTAATAATAATATTTGTTACTGGTTATTTATTATATATTATATATTATTTATTATTTTTAATAATAATATTTTATTTATTATATATTATATATTATATATTATATATTATATATTAGGAAGGAGGGGGGAAATGCGGGAGAGCTCTCGAGAGGCGATTCCTTGGCGATTTCTACTCGGTGATTGATGGCGGCGTTGTTGGATTGCTATTTTGATCCTAAGGATGTCTTCGTTCCTCCCTCGAAGGTGGTCACTCCGGGTGATGCTATTGATTTAGCGGCGAAGGATTGTCTGCTAAACCCTAGGCAGTAGGATGATGGCTTGGCTTCCCGAAACAGGTTTTTCTCTGAATCCCTGTCTGATTCAGCCTCTCAAAATAAGAGGATCACCAAGAATGGTTCGATTTCTTTTGTTGAAGCTAATCCGAAAGTTCTAGAGGATCGCCTTGATGAATGTAGGTTCTCACTGCTTTCTAGATTGTCGAGAACTCGTAGCGAAGCTCCTGTGAGGGTTGATGAAGTGCACAATTGCTTAGCCAGATGTTGGGGGTTCTCGGATTGGTGTCTGATTTCCATCGGAAGAGGTATGTTTCATGTCGTGTTTCCTTCGAAGGAATTGCTGAATATAGCCTGGAGCTTTGGACCTGTTTCATTGAAGCCTGGGTATATATTTGTACAGCAATGGGTTCATTTATCGCATCCCCTTGCCACTAAGAACTCTTCCACTCAAACATGGGTCCGCATTAGGGGTTTAAACTGGTTTTTTTGGCATCCTTCAGTCTTATGGGAAGTTGCCTCAGCCATTGGGAGTCCAATTAAGGTGGATAAGGAGACTAAACACCCTAGATTTGGCCATTTTGCTAGGGTCTTGGTAGAAATTGATCTAGCACAGGTCCTGATTGACAAAGTTTTCCTTGTTGATGGGGAGTTTAAGCTGAAACTTGGCGTTCAATATGAGTGGTTGCCTATCTTCGGTAAATCGTGTCTTTGTATTGGTCATACTTCTATGCAATGTCGTTGGAATTTGATGTGTACACTTTGTAAGTCGGTGGGTCATACCTCTGAGCAGTGCAAAACGATTTCGGCATTGCAGGCTGGTTCTAAGTTGGTTTCTAGAGTAAAGGAGCCTCCAAAGGTAGGCCCTGCCTCATTTGCTGAGGCTGTCCAGTTTGGTTTGGGTATGCAGTCTGTTGGCCAGCCGGCTACTGCTGATGACCGATCAGTGGATAAGGCATTGGAACCATCTGTTGTTGGAATTACCAGGGGTGATGCTTACAGGTCATGGGCTGATATTGCTGAAGAGGAGGAAGGGTGTCATCTAGTGCATACGGATGCTGCTACAACGGTTACCGAAGCTCAGCAGGAGGCTGCGGTTGATGCCCAGCAGGGTGAACATATGCTTGTTGAGGAAGAGGACGGGGTCCAATCAGAGCATGAGGTTGTTGTTCAGGATGATGCCAATGCTGAGTTTGATCGTGCTGCAGTGGCTTCGGCTTGTCTGAAGGGTAAGATGAAGATCTTTGATGAATATGGGTTTCAATTGGTGACATCGAAGAAGTTGAGGGCTGATCCAGCCCAGGTAACTACTGTGGGAGCGCGGCCGGATGGTGCTATGATGGTGGATAGTGGTATTGTAGGAGAGGATGTAATCCAGCAGGTTAACCATTATGATTTATTATTGAAGGGTGATGATGATATTGGGACAAAGGATATTCTGGAGAGTTCAACTCAGCATGTTGCTGATATGGAGGCTGCTCCAAAGGATACTTTGAGGGCTGAGCCGAAATCTCCAATGCCAGGACTTAATTTCTTTTCTATGTTGGAGTCGATTAATACTCCGGAGTTTGATATGATTAATCTGGAGGGGCTTAAGAAGGTAGGATGTAGCAATAATCGAGATAGCACTTTGATACCTGCTGCTGATAAGGGGATGGAGATCCCAGTGGTAGTGGAATCCACTGCTTATAATACTGCTTTCTCTTCTTCTGAGATGCAGGTGGTCCAGGATACACAGGAGGTTCGGCCGGTGCATGAAGAGTATCATGCTGCTGCGGATCACAAGAAAGACACGTGCACTGATGTTGGCCTGCATGGGGAAGCTTCCCCTATGGAAAATACTGAGGAACTGACTATGGCAATGGAAGCTGGACAGCAAAGTGGGCGTGGTCGCCTCCCAACCAGTCGGGGGGGTTCTAGGGGTCGAGGTCGTCCTCGAAAAAGGTGATCTTCTGTTTGCTCTGTTTGTTCTTGTTGGCGTGGTCTGTTGGACTGTAGCTTTTCCCCCTGTATGTTTGCTGCAACTTTTATTTTTCTTTGAATAAATTTTGGGGTCATGGGTTTTATGCCCATGATCGAGCCTTCTTGGTATATTATATATTATATATTTTATATTTTATATTTTATATTTTATATTATATACTAAATATTAAATATTATATATTATATACTATTATTTATTTGTTATTATTTATTGTTTTTTATTTATTATTTATTGTTTATTGTTTATTATTTATTATTTATTAATTTATAATTATTAATTATGCGTTATTTATTATTATTAATAAATATTATTTATTGTTTATTGTTTATTATTTGTATTTATTATTTATTTATTATTATGTATTATTATTAGTTATTATTATTATTTATAATTTATTATATATTTATTATTATCTATTATTAATTATTATTTATTATTTATTATTTATTATTTATTATTTATTTAATTATAATTATTAATTATGTGTAATTTATTTTTAATATTATTTATTATTCATTATTTATTATTTATTAAAAATTAAAAATTAAAAATCAAAATTCAAAATTCAAAAATTATTTATTATTTATTATTTAATATTTAGTATTAAGTATTTATTAATTATTAATTGTTATTTATTATTTATTATTTGTCAGTTTTTATTATTTATTATTATTTAATGTTTATTATTCATTATTTACTGTTTATTATTATTTTTTATTTTTTATTTTTTATTTATTATGATTTTTTATTTGTTATTTTTTATTATATATTGTCATTTATTATTTATTATTTATTATTTATTATTTATTATTTATTATTTATTATTTATTATTTATTATTTATTATTTATTATTTATTATTTTTATTTATTATTAATTATTTTATTATTATTATTTATTATTTGTTATTATTTGTTATTTGTTATTTATTATTTGTTATTTATTATTTGTTATTTGTTATTTATTATTTAATAATTATAAGTATTTATTATTTATTATTTATTAATATTTATTAATATTTATTATTTATTATTTATTATTTATTAAATATTATTATTATTTATTATTTATTATTTATTATTATTTGTTATTTTTATGTAATATTATTTTTTATTTGGTATTTATTATTATTTATAGTTTGTTATTTATTATTTATTATTATTTATTATTATTTATTATTTTTTTTATTATTCATTATTATTCATTATTTATTATTATATATTAATTATTATTAATTATTTATTATTTATTATTTATTTTTTATTTTTTATTTTTTTTTATTATTGTTTCTTATTTATTAGTTACTATTATTTATTATTTATTATTTATTATTTATTATTTATTCAACATTATTTTTATGTTTTTATTTATTATTTATTATTTATTATTTATTATTTCTCATTTATTGTTTTTTATTAATTTTTTAATTTATTATTTATAATTTATTATTTATTATTTATTATTTATTACTTATTATTTATTATTTACTCTTTTAATTGCGTTATTTTATTATTTTATTATTTTATTTTCATAATTTTATAATTTATATAAATATTATTATAATTTATTTGTTATTTATTATAATAAATAATAAATAATAATAAATAACTCAAAAAATAACTAATAAATCAATAATTAATAATTAATAACTATTGGTTATTAATTATTGATTATTTCTTACTGTTTATTATTATTGAGTTTATATCTATTATTTTTGTATTATTTGTTTTTCAATTAGAATATATATGTATATTAAATTCTGTTTATTACCCATATGACGAGCTTGCTGGAGTAGTAATGTCTTTGGAAAATATGCAAGAGGTTAGGGCTTCAAGTCTCACCAAATGCAGTATTTATTTATATTGCATGTGCATGTGCATGGAAATGATCATGCATGCTTGGATAAAGTAAATAATGCAATGAGAAATCAATGAAATAATTAAAATAAATATGAAATAAATAAAATAAATATGAAATAAATAAAATAAATATGAAATAAATAAAATAAATATGAAATAAATAAAATAAATATGAAATAAACAAATACATTACGAAATAAATAATTATGTATTTATGAAATACCTTTATTTCATCGAAAGAAATAAAATACAAAATACATAGTGTATTAAATATACTTATATATTATAAGTATTTGGTATTTATTTCGATACATAATTAAACTGTGCCATGTGGCAGTAGTTCGTTGTCCATAGAAACAATATGTTTTTTAACAATTAGATGGATGAGTGTGTAATTGTAGTTTGAATACATATCAAATAAACAAACTAGTATATTGAGAATATTTGTGTTATTATAAAATATTGAAATTAATGTGTTTAGGGGGTTGGAAATGTAAAATAAATGAAAAGAACATTGGATAAGACGTAAACTTTAAATCGGGCAACTCCCTTTGGTTTGAACAAAATATATTTCTTAATGTTTCTTATGGTTAAGGTAAGGCTTCTAGGTGTAAGAGAGGGATCATGAGAGCTTATTTGGGTAGATGTTGGATGAGTCAAGGGGATTGAGATGTGTGAGTAATGGATTATATGTGAGGGATTTTTATAAGGGGGAGGAGGGGCTCCTTTAGGATGTTTGAAAATGTTATTTTATTATATATTGATTTTTGGTTTCTAAAGGTCAAAAAATTTTAAAATCAATGATATTATGACTCTTGTTTGATATAAAATCATACAATAATAATTTCACAGGTTTTGGATATTTTCTTAATCTGTATTATCTTATTTACTTAAATAATTCAATAATGAGGTAAACACTCCATCATTATTGTGTCATATATAAATTTATATATTTTTTGTCTAAAAATATTAAAAAAATACCATGATTTAAGAAATACTTTTATATTTCAAATTAGTATTTATAGTCATAGAGATAATTTATATATCCCCCTGAAGGATTTTATTTTCTAAAATATATATGTTTTTTTCATTATTGTCATTACTTTATATTTTTCAAGATAGTGTGTCATTATCACTCTTATGTGGCACCATGGGGTCCTAAAATTGGCCCATGGATTTCCATAGTATGAAATTTAACAAAAAAATAGTATTATAAAACATGTTAGGGTGATTTAAAATAATATAATATTATGTTTACCTTGAATTACCTTATTTATTTTTAACCATGATAAATAAAAGTCAACAGTTACTATTCACCACCATTTATTTTCATCTTATTGAACCACATTTTACATAATAATAAAAACCTTTTATATAGTCTTTTCTAAATTCAATTTACAAAAGTTGTAAAATTTCATTTAAATGGAAATGTCTTATTTTTTACTATTACTTTGTATTTTCACTATTTTTCATAAATTGATGTTTTTTCAAAAAATACAATGAATTTAGACTAAGATATATTTGATATTCCGAATTAAAAAATGATTTTTATTTTAACAAATTTAAAACATATAATTTGAACAAATTAATTTAAAATTAATTCCCATTGTCAAAACAAAAAACATTTTTTTATGAAATAATAACTAACAAAATATTGACACTTCTTTATGTCCAATTTCAATGTGAAATTACTTAAAAGGAATAAAATTATATTAAATTGTAAAAATAGAATCTAATGAAACATTAAAAATAATTAAAATAAAAATATAACCATATAAATAATATAGATTACAAGGCAGTTTTGAATTTAAATACAGTACTTTTCACTATTCATAAAAAAGTAATTTTATCTGAAAAATACCAAATATTTATCCAAAGTAAATAATTGTTTTCTAATTCTAAAGATGATTTTTACTTTTTCATTTAGTACTAATTAATATTTCAAATATAGGATTTTTAAAGGGTTCTCCAATAAATGGCAGAAAAATTGTCTTTTTTAAAAAATACATCTTTTATCTGAAAATTTGAATTTTTCCCTTATATTATGTCTAAGAAACCAAAAATAGGAATGTTAAATTTATATAGTATATATATAAAAAATTCAAAATGTGGTTATTACTATTCATAACCACGTTTTAATTGACTAGTTTGATAGGTCGTTGTGTGCTTGAACTCGGTGTTGCGTAAATTGCACGCTCTTGTATTATTTAAAAAGAAGTGTACTGTGGTTTCTTGGGGTGTAACAAGAGCTATAAATACAAGTAAAATAATATAAATGTAATAACATAAAAATTAAAATAAATGTTCAAAATTTATATTAATGATTCATAAAGGAACACAAATAATAAGGCATGATATAGCTTGATAATCATAACATGGGAAATGTGGAAAAAACAAAGAACACTGCATTATAAACACAGGTCAAGGATAAACATCCAATAATTCAGGGTTGAAAAAGTCCCATAAATTAATCAGGTACACCCCTATACCAACATAACATATCATTATACATTGAATTACCAAAGTCCTTGGATTGCTATATAATTCTAGCAGTAGTCTTCATTTTCAATTAATTCTCATGCTTATGTGTGCGACATAGATCAAAAATCTTGAATTCATTGAACATACTAATTTTTTACATGATAAAGGAGTATGTAACAAAAATATTACATTACACAAAAAATTATTAATTTTGTAACTGTTAACAACCTTTACAGTAAATGGTTATGGTATTCAACACACAATTTTTTTGGCAATGAGAATCGTGGTGAAAATTTAGCCGCCTAATAGTGTTAGTAAAAAGTTCAAAAAATTAGTTGATGTGAGAAAAATAGGTATGAACAAATTTTTAATTGAATTGGACTTTAATGGGAACATAAAATGAAATGAAAATAAATTTATAATTCAAATAACACGACATATGATAATAAATAATATATAAGAAAACGAGAATGGAAATGATGCTTATGAAATTTGGGAATGGTAATGAGTATACATGGGAGAACATAATGAGAGAGATAGTTTTATATCCTAATTTATATATAATAAGGGATGTATGGTTGAGGTTAAAATCATACACAATAATTGGTAACTGAAAATAAATGTTTTTATCAAGTTATAAAAACATTGATAAAATGAGAATGGAAAGAAGCTAACAAAATTTCAGCAGGGTAAAGGTTGTACATGGGAGTCGTTAATTATAGGTAAATGGGTCTTTCATATTTTATACATAATATGGTATGTAGGGGTTAGGTTAAAAAACATACATCATCTTTATGAAATTAAAAATAAAAGGTAATAACATAGAATAGATTCTTGAATAAAATTGAGAAAGAAAGAATCCCTACCTATAAGTGTATGACACCAAAAACATGAAAGTTGATTCATGAGAGCTTGGAAGAACCGTTTTAGGATTATTTAGAGAGGAGTGAACATTAAGATCATTCTAAAATTATTTTAGGTGAATATAAGTAAATTTTTGGGAGGGTTTATATAGGAAATGAGAGTAATTTCTATAATAATTATGTTTTGGACTCTACAAAACAAAATATTTCAAACCAAAAAACAAAGAATTGTTTTCTCCCATGGGGTTTCCCAAAATTTTTAGGTTTTAATAATATTATTAAGATAATTCCAAACAAATTAAAAAACTACACCTTCTTATGTGGTGGTGACAAACATATTTAATGAAATTAATTTAAAATAGTAAATATATTAAATGTTTTGGAGGATTCATAAACGCATCATAAAATTAATAGTGAAATAATAAAATAAAATTATATTAATATGAAACCATATATTTTTCATAATATACCAATTTTGGAATTTATAAATTACTTTTGTGTTATTATGATTTCATAAATCACAATTTATATTTATGCGGTATTTTTTTACTCAGTATTGAAACAATTTCTATTTTTTAAAAAAAGTGACCAATTGATAATCTCAAAATTATTATTGAAAAAATATCATTAATTTAATGTAAATATGTTTTTAAATATTTGTGTTTTCACTTTTAAAATAATATTATTCATTAATTGAAAAATGTGGTGTTTTTTACAATAATACTTTTCAAACCCTTATAAAAATTAAAACACACTTCATATAAAATATATGACCATTTATAATTAAAAAAATGATTTTCAAATAAATTTTTTTAATATAAAACATATTTTATAAAAAACCCATATTTCAACAAAATAAGTCTCAATATAGAATTTGAAAACAACCAAAAAATTAAAATTTATTTTTAATTATATCAAAGTTAAAATCATTTTTAAAGTAACAGTAAATATGAAAACTAATTAATTATTCAAAAAAATATACATATAAATATTATCAAGGTTTTGATACACATCGATTTCAAATAATGGTGTATGCACGAAGACTATGGTGGCCGAAGTGACACTTGTATGGGATCGTTTGATGAACAAGCATTAATTTGTGATCTCAATGAGCTTGAACGTCTAATATAAATGGTTTCGATCTTTATTATGTTGTTAGATCTTAGTATGGTTTGGTTATGGTAAAATTATACTGTTGTTATCTCACTCAACATCTCTAATAAATTGATTGAATGTGTATAATCACACTTAATTGGCCATCACTTCCTTTGTCTCTGTCAATTGGATTTGTTAATGCCCTATATTTATATTAATAATTTTATAATTGTTTAAAAAATATATTAACAAACATCATATTCCTAATAGACATTTATATACAATTATAATAATATGGAAGTGTCTGTGTTTTTATAACTATATTACCTAATAATACATTTAATTACAATCATAAATATAAAATTCCTTTATAATAGTTCAGGTCATTAAAATACTATTTCAAATATTAATTTAAATATTAAATTTTAATCCATTTAACTATCATAAATATATTTGTGTCTCACCAAATATGAAGCCTTTATAAAATGTGTTCCTTAGTAAGGGTGTATTTGACAAATACATTGCTAATCATTGATACTTTTTATTTCATCTTTTTAATTCTATTATTCTATTTTCATTTCTTTTTCATCATTTGATAAATGGTTTTATAATTTCTAATCAGTGTATTGATATAATTAATATACTATTTAATTAGTATGAAATCGTGATAATTTATATCATCTCACTCTATCTTTTCATATATACCATTCATGGTTTTCATAACTACTAATAAAGAAATTCCAATTCATTATTTTTCACCACCTTCCCAGTTTGTTAGTATGACATATATAAACTATATTATCATATATTTATATAATCATATATGGATGAACGTCTGTATTTTCATAAATATCAATCTTTTATTTTAAATAAATGAAATGAATAAATAATAATAATTAAAAATGGAAATAATTTAAAAAAACGGGTATAATTTTATTAAATAAGTTATAATGACATTAATCATTTCAAACATATGAAGAATTATTTTAATACATGATTTGTTTCATGTACAATTAAAAATAGAACATATGGTAAGGATACTTAATAAATATATCCATTAAATTTATGATTTTAATCATACATCCTCTTCATTTTTCGTATGTTTATTCTAAAAAATTACTGAAGATATAATTAATATAATTTAGTTTAATTAAAATTTACGTCTTATTGGGATATTTTTATATACATTTTTTTTGTAATAATATTTTTCAAACATAAAAAAATTACGTTTTTGTTAATACCCTCTTCGATTCACATCTTTTGATTATTCCACTTTTGATTTTTTAGAAATTTTATTTTATTATGAAACCATGTAATATGTAACAATATATATTCCAATATTAATGAGTAACTACATTTATTTTCATTGGTATATGATTTAAAACATTGTTATGAAAATATTTATTTTCTAATTAGTTTTTTAATTATTTATGATCGATTGTGCAACATCTGAATTTGATATTTTTTTATGTTTTGGTAGGGTATAGAGTAATACTATATTCTACTGTTTTGGTTATATATTTATAATTTCTTATTTCATTATGTATATAAATGGTGTTCCAACAATGTTATTCTTGTAAACGATTCAATTAACATTGTCAACTACATTATGATGTTTTAGAAATAAAAAATAATAATATTTATTATTATTAAATTATTGATGATTTCCAACATTAAATTAATAAATAAAATTATTCTTATTATTATTATCATATTTTTATGATTTAATGATGACATTTATTCTCACTCTTGTACTATTGTTTTTTTTAATTTTTTTTTTATAATATTTTTTCCTTCTATTTTTTGGAAACTCGTGTCACCTGATCATTGATGTATCTAAATATTTGATCACTTATATTAAGAATATTATGACTCTTATATGTTGAAAAATAATAAAAAATTAAAATAATATTTATTTTTAATGTATATAATTATATTATGTTTAAATTTTTATTGCACAATATAAACATTAATTTTGAGACGTTCATTGTTATAAATTAAATTCATATAAATGGTTTATTTTTTACATATTTTACGTACTGTTGCTTATGCATTGAATAATTGAAACATTTATTTATATTTTTAAATTTTTTCATATTAATTTATTAAATAGAATAAATGTATGAATTCTGTAATTTAAGGCATCGTTGTTTTTCCCACATGGGAATCATTTGAATTTATATGCTTCATTATATTATGTTTCTTTCTAAAAAAATATACATAATAATTTTTTTAATAATTATAATTTTATCCAACATCCCAAGTGTTTTGTAACTTCTTGTTACTCACATTCTATTGATTTTATTTATCTATACATTTTTTCCACTATATTTGGGTGCATCTTTAGACTCATAAGGATAGAGAGAATTGTTTCTAAAAAATGAACTAATGATTATTGTTGTGTGGTTGTTTGAATTAATGGATTCCATATATATATATATATATGTTTTATTGGGTTTAAATGGTCATCACCAAGTTCATAGGATTCCTAGGCTATTTTTTTAAATGATGGGTTTTATTGGTTTTGGTAAATGGAAATGGGTTTTAAAACAATAATGAAATGTATTTTTCAATTTTTTTTTCAATTATTTAATTGATGGAAGTGTTTTTTAATCAATATAAAAAAATCATATGTTATGACTTGGGTAAATAGATTAATAGAATAGTAACATCTATCATCCATTTTTTGTGGTTATTATCTTGGGGATTTCTTCTAAACCCTTGTCCAATTGTTCATGGGACTAGTTAGAACTCTGGGGGGTGGGGAATATATTGTGTAGTTCTTCTTATCTCTAGAATCGATGCATATATCATGTGTCTTGATTCATAAATTCTTGTTTACGTTATATACTAGTGTCCACGATATCCTGACCAAGGGTGATCCCTAGCATGATGTTACATGTGCTTCATTGATGGTTATGGATTTTTATTTTGGTTTACACTATTTATTTATACATTTATAGACTTTATATGAAAAATGAAACATTATTTTCATTTCTTTTTTTAACAGATATATATATTATATTATATTAGTTGAAATTGGATTACCAACTTTATTTGGAAATGTGTTAAAATAAAAAAGGAAACTGTTATTCGATTATTTTGATATAAAAACTATAAAACAGATTTCAATTATTGTTTTATTTAAATTTTATCATTTTTTTATGATTTTTAAAAGACCTGATAAAAAACACATGGGTGAGACCCTACTTTTCTTATTATACCACACCTTGTGTACAATATTGGTAGTGATTATAGTTGGGTATGTATTTCGATAGTGTTCAAGGAATTGTGGTTTTGAAATATAGTGATATTTTCTATCAGCTATGATGGGTAGATGGTGGTGATATGGTGAGAGTTCCCTAACATTATCCCATGGTGTAATATTTTTCCTATTTTTATGTCCTTTATGGTTATACATGTACTTGGGGTTTTTTCCCTACCATCGAGTAATTAATTTTTCCACTGTTTGGTTTCTGTTAAGTTATATATATTAATCCATTACATTTAGGTCTTTTAAATAAATATATACCAGGTTATTACTTGAGGTTGGGGAAATTTGTTATGTTTTGTTCATGTATGATACTAGAGTTGTAACAACCCAAACATTCATTAATTGAAATCACTCTTGATCTAATTAAATGTCTCATTAAGTAAAATGTTTATTTAAAATATCAAATTCTTTGGTTTTATGTTAATAATTTTTATCGTTTCTAATATAGTCATTGAATAAGGATCACATGATTAGTATAAATATAAGGCATTAACAAATCCAATTTACTCAGACAAAGGAAGCAATGGCCTCATCCAGTAGATGTTCCCCATACAAAGACCATTTTTCAAAGATCTAGATGGAGGTGTCATCATTGGTCTTCGCTCATGAACAATCCAAGACGAGCTTGAATATATTATGCTCGAGCGGGACTGCCTGTTAGAGGAATTTAAGTTGATAGAGATTACCACCTGAACAATGTTATCCAAGCCACCCCAAGAGTCTGTCACCATCGCACACCATACTCTTCGGTCTTATGCAGGTGTTATAAGGGGTTATGTAACCATACCAAAGTACTATGGTTATATATATTATTTTTGTATATAATAATGAATATACTTTCATTTATTTATTGTTACCTTGTAAATTGTTTTTTATGCACTAATAGTATTTTTAGTTAAAGTTAAACTATGAAATCTATTTTGATGAATTAAAATATTTTTTAATTTAATAATATTTTAATAAAATATTATTATTGTAAATAAATTAATTTTTATTAAATATAAATGATCATATCATTTTATGAATGCAATATTAATTTTTGTTAAGGATTGAAAGCTATTTTTGTCAAAACCCGTGATTGTTCGATAAATGACAATTTTTATATTAGAAGTGAAAATTAACAAATTTAGAAAATTATTTAGATAAAATAAATATTATTTCAGAAATCACGATGTCAAAATTATCCAATGGGGAATTTTTCATAATTTTATATGACAGTAACATTTTTGGGTAAAAATTAAATACTATTTAAATATATATTGTGTTTTATGACATCATAATGACCCAATACTGATGTAATAAAATACTCTAAGCTTTATTTCCGGAATATATATGTTTTACTATTAAAATAATGTGGTTTTGGGTTCGTTTGACTTCTTTTACAAAGCATTAATGGACCCTTTAAGACTTATTAAACATCTTGTCTTTTTAAATAGTTTTTCATGGGAGTCTGACTCACCTCCACATAAGAAAACCGATAATTTTAAGATGTTATGTCTTTGGACATATAAATTATTGTTTTCCACTTCCCTTTTCTAATAATCATGGGCAAAAACCATGGACTATTTTGTGGTTTTGATTAGATTAATGTGAGGTGTTCCAATCCTAAATAATAAAGAATTCTCTCACCTTTCCTATATAATCCAACCCAATCTCCCACTTCCTTTTCACTAAATGCCTTTTGAGTTCTTCCAAACTTTACCCTCCTCTCTCTATAATCATCTGAAGGTGCCCCAAGATCCTAAGAAGCCACTATCAAGCCTTTGAAAGCACACTTCCAGATAAGGGTTTTTCTTCATTTCTCATTTTTTCCAATATTATTGAAATTGTTATGCCCTTTTAATTTCAAATATAAATTTTGGGTTATGGTTTAAAACCAACCACATAATTCCCTCTTTATTTTTTAATGATGGGAGACCCCTTTCTCTCTCATTAAATTCCCCCCATTTACACCCGTTACTATGCAGAAATTCTGAACGAAATTTCTCTCTCCTCTTTTACATTCATGAAATTATTTTGTATCATGACTATAAATTACATTCTAATTGTTGGGACATGTATCTATATGACCCGCATAAATTCCATTTCATCTAAATATGATGACATGCCACTTTCTCTCTCATCAACCATTTTTATGAATTCTTACATCACGTTGTTACACTGCCAAAATTGCACCGATTTTCCAAGCCAATGTCATTGTGTAGTGAATACCATGCCCATTTCTCTATCAAAAGTATTCACCGTTATGCACATTTACTCATTGATTATAAAGATTCATGTTTGAATTCCACATTACTTTGTCGTGTAATAAATGCTTATGTTTTATGAATCCATGTTATATGAATCTTTTGGCACACTTATGCATGAAATGAAATGTTTAAGAAGGGTGCACCCTTATAGCGCTCCAATGCATTGGGTAATGAATAGTATCATGATACTTCATGTGCAATAGGTGTTTACACATGATAATTCATGTGCAATTATTTTTTACTCGTGCTTCATGTGCAATGAGGATTTACTCATGCTCTATGTGTAATGATCCTTGGATCATTCTAATTCCTTGTTAAGTGTTGTTGCCACATTTCCATGATAGGATTATCATGCTTTATCATGCCTTTATGTTCATGCTTATATTGTCCTATAATGATTTTTCTATTCTCTAACATGTAATTTATTCCTCATTTTACTCCATGTTTATTCCCTTACTTGACTTTACAACTCATCTTTTTCTTATGCATGTCCTCAGGTTATCCCATGCAATGCTAAGTATGAGGTAATGTAGTGGTCTTGTAATGGAAGTTTTCAATAAAGATGTTTTTTTTCATGTTTTCAGTTGTTATGTAATGATCCAAAGCCCCAAAGACAATATACCTATCGATCTTCTTTGTTTTATAAAATTAATTTTATGTAAATTTTTTTGTTTAATTGAGTAATAAAAAGATTAGGGTTGTTATAGTTGGTATAAGAGGGAGGTTTAGTTATTTTTGGGATTAGCATTAGAAAACCCTAGTTAAGCCTTATAGAAAAGACTAAGTATAATATAAACATTCCTATGTTTTGGTGAGTATTGATTAAACGGTTTATCAAACAAATACATCCCTATCTGGATATGAGTAGTTAGAGGCGGCTCTTTCACAGATATATCCTAGGGGTAAAACCCGAAAACACCACTTTGAGCTAGACTCGAATGGGAATTGGTGCATGGAAAAAGGCATTGCTGCAATATTGTTCACGACACTCCATGGGATTTGCTTTGGTAAATCCACAAGCATAGTATGAAACATTATTAAGGTACAAAAAAATTATCTATGAATATATGTTAGAAAATAAATCATTGATTACATAGATGGAAGCCAGTATATTCATATGTTAAGGAAATAAAAATATTTTATAAGGTGTTAGTTTTTTCCATTGATTACCTTTTATGTGTTAACCCAAAATTTCCTTTTATTCTATCTAATGGCCAGTAATAGTAGGACTCGGGCTAACAACCAATGTGAAAATCAATGTATTGATTGTACTAATGAGATGACCAATCCAATGGGAGTGGGAATCACGAACATTGTCACACTTCTCTATCAGATAACTCAATATTTTAATGGAATAATTGTTCAAGTGGAACGTTCAACACCCCCAATAAAGAACAAGTCACTATCGAGATCTTCAATAGGCAAAGGTCTCCTACTTTTAATGGATCATCTGATCTCTCAATTGCTGATCAATGGATCAACTCCATTGAAAGGATCTTCTACATCCTTCATTGTTCTGAACAAGAGAAGTTTCTCTTGGATGCTTATCGTATGAAAGGTGAAGCTGATCATGGGTTGACATTGTTAAAAAATATGATTCCACGAGAATATATCGAGGCATTGGAATGGAATTATTTCCGGAAGATATTTTGAGATAAATATTTTCCACGCACCCTCCAGCTTAAGATGGAATGGGACTTCCTATCCTCAATAAAATGATGATGAATATTTTTGAGAGTACGATGAAATCTTCAAAAGGTTTGCACGATACGCTTCTAGATTTTTTGTTACGCTTGAATGCAAGGTTGACCACATATTTTGTGGGCTGAAACCTAGCATGCAGAAAGTGATGGCAATCCACGACTTCGATAGCTTTGATAAAATTGTCCGATTTTCCTTCAAGGTTGAAATGGAGACCGTAGAATCTCATGTGTTCCATGGGGATAAAAATCATAAGGTGGACTTCAATACTAGAGGTTCAATGGAAAATTCCAATGGTGATTAGAAGATCCATCACCCCACTTTCCAAAGGTGCAGAAAAAAGCACCCCAGAAATTGGCTGATGGGGACAAGGAAAGGCATTGGGTGTGGTCGAGAAGGAATCCTAGTTTTTAACTATTGGAATGAATGACCCGCAACTATAAAAGAGGAGAGGAACACTCTGTTATAACCTATATACGTTGTTCATTTCTAAAATTGCAAAGAACCAGGGCATCTTGCAAATCAGATCCCTAAGCCAAGGGTTTTCGGAGGAAACCAACAACCTCCAAGGCAACAAGGGTGAGATTTTTCCACCACTACTATTGAAGTGAACCCTGAAAATGAAGTGGTGACATGTACACTCATTATTAAATCAATAATGGAAAACATAATTTTTTATTCAGGTTCTACACTTTCATTTATATCTTGAATGTTTAGTTGAACAATCCCAAGAGCACCAAAAATCATTGAAGTGAAGATGTCGGTGTATACGAAAAATGGGGCAATCATTGCATCCCTTGAATATAACTCCTACCCTATCATAATATGTGGATTAAACATCCCAGTGAACCTCTTCATACTCCATCTAGTGGAATTTTATGCAATTCATGGAATGGATTGGATTTCCTTATATATAGCCAGCATAAATTGCCATGAGAGGGAAATAACTCTCCATATGGAGAATCAAACCCCAATTCTCTACAAGTTAAAGGAGGAAGTTGAATAATCTTTAGCTCTATCATCTCAAGGGTTTATATTAATTCCATATGAGCACATGTATCTGGATCAGCTGATTAAGGAAACCGTCCTAGAAGACGTGGATATTGTGAGGGAATTTGTTGATGTGTTTCCCGAGGAATTGAATGGTCTTCCTCATAGAAGAGATGTTGAATTATCAATTGGTCTTATACCTGGGGTGTTTCTAATATCCATTAATGTGTATAGAATCACTGTTTTGGATCATGAGGAGCTGAAGAAACAACTACAATAGAATCTGGATAATGGGTTTATATGCCCAAGTGCATCACCATGGGGTGCACCAGTCTTCTTCATCAAGAAGGATGGGTAAATTCACCCCTGCATCAATTATCCTAAGCTCAAAAAAATCATGATAAATAACAAGTATCATCTCCCATGAACTGATGACTTATTAGATCAGTTGTGTCGAGCACAATACATCTCCATGGTGGATTTGCGGTCTGATATTATCAAGTAAGGGTGATGGTGGAATATATCCCCATGACTGCATTTCATACAATATACGGGCACAATGAATTCATTTTAATTCCTTTCAGACTCAATAATGCTCCATCAATCATCATGGACTAGATGAATAGAGTCATTAGAGGTTACCTCAACAAATTTATGGTTGTCTTTAAAGATGATATTCTGATACACTCCAAAACCATGGAGGATCATGAGGAGCAAATGTGAACTGTACTAGAGACCTTACAGAAGGTAAAGATCTATTCAAACTAAAGAAAGAGTGAGTACTAGTTGAAGGTGGTCTCATTCTTGGTCCATATCATCACAAGCAATGATATATCTGTGGATGCCTCCAAAACAGATGAAATTGAGGGGTGGTCGAGTTCTTCCTTGATAATAGATATTTGTAGCTTCTTGGTGTTATCTTGATATTATCGACGATTTGTGAGAAATTTCTCATGATTTTCCAACACTCTTACCAAGATAGCTCGGATGGGTGTAATGTTTTCTTAGAGTGATGAATGCGATGAGTGCTTCATGGAGTTAAATAGGAGGCTTATCACTACTCCTGGGCTCACATTACCCACATGTAATGAACTTTTTCTGGTATTTAGTGATTCATCGAAGAAGGGCCTGGGAAGTGTATTGATACAAAATGAAAAATTAATTTCCTATGATTCAAGGAAATTGAATTTTCATGAACAGAACTATACATCACATGACCACGAGTTGGATGTAGTGATCATCATTTTAAAAATTTGGCGGAATTATATCTCTGGAGAGACATTTGAAATATATACCGACCACAAAAGCCTCTAGTATCTAATCAAACAGAAAGACCTAAACATGCACCAATGAAGATGGTTTGAGTTGATCAAAGACTATGACTGCTCAATCCATTACCACCCTGAGAATGCGAACAAGGTGGCAGATGCCCTATGTAGAAAGGTTCCATCGATTCTATCATTGATGAGAATTGAAAAGGATCCAATTTTCTTATATTTGATGAATACAAACAAGGGAATCATAAAGAAGTTAAAATAATCAATAATTTCACAAATGATTACTCTACCTTCTATTTTAGAAAAGTAAAAAGATGTTAAATATGATGATGGGGGAATTCAGAAAAATGTGGAAATTATCGGAAAAGGGAAATCCTTAGAGTTTAATGTTAATGAAGAAGAAATTTTGTGATTTGAGAAATGACAATGTGTTCCACCATATCTGGAGCTGAAGAAGGATCTTTTGGATGATGCACATAGTTTTAATTTCTCTATTCACCCAGAAAAAAAAATGATGAATCGAGATATCTGAGAGCATTATTGGTGGGATAATACGAAGCAGGAGATCACAGAATATACATCAATGATCCTGGTGTGACAGCAAGTGAAGAAATAGAGGCAGATGTCTAAGGGGATGATGCAACCATTGCACATACTAGAAATGAAATGGGAGAAAATCACCATGGACATTGTCATCGGACATCCGAAGACATCTACAGGAAACAATGCAATCTGGTTTGTTTTAGATCTTCATACAAAGGTTGCAAAATTCCTTTATTTTCATGATGATTTCTCATTGGAAGAACTGGCACAAATATATATCAGGTAAGTGGTAAGGATTAATGGAGTACCAATATCTATTGTGTCTGATCGAGATCCAAGATTCACCTATATGTTTTGGAAGGAACATCAACATGCTATGAATACTGAATTGAACATCAGTATGGCCTATCATCCTCAAACTGATGGGCAATACGAGCGGACTATCCAAACATTGGAGGACAGTTGAGAGCGTGATCAATAATATTTACAGGAGGATCAGATCAACATCAAACTTAGATTGAGTTCTCTTTTAATAACAATTTCCACTCAAGCATCTATATGGAACTATATGAAACCCTTTATGGGAAAAGGTGAAGAACACCATCGTGTTGGAATGAGTTTAGCGAGCCTAAGCTGCTTGGACCAATAATGGTCGATGAAATGGTGGAGAAGATGAAAACCATTCACCAGCATATCAAGGTAGCACAGAGTCAACAAAATAGATATGCAGACAACCGTCATTGAGACCTTGAGTTTAATGATGTATATATGGTATTTCAATGCATATATACATGGAATAAGGTCATTAGGTTGTAAAACATAGGGAAGTTATGTCCAAGGTACATCGGCCCCTTCTATATTCTTGATCATGTAGGGGTTGTGGCCTATCGACTAGTAGTTCCACCTTCCATGTCCAAAGTACATGATGTCCTTCATGAATCCCTTTTAAGGAAGTACATACTTGACCCTTCACATATACTCTCTTAAATGGTGGTATAGTTACAGGATGATCTTTCTTAATAGTATCAACGAGTGAAGATCATAGATTGTAGAGAAAAAGTTCTATGAAAGAAGGCAATTCCCCTCATCATGGTGTTGTGGCGAATCCACATTTTTAAAGAAGCGACGTGGGAATCAGAGAAAACGATGAAGTAGAGTCACCCACATCTGTATTAGTGTGGGATATAAACTTTCAAGGGTGAATTTTTTTAATAGGGGATGATTATAACCACCAAAACATTCATTAATGGAAATCCATCTTTATCTAATTAAATGCCTCTTTAGGTATGTTTTTTATTTTAAATATCAACATCATTGTATTTTTGTTAAGAATTGTGACCATTGCTAATATAGCCGTTGAAAAGTGATCACATTATTAATATAAATATAAGGCATTAACAAATACAATTTACTAAGACAAAAGAAGTGATGTCCTCACCTAGTAAATGTGCCCCATTCGAAGACAATTTTTCAATGCTCGAAAAGCCGGTGGAGTCTTTGGGGTTCACTCTTGACCAATCCCAATCCATTCTTGAATATGTTAAGCTTGAGAGGGACTGCCTTCGAGGGAAATGAATGTTGATAGAGATTACCACCCGAGCAATGTTATATGAGCCACCGGAAGAGTCTCTCACCATCACACACATTACTCTTCGGTCTTATGCGGCTATTATAAGGGGTTATGTAACAAGGCCCATGTTCTATGGTTATGTACATTTTTTTGTATATAATAATGAATATAGTTTCATTTTATTATTGTTACCTTGTAAATAATTTTTTTAGGCTCAATTAGTATTTTTAGTTAATGTCCCACTAAGAAATCTAATTTGAATAATTAATGAATTTTTTAATTAAATAATATTTTAATGAAATAATATTATTTTTATTAAATTAGTTTTTATTAAATATAAATTATTGTATAGTTTTATGAATGAAATAGTATTTTTTTAATTTTTGAAAGCCATTTTTGTCAAAACACATGAACTTTCATTAAATGTCGGTTTTTATTTTAAAAGTGAAAATTAACATATTTATATAATTATTTAGATAAAATAAATATTATCTCTAGTATCAATACATCGTAGTTATCCAATGGTGAATTTTTTATTATTTTCTGAGAAAGACATATTTTTGGATAAAAATTAATGACCATTTAAATATATATTTTGTTTTAAGACATCATAATGGCTCGTTAGTGATCTAATAAAATTATATAAGAATTATGTTAGGACAATATATGATTTATCATTAAAATAATGTGGTTTTGGGTTTGTTTTATTTATCTTACAATGCATTAATGGACCCTTCACGACTTATTAAAAATCTTGTCTTTTTAAATTATTTTTCTTGAATGTGTTACTCACCTAAACATAATCAAAAAACATTCTTTTAAGAAGTTAGGAATTTTGCCTTATAAAATATTTTTTTCGACTTTCCATTTCCAAATTCCATGGGAAAAACCATGGGATGGTTGGTGGTATGGATTAGTTTAATGTGACGTGTCCCAAACCAAAATAATAAATAATTCTCTCACCGTTACTATATAAACCCACGCATGCTCCCACATCCTCCTCACTAAAATCCTTTGGAGTTTGTCCAACCTTTTCCTTCCTCTCTCTAGAATCCTCCCAAGGTTCCCTATGCTCCCAAGAAGCCTCTCTCAAGCCGATCTCAAGACTTTGGATGCACACATCTCAGGAACGGTTTTTCCTCCTTTCTCATTTTTGTCCAATATCTTTTAAATTGATATGCTCATGTAATTTAAATTATAAATGTTTGGGTATGGTTTTGGAGCTCCCACATACTTCCCTATTTAGGTTTTAATGATGGTAGATCCCATTCTCTCTCATTAAATTTCTCAAAATTACACATGTTACTATGCGCAAATTCTGAATGGAATTTATCTCTCCTTTTTTACATTCAAGCAATTATTTTGTATCATGACTATAAATTCCATAAAAATTTTCAGGACATTTATCTATATGATCCAATTTCTGTCCATTTCATGTAAATATAATGAGATACCCATTTATCTCTTATCAACCATTTTTATGAATTCTTACATCACACCATTGTGCTGCAAAAATTGCTCCAATTTTCCAAGCCAAAGTCATTGTATAGTGAAAACCATGTCGATTTATCTATCAAGGGTATTAACCATTATGAATATTTACTTATTTATTATAATGTTTCATGTATGAATTCCACATTCTTTTATCGTGGAATAAATGATTATATTTTATGAATCCATGTTATATGATCCATGTGGCACAATTATACATGAAATTAAATGTTTGAGAAGGTTGTGCCCTTATAGCACTCCAATGAATTAGGTAAAGTATAGTATCATGATATTTCATGTGCAGTGGGTGTTTAATCATTATAATTTAAGTGAAACAAAGTTTTACTCGTGCTTTATGTGCAATGATGATTAACTCATGCTCAATGTTCAATGATCCTGTGCTCGTGCTAATTCATTGTTAAGTGTTGTTGCAACATTTTCATATTATGTTTATCATGATTTATCATGTCTTTATGTTTACAATTATAATATGATCTAATGATATTCCTATGGTCTAAAATGTATTTTATTCCTCATGTTACTCCATGTTTATTCCCTTACCGAGGTTTATATCTCAACCTTTTATTATGCATGTCATCAGGATATCAAATTCAATTATATGTAATAGGTAATGTAGTGGTAATGTACATGATGTTTTCAATAAATATATTGTTTTTCATGTCTTAAGTTGTCATTTAATGATACTAATCCCCAATGACACTAGACCTCTCTATCTTCTATGTTGTACCATGTGATGTTTATGTAATAAATTATTTTCAATTGTGTAATAAAAATATCAGGGTTGTTATAAGATTGATAGTATCTATCATGTGGTGATCAGTAAAACTATTTGGGTATGTTAAATATCAGGTCAAGTACAAAATTGAGTGGTAATTTGGGTCTTTCTATCGCATTTTTGTATCAAATGTGGGATTTTCTCAAGAGTCCTTATCTTTGGACATTGGGTATACATAATATACGATTTTTGGGACATGAGAGAAATATTGAAGTGATTTTCTATCCCGATCTTTCTAGGATAAGTCCCATGTTACCATGATATGTTTTTATGTTTGTCATATCTTATTAGTTTTTTGTGTTAATATTAGTTTATAGTGGGTTTCAGGATTGAGATTTGATTTTTCTCATGTATGAAAATTACATTGGTTTTCGTGTGTAAAAGTATACCTTTGTGACATGTTATATGAGTTCCTCATGAGGGTAAATCTGATTCTTATCATGGGAATCCAATAATGAATCCAAACATTATTGAGGTTCTTGTAGAAAGAGTACATGTTTTTTATATCATGATCCACATACTCATAATGCAGTTTTTATGTACATCCAGAAGCTATTAAAGAGATTGATCGATCATTGGAGTAATTTCATTAAAATCCAAAATGACTAAAAGTTTGTAATATACCACTAGTGACATTGTAAAAGATTGAAAAGTTTTATCAGATCATTTAAATATTTGATACACCATAGAGTATCACACTAATTTCACATCTATCACACTTGAGTTTTTGTGAAAACGACAGTGAGATTATATGGTCCCTGAATACATGAATGTGAGATTAGAGTCTATGGGTTTAAATAATCTCTTCCTAAAATAGTTTCTCCAAGATTCACTTCTATTTATAATTTTCTATAATACTTATATTTTCATCAGGGGAGCATTTAATGTCAGCATACAACAATAATTTTGCTGAGGTGATTCGGTTCTTATTAGTGGATTTCATGAATGACCAACTGAATGATCAGAAGTAACTGCATGGTTTGCGAACAAATATCAGATTATGGTTCTTTAGGATAACTATTATGAACAATGAGATGATTATATAATGGTATATGATGAAAATAATACATTTGGTAGTCAATAATAGATGGTTTTCCCCTTCACTTCCAAATAGATTAATCATCAGTGGCATGCAGATGATAAAGATGAATTGAAAGGATCATCACAAGAGAGGTGGTGGTGGTACCCACTATGAGACCTCATAAAACCTTCTAGTTATATCTCGTTGTGTGGCTTTGAATTTATATCAATAAATAATGGATAGACAAATTGAGCATCCTGGACCATTACCTATATATATGTGTTATATTTTTGGATGTTTTGGTCATTTGATTAATTTCTGTCAGGATTTGTCTATCCCACAATATATTCATGAATTGTTGGCTCCAAATTCTACCATGAATAAAATCTATGTATCTAATAATAAATATATTTATCCACATCCCTCAATATTGATTTACTATCATGTAGAGTATCTGTTTTTTATAAATATACATTTGGGTCTAGTGGTAGTGAGAGGCAATATCAGTATTAATTCCTCACTATCTATTCCTTTATTTTACATTTTTCCCATTAATTTATATCTGGCCTTTTTTATATGATAAACCTTAAAATGAATCTCATTTCCTTTTATATGGAGTTATTGACACCCCTCTGGATGATGAAATTACCCAAAATTTGGTTTCCTTCCTGATCAATATCAATTGATGATGTCAAGTTAGTTATGGATTTTCTTGTTCTCAACATAAATCTATTTGACATCATCACTTAGTTGGATTCTATTATTTCTCTATATACTACGCATTATTTTTACTATTGAAGTGTATAATTTCATGATTATAATAGGATACCACAGGTGTTTTGGTGACAGTGGTTTATACATTCGATCCGTACATGAACATTTTTCCCAATCATCAAGAGTCTATTTTAATCTATTTTAGTTGAGATGATTGGTTTTTATTCAATTTTTCATTCCCATCATTGTTAATGTATATCTTTACATGAAACTTGACCATTAATCTTAGATTCATCTAAATAGGATGTTAGATTTTACAATTTAACGATTTCTAGGTATTCATAAAATATCGATACATTATTATTATATAGAAGAAACAGAGCTAAAAGAGGGAACGATTTTGTTAGATGATTCAGTGAGAATGGGTTTTGGTCTCCCTTGTGTTTCACATTGTAAATCCATTTATAACTTTTCTAAGAAGGTGGACACTTCACTCTGACAGTTTTTGGACTATAAAAATTTGAACTAGGTAATAATTAATGACAAGAATATATTTCATCATGTAGAAGAATGTTTTGATCCATTAATGGGGGGAAATTGGTTTTTGAATATTGGAAATCTATCAAGTTATCACCAACATAGATTTTGGGATAACTATACAATAATGAATCTTTTCATGAGAATATATAGAAATTTTGAATATTTTGATATATCATTGTTTTTGAATAACTATTCTATTGATTTTATATATTTGATTAATAGAATATTATATTATAATCTCAAAACATTTGTTGTAGTGTTTATTGATGCTTTTACATTTTATTAATCATACGAGCATGAGCATAGTCATGATTTGAGTTTGGTTTTGGAAATCCAATTGAGTCACCATTTGTATGTAAAATTTTCAAAAGGATTTTTGTGTATACATGAAGTGTACTAATAATGGAAATTTTTTTATGATCATGTTTTTTCAGATGATCTAGAGGAGATATAGGTTCTTTTTCAAGGGTTGAACCATAAAAAATCATTGAGATTTGTTGAATATTTTGTCTTACTAGTTACTATAAATAGTTCATCACAAAATTCACAAAATTTGAATCAAATATTATCGTTCTAATCCTGAATGAGATGAAATTCAATTGGGATAAAAAAATTCACTCTGATTATGATGATTTTAATTGAATTCTGACATCAGCATGAATTCTGATCTTACCTGAGCTTGGTATGTCATATGGGGTTACCATTGATTCTTTTAATGTTTTTTCGGGTAAGGTTGTCATGCAGGATGATCATGTTATATCTAAAAACACACAAAATATTTGACCACATGAGAAGAAATATCCCATTATTTGTTTAGAACATTCCATAGTTTTATATGTCATTAAGTATTTTTATCATTATATTTTTGCCTATTCATTCATAGTATTTTATGACCCTACGAGTTGGACCGTAGAATGTGATATTTTATATTTCCTACAACTTAGGAAAGGAAAATTCCATTACAGACACTCTAATTTGGAATGTATCCTCATAGGCTATATTGGAATTGAAATATGTGTGGGACCTTAATGGTATTTATTCTTAGTTTCATATTGATTGTTAGAAGGATGTTTCATGAATGTTTTTGGATAGTGTTCAATGATCTCAACCTACCCTTGTGTCTATAAAGTGGAGTAAGAATTATGATGATCAGTTCATCCAAATTTGAGAAACCATTTTGGGTGGGGAGTCCATTTTTAGTTGGACTCTATATTAAAATGGTAATCTATGTCTTGGGGATCATATTTTCATCCCATCATTTATTAGTAGATAAGTTTTTATTTTATTTTTGTAGTTCTGAAATTGCCATACATTAGGTAAATATAATGATGTATTATGAAATGGGACAATGATTCTAGTGGATATGAATAATGTATGACATTTTGGAGTCAGCGTCCCTCTTTTACAGCTTCCAATTCATTATAGTAAAGCATTTGAAATCCTCTAGTATTTATGAGCCTCTTCTAGTTATGGTATGGAAATTGGATGATGTACAAATTTAATTTTATTTAGATTACCATAGAATACCAATTAGAAAATAAAATCTAATCGGTGATTTATCAATTAAAAATGTAATTTCATTTTATTCTAATCAAATAATCCAAAAAATTTATGATCTAGGTATGTTTGTAGATCATGGAATTTTGAGGTTATATGGGGATCAATTTTGAATTATATTATATAGAAATTGCATGTTTACTTTGAGATTCTCGAGATATATCAAATATGAAATGTGGAATGAAGAAAAATTGATTTTAGCTTATCATCCACATAAAGATGGTCTGACAAAGAATTTAATTTACATAATGGATGATATGATTCATTATTGTGTCTCATATTTTGCTGGATCATTGGATGTCCTTTTGGGAGTTGTTAGGTTTTCTTATAATAATAGTTATAATTCCTTAATCAAAAAACTTTTTTTGGAGGATTGTTATGGTAACCCATTCCTTTAAACTATTTATTGGAAAGAGGTGAGTGATGTTTCTTTGGTGGGAATGATTTTGGATCAAGATATATCATCAATGATTTACGATACACATTGGATCATTTTATATTGTAGAGTAGAGAAATGTCAATACCAATCAATGGTATCAGCCATTTGAGTTTTTATTTGTTGAACATGTTTTATTTAATGTTAATCCTCCATTGGTCAACCATCTCATTGTAAATAGAAAAATTAGGCTATGAGATATGCGGGACCAATTTATGTCCCCATGTGTATTGTGGAGGTTTTTTATCAGTTTTAATTTTTTGTTTATTTAATAGTAATTCATGTTGTTTTCCCCATATCACATCCTAAGAAATATTATCACGATCCTTATCTTGTTTTATGTTGGAATGATACTACGTTGTCCAAATTCTTCTATGTTTGAACATTATGTTGAGTATATCAACTGTGAGGAAATTTCTTTTGAATACCATCACATTTGTCATAGTTCTTTGAATGAATTGATCGTATTTTCATGAGTCTTGTGAACACAAGTCTTTGATGATAGATTTATTGCCCCCCCTATTTACAAGAATTAATTCTTCCTCCTGAAATCTGAGGGATTGATATTTTAATGGTGTGGAGTTTTTAACATTTCAAGGTTAACTTATATTTATTTCATTTCTATTTAAGTTTTTAGTCATTATTTGTGTGCATCTTCGGACTCTCGATGATAGAGATAATTTTTTTGTGGAAAATGAAATAATGTTCATGTTGTATGTTTGATTAAATTATGTATGTCTTGGAAAATAAATGTAAATGATATTTAAATATTCTACCCTTGTTTTTAGGATGAATAATATTTTTTGGGACAATTTATACAAGATGGTTTTCCACTAGTCTTGGTAAATTGAAAAAGGTTTTCAAGACATTGTGAAATATTTTTATGAAAGGGATTTCTAGGAATGAAATGATGGAAATGGATTGATGAATTGATCAGTAAAATAATGATTTTTTTCATATATTTGAACTTAGGTTGAAGGTATAGTAATAGGATTCAACCAATATTTTTATTGCTCATGGTTCGTTCCTCTTCTCCCTGTGGATTTTTTTCTAGGGACTTGTTTGAATTATTAGTAGGCTCACATGTTGGGATGTTCCTATACCCTATAGACTCAATGCTCATGTATACTGGATATATGAATACAAGTTTTTATATGTTATTTATGAGTATCCATTCTCTAATACACTCGTGTGATTCCTGGAGTGATGTTACAAATGATTCTTGTCCAATTTGGTATTCTACGATTTCTTTATATTGTTTTTATACATACATAGACATTCAATGAGAAATCATTCATGATATTATTTTATTTTACATGATTCATATATGAATGTATATGGATATTAAATTATTTGAGATTAATTTACTGTCATTATTTCTATATGTTGGAAATTGATAAATTAACTCGGTTTTCATGATTCTGATTTAAAAATTGTTTAACTAGAATGCCTAAATTTCGTTAATGATGATCATTCTTGGATTATTTTTCAGAGACATGTTATTGAACACATGGATTATACCCTGGTGACATTTTTATATCACATCCCATATTCTTTTTGAGATTGGTGTTGACCTTGATATGTAACTGGATATAGAGAGAGAAAATCCTCCACGAGGAGGTTCTGATGATTTTTATCATCTTACATGGGTAGATGGGGGTGAAATGGTGAGTGTTTTCCCATTCACCCACATGAAGTATGTTTTTACACATTTTTGGCAGTCTTTTGTTGTTGGACATGTACTTGTGGGTTTTTTTCTACACTCAAGATGATGGTTTCTACTATTTGTATTTAGTTCTATAATATATTTAACTATTATGTTATTGTCTCTTAAATAAATATATATGTGTGTGTATGTGTGTTTTGGTTCATTTTTGTGAATTAATATAAGAGAGATAAATCCCAATTTTTATGGTCATTTTTTAGTCATCATCCGTTGAAAATTAGGAACTCACATAATGTAGCAATGATATTTGGTTGGGTACTAGTTTGATAGAGTATTAATGTAAGTGAATAACATATCTTTTTATGAAATGATTATATAAATGAATATTAAAAATATATATAAGATTTTATTAAAAACATCATAGTGTCACTTAAGTAAATGGCTAATTTTTTTAATAACATTCCAAATATTGTGGATCATCCACCATCACCCATGAAGTAGGAGATTCATATTTATTCCATCATAAAAAAAATGAATTGTAATTTAATTGACCATTCAATCATATTATTACATAATGATGTTTCAAATATATATAAATGTTATTTTTTCATGTTCTATTTTTGATAATAAGTGTATACAAATCATTCAACCTATAATTTAGAAGGATATATTGTTTAATATGTAATGTTATCAGGAAGGAAGAAGATTAGTAATTGGTTTGAGATGAGATCACTAAAAACTATAAATAGGTTTTCTATTTAAACAAGGACATCCATGTAATAGGGGAAATTTTTTGAGTACATAAAAACTTGTTATTATTCTACATGAAAATATGCTGAATTTATTAAAACATGGAGAGTTTTCATTTAGTTTTTATCATCTAAAATTGAATCATTGTCTATTATCTTGGGGTTCAAAACAAATATGTTGAAAAATGTTTTTTATCTATGACAATTGATGTTTTGAATAAGAAATTTTATTTGATATAATATTATATAAAATTTTTAGGTAACAATAAAAACTAAATGGATGCATAAAATTAAAAGTAATGTTTCATGTTTTGGGTTCAAATGATGACGAGGATGGAGGGAACAATATCCAACTAATGGAATATAAATGCCATGAATTAAACTCTTGGGGTAAATATCAACATGGTACTACGGAATAATTAAAATTTTAAAATCCAGGTCATCAATAATATCTTTTTTGTGTATTTAAAAGGAGTCTCAACAAAATTTTGGATGATTATGAATCCCAAAATGAATTACTGATGTTTCAATGAAATAGTTGCCAGAAACATATAAACAATGGAATCTAGTGTACTTATACAAGGGTATTAATGGATAAAAATAAGGAATAAATAATAAATATTACGATAAAAATTAGATACTATTCACTCAAACTAAATGTATATGAAAAAAATAAAGTATAAAAATGGTTACAGACTAAACACACAAGAATTTAATCAACCATACAACAAATTGTGGTAGAGATATCTATGAAATTACCATTTTGTGATATTTTTTAAAAAATAACCCATAACAACTAGTACCCCTCATTATATAGAAATAGATTTTAATGTTATCCTAAACCTCCCAAAATTGAATTTAATGTGTTAACGACTATCATCGAGGGTATATTAATTATACATACGGGGGGATTTACATACAAAATTTTAAAAAAACTATAATGGGAACCCCAATAATTTCCATTATTACATAAAATTAAAATACCAAAATTGAAATTTCATTTTTTTTAATCCAAAAAAAATTATTACTAAGAAAACTCATATGACGATGAAAATGAATGACCACAACTGATAAACAACTTCCACAAGGAAGGGATCCCTAACTCGATCACTAAATCCCTCTTATTATCTTAAAAATATGATATATATATATATATATTTACATAATGATGATCATATAGGTATACTATGAATTATCCTCCTTGATACCAATAATGAAAATGTGGAAGAACCATACTAAATCCCAATTGAATAAATGGAGGAAATCATTTCATTGAAAATATAAAGTGAACCATATTTTCATCATTGAAATGATTTGAATAATTTTAAGGTAATTATGCAGTTACAAAAAGGTGACAATGCATATAAGAAAGGTAAACCACTACAAAATTCAAGTGTAAGTAGTTACCCAAGACCGTAATACCTAGAATCATGCATCTCCCATGAAAAACAAAATCAATAAATATCATCATTGATAATATGTCACAACCACACCATCATTCTATTAATAGTAAACATAATTGAATACTTAAATAAACCACAAAATTATCTAATTTATATAGTAAGATAGTAATAATTAGAGTCATTACATCCTTTTTTATTTCACACAACATATTTAGATATTACAATTCATTTATATAAATATATTTTGTAACATTCATCAATAATGAAATAAATAAATGTTTTACTTTATAATTAATTTTAAAAACAATCAAATCCATATTTTTTATAACAAAAATCATTTATTACATTTCTATTTACACGTCATATTACTATAATACATCATAACCTAGAGTTGTGCACATATAAAATATATTTATATAAGAAAGATATTGGTAGAGGAGTTATAAATAATCCACAAATTTGAAATCGTTGATATAGAGATGAAACAAAAAAACACAATAATATAAGGTAATCAATCCCGAGTTGACTCTGTAAGGGGTGTGTAAAAAAAATTGATCATAATGAACATTTATCACACTAAATTTACTGTTGTATCTATATAAAACTATACATATACTCTAGAAAATATCCCACATAAAAAATAAAATTACAATACTATTGAAAGATACGTAATTCCATTCAATGCAATATGAATAATGAATAATAATTTAGTATAATTATTTTTTACTATTTTAGTTATCAATCCTTTCCAATTAACTCATAATCAACGGTAGTTTAATATATTTACATCAATGGGAATGTATTAATAATATAAAATAATAATTAATGATTTCATATATAATAACTATAACCATAATCCATTAACTATCATACAATTTAATATAACATTACATAATAAACACCCATTCCAATTATTTATATATTAATTAATTATAAATCTATAAACATTTGAATTCTAGAAGATAACCACGACTAACTCAAAGAAAAAATATACCTGAAATGAAATATGTTGTCTTTAAATAGAAGTAAATATAGAAAAAAATATATAAAAAACAAAAAAGAGAGGATATAAACTCATTATAGACATTTCATTATAATCCTATGACCATGTAGATGTCATATACAGTATTACATCATCATTTACATCATAGAACAACCACAACCATAATAAACAAGTCAACCATATTCTAATAATCCTCCCATAACATGGCTTATTATAATTCAAATTAAGGAGACCATAAATCAAAATAAATGAACGGTTTAAAATCACATTTCCTGTAATAATTAATATAACATATAAATGAATAATTATCCCAAAAAAATGTATACAAAAAAAAATTGGACATTAATTAACCATTTTATTTGGCTACATCATATATTATTTTTAACCAACATGATTTACCAATACATTATAATAAAATTTCAACAATAAAAAAATTCTATGAAATTGAAAAAATAGTGGTAATAACTATTGTAAAAGTATTCTAAATGACCCTTTAATTGTCATAAAAACATAAGGAATTATTGTTAACTCAATACACGTGTCAGTAATTATAAAAATATTATTACAAAATTTAAATTGAAAAAAAGACATGAATTATAGATATTATAATGATTTAATATATTCTAAATAATGAACAATCATGATTTCTCAAAAATAACACAATGAAGCCATAATCAATACATGATTAATATCCAGAAAATAACACCTACCTTTCAATATATCTCTATTATTAAATAATATATTATTAAATTTTATAGGTAAATATCAATTATTTACCCAATATAAATTTGTTAATAATTATTCCACATAAACATATAATATAAAATAGTTTCTTTGAATAAACTATCTTGATATAAAGCATCAATATTTATTGACTTGGAATAAATGAATAGATAATGGACAAAAACATAAAAAATATTGAGAAATTTTAAAATCATAAGGAATAATCCAATAGTTAATTATAAATAAAAAATGTATATGAAACCTATCAACCACGAGTATATAACATCTATATAATGTTTGATGAAATAAGGAATGACCATAAAATTATAAATAACATTGTGAAATATTTTTTTGAGGGTCATCTATGTATAATAAAAAACAAAAGGATTCATTAAAGAGGCATATAATGATACAAATTTATCCCTAATACATCATGAATCTAAAAGAAAATGATGGAATTAGATAGGTTCATATATTTAAAATTAATTTATGTGGAGGTCCAATAAACATAGTGTCACAGAGTAAAATAAATCCACCCCGTCATAGTGGAATTAATATCCCAGGATCACAATGTCATTCTTTTATATCGCTGCCCAGTTTATAATTTTCAATAATTGTTTAATCATAAAATAAAAGCGGACTACGGTCTGTTAAATTTTTTCATTTCATGCTATTAAAAGATAATATAATCAAATTATATCAGTATTCTTTATTCATTATCCATGTTGAACACTAAAACTCAACCCAATTTGGCATATGTGTTATAGTTTAATGAGATCCAATAAGGTAGAAACAAGGATCCAACCTCCATGTAATTACCATATAAAAAACATATATATCATAATTATAAATTGAAAAATAATTTACTTTGGGTAGAAAAAAATATAATAAATGAATACCTTTATAACAATTTCAGAAATATCCAACTCAAAATTCATATATACATGAATAACATTTAATATTTTGGGAATATATATATATATCAAAATAGGAATACCATGGTTAGACACACTCAAATATATTTTTCCTATGAAATAAAAATTACTCAAATTATGACATATCCACCTAGTGAAAATTCATGATGTGACATACAATTTCATACCAAAACATTACTATTCTACAAAAAACCAATGTTTTTCATATCATTTATTCTACATGCATCAATAATAATAATGATCACTACAAATACACTATAAAAATTCATTAAATTAAAATGGGATGATTTGGTAAATTTTATCCACAACATTTATAGCCTATGTGTTTGACACTTCTATAATTAAACATTTCTTGAAATATCACAACAAACTGAAATAATTCCTCCCTTGATACGATTTTATTGTTTATTGGTCATTAATTGAATCTCAAAACTGAAATTTTAAGTACTATATTGAAATTTTTTAATATATTTCCATATAATATTCTATCACATTTCATTATACAAAATCTTGTAGAATAATGAATATTCTATTGATAATATTTCGAAATCATGGGTATTTTTTCAAAATTAATAAGAAAATATTTCTCAAATAGATTTCACAAAGGAATCATCAATAATGAATACGTGATTATTTTTAATTAGTATACTAATTTATTTCTAGATTATTTTTTATGTATTACCCTAGAACATGTGTTACTATTATAAATTGAAATTTTAACCTGTGGAAAAATTATATAATAAATCCCATATAAAAATTCATCGATTAAGATATATTTATTAAAAATAATCAAAATGGTGATTTGGATATATGTTACAAATTCAATAGTATATCTCCATTTGGTACAATAGTAATCATTTTTTATTATAAAAGATGAATTTATAAAAAAAATCACATGTAACTGAGTGGTTAAAAATGATATATATAATGATTAATAATATACAACGGGTTATTATTGTCTTTTTAAATCATCTTGATTGAGATAAATATATTTATATTTTTTTTTAAAATCCCTGATACACTCAAATGGTAGGAGAGAAATATGATAATCAAAATATTCCCTTCTATTTTTTGTATTGATTATATAGGATTCAAGTGATTACATTTAGTGTCAACATGCCCCAATTAAAATCACAAAAATTAATATAATAATTTCCTATGTTTCCAAAATTTTCTTTGGGATTTTATTTAATTTTTATTTATTAATTTAATATATGATCAATATTACACATTAAAATTATATTAAGATTGTTTAAATGAGTGTTTTGAATAATATTTGGTTTTATAAATTCTATAAGTGTGAAAATTTGATAGAACATGTTACAGTTTAAGGGAAAGTGATCCGAGTTGATGGAATTAAATTGTATAATGGTGTATGTTTTGTTTATTAAGATAACATTAATAAATAATATATCTAATATATTACATCCCACCAAAGAAAAAATTATAATAAAAACAATATATTTTATTAATATAAAATATTATAGTGAAATTTCAAAAAATAAAGCATTACATACCTTATATTGACTACATAAATTATATGTTGTTAAATTAAAATGGTAAAAAAATAAAAAATAAAATCATTAAAAATAAAAGATCAATTTTATCATCTTCTCCATTTCGAATTAACATTAGTATATCTAACAATACAGGGATAATAAAATTAATGAAATACGAAACCATTATCCAATATAGAAAAATAGTATTGTTATATATTAATTGATAAAGGAATTAATGTTTTTAGTTTTCCAAAATAAAGAAACAAAATTTCATAGTAATAATTATGGTGGTTAGAAAGATTGTAATTTGAAATATGGTTAGAAGACTATTATTTTTGGAAATAAAGGCATAAAATATGTGCACTAAGGTATTGTATTCATAGAAAGAAAGATTAATATTATTTTTTATAAATAATATTTAATTAAAAAATATAATATAAAATTTTAATAAATAATAATATCTTAAAATAACGAAAAATAATTTAATATCATTAAATTTGAAAAAAATATATGATAATAATACAAATAATAAAAGTTTAATTTAATTAGGATAATATCATTGAATAAAACATATATTTTACTTAATAAATATTTTTAAAAATGTACTTTATATATTTTTAAAATAAATAAATAATTAATAAAGAATATATTTTATTGAATATATTAATAATATAAACAATTAAATAAAATAGAAATATTATTATTTTTATTTCACATGTATTAATAATAAATTCATTATATTCATAAATGTTTTTTATAAAATTAACCTTTTCATTGTAATAAATTTAATTTATGACTGTAAATATATAATGGATGAAAAATATTATATATTTTTTTATTAATTTTACATTAATATAAATTTAATTTTTATATTGATATTAAATAACAAAATTTATATTTATTTATTTTTCTATAGATGTAGTTTTCAAATATATAGTATCATTATATTTAATGATTAATTTTCTCATATTTAGATAATGAATTTGATTAATGGAAATGGAAATTTTAAATTATAATGTAACATTTTTATAGAGATAATCTTAGTTATATATGAATGAATTTTTACTATTTTAATACATTAATCAATATTAATAGTGGGAAACATTGGTAATTTATGATTCTCTATTTTTTATGAGTACATAATTCGTAGACCTTATTGAAAGAATTCATGTGGTTTAAATTCATACACCCAAAATTTACGAATATTTCCTATACTAAATTTCTAAAATAACATGAAACTCTATCTTTACCCATTACTTGAACATCATTCCCATGTAAAAGTCCCTATATCCCATTAATTTAAAATGATAACACAACCTCTAACCCCATAACAAAACTCTAATTCAAAATTATCATAAAAATCCAACCATATTTTGTTAAATATTGTCTTGTTACATGTTTATAGACATTTTTCCATAATTATTCCTTATTTACACCCATTACAGTGAATTATTCATATGATGATTCAAACACAAAACTCGAGTATCAACCACTAAATCACATTATCCTATATTTTTCACATTCAACCCCCTTCTAAACTATTCTTATCATGAAAATATACTAAGATAATTAACATTATGATAAAAAATATACATTCATGAATTATCTGTTATCTATCTCCCCCTCAACCAAGAAAAAATTCAAAATTGGTCTCATGTTACATGAAGACAACAACCACCATTGTTTAATTGTTTATATTTTGTTCATCACATTATGTGGTTGGTTATTGGAGTGTCTCATATATATAATGATTTTATTTTTAATAAATTATAAAAAAACTGGAAATAAATTGTTACTTACCTTAATTTCATTATGTCATTTGAATAATTAAAATGTCCTAGATGTACATGAAGACCACCTCCTGCATGGATTTTGTTTATCATTATTCTTATCCACATACTAGGATAGTTATAAAACATATCATTCATATATATAATGTTGTTGTATAATTTTTTTCATGTATGTTATTCAAGAATGTCAATGGAAAAATCAATGATCATTATAAAATAATTCATTCAAATAAGTAAATTTCTGAAAAAAAATGTTTACTAATGATTTCAACTTGGTTAGACATAAATAAATATCACATTGAATAATATTGGATAATTGAAAATATTTATATAAATTATATTGAATTACATTAAAAAACCCATGTAAAAATGAGTGCTTTGTCAAAAAAAAATTATTCAACTTCTCTACTATAAAACACATGTGAAACTATTTAATTTTCTAACGTATAGTGATCAAAATAAACTATTATAAGAGGGGTGAATGATTATAAATGATGTATATAAATGGTTATATAATTGAATATGTTTCCAAAATAAGTTATTTAGAAGGGGTTTTCATTATATATTATAGTTTGGATATTTCAATTATCCTAGCAGTTTTGTTATGAGTTTCCTCATCTCAATTTACCTTCATTGAGATTTTTTTTGTACCCACCACATTCATTTTTATGTGTGGTATCTATATGTCACATGGAGGAATTTAATTACTATATTAATAAATATGAATTTAATTTAGTATTACAAATAAATTCATCTCTTCCATTTAGTTTAAATTTGAAATATTCAAAATAAAAAATAGTTTATGCTAAAATCTCACACTTTATCAAGATTGGATATGATTGAATATCTAATGCAGTAAATTTATGATCATTCATTCATTAACCCTACATAGTTTCTATCATCAAGTTGTTTATTTTTTAAGGTATTTATTCAATTTTTATCCACATTATTATATAAAAATTCTTACATTTTTCTTACAAAAACATGACATTATTTCTCCATTTTTTGTTGAAAATTATTTTATTCTATATCATTATTAATAGAAATAATTTTATGGATGCAAATATAGTTAATTAACTAAATTATAATGTTATTTTCTACTATAATTTAAAGTATTCATAATATTTTGAAACTAATATTCTTATCATTTTCTAAATGTTTCATTATTTTTCTTCTTAAAAATTCGTAGCAATGATTTATTTTTAATGATTTATGGAATGAATATATTTTCTTAACAATATATAATATAATCATATGGGTTCATCTAAGTCATGAATATCAATTTATGTCATGTAGAATCATTTTAATTTTTATTATTTTTTGATAATTTTCTAAAAAAATGACACTTCATCAATATTTTTATATAAGATTTCAATTCATTTTAAAAAATATTTTTTATTCATGTCATCATACATGAATTATTTTTTCTTCAATAAGGATACTAACTTATTATACCATCTATATTAATTATTTTGGATGGCTTATTATCACTCCTTATCATTTAAGATTATTTAATTTTATTATTTCTGGGATTCAGTTAGCCTCAATGAGGATCCATTTGAGTTCTAGTTTAAATTTTCTATTTTTTATGAGTTTGGTGTCCTTCAGATAGGTACGTGGGCACTAAATGTTTGGAGGTAACCACGTGGTCATACTAGGTTCAATTTTCATTTCCAAATCTAAAATATAAATAATATTTTTTAGAAATAAAATAAGGTAATTGTTTGCACTATAATAAGAGTAATATTATTGTGTAGATAACAATATTATTATTATTGAAGGAATTATTAATATTATTATTATTCACATAATATTCATTGATATTATTATTTCTAAAAAAAGTAAATCAATATTATTTTGTTTATAATAACAATAATAGGGTTTTATTTTATGTTTTATGATTATTATGAATAACAAAGTTTTAATATAATATGAATTTTAAAATAATACATTCTAATTAAAATTATAACATATATGTTTATAATAATATTAATAATCTTAATAATAATATTATTATTATTATTATTAAAAACAAAACTATGATACCCTAAACCTGCACACCCCATTTTCATACGACTTTTGAACACACACCCCACTTTCTTATTGCCTACACGACCTCGGCCCCATGCGGCGGCCCTCTATTGGCATACCCTCCACTGTTGTTCCATCCATCTCCCCATGTGAATACCCTCTTTATCATGCCTCCTCCCTACACAAAATAGGCATTATAAGATTAAAATATTACGGTGAGGGTTTTATTTTACGATTTCCATAATCAACCAATCTTTTTTAATGTATAAATTTTCTATGGTTGTTGTTGCCTATTATAAATGAGGGGAAGTGAACACTTTTAATTTTATAAAATAATAATGTTTAATGAAATTTTTTACATTCACCTAGGTTCAAAAAATTCACCATTATATATATTAGAATATGTAAAGTACGTATATTCCAATTAATTATAGTGTTGGATGTTTTTTGGATTAGTTTTAAGCATTTCAATTTTAGGATAACCACATGTCAAACCCATTTTTACCATAAATGTGGTAAATAGTTTTTTCTATTTCCACAATTCATTTTGGATAAAAATTTGTATAGACATATTAGATAAAATAAATTATTTTTATTCATAATATAGTATCATTTATTTAAAATTCAGTTCACATAAGTTGAATAATTCAACATAAAATTATTCTTGTAGATACGATGAGAAAACTATTATTCATTAGGAGAATGATCAAATGATTAATGTATTTTAATAACCAAAATCAATATAAAATTTATTTAAATTACATATATTGGACTAATATATATATATATATATAATTTCACAAACTTTACTTTTTAACCATTATTAAAACTCTATGGGTTTTTAGAGGCATTTATTGAAATGGATATTCATAATAAAAACCCAAATTTTACAGTTTTCAATAAAATATTTATCTTTTAATAAAATTACAAAAAATTCACTAAATATTAATTTTGACATCTATATTTGAAAAATGAAATTAATTTTGATCCTAAATTTAAAAATGTTTCAGAATATTATTTATAAATTATATGTGTAGAGAATTACCCAACCACCTTTTAGAAAAATACCATTTTTTGTGAAAAATTTCATTTAAATTAATTTTAATATTATATTCTTTATCCTCAGTATATTACCATTGAATTTATTATATTCATGTTTGAACCATATAATTTTCAAAATTTGATTTGTAATCTTTTTTATCTACATATTAATTGTATTGTTATAAAGGACAGTTTTAAAAATAATATTTTAATAGAGTATCATATTTAGATCAAATTCAGTGTTTCATAGATTTTATACTGCTGATGAGATTGAATTTTTTAAAAAATAAATTTATCACAATGTATAATTATTTTACATTTATTTCAAATATTTTGTTGGTTTAATATTTTTTATCTATAGTTTTTGTGAATCCTTTAAAATCCATTTTTATTACACATGAGTAATCATGTATCCACTTAGACGAGATACCTATTATGCTTTGTATAGTATTGAAAAAGTTATAGTTATTTTTATTTTAATAATAATTTACTAATCATAATACAATTCAATGATAAGTTTATGGTTCACCAAACAAGGATATTTAATACAAATATATATCATTAAGGAGTAATATAATTTTATTTAATAGAGTTTCATCAATTCAACATAAAATATGAACATAACATTACAAAATGTGAACAACGAAACAATAATAATTTGAAAATTTTCAAATTAATGGGTTATCCAGAACCACAAAAATTTGTGAAGGTGATTGGATATCACTATCTATAAATAATTATTAGGTTAATATATTTAACTACATGTATATCATGAAAGGGTGTATGAGTTATCCGAAAAAAAATTTCCAATATGGTAAATGATCAATCATCATATATAAACTATTTAATATTATTATTAATTATATAATAAGAAGTCCATAATAGTTAATGTTCTATCATCATATATAAACTATGGTAAATGTTATATAATCATATTTAAGCAATGATAAATGTTCTATCATCAAATTTTCACTAATTTTTAATCATGAAAAGGGTGAGAATGACACCAATAATTATAAATTTTAATATATTTATCCATTTTTTCACAACTCTTATAGAATTTTTTTTAATAGATGATCACCATACATTTATTAGATTATGAGTGGATGGGTTATAATTGTCAATAAATAAACACAAGTGAATGATATATAGTGTTATATAATAAATAAAAAGTCAATAGTATATCAACATTAATAAACAGTTATATGTTAATGAGATATCATTATATAGTATCAAAATCATGAATCAGAGGGTTATCATAATTAAAATTTCTAAAACAAATTAATAACATTTAAATATATATAAACCAATGAATACTGGAATTTTTGATAAACAACTATCAATATAAAATAATTTTATCAAGTCTCAATAAAACATAAAATCGATATTCAATAACTAAGAATAAAATACCCATATTGTTTTACAATTATTCTTCATTAGATCCATTATTCTTCCCCTGGAATTACAAAAAATTCCACACAACCACAAATCATAAAATTTCCATGTTGAACGGGATAAGATCTTCTCCCAAATTACATAATGAGGAAAACTCTCCCCAATCACACCACTAGTACATTTGCATCATCCATGATGAAATTTTTATAGTGATTTCAAAATGGGAAATTTCAGGAGTAGTTCAAATCATATCATCAAACATAACCATAAATAACAATGTTGTTATGTCATGTTCATAAAAATATTTAGTCAACTAATTTCCCCAACATTATAAAATTTTACAGAAGGTATATTTTTTATAAACATAAAAATAAATGATTGTCTCTCTTGATTATCCAATACCCCCAATATGGAGAGGAATATATCATATTATTTCTACAACATATCATTCCAAATTTTAAAAAAATATTATTTTCTCAAATATCCTTAATAAAACCACAATCTTATAACACTGGTAGCATAAATATCAATAAATTTTTCTTTTTAAAAAATTTAAACCATTGAGGAAAAAGGTAACATGATTTTTTTTGTAAATATCTCATTCCAAGAATAGATTCTCCTCAGATAAAAAATTTATTCATGTATTTTCAATATAAATATACATGTTTCTTTGGTTGATCTCTACTAGTAACAATTATATATAAAATATATCTCAATTGAAAATGAAAATTATACTTGAGTAATAAATTCAAGGATGGAAATAATTTTTGGGTATAAATTTTATTTAACTAAATATCCATTATGAAATAATAATTGATCAATGATTATAAATCTACCTGCAACACATGAGAAACATATATGGTTTCTATGATATCCCTTCATGTGCTCACATTGACACATGGACCGTTGTAATCAATATTCTGAACCATTAAACACATATGAAATCCTGATAATATACATCTGATGGAGAGAAATAATGAATTGAGGGAAATACAATAAAAAACCTACAATATTTTTTTACGATTTAAATCATCCATTAAATTGGATTATAATGTCATTATTCTTATGATATTGAGAAGAAACAAAAAAATTGGTTGAATTAATGTGTTGTATCAAACAAATATGTAATGAATCCATGTTAAATATACTATTTTTGTATGACCAATTTATTGGATTTAAATGTGTTTAATCTAAATACATCACACAATGAAATGATTTAGATACACCAAATTATATAGTGGAGAATGGGGGATGTTGGAATTTAAATGAGGATCTTTCCTGAAAGAACATACGAGGGTGTGATAATACTTATTTATGAAATTTTATATAAAACAAAATTGTGGGTACTCAGTAGTCGAAAAAAATGTCCAAGTACCCTATTTTACAACAATGGTTGGTTCTAATGATATAATAAGATGATTCTTCCACTAGGTTTTCCCCGTCTGATAAAAATACCATTGAGTACCCCAATTCAAGAATATAGGGTTAAATGTGATATTTGTTAATGTTTTAATATTTTACTATTATGATATGTTTTGAACATTCTATTTCACATCCTCTTCTAAAAACATCAATGTCTAAATAGAAATGAAATAGAAATGAAAATAAAACATATTTACATTTATATTTCTTCATTTATATAGGTAATTAGAAACTCCTTATTATAAAAATACTCATCCTATAAATGTTACTGAAACATTTATTGTGATAATTTTTTCCTGGAATCTGTCTTCGCTTCCCATTATCGTATCCCACCACACACACAAAAATTATTAAACTGAAATAAAATATTATAATATCAATCTAAAATCTAAATTTATTAAAAAAATATCATCAACCCACCACATGATTGTGTTTAGAATATTTTGTTGGACTATGAATTATAATGTAATTTGATGAAATCATCCTTGTGTATATATCTCTATCATTTAGATATATAATTTCACCTAACCACGTGCATTTTATCACCAATTCTATAATTCATTGTTACAAGAATAATTACAACTGACCCAAATCTCACCCAATGTTCTACGAGATATTTCTTAGAACCAAATCATACATATAATTTTCAATTACAATTTCTTCTATCAAATTATATATATATATATAATATTTTTCAATGATTTTATTATTAATTTATATTATACTATATATAGTAAATTTAAGGTTAATATTTCATGTAATTTAATTATTATTTCCTATATTTTATGAGAATTTATTAAAACAATGATAATAATATTAATAATATTCCATTGGTTTTAGAAAAAACTATTTAAGTAGACATTGATGATATGTTCAAATTAGTTAGTGGAATCAATTAAATTTTAAGAAATATTCTCTAGATTGCTTTATATGGTAATATAAATTATATTAGATTATACTAATTAATTTTCTATTAATAATAACATATATTTAATAGTTCATTTTTTATTTGTATCAGAGACCATGAGTGTTGGAATACTAATTTTAAATCTTCATTGAAATATTTCAATGATTATGTGAATCGGTGAATGTTAAAAAACATAATTATTTTTCTTTTGTGTGAGGTTTATTGTACCATATGAACAATTAATGGTTTGAAAATATTTGATTGATCAGTATATGATGTTTCAATTCCAGGTATAGAAAAATAATATATTTTGACTTTTAACAATGAAGGAATTTACATGGTTGTATTATTATCCATAAAATATGAGATCAAATATATCCCAAAAAATAAATGAAATAATAAATAAATAATAAATGGATGGTGACAAAATACATGAATCAATAGTTAGGTGATATTTTTTAAACTATTGGTTTTTTGATATTTCATATTTCTATGAATTATTCAATTATTCCCACTTATAAATCCCGCATTATGATATTATTGAACATTAAATACAATATAAATTTTCACATTATGTTTTTATATGAATAAAAAAATCTAATGGTTTCTCACCCATTATATAATAATGAATTTTAACGAATTTTTTTTCTTAAATTTATTTATATGATTTCTTATCAAGATATTAAAAATGTATTTCCCTCCATTTCATAATAATGTAACAAAGATCTACTAAATATATAATATAAATAAAAGATATATACATTTTAATGTGTACAGTTCATGTAAATGTAATCAAAAAAAGAAAATACATTAATCAACTCCCACACTATTTACAACTTTAATCCCTAAATCCATGGGAAATACCATAGGTAATCCACTTCTAAAGGACCTTGGTTTTCGAAACTCTTGTAGTACATTAAAATACGCAACCAATAGTGTGTTATTTTATTCTCTATCCATTATAAATAATAAATCATATAACATTAGAAGAAAATTTTGATTGTGAAATATTAAAATCATAGTGCATAAGATTATTATTATATCTGACTATTATCATAGTTAATATCAATTTTTATTAGAGTAATAGGTTTTAAAAAACAACGAACAGTTATGGGGTCAAGTAAAGACCATGAATTCTTGTGGATAATTTTTTTTCTAAATACATGGGAATTTTACGAGTCCGTTTAATCTGATGACGAGTTATTTCGTGGCCCAGTGTTCCCTGAATCAATTTCTAATGTTTTATTTGGTTATGTTCAGTAAACATTTGAGTGGGTTTTTATAACTTTTCAACCGGTGCTCAGAATTGAAATTTGAGGGCACCGTTGAACTCGTAGTGCCAGTATTCAATTAGGGAGACATTCAACTCGATAGTAGTTGGACGAGAGTAGAAGTTAGATTTTGGGTTTTTGTGAAAAGTAATAAAATAAAGCGAGTTTTCATTTTATTTCATTAGAGCTTCCATGTGGTGTTTGGTGGTTAAAACTTCCTCATGGGAGTAGGAAGTGGGATCACCACACCTTATCCTCCCATGTGAGGTTATGGTGGTAGAGCCCACCCAAACATAACCTCTTGAGAAATGCTACAACGTTGGGATCACCTGAGAGCTTAACCCCCTATTGATGGAAGAGAGTAAAATCTATCAACTCTACCTCATTAATGAGGGAGTTCCAAATGAAATTACTTTAATTCAATTGTGCCAATATCCCCTAATTAGTTTGTGCCAAATCTCATGAATTAATTTGGGGGAGCCAATTAATTTAATTCTTCTTTTTGAATTTTGGTGCCAACAAAATATTAGATAACTCAGTCTATTATTATTTAACATGGCATTTGAGTGGATGTGGGGAAAAATTATAGCTTGGGAGGATTAGAATCTTCTCAATAAAGAACAAAGAACGTCAGCAACAATTCTTCTTTGACTTCTTCCTGGACTCCTACTGACGTCGACCGTCTTCCACATCGGACGCAGATCGGGTTTGGAAGCATGCGACAGACGAGACGAATGACGATTCTCTTAGTCTACATTTCGTGACTCCATAAACGAATGATGAATGACATACAATGGCAGAGGATTTACATTTAGTAATATTCGTTTTCATTTTCTCATATTTGTTTGAATGAAATTAAAGCAAAGTATTGATAATAATTGATGTTCATCAAACTCCTTTGATGAACCAATTTATATCACCCCAAAATGCGGAGGGTGCATGAAAAATTAACATGGGATGAATCCCTATAAAGAACTCTTTGTGGTGAATCATCAGCATGGAGATAAGGCGATGAAACGACTAAGGTGGTGACGACCAATGGCATGCTACCCGCAGCCTCTGTGAATCGCACCGCCCCCACGACGCTCTGGTGCGCCGTGCTGAACCGCTTCCCTCTGGACCAGCTTCCCTCGCTTCGCAGTCCACCGGAGAACCGGCCATGCTACCCCGATCGTCACCGTTGAAGGCTTCGCCGGCTGAACCTCGTCTCTCCGTGCCTTTCCTAGCCAGGCCCTACCTGGCAACACCCACCAAGCCACACACCGCCTGTCCACGCGTCTCATAGTCGATCACTAATAGGCCGCCCCCTGCCTGGCCACGCGCCACCTGGCAGCGCCCCGCTTAGTCACGCCCCCAACGTCGCGCCCCGCTTGGCCGCGCCCCGCCTAGCCGCACCTCGCCTGGCCAACTTGCTGCCCGGCTACCCTGCTGGCCTCCTCACGCATCACCTCGAACTGACTACCTCGTCGGGCTCCACGCACGCAGCCCCGAACATGCTGCATGCCGACCTCCGCGCACGCCTCTGGTGAACTGGCTCCCTTGAGGCCTCCCAAAATAGCAGGCACCCCTGGCCCCCACACGGCACCCCGGTCAAACCAGCCAGGCCCCGCCCATTGTGCTGAGCCGCGTAGGGCCTTGCCCTCATGATGGACTAGCCCTGACCAACCCTGAGCCCGGGACGAAACGCCCTCGCGGCCAGCTGGGCTGGGCCCAACAGGCCGAGAAAAACCTAACGGTCTGGCCCTCCCAATGGGCTAGGCCAGACCCAAAAGGTCTAACCGGGTCAATCCAGACTGGGTCGGCCCAGACTGGGTTGGGTCGAGTAGGTCTGTCCAGGTCGGACTGGACCTGGTCCCACTACTGACCGTTTAATTTCATTGGCAATATCATTAGCACCGGACGTCTGTTTGATGAACCGTCAGTGGAACTTGTATTCTTAGATCATTAAGGTCCATTTGAGTATACCCCACTAGAGTCTGGGGTAATATTGAGATACATTTCTGTTGGATCGTACAAGAATCCAACTGGTCCCCTCGAACTAAAATGATAATAACTCACAGATCGAGCATCTGATTGACGCGCCATCAGATGAATTGAGTCCTCTATGACGTGGCGAACCTTTGAGATACTTCTACAAGGGACTTTGCGACAGTTGGAATTTCGACCTGCAGTTCGTGGATCGAATCCTCCCGGAAACGAGAAATCATTGTGCAGAGACGTACTAGCTGGCTGAGAACAGATGACTACGAACCGATTCGACTAAGAGTGATTCGACTAGCCTAGTGGGGAGCACCTTGGTGTCGTAGCAGACCCACGATGGGAAGGTCCTCTATGTGAGCGGCGCAGACCCATGATACTCGATAGGAAGAGTACCTCAGAATTCTATGAGAGAGAGAACCTCTGTGTGACGCGGTAGACCCATAGTGGGGAGCACCACTGTGTGGAATAGTATACCCATGATACTCGATAGGAGGAGTACCTCTACAGTCCACGAATAGTGGGAAGCACCTCTGTGTGATGCGACAGGCCCATAGTACTCGATGGAGGAGGAATACTCCAGCTTCAGAGGTTTTGATAGTGTGATTGGGGATGTTACTTGATACTACAGCTAGAATAAAATCCTAGTAAGAGTGGAGTCAGTAAATTTAGTGTTTAACTCATGATTGATATTGATTTCTTGGTATGTTAGTTATATGTATGGGCATATACCTAAGTGAGGCTATTTGTTTATTTCATACTTTGTGGTTTATCCTTGTTGGATTTTGTGAGACCAGGAAGATCTAGGGGTCCCTAAAGAGCATCATTATACTCACCCCTGCACGGGAAATGCCTGCACAACATTGTGTTGGTTGCAGACGATAGACATTGCTGACAGAGGATCAGAGTAGCGGGATTGGACAGTACCTGTAGGTGGACCTTACGAAGAGTCGGTACACGGAGGAGATTGATGGACGTGATGTTCTGAGGAGGATATCTTTACGTACCCTTTAGGTAGTAATCCTTGGAGGAAGACCTAGTAGCTGTATTACATTTTTCTTCATTTGTACTTGTTTTTCAGTTGTACGGGTACATTCTTGTTGGGATTGTATTTCTAGCCCCTAATACTTTTCTGCACTTCTTTGTATATAGTTTTTCATAGTGATTTACCTCATCTCATAATATGTTGAGTGTGTTACACATTATAAAGTCAATGTCTTCCCAATTATAGGGATTTACCTCTCTGATGATTGTCGCCAGCCCATGACCTATGGAATATGGGCATGGGGTAATCACAACATGGGCAAAGGGGGAGAGGTCGTGACAAATTGGTATTAGAGGTCATTAGTTGAGTTTATCTCTCTATGCCTCACTTGATAGCAAGTGAAGGCGGCACATCAGGTACCAGCTGGATTAGATCTGCCTTTAGAGGTCCCATAGTGGAACTGGGAAAATATATCCATGGACTTCGTGAGAGGGCTTCCATGTACGTCCCGGGGACATGACTCTATTTGAGTGATTATTGACCGACTCACCACGTCAGCTCAATTCATACTGATCAATGATCAAGAATCATTATAGGGCATGGGAAGCCTCTAAATGCATGATATTATGCGGCTACAAAGAGTACTTTATTCTACTATCTCTAATCATGACACATGATTTACTTATCAGCTATGGAAGGGGTTATAGGAAGCTACCAAGACCCATCTTTGTTTGAGAACCGCCTTCCATCCTCAGACGAATGGTCAGATTGAGTGGACCATCCAGAACCCCTAGGTAATGATGCATACTTGTTTCCTCGACTTTGGTCATAGATGTGAGGATCACTTGCCTTTGATTTAGTTTTCCTACAACTACAGCTATCACTCTACCATCAGAATGGAACCTTTTGAAGCGTTATTTGGCCGACCGTACAGATCACCCTAGTGCTGGACTGACCCTGGTGAGTGAGCATTAGTGGGACGAGAGATGGTATGAGCTACCACGAAGAAGGTGTAGATCATCCAGGAGCAAATTAAGACTTCATAGAGTAGGCATAAGTCGTATGCCGACCGTAGAAGGAGACCTCTAGAGTTCGAGGATGGCAACCACGTATTTCTATGGGTCTCAGCTCAATGTGGTTTAGAGGGATTTGGCCGAGGAGATAATTTATCTCTGAGATTCATCGGACCTTTCCAGAACCACATCAGTCTAGGCTAGGTGGCTTATAGCTTCTCTCTTCCACCTCAGTTGCACAGGTGGCATGACGTTTTCCACCTATCCCACCTGAGGAGATACGTTCACGACCCTTCTCACATCATCTACCATGGAGAGTTGGACATCGATGATGGGGTGACTTTTACGGAGGTTCCAGTGGATATTGATGTTTGGAAAATCGGGTTTTTCATGGATGGTCGAAACCACTGCTGTGAATTCTTTGGAAGCATGGGAACCTCTAGGAGTTCACATGGGAGCGTGAGGCTCAGATATGTGCTCAGTACCCCCACTTGTTCCCATAGTTGAAGTTGTAGCTTATGGGGATGTAAATCCTTGAGGTGGGAAGAATGTAAAGAACCATAATTCCTGTGGAATTTTTTTATAATACAAGTAAATTTTACAAGTTCGCGAAATCAGAAGGTGTGTGATTCTGAAGCCCAGTGGGCCCAGAATCAGTTTTTGACATTTTGATCGAGTACGTTTAGTAAATGTATGAGAATGTTTTTATAACTTTTAAACCAGTGCTCGGAATTGAATTCCGAGGGCACCTTTGAACCCACTACGCCGTTATTCGCTTAAGGATACTTTCACCTTGACAGTAGAGGGTCGAGAGTAGAAGTTTGATTTTGGGTTTTTGTGGAAAGTAATAAAATAAAGTGAGTTTTCATTTTATTTTATTAGAGCGTCAATGTGGTTTTTTTGTTTAAAACCTCTTCATGGGAGTTGGTGGTGGGAAAAAAACACCTTATCCATTCAAGAGAGGTTTTGGTGGTGGAGACCACCTGAACATAACCTCCCGTGAGAGGATACGGTGTGGGGACCACATTTTGGCTTAACCCCCCTATTGATGGAAGTGAATAAAACCTCTCAACTCTCCCTCATTAATAAGGGAGAGCCTCATGACCTTCATTTAATTAAATTTTTCCAATCTAACCTAATTAATTCCTGCCAACTCTCGTGAATTAATTAGTGGAGCCAATTAAGTTAATTCTTCTTTTTGAATTTCTGTGCCAACTAAATATTAGAGAACTCAATATTATATTATTTCACATGGAATTACGGTGGAAGTTGGGAAAAAGGATAGCTTGGGATGATTAAAATTCTCCCAATGAATAACCAGGAACGCCAGAGACTATCCTTCTTCGACTTCTTCCCCGGACACCTACAAACGTAGAGTGTCTTACATAGACGACACAACTCGCGTTTGGAAGCATGTGAAGACGTGTCAAATGATGATTCTCTTCAACTTATTTCCACGCCTCCATCAATGAACGACAAAATAAAAAATAGAAGGGGGTTTACTTTCAGAAATATTCCATTTCTTTTTCTCATATTCATTTGAAAGGAATTGATGTTAAGTATTGAAAATAATTTATTTTCATCATACTACTTTGATGAACCAATTGCTATCACTCTAAAATGCGGAGGGTGCGGGCCAAACTAACATGTCCCGACCCCCTCCGTCGATATCTTTGTGACGCATCGTCGGTACGGACATGAGGAGAATTAATAAAGAAGGTGGTGATGACAATGTTCGTTCTACTCGTGGCCTCCACGAACAGTGCTGACTCCATGGTGCTCTGGGGATACGGGACGAACCGCGGCCCTCCAGCCACACTTCCCTAGCAGTTCCATCCATGGACAAACCGGCTGTGTTACCCCCGCTAGCACCTCCATCGACTTCCCCATCCGAACCCCGCCAGGCCGCACCCCGCCTAGTCGTAACCTACCTAGCCGTGCCCCGCCTCGCCATGCCCCGCCAAGCCGTGCTCCGCCTGGCCGCCCCCTACCTGGCTCCGCTTTGCCAGGCCACACCGCTCCTGGTTGTGCCCTGCCTGGCCTCTCCCCGCCTAGCTGGGCTGCTTCCCGGCTTGTCACGACCTGCCCTTGGGGCCCGTGTCGTGACTACCCCAAGCTCGCCTTCCATAGTCCAGGGGCTGGCGACTAGCACCAAAGGCGTAAATCCCGATAAAAGGGAAGGTATTGCCTTTATTGAAGTAAACAAACACAAGAGAGTACGTAACAGAAGTAAGCAGTAATTAATACTGAATACAAAAGTAAGTGTTGAAAATTAAATGGGCCAGTATACAAACCCAAATAAAAAGTACAGTACAACTGAAAAGCTAGTACAACTATAGTAAAGTAAAATAGAAACCACTAAGTCGTCCTTTGGGAATCCCACCTGAGGGTTGGGTATAGATTGCCTCCCCAACACCTCAAGTCCGGTCGTCCGCTCCATGTACGTCTCACCAAGTGGTCGACCTCTGGGTACCATCCTGCTCCAGAAGCCTCCACCTCGATCAGTGTTTCCCGTCATCTGCATCCAACACAATGTCGTGCTGGAATATCCCGTGTAGGGGTGATTATATGATACTCAGTAGGGACCCCGAGACCCCTGCAGATCTCACAGAATCCACAAAGTATAAACCACAGAAGAAAGATACAATCACGAAGTATCATCCAACTCTACTTTGGTATATTCTCATACATATACCTAAGTTATCAATCACAGTTTGGCTCCAAATCTTGATCCCAAGTACAACCCAGTCCACACAACAAGTAAAGTCAATCAAATGAATGATAATGATTGAAATTCAGGGCTTATCTCACACAAGTATACATCTTTCGTGTAGAGATAGTGATGATCAGATGTAGTCACCAATTAATCTCATCTGTCGAACCCACAGAGGATTCTAGTATAGTTTTCATCGCTTCCAAACCCACGGAGGATTCCTATACAGTTGTCGTTGCTGCCGAATCCATGGAGGATTCCAGTACAGTTGTCATGGCTGCCGAACCCATGGAGGATTCTAGTAGAGTTGTCGTCCCTGCCGAACCCACGAAGGACTCCAGTACAGTTGTCATCACTGCCAAACCCACTGATGATTCTAGTACAATTATCCTCCTTGCCGAACCCATGGAGGATTCCAGTATAGATGTATTTTCTGCCGTGCACTCAGAGGATTCTAGTAAAGTTGGTGTTGCAGTCGTAGCCATCTCTAGGGTTCTCGAACATAGTACACTTGATTCTGGGAGGGCCCGCCTCTCGAGCCAAGGGGTTCAATACATCAACTATCATGGAGTCCAGATGTGATGTATCCGAAAGTTCTGTCTGGTCAAATGGAACCCAACATGAAAGACGGTGCGTCATTCAGATGCCCGGTCTGAGAGATATAGGTTTTTCCGTTCTAGAGGCCCAGTTTGTTTTTTAAGATAAAACCATCTTGGCCATTCTCCAACTGCGTCTAATCATCAAGTTTATTATTCCATAAGTACTGTATCATCAAAAGGATTCCAACTTAGTTGACAGAACATCAATCGGACGTTCGGTCCTTAAGATATAAGTGTTTCCGCTCCGAGGTCCCGGTTGGAATCACACTCATTCCAAACCCGACCGTTTTCCAAAGTTGTCCAAAACTCACGTAGAGTATCACAAGAGTTCTGTCTCGTCATGAGGTTACAATTGTCTTAGATGGAGAATCAATAGAACGCTCGGTGTTAATGTTATTCACATTTATGCGTAAAAGGCACGACCCGTTAAGCCCAGTGGGATGGCGGCTCGGGTTGACCCGATTTTGGCGAGTGCAACCCACCTGGTGTCGGACTGGCCCAGTGAAGTGCACGGCCCGACCTATGTGCGGTGTGGCCAGTCCTGAGTGGTGCGGCCCGACTGGGCTGGTTGATCGGCTCAGCCTGGGAGGACGAGCGTTGCAGGGGGGGAGGAGGGGGCATCCCCCCACTTTCCGGAACCGGCAGCGCCGACGGGCGCCACCCACTTATCCGGCCAGCCGAAACCAGCCAGTCTTCCTAGAACGAGCGGCCCGTGCAGGTGTCGTGCCTTCTCTAAACCGTCCGGCCGATGAGCCAGCCGGTTCTCCCCCCGATGCATCCCAAGGAGCGCGGATCATGATCCTCTGCAGTGCGGTGCCCCTTATGGTGTCGTGGTCTCTTTGGTCCGGCTGACTGTAGCCAGCCGGTTCTTCGTCGACTGAGCATCCCGCGGTTGCGGGGCGCGGTCTTTCCCTCTTCGCGCAGCACCCGGTGCAGCGGTCCTCTTCAGTTACTGCCACCTCTTCTGTCAACTTCTCCATTGAAATAAAAAGAGGAACAATGGAGGGTCGTCGGGCCGTGTTCGTTCGGCCCGCACCCTCCGCGTTAGGCGGTATCAAAAGGAAGAAGATAAAACATTGATTCAACGAGGGGTGAAGAAAAATTTTAATCATTTAAAATTGAAACAAACACCCTAACTCGTAATTGACGTTGCAGGTCTTCGTGCCGCGGAAGACGAGCATCACAGTAGTCGGGCATCACAGATGAATGGTGTCGCCCCATCAACATTGGAGGAAGAGTCGTTGATTCCGTTGGTGTTAGGGAAAGAATAAATGATGAAATTTCTTCACATCTTTCAAGTCATGGAGCGTAAATCGCATTCCTTGTCAGAGAAGAACACTTTTCATTTTATTTCTCCAGAGCCTTCCCAAGAGAAATAATTGCCAACCCAAAAAGGAAACAGTAGGCTTCTCATATTAAAATAATATTTCCATGCCATTCGAACTAATTCAAATTGAATCAATTAATTAAGGGTTCTCACTTAATTGAATTGATGAGGTTGTCACATTAATTATGAGAGGGTTGAATGTGGAGAGGCTCCATCAAAATAAATGAGAGGGAGTTGTCAAATAAATTAAATGGGGGTGTTAATGGGGTGTTTAAGGGAGTTGAAAGGATAGGGGTTCATGTGGGCCCCACCACATTTTATCTTATCATGGTAGGTAATTTAGGTGTGGTCCCCACCTTTAACTCCCCCTTGTATGAAATAACCAACTCTTTAATCAATAAAATTGTGTACAACAATTTTATTTAATTTAATATAAATCCCCAAAATTAACTTCTCCTCCTGAGCAAATGCAACTACTGTAAAGGTCCCCTTAAGTGAATACTGTTGCTGTGAGTTCATCGGTTCCCTCAGATTTCTATTCCGTGCACTAGTTCAAATGATATAAAATCCCTAACGCACATTTACGGAACGTACCCGAAAAAAATTTAGGACAATTATTAATATTCACCCTAGATGCAATGTGGTCTATGTTAGGCTCTTCCAAGGTGAAAAACGGCCCAACGAACCCAACGGTACCCTCCGATTTCAAATCCGAGTTACCGTTTAATTGTTATTAATTTTACAATAAAATAATTGTCACTTAATTATTTAATTTTCGTCCATAAATTAACATTCTCTGGTGTCCCTCGCCAACCCGAGTTAGTATCTTCTTAATGAAATATTACCCTCACAAGTTCATCGGTGGTCTCAGATTTTTAATATATGTTACCGTTAATGAGTTATAATCATTTAAAAAATAAAATAACTTTATTAAATTATTTTATTTACTATTATGCCCTTTTCGGGTTTTCTCACAGGAGGCTCGCACAAACTAAACATAAGTGATGCCTAGGGTAAACCCGCCATCATAAGTGCAACAGTGGCCTCAGATTTCTGATCCGAGTAACCCTTTAAGAGTTATTCTACTTTTTCAGGAAAACTGCTTAGGCGCGTTAATTTAAGCTTAACAAAACTTCGAAAGATCATTCTGTGCACTACGGGCCTTGGAATAGTGCACCGTCAGTAACTACGGACTCATAAAATTTCAAAGAATTTAAGAAAAAAAATATCCTTGAAATTTCCGTGTTTTTACATTACCCCCACCTCAGGGCATTACGTCCCCGTAAAGCTACAACATACACTATGGAAACAAAAGCTAGCACTGATCATGCATTTGAGACTCATGCTCCCATGTGCTCCCCTGTAGGATCTCGTGGTGCCACCAAACGTGCAGCTGAGGAATCGACCATCCATGTAGGAACCTCTCCAGTCAATCCTCGATCTTCACCAAGAACTCTGTGAACGTCTCCCCGTCATCGATGTCCATCTCCCTATGATCGATGATGTGGGACAGGTCATGCACGTATCTTCTTAGCTAAGATATGTGGAAAATGTCATGCATCTGGTGCAATTGAGGTGGAATGGCCAAGCAGTAAGCCTCCTCGCCGACTCTGCTAAGGACATGGAAAGGCCCGACAAATCACGGATATAACTTGCTTTCCCAACGAATTCTCCGTAGACCTCGTCGAGGTGAGACCCATAAGAAGACGTGGTCGCCATCCTTGAACTCTAATGGTCTCCATCTACTATCAGCATAGGACTTCGTTCTGCTCTGTGTAGTCTTCATCTGCTCTGGGATAATTTGAACCATCTCCGTCATAGCCTGAAGATGGGCTCACTAGTCAACCTCTGCCTCAGCTCCTGAAAGATCTGCTGGCATCTATCTGACCAAAAGAATGGTTTCCCCTTCTTCGTCAAAGCTGATAGTGGTGTTGAAACTCTAGAGAAATATATCACAAAGTTGAGTCTGGACGACTCCTGAGTGATCGACAACACCCTCTTATGCATGATTCCATTCTGTACTGCCTGGGTTTTCCTTATTACCGACAAAGAAAATCTTCATCCCAACATTATAGAGAAACCAAAACCTTTTTTCCTTATACAATCAATATGTATATGAAATGTTGTTGCCCAGTCCATACCCAAATCAATGTCGTAAGGCCTCGACGTTTCCACCAAGAGGTACCAACCGAAACTCTCGCCTCAAGGTCCGAATCACACCATCGGCGTAAGTGTAATTATCAAGTAATCTCCCAAAGGTATCTCTAGACATGAATATCAAGTCAACGGATTAACCAGAAATTCTAGGTCTGGGACAAGATTTGTGGAAGGAAGGAATGATTAGTACTTATGTATATTGATACAGAAGCTAGTAGTTGACACGTACCTCAAATCATTCTTAGAGCCCTTGGGTCACACTCCTTGACCGCATGTAGCTTCTCTCTTCCCCCGCCCTCTAGCTCCATGAGCCTAGCTGGGACTACAAAGGCTGGTGGTTGTAACATGTCGAAATGTTCACCTCCTCACGCTACTCTCCTAGATTTTCTTCCACGTCTTATGCCTTGCAGATTCATCTATCCTTAACACTTCCTCTTCACGAAACATTTTACATGATCAAGTCTCTAGGAATGATGTCAGTTTCATGCTTTCTAGCTGTTAACATTCACTGGATGTATCCTCTCAACCAATGAACATTCAACCACAAAGGTTCTTTCTAGAACCCTAACACAAGTAGGAATGCATAGAGGAAAAATTGATGCCCCATATATCATTAAACACACCTCTCTCAAGGGTATGATCTCTAAATCAATGATCGAATAATATTCATCGAGTACAAGGAATGATCAGTATACCTCGATGAATACTCAGCTACCGAAACATCGTCCTGCCAAAGCTGTATAAGCTATAGAAAATACTTAGTCACCTCATCAAGCTAGTACTTAGCCACCTGTGGGTTGGGATAACCTCGAGTGTTGAGGGATATCCATTTTAAAAACACATGTAAGGCACTAAGACTACTTGTTTCCTCTACCGATAACACCAGTAGTGTCTCCTGACTAACGGGAAATGATATAGTTGGCACACTGCATAATGATACCATCTCTGAAAATGGTCTAAGTACCGAATCTTCATAATTATGCGTACCATCTGCATGGTCACTCACTGAAAAAGACTAGTAGCTAAGATCAACATATTCTCTAATAGTGTCTCAACTAGGCAAAAAAGACCAGTAATCGCCTCTATCCAGTCCTCTAATACCTGGGAATCTGTCTCGCCTCAAACCTTTGATGCCACTGCTATTGGAACTTGTGCAATGTGCTCTATCGGCATGCACCGTATGATAGTATGGATGGTGTCATCTAATGCCCAATGGGTGGTGGTGGTGCTGGTACACCACCCGAAGGTGCCAACAAAGTAAAAGGGCCATACATCGAAGCCTTGGCGCTCGGTGGTCCATCATCGTGTACTCTCTCTCGGGAACCCAATTTTGATTTCTTCGCAGCAGCATCCCGAAAAGGAATAGGTGCGACATAATCAATATGTTATACCCGGTGATCTGACTCAAAGAGACCACAATGGAAACTCTTGAAACACACATGCGATTAGTGTTTTTGTTCACTAAGTCGGAAATCAGAGGCCAGGGTTCTGGTGTATGGATACGTTGGCCGCCACACCAACACTGGACTCCCTAGACTAAAAATCATACTAAATACTCTTAACACTATTGATTCACAGAAAAGAATGATCAGTGTCCAATGTTCTACGGTTGAATCGACTACTCTGATACCAATTAGTCATGACCTGTTCTTGGGGCCCATGCCATGACTACCCCAAGCTCGCCTTACATAGGCACGGGGCTGTCGACTAGCACCAAAGGCATTAATCCTGATAAAAGGTAAGGCGTTGATGTTATAGAAGTAAACAAACAAAACATAGTACACAACATAAGTATGCACTATGTAATACTGAATATAAAAGTAAGTGATGAAAAGTAAATGGGAAAGTATAAAAACCCAACTGTAAAGTACAATACAACTAAAAATCTTTTACAACTGCAGTAAAGTAAAAAAATCAACCACGGAGTCGTACTCCAGGAATCCCACCTGAAGGGTGGGTATAGATAGCCTCCTCGGCACCTCAAGTCCGACCATCTACTCTGTGTTCGTCTCGCCAAGTGGTCCACCTTCGGGTACCGTCCAGCTCTACAAGCCTCCACCTCGATTAGTTTTGTCCGTCGTCTGCATCCAACATAACGTAGTTCATGCATAGCCCGTACAGGGGTGAGTATATGGTACTCAGTAGGGACTCCGAGACCCCCGAAGGTCTCCCAGAATCCAAAAAGGATAAACGACAGAAGGAAGACACAATCACACAGTATCATCCAACTATACTTAGGTATATGCCCATACATATACCTATTTTATCGATAACAATTCGGCTCCAACTCTCGAGCCCAAACCCAACCCAGTCCACACAGGAAGTAAAGTCAATCACATCGATGATAATGTTTGAAAGTCTAGACTTAGCTCACACAAGTATACATATTTTGTGTAGAGATAGATATTATCAGATGTAGTCACTGATTCATCTAAGCTGTCAAACACATGGAGGATTCCAGTACAGTTGTCATCGCTGACGAACCAACGGAGGATTCCAGTACATTTGTCTTCGCTGCCGAACCCATGGAGGATTCCAGTATAGTTGTCGTTGCTGCCGAACCAACTAGGGATTCCAGTACATTTATCATCACTGCCGAACCCACATGGATTCCTGTACAGTTGTCATCGCTGCTGAACCCAAGGAGGATTCCAGTACATTTTCTGTCGCTGCCAAACACACAGAGGATACCAGTATAATTGTCGTCGCTTCCGAACCCACGAAGGATTCCAGTACAGTTGTTGTTGCAGTCGTAGCTAGCTATAGGGTTCCCGCACACAGCACGCTTGATTCTGGGAGGGTCCGCTCCGTGACCAAGGGGGTCGATACATCAAAAAACATGAAGTCTAGAGGTGATTTATCCCAATGTTCCATCATGTCAAAAGGATCCCAATGCGAGAGATGGTGCGTCAATCGAACGCCTGGTCTGAGAGATATAGGCTTTTCCATTCTAGGGGCCCGGTTGGATTTTTAAGCTAAAACCATTCTATACATTCTCCAACTACATCTAATACTCATGTGGAGTATTCCAAAAGTAACATCTCATCAAAAGGATTCCAACGTAGTTGACGAAATGTCAATCGGACGTCTGGTCCTTAAGTTCTACGCATTTCCGCTCTGAGGTCCCACTTGGAATCCTGCTCGTTCCATGCTCGGCCATTATACAATGTTTTCAAAAAATCACATAGAGTATTTCAATAAGTCATTCTCTTCATGATGATCCCATTGCCGTAGACGGCCCGTCGATCGGACGCGTGGTCTTAAAGTTATTTGCATTTAAACTTAACGGGCCCAGCCCATTAAGCCCAGTGGGATGGCAGGTCGGGACGACCCAATTTTGGTGGTTCTAACCCGGCTGGTGTTGGACTAGCTCGGTGAAGCATGTGGCTCGGCCCGGAGGGGCGTGGCCCATCCTGGTGTGGCACGGCCTTGCCTAGCCGGCCGCGGCTCGGCCCGAGTGGCCTAGCGATAAGGGGGGGGGGGGGAACGGCCCCCCATGTTCCCGAACTGGCGGCGCCGAGGGGTGCCACCCTCCTATCTGACCGGCTAAAGCTGGCCGGTATTTTTTGCATGAGCGGCCCATACGGCCCGCTCGCCTCCCACGTGGCACCTGTGGGTGCCCCTCCTTCTACAACCCGGTAAACAGACGAGCCGGCCGGTTCTCCCACCAAAGCGTCCCGCGGAGCGTGGGCGGTGGTCATCTGTACCACGACACCCCTTGTGGTGCCACAGAATCATCTGTCCGGCTGGCTTTAGCCAGCCAGTTCTTCATCGGACGAGCATCCCGCAGTTTCAGGTCTCGGTCTTTCCATCTTCGTGCGACAGCCGGTGCCGCGGTCCTCATTGGTTGCCGCCACATCTTCTGTCGCCGTCTCCATCGAAATAAAATGGGGATCAATGGTGGGTCGTCATTCCATGTTCGTTCGGCTCGTGCCCTCCGTGTTTTGTTGTATCAAAAGGCATAAGATAAAACACTTTTTCGATGAGGGACAGAGAAAAATTTTAATCATTTAAAATTGAAACAAACCCCCTACCTCGTAATTGATGTCACCCGTCATTGTGTCAGGGATGTCGAGCATCGTGGTAGTCAGATGACGCAAAAGAATGGTGACACCCTGTCATCATTGGTGGAAGAGTCATTGATTCCATTGATGATGGGGAAAGATGAAAAAATGATGTTTCTTCACGTCCTTCGAGTCATGGCGTGTTCTTCGTGTTCTTCGTCAGATAATAACACTTATCTTTTTATTTCTCCAAAGCCTTCCAAAGAGAAAAAATTGCCAACCCAAAAATGAAACAGTAGGATTCTCATATTAAAATAATATTTTCATGCCATTTGAACTAATTAAAATTGAATCAATTAATTAAGGATTCTCACTTAATTGAATTGATGAGGTTGGCACAATAATTATAGGATAGTGGAATGTGGAGAGGATCTACCAAAATAAATGAGAGGGAGTTGTCGAATAAATTAAAGGGGGTGTTAATGGGGAGTTTAAGGGAGTTGAAAGGTTAGGGGTTCGTGTGGGCCCCACCACACATTATCCTCTCATGGGATGTTATGTGGGTGTGGGCCCCACCACACATTATCCTCTCATGGGAGGATATGTGGGTGTGGGCCCCACCTCTGATTCCCCCTTGTAGAAAATAACCTACTCTTTAAAAAATAAAATTGTATACACCGATTTTATTTTATTTAATATAAATCCCCAAAATTAACATCTCCTCCAGAGAAAATGAAACTATGGTAAAGGTCCTCTATACGAATACTGGTGCTACGAGTTCATCGCTATCCTCAGATTTCAATTCTGAGCACTAGTTTAGAAGATATAAAATCCCAAACGTACCATTACTGAAACTACCCGAAAAAAAGTTCAAAAAAATATTAGCAGCCACCCTGGACCGACTGCGGTCGAGGTTAGGCTCTGCCTATGTGAAAAACGTCCCAACAAACCCAAAAGTACCCTTGGATTTCCAATGAAACTTACCATTGAATTGTTATTAATTTTACAATAAAATAATTGTCAATTAATTCTTTTATTTGCAGCCAAAAACTAACTTTCCCTGGTGGCCCACACTGACCCAAGTTAGTATCTGATTAAAGAAAGCTTACCCTCACAAGTTCATCAGTGGTCTCAGATTTTTAATCTGAGTTACCGTTTGTGAGTTATAAGCATTGGAAAAATAAAATAACCTTATTTAATTATTTTATTTACGTTTATGCCATTTTTGGGTTTCTCACAAGAGGCTCGCTACGAATAAACTTAAGTCATCCCTAGATTAAACCGGCCATCTTGAGCACAACGGTGGACTCGGATTTCTGAACCGAGTAACCGTTTAAGAGTAATTTCACTTTTTCCGGAAAAAATCTTACAAAAGTTAATTTATGCTAAAAAAAGTCGACAGATCATTCCAGGAACTTCTCGACCTCAAGATCGTACACCGTCAGAAACTGCAGACTCGTAAAATTTCGAAGAATTTAGAAAAAAAGATTTCCTTCAAATTTGCGGGCCTTTACACGGCAGCCCTGCGGGCCTCCGCGCGTGCCCCCTCGAACCAGCCGCCTACCGGCCTCCGCACGTGCCTCGTGCACCTCTAGAGAACTAGCTACCTTGCGGCCTATCGGTCGTGATGGCGTCCCGACCCCCCTCATGGCGCCCCGGCCGAACCGGCCCGGCCGCACCCACCGGGCTGCGCCCTCGCTATGCTTCGGGTCAAACCGGCCTCGAGTTTTGGTCAAACTGCCCTCGTGGCCCACAGGGAAGGGCCCGGTGGGCTTGGACTAACCAAATGGGTCGGCCCACCCAATGGGCCGGGCTAGACCCAACATGTCTGAATGGGTCGATCCAGACCGTGTAAGCCCAGACTATGTTTTGCCAGGTCGGTCCAACCAGGTTCGACCGGAACTAGGACCATTACTAACCCTTTACTTTCTTTGGCCATATCTTTGGCACTGGACATTTGTTTAACGAATTTTCAGTGACACTATTAATATTGGAGAACGACAATCCCGTTGATTATACCCCACAAGAGTTCAGAGTATAGTTATGATATGGTTAGGTTGGATCGAACAAAAATCCTACAGGGACCCCAGGACTAAAAAGCTAATAAATCACAGACTGGGCATCTGATTGACTCCCCGTAAGAAGCATTGAGTCCTATATGACATGGAGATCCTTTGATACACTTCTACGTGGAGCATTGTGATAGTTGGAGTATTGAACTACATATCATGGAGAAGATCCTCCCAGAAACAAGCAAGCATAGTGCAGAGACCTAGTAGTTGGCAATGACCTAGCGATTGTTGATTGATTCGACTCTAAGTGATTCGACTAGCCTAGTCGGGAGAACCATGGTGTCGCTGCAAAACCACAGTGGGAAGCGCCTCTGTGTGAGTGCGGCAGACCCACGGTACTTGACATGAGGAGTAACTCAGCTAGCTACGAGGGGTAGTGCCTCTATGTGATGCAGTAGACCCATAGTGGGGAGTGCCTCTGTGTGACGGAGAAGACCCATGGTACTTGATAGGAGGATTATCTCATCAGTCCAAGGATAGTGGGAAGAACCTCTGTGTGATGCATCATGCCCATAGTACTCGATAGAGTATGAGTACTCAGGAAGCTGAGGTTTCAACTGTGTGATTGGGGATGTTACTTGATATTATCCCTAGATTAAAATCATGGTTTGAGCTGATTCAATAAATTTTATATTTAACTAATAATTAAGGTGGATTTCATGGTAAATTAGATATATGTATGGCCATATAACTAAGTGAGGTTATCAGTTGGTTTTGTATTTGGTGTTTTATCCTTGTTGGATTTTCTGAGACCTTGAATGTTTCGGGGACCCTAATGAGTATAATTATACTCATTACTGCATGGGCTATACCCACACCTCGTTGTGTTGGTTGTAGACGATAGACAATGCTAACTAAGGATCAGAGTAGCAGGACTAGACATTACCTGGATGTAGAGCTTACGACGAGTCGGCACACGGAGGAGACTGACAGATGTGAAGTGCTGAGGAGGATATGTATTCCTACCCTTCAGGTACGAATACTTGGAGTACTACCCAGTAGCTACTTTAGCCTTTTCTTCAGTTGTACATGTTTTTTATTTTTACTTGTAATTCATTATTGGGCTTGTATTTAGGACCCCTTTTATTTTTCAAACACACCTGTGTATACAGTTTTGCGTAGTGATTTACTTCCAGCTCGTATTCTGTTGTGTGTGTTACACTTTATAAAGGCAATGACTTCCCATTAATAGGGATTTACTCATTTGGTGCTAGTCTCCATCTCCTGTCATATGGATGTTGGGCATGGGGTAGTCACGACACGGGCCCTGGAGGACAGGTCGTGACAAGTCATCTTGGTTTTATTATTTCATGAACCTAATCAATTTAAAATATCATATTATTTTATTGGGTTTCTCTAAAATTTTATTTTTCATTTAATTTACTTATTAGAGAGTGTATTATATTGGTAAATCAAGTATAATACACCAATATTCCTTGTATTTTATTTGGTAGATAAATACAACTTTCTCCATCAATAATTGGTTAGTGAATCTAGAAGATTTTTTACTTTTATAGTGGATATTAATATTCACAGTTATATTTTTGTATCTCACCCAATCAATAATACTAACATGGACATAATTTTTTGTTGTTATTTCACCAAATAGTATTTTCTACTATTATATTCATAATCTTGTACCAAGATGAATGTTACATGAACATCATTTTTTTAAAAGTTATTTACCACTAAATCATGCTGATCATTGGGTGATCAATATTATAAAAAATTATATTCAATGTGTATTATGGTTTTTTTATTAAGGAAATAAAAAAATGAATTAAATTAAAATGGGAAAAAATAATTTTTCACAACGACATTAAGAAGGAAAAATTAATCTAAAGAATTACAAAAAATGATAAATTTTATATAGTACACTTTTGAATGGTCTTGGATAAATAGAATTTTATTATATAATTTAATGAAATTTCTTAATTTAGAATAGATTCCCCTCATGGATTTTTCCCATCCTCCCACTATGCATATTATATCACAAATTATATATTTATACGATACATGTAAATTAAATTGGGAAAATAAAAGGATTTTCTATTATGTAATGGGAAATAAATAGGGCCATGAGAAAGTAAAATGGAATATTAATTGAAGAATTTATTCTTTGAAGGTAAATATGGGTTATTTATCATTAATTATTTCTAATACCTGATCTAATATCATTCCAATTCATTGAGTTTGTACAAAAAAATTATTGAACCTGCCTTAAATTTCTTCCCAGTTTTGATATGGATATCATAACTGAATAATGGCCAATCGTATTTTCTAATTATTTAATATATGATATCACTTTTATATGTGGTGTCCTTACACAGTTATTCCTCATTATTATCCTAAAAAAAACAAATTATGTATTGATTAAATAATTCAACGACATGTGATTTTTTCAAGAATAATATAATGTTTTTATCCTTTACTAGTCAAAATTAATCAAAAATAAATTAATTATATATTTAAAAATTAATGAATTTATTTAATCATGAATACATAGGATGAAAAGTATATTATAGTAAGAGAAAATGTAAATTCTCATGTTCCTCTAAATATTATCACAAAAAAATTTATTAGTGGAAGAATTAAAAAAATATTTATATACATAATGAGGAATAGAGAAATTTTTTTTACACCTCTACTCTATTTGAGTACAGGTTAGTATAGAATTATCGTGGACATGAAGGGTCTAGAATTGGTGGAGAATGCATAAATCAAAAATATTTGATAAAATTTCATAATGAAATAATTCATACAATACATTGGGTAAACCATTACGTTATATTGTTTTTATCAAATTACTATTTATAAATAGACAACCCTCTTAGAATGTTTTATAATTTTCTATATAATGTAAAATATAATGAAATTATACACCCATTTTGAATTTTATATAAAATCATTTTTTCAATTATCCATCAATGATAATATATCGTTCACGTAGCAAGTCCACATTTATTAATTTCAATGGATAAAACAATATTTGAATCATCTAATGAGAATGAACTATATATATTCCAAAATCATTAAATAATTTTGGATATTATTTTTATTGTGTTATTGGAAATATTTTTTTCTATAATATTGAGAATAATGATACTACCTCGTAACAGTACTACAAACCTATTTGGTAATACCACCAACTAAGATATATAAATCAGGTTTCTATATATATATAATATCATTGGGCCTATAATAGAGTTCCTGTTTTGGGATCCCATAGGGGTGTTTCTTCGAAGTACTAACCTTTATGGGTAATTATTTTGTTGTAACATCATTTTTGTAGTAAAGAATATTATGATCTTGATGATAGTTTCGTTAGAGTAGTAGGTTTATCATTCAATAAAATTTCTAGATTATTTTAATCATAAATAATGTATAAATGTAGCGAATTTTAGTTCATAAACCTTGACGATGGGTAATATATATGCTTACTATAATATTATTTTTTGGTTTGTATGTGATTCTATATTATCATGTAACATCTACTAGGTAGATTATATGGGCATTGAAATTTTGTGAGAGATTTTTTGAAATTAACTACCGTAGATATACATTTCATGTTCATGATCATAAGAGTAAGCTATGATAATAATTAAAAGAATATTATAAAATTCATGGATGATCAATTACTCTCAGGATATTGTGATGATTTTCAGAAAATAACTAATCTTATTAATTCATGGTATTTCCTTAGTTTGTTTTTTTGTTGGAAAAAATGGTGAATTGAATGTGAAAATTATATACTAATGTCATGCTTTAATGACTCACATATGATGGTTCATCATGGTGTAGTATAACGGGATCTCCAAGGTCTTTTGTGGATGTTTTTTTTACTCTATGAGTTAAATGCACCTATAATATAAATATCATTTAATAAAATAAAAACAAATGGGTGAACAAGATCTTATGTGTCCCGGTATAAAAAGGTTGGATCTGGATTATTCAATTCATATAACTGGAGTACATTTAGGTGACCTATCAATTGTATCCTTTTATATGGTTAGAGATTAATCAGTGATGTTATAGGAAGATCATGTAATCCTTCTGTAGGGTTGATTAAATTTTGCTGATATGTTGTGCTTATCATCACACAATAAACAAAAAACATTTAAATAAATTTAATCATTTTAAATTCTAATTAAAAACTTCTCTCAGGAAATTACAATTAATTTAATAATAATAAATACCTATTCAAATATAATAAATTAATATATACATACTAATTGACCCTATTTGAACTTTATTCAAAGTATATATACTACCGAAGAATTTTATACTATTATTTAGTGAATAACAATAAAAAAATGTTTTAATTTGTCAATATTATTGATCTTTAAGTCTCCCAATATATGGGTTCTCTCAAAATGGTTAAATTTACCTTAAATATATTCTATGCAAGGTCAAAACATAAATATTTAAATGATAAATATATTTCATAGTTAATAATTTATATTTCATCGAAAACTACTATATTATATTAAATAATATATAAACTAGATTTTTGTATTTAAATAAAAAAAATAACACATTAATAATTTAAAATAAACCAATATTTTAGAGGAGACTAGATCCAACATATTTTTTACCACAACTATTATACACTTACAGAGGGGTAATGTGTTGAATAAAATACAAGTAAACTCATTAAACAATAACTTATATTCAATTGTTGTTATGAAATAGAATTCTAGTATTTAAAATTTTTTTCATCATTTATATATTTTTATGTTAAATATTTTAACGAAGTAATATCATATTTATATTCTCACTAATAATGATCAACATATTAATGAACAATTTCATAAAATTATAAAACATTTGTTGTATATTTGTGATTATATGTGATTATCTATTATAATATAGTTTACTACAAAAAAAATATATAATATAGTGAGAGTGGCCCATCCTTGACCTCATGTGTATATAAATTCTATAAAAAATGTAAATTTTCCCCTCACATTATTATTTGTAATCATTCAAAATGAACTTGAACAATAATATTCTAAATAAAAAAAATTCCCAACATTCTATTTCACTAGATTTTATCATCATCTTCAACACAATTTTAAATAAAACTCTAAGGATTACAAATATAAAACATTATCTATAAAAAACCAATTCTTTTCCCATCCGTTACATTTATTTGATGATGTATTACAGAACATCAAATCATTAAACTATAAAAAAACTACATATCCAACAGAAACATCATTTCCATGAATCTTAATCAAAATAAAACATTGGATCTTATTTATCAAAATGATAATCATAGTAAACTTATTATACATTATGGATATACTACACATTTGGTGAATCTCATTCTTTTATCCCTTCTCCCTCTCAAATTCATTCAATCTGTTTCATACCCACCCTCTTCCCTCTTATTCCACATTATAAAAATTGCATATTATAAAAACACATGAATATTAATTTTGAAACCATTAATGGAGTAAAATTGTTAAATATCTAGTTAGCATATTACATATGCCATTAAATGAAGCATTAATGTGTAAAGATGTTGATACTAAAGAAGTTTAATTTTAGTTTGTAAAACCATATATATTATTAATTTTGTTTTTTTCTACATTTAAAAATGATCTGTAAAACTATATATAATTAAAATAGCACAAAAGTCTATTTAAAATACCACTATATCATGATTACGATTTCTATGGAAAAATTATCCTCCCTACTGACACCATATTTTTTTAATATAAATAACTCTATTAATCAAGAACTATTTTTGAATGATAAAACAACATTATGTAATAAACTAAAATTTCAATCAATATATTTTAAAACTAAATTTTAACAACCATAAGAATAGGTACATTCACTATACCTCTAAAATTTAATAACAACCCTCAACAAACAATCAAATTATAAGAAATAAGTGTGGAATGCCTAAAATTCATATCTTTCTATTTGTGGAATTATTGATAGGTTATTATTCATTTTTTGTATATTATTATATTGAATATATTAATGATGTAATATAATCTTTATATTCTATCTAACAATGATCATAACATTAATGAATAATTTTCACACATTATAAAACAATTGTTGTATATTTGTGATGAAATGGAATTATCCTTTAAAATATAGTTGACTACAAACAGAAAAATTAATATAGTGAGAATGGCCCATTGTTGACCTCATGTGTGTATACATTCCCTAAACGATGTAAAATTTTCCCTCACATTATTTTTTGTACTCACTTTAAAATGAATAGGAAAAATACTATTCTGAATCAATAAAATCCAATAAATTATATTTAAATAGATTTTATCATCATTTTCAACAAAATTTTCAATAATACTCTAAGGATAATAAATATAACTCTCTCTCTACAAAAACTAATCATCTCTTGTCAATAACTTCTATTTTATTATGTATTAAAAATAAATAAATCACAAAACCCAATATAAATATATATATCTGACAAAAAAATCATTATCAAGAATATTCATCAAAAAACTTCTTTAGATATTTTTTATCCAAAAGATAATCAGTGTAAAATTATCATAAATTATCGATATGCTTCCCATTTGGTGAATCTAATTCTATCATCCCTTCTCCCTCTCAAATTCATTGTCATCGTTTCAAACCCACCATCTTCCCTCTAATTCCACATCATAAATAATCCATATTATAAAAACACATGAATGTTAATTTCAACAACATTTATGTAGTGAAATAATTAAATTTCATGTGATCATATAAAATATGATACTAAGTGAAACCTAAATGTGTGCCCATGTAGTTACGAAATTAGATAACATCTAATTTCTAGAACTATATATATTATTAATTTTGTTTTTTCAACAATGTGGAATGATCTATAAAACTATTTAAAATATGAATTAAAAAAATAATTAATTAATCATTAAATCATTATTACGATCTCATTGGATAAAATATCTTCCCTCCTGACACAATATTTTATTTTTATGAAAAAATATTTTAATAAAGTACTATTTTTGAATTATATAATAACATTCTTTAATAAACTAATATTTCTCTCAATATAAAGGAAAACCAAATTTTAACATCCACATTAATTTCTACATGATCTGAACCTCTAAAAATAAATAAAAACCATAAATATACAATCCTTTCACCTGAAATAAGTGTGGATAGAATAAAAATTTATATCTTTCTATGTGTGGAATTATTATATGGTAATGAATGGCTAACAAAAACACCAAAAACATTAAAACCAACTCATAGTTCAATCTATGTGAATTTTTCATTGACTCATTTTTTGTAAAAAAAATTATAGTTATATATTAATATTATAGTTTTATAGTATCCCTCAAGATGTTATTTTATCATCCTAACCAAAATATTAATATAAAATCAATCTTAAAACTCAACATTATCACAATAAATTTTTTCACATCCAAACGATTTTCACAACAATTGAAAAGATCATATTAATTAGATTATAAATTTTATTTATAAGATGATAATTATGTTACTGTGTTTATAATTGAAAATTCCATAAACACCCACATCACGTAAAATTCATTTCATTATTCAAAATATATATTCATTTTATAGAAACAAGTTTATTGGAACATTCTACATCCAATAGATTCCAAATCAAAATCACTCCCATTTTTTTCATTTTTTGTCATAAATCATTATTCAATGTAAGATGGAGTAAAAAATCAATATTTCTAATCCCATATGTGAAAATATAATACATAAAATAATAACATAAAATAAAAATTTCAAGGGAATCAATTATAATGACTTATATAACATCATATTATCTTGTTCCACTTTTCAAATCTACTCATCTTCCCAAAATACATCAGGAACATGTTCCAAATACGCTTCATTTACAAATTCTCAACAAACATAATAGAACAATTACCATGTCACAAATAAATAAAATCATTCTACGTTTATAGCCATCCAAATTTGAAAACTATTTCTAAATAAATTATATTTATTAAGTAAAAAATTATTCATTTAATGCTTTATTTAATACCCCTTTGAAAAAATTTATCCAAACAAAATAAGAGATATTATTGGAAAGAATACTATGAACATTAAATTTTAAAATATAATTTGTCTTCCCCAACCTCCCTGGATTCATATATTTCACCTCTATTTATTTGAAAATGTATTGGATGATTAAATATATTATTTAACACTTAATTCATATTATGTTACATTTTATTAATATTTGTATTAGAAAATTTGAATGAAAAAATATCATATTTCCCACTACACAACACACTATCATCTTTCTCTTATCATTGGAATTAAATTATGGATATTGAAAACAATATTTCAATTATTATTTTATCACAATACTTTTAGAAATCACATTTCAATTTCTTCATGAATATATGTATTTTAAACCCCCTTGTAAAATACACCCTATAAGGGGAGGTAAATTATTGAATTAAATTCATCGATTATTTTTTGGATTAAGTTCACATGTTTTTAAGAACCACTAAAACATATAATCCATTCATAAAAATATAACATTCAAATGAATATATTAGATACCAGTTCCATTGTATTTACTTGGATCACTATAAGGGGTAGCCTAGAGCTAATATGGTAATGTTGTATTGAGGTACATTGGATTAATAGTATATATTATAGATGTTAATATTATTTTTGAATGATCCACCACTAATCAAAAGTAACTTCCTATTAGTATTTAATTTTGAACTAATTCATGGTATGGGATAAAAAATAATATAATTTAAAAACAATATAAAGTGATTTTCAAGGATATAACAACAATTGGGTGGCTAATTGTGTTTTTGATGAACATTATATTACTTCCCCCAAACAAAGAACTTCAATTTAAATCATTCCTGCTGTATGTTCTTACATATGTTATGTATATTCACGAATATATAATATATCACCTTTTTAATTATAATTATTATTTATTAATGTTGTATAATTTCTTTAAAATATATATAACTTGTCTCTAACATATAACCCAAAATATTTATTAGTAACCATCCCATTAACAAAATAATAATTTTTCCAATGATATTTATTTATAAAATATATTTTACTATTTAAAATATTACATTCAAATTTCTTCATACCATGATATAAATCATTATGTTATTCTATTATATGATACACCCAGATTCCATAATGGTATCTTACATTGAATTATGATTGATGTCTTCCTTTCAAATTTTAATTTTCCCATCTAATAACACCTTTAACACCCTAATATATGCGGCAATACTTTCTAACTAATATTCTAAAAAATTTATTTATTATAGAATGGAAATATTCATCATCATACTCATTGAAAAACATCTAAAACTATATAAAATCAGCTTGAATTATCATCTCTCACAATAAACATCTTGTAGAAATATCATTTCAAAATGTATTTTTAAATCTATGTATATTGGATTGAAAAATTATCACCATTTTTTTGGTACCTATTATACTATGTAACTACTAAAATATGTTTTAACATCATTAAATTCTAATTCTATTGGGACTATTTGACATTATTATATTTTTAGATTAACTAATAATTTCCCAACATACTTCACAATGTGTCCAAATATGTTTACTATTAAAACCTAAAGACTACAAATATTGGGATGTAATATGTTCTAAATTTTCACTAAAATATGTTGAAAATAATTTATCCCTGTTCAATATACAAATAAATTATATTTCTATCACTTTTCAATGTGGCCAAAACCCCTATGGAACAACCAATAATTTTATCAAATTCATACATAGTAAAGATTCATAATTTTTTGATAGAAATAAATTCCATTCATTCCTTAGATAAATAAACCAATTATTTTTACAAATTTACTTACCACATTAATAGATTAATATTAATTACATAATATAATGACATATGAGAGTGATTTTAGTCAATTTAGATTGGTAACATGGATACATTATATATTGTTTCAGAAATGATGTATCACATATCCCACTAAGTTTTTCATAACACTAACCAATCATAGAAATATCAGAGTGTGATATTAAATTCTCTATAATGGCTTCCAAGGGATATATCAATGATAAAATTATAATAGAATGACTATATGCGTATGAAAATATAGGTATAAAAATTAAAAATCATACATGTCATATCAAAAATCACAATCATGAGTCATGAAATCAATAATTGTAGTTCATAAGACATTAATCATAAAGGAATAAAATAAAATGATCTATGATGTCATGAATCTTCCATAAGATATAATTTTTTTCGCTACACATAATAAGATAATGTCATTTTTTATTAATCAAGGATCAATGTCTATATTATAATAGTGGAATGGGATCACTACCCAAAACACTGTTGTTTTCATGGTCCCCTCTCAAGACAATCATAGTGGATAAAGTCTCTCAAGGAATAGGGTGAAAAACCCAATAAATCATTTTTTATCTCATGAAATTTTAATTTTTGTCCAATGAATTATATGAATATATATGTAACATCCACGATTTTTTATAACCTAAAAACCATCCGTAGTTATAAAATAACAATCAGCCATCGATATAATGTAATAACTGTTTCTTTGTTATAACATTACCCTCATACTTGGTTATAATTTGACAAATACAACTTAATTAAATCCCAAAATATTATTCCCTCATGATCAAAATTATATTGATCATATCATCACATACAAATTAGTGAAATAATATTTAGTTTCAGAAATATTTTGTCAATTTACTATAACATAATTAAAAATAAATGGGTTTCATTATCATAATATAAAATTAACAATTAAGCATCCATTTATAGAATTAAATTTATATCATTGGATCATATACCATTATAAATAAAAATTAACAACAAATGATGTTATCATATATGAAAAATCATTCAAAATATCGCTGTATTGTTTTTGAGGAAATCAACCAATATATATTGTAAAAACAATTATTCCAAAAAATTATTCAAAAAAATATTATGGATTTTTTTTAAATACCCATAGAACGATGTAATATTTTATTCCAAAAATTGTCTAGTAATGATCGCAATAAATTCTATTTATGTGGTAGATGTTGAAAAACATTCATATTAAAAATTTTCTAAAAAAAGAAATAGTACCTCAATAAAAAAATAAGAATAACAATCTGTTTAATTATTTAATAAAAAATTGTTAAATTTTACATTAAACAAACATTGTGGAATAAAAAAACTTGTTTCTAGCAGTTTTGAAAATCATGGATACAGAATATTTATTTTTGTCTAAGAGGATAAATAAATTTTATTTTGCATGAAAACATAATCTTGATGTCTTGAACACTTTATGTTAGAAAATTTACTAAAAAAGAAATTTCAGGAAATGAACAGAGGAAAATATTGATCATATATATATTTATAGGACAATCATAATATTTCATCATTGAAAAGTAAACAATTATCAATCCCGATAGGTCATGTGATTTGAACGTAAACCCATAAAACATTTGTAAAATTTAATGAAAAAGTATTATTATATAAGTAGAAATATAGGGATATACAAATACACATAATTTTCATATTAATCAAAATAAAATAAATTCATGGGATATATATTAACTAAAAAATGATTCATGTCCTTTATACGGTACGAATCCCACCGAAAAATAAACGTCAGATGAAAATATCATACCACATTGGTACAAATTGAATTATCATCCCCATTAATGAATTATTGTTATAACTATATTTATATAAATTAAATTTCACACAAATAATTATAAAATAAAATTAATGGGATGAATATACACCTTAGTAACAAACAAGTGGTTTATAAGGCATGTATAAAAAAAATTGAGATGAAAATCTATTACATTTAGTTAGACAAGCATTATACACAATGGAACGTCATGTAAAATAAATTTATATCTATCATAAAATTATTAAGTATACATTATAATATATATATATATATCAGAACTTATATTATTTACTTATAAAGGGTTTCTATACGTTTGATAACACTTAATTTATTAAATTATTGTTCTGGGAGAGATCTGTTTAATTTTATGTATGTTCGAGTTTGGTAGTTTTGGTCCTTAAATTTTCATCATGTCCATGTCATATATATAATATTATCAATGATATATATATAATATTTATTCATTATATACTTGTTCACAATCATTTAAAAAATATTGATATATTAAATTGAATTACATAGTTTGTGATGAAAGTACACCATATATAGGCATGAATGTTGTTTCCATTTATTAACAAATGGATGTAATAGAATTTTATAATAACCCACATTTAAATAATAATAGTTATATCATTTATATTAATTAAATAAAATTTTATTACCAACTATGTTAAATAGAAATGAAAATTTACCTTCATTGCTTCATGGAAGTAGTCGTCCACACATACACACGATTTACATTATTTTTTCCCAACAATTTGTAATTTAAGAAGGTAGATAAGAAATTATAATTTAATAATTATAATTTTTTCATAATTAACATATATAAATAATAAAACCATTAGAATAATTATTAATAAAATATGGATGTTATAAATTAAATTTATTGATATCTGCATAAGAAAATTTGAACGTAAGAAGGGGTGAAAATTTCAATTCCCATATTATATAAAGATGGTGAGTAAATGTGGATTAATAATCCTAGTAAAATTCATTATATTTATGATACATAAAATTTTTTTTAATAAAGAATGAGTCATATTTTTTGGAGGTAAAATAATATTAGTATGGAATGTTAGTAAATAAGGTGATTAGCTCTTCTTTGAATCAACTCCTTTATATCTGTAATTATGGGAACTATATATGGTATTTCTGGAAGAAAATGTACCAAAAACCTCCCTACAAAACTTACCCCACCTGGGATGGATGTGGTGTAAGTGATATTGAGACTCCCTGAGTCCCGCCTTCAGTAGGCCTCGGGATGGCGACTATCACTGAGGGAATAATAATAATACATATTATAGGCATTAACCTCTATGTGAAACACAATAAAAATAGATAGATAATGTATACACCAAACAAATCCATCATATACTATAATATAAAAATAGATCACATGTAGACAAATGTAATTTAGTGCATGAAATAATACAATGAAAATGAAAAACTGCAAGTACCAAAATAAAGTAATGATGAAATTGACCAAAAATCCAAAATAGATCCTAGAAAACAAAAATCTTGTATTACATATCCTGATATCCAAAGTGATATAACTAAACTAAAAAATAATAATATATTTATATTTAGGGTGAGTATAACAGTATACTATGTTGGATCCTCCTTCAAGCATCTATTGAAAATGAAAGGAAATAATGTTATAGCATGGTGAAGATCATGTAAAATGAACATGTCACTCAAACAAGTATAATATGTTCCAAACAACACCATAGATACTCTCACCATGTATCTCATACAATATAATATAATATAATAAATATTATTAAGGGTACCCTATGAAATTTCATCACTAGTTTTCCTCTATTCCCCAACATTGCATATCATAACCATCTCCCTCCAAAATGGTAGCTCATGGACACCAATGTGAAACTCCCAAACATGAAACTCATGAAACACATCAAATTGTCCACATAACAAAAATTATCCAGGTAGTTTTAGAGGGCCACCATAGCTCGTATAACATATAAAAGCATGGAAATTCCATGTAATTGTTTTTAAATAAATGAAATTTTATGAGTCTTCAAAATTTGACGGTGCATGATTCTGAGGCCCGGTGTTCCTGGAATAAATTTCTATGCATTTTTTTGGAACATTTAGTTATCATAGGAGAGGTTTTTTATCTTTTGAACCGGTGCTCGATATTGAAATTTGAGGCCACAATTTAACTCAGAGTGATGATATTTTGCTTATGGAGACCTTCACCACGACTGTCTTGGGTCGAGGGTGAACAATAGTTTTTGGGTTTTTCGTGGAAACATGAACAAAATAAAATAAACTATTATTTAATTATATTTATTGTTGAATCCTCCAATGTGTATTGTTTAAAGGTGGGGACTACCATAACTAAAACATCCCATATGATTGTTATGGAGATGGGGACCAATGAGCCTAAAAACCCCATTTGAATTTAGAGGGGGGACCACCTGAACCCCCTTTAATGAGAGAAACCCTCTAAACTCCCCTTCTTCAAAATTTTCCAACACCATTAATTAATTGGGAAATTTAATGTTTCCAATGTAGTAGAATTAAATGAGGAAATTAATTATGCCAACGAGCCAACATAATTAATATACATAATTTAATTATATTGAAACCTCTTTGTTTGGGAGGATTTTTGGTTGGAAAATAAGTTCCTTGGTGGGAGAAAGTTCACCAAAAATAAACTCCATCAAAGAACATTATTTATAAATCATGGAATATGATGTCATACGAGCCCGACATCGAAGTATGGTTTCTAAAGAGACGATATTTTGAACCCTCTTCTCCTTCTTCGACTTCTTTCTCGTGATAACATCGTTGAACAATCTAGGTAGGGGTTTAGTTGAGTATGATTTTATATTCCCTTATTATTCCATTCTAAAACAAAAATTGCAGATCAACTCTCTAACTAGTTTCTCCACGGATGATTTCATTTTTTGGTTTGGAAATAATCATAGCGGGAGGTTGTAGGGTTTTATGTTCTTCATTCAATATTTTGTTGAGGAACATTATACCATTATAATGTGGAGGGAGAGGGACAAAATAACATGGCATGACCACTATGTCGATCTTCTTGAAAGGAGTGTTCTTCATGATGGAAGAAGGCAGATTTGTGCACAGCGATGAATGGATGCAGCTGCCAGCATACCACTGTCCGTGATTATGGCGACGGTGCAATCGTGCCACCCTCGCGGCCCCCGGGGCCTCGCCACCCTGAGGCCCTCCACACCACCCCACGACATCACTGCCTTGCGTGAATTTGTGGCCCTTGTGTCCCCCGTAGCCTCGTCATCCCTCAGCCTCATCGCCCTACGTCTCTCCGCGCTACCCCGCGTCCTCGTAGCCCTACGATCCTCTACGCCGCTCTGCGGCCTCGCTGCCCTGCGGACTTTCATGATGCCTCACGTCCCCACGCCGCCCTCACGTCCCTCACGGCCTAGTCACCCCACAACCCCCGCACCCCCCCTTCTCTGCGGCCTCGCACTACCCTCGTAGCCTCTGTGGCCCTAGTGTCCCATACGACATCCGCAATAGGGCCAGACCCAGTGGGCGGGGTTGGTCCAACCAGGTCAGACCAGACCCTGGCCCACTACGAACAATTTTCTCTTTCATCCATAATAGTGGCACCTGGTGTCCAATTGACGAACTGCCAGTGGCACTAGAAACCGTGGAGTGAGACGGTACCCTTGAGTATACCCCAATAAAGATTTTGTTGATGTTTGATTATGTTTGGGTTGGATCGAGCACGATTCCAACCAGGCACTCTAGACTAAAAGGCTAATAACTCAAAGATTGGGCACCTGAATGATGCACCATCTATTACGTTGAGACCCCTATGATATGTCTATCATCTGAGATTCCTTTTAATGAGAATTTTTGGTAGTTGGAGTATCAAACATTGGCATGGGGAGTGGATCCTCTCGAGACAAGCGAGCGTAGTGTGGGAACCCTGTAGCTGGCTGGGATGTGAAGAATGAATAGAGATTATTTGTGTGTCAACACCTTGAAATCATGTGTGTGTCCGCAATAAATGATCCTCTGTGTTTCAGAACTGAGCGATCCTGTGAGGGACAGCACTGAGCGATCCCTTGTGGGTCAGCACCAAGCGATCTTCTATGGGTCAGCACTGAGCAATCCTGTGTGGTTCAGTAGTAGAGGCTCTTAATAGTGTATGATGAATTAATAGTTACATCTAATCATCTCTACAAATGTACTTTAGTTATACCTAGTGTGATCTGAGTTCGTACCTGTGTGGTACTTTTCCATCATGGTAATACCTTGGTTGTATTCTTTTGTGTGGTGTACCTGTTTGGTATATACCTTTGTGGTATTCCTTTTTTTGTGTAAAAGTTGAGATTTGGGCTATGAGTTGAAATCTATGTTTTCCTCATGATTGAGATGTGTATACTAGAAAACATAGGTATTTGTGTGGTCATGTAGCTAAGTAGGTTTGTTAGTTGATTCCATGTAGTGTGGTTTCTCCTTTGTTGATTTTCTGAGACCTTGAGGGTCTCGAGTTCCCTACTGAGTGTCGTTTATACTCACCCCTACATGGGATATGCCCGCCCCTTATTTTGTGTGGTGCAGACGACGGATAGTGTTGACCAAGGATGAGAGTATCAGGACTGGATGTGGCTGGGAGGTGGATGTTAGACGAGGCGAACAACAGAGATGTTTGTTCGTGAGCTATACCCAACCTTCAGGGAGGATTCGTGGTGGACGACCCAGGATCTTCTTTTCACCTATCTTCCATCTGGTACATTCCATTTTTCCTTGTACTTTCTAGTTGGGTATGTATTCTGGAACCTTTTTCATACTGTAATCACACTGTTTACTATTCAGTTTACATGAGTTTGTATCTTATTCTGTGCTTGGTTGTGTGTGTTAATGGTTATAAAGGAAATTCCATCCAAGTTTTTGGAAATACACCTTTGGTGATAGTCCACAACCCCTGACCTATGAAAGGTAGGCTTGGTGTACTCATGACATTGGCCCCGTGGGACAGGTCATGACAAATAGTTATCAGAGGGAGGTTCTACCATTGAACATTGGAATCTGATTATTTTAATGGAAATAGTGTAATGTTTAGTGAGTGTGGTTATCAATTTAGGGAATCCAGTGTTTGTGCAGTGACCGACGTATCCATACCCCAGGACCCTGAATTCTGAATTCGGACTCAGTGCACGAAAAAACTGATTGTGTGTGTTTTCAAGAGTTTCCATTGTGATATATTTGAGTTATCTCACTAGGTATAACTTTTTGACCATGGCGCACCTGTTCCATTTCAGGATGCCTCAATGTAGACAAGAAGTTTTGGTTCCTGATATAGTACCCACTAATAGTCAACCGAGCGAGGAGGCCTCAGTTCCCGGCCCTCTTCTAGTAGAGGCACCAGCGGAGGCCCTTGGGGTACCATCACCCATTGGGCCACCGATGCCCTCTGCCCCAGAAATAGAGGGTTCACACCTCTTGAACACGTTTCACGATTTCCAAAGCCAGAGGCAACCCAGGTTCAGGGGAGAGATAGACCCATAGACAACTGAGGATTGGATGGAGGCTATGGTGAGAGTCTTCCAACTAGTAGGGACACCAAACGATGGAATGGTGATGCTTTCCTCCATTCTTCTACAGGCAGTAGCTAGCTGATGATGGATTTTGTTACTACAAGTTCACACAGAGGTGACGCTTTTCTAGGCAGACTTCGAGAGCCTATTTCCGATAGAGCTTGTCCTAGCGAATCTCTGCATAGGGTGCATACATGAGTTTCTTTATCTTCAGTAGGGAAGAATAACTATATCTCAGTTCTCAGCAAGGATCAATGACCTATCACACTACTCCACTGATGTGTTGCGCTACCCATTCTTCATGGCCCGGACCTTCGAGTAGGGGCCCATGCCTGAGATCAGGGCTTCAATGATTTTTCATAGAATCCCACCGGAGGATGGGGTGTTAGAGAGAGCCCTCTTAGTGGAGAGTTTTCTTGTTGAGATGTCACCAGCAGCGAGAACCACTACTGTACATCATGTAGAAGAGTCCTTTATAGCTGGCTGCGAACAGATGTCGCAAAGGTCCAGGAGGACCAGGCCTACAGTTGGATGACCGTATGATTCAGGGTCAGTTGTGCGGGGCACCCGAAGTAGATATAGTAATTCCAGGAGTGGGCAGTGTTACACATGCGGCGATCAGGGTTACATGGCTCGTGACTGTCTGAACATCCGTACGGATGATCCACAGATGGTGGAAAAACTTCCCAGGCAGAGACAAAGGTTCAATCGAGGTGGTCTGCAGGGATCTGGTGGACATGGAAGAGGAGTAGGTCATGTAGCTGGTGGTTGGAGATGATTTGAGATGTTACCGCCACCACCACTAGGTGGTCATCCCCGACCATTGGAAGTAAGAGGATAGGGGAGAGCTCCACTCCAGGAAGCTATGACCTACGATCACGGCACTCCGGAGATTATTCAAGGTATGATCTATGTCTACTCCGCCTTAGCTGTAGTACTTATAGACACGGGTTTCAGTCATTCTTTTATTACCACTTCCCTTGTTCAGAGCTCTGAGATTCTGACTGAGCCATTGGCTCAATACTTATAGCTAGAGACTCCAACGTTAGTTGATTCAATGATTTCACACTAGTGTCGGTAGTGAGAGCTTACTCTAGTAGGAGAGATCTGCGGCTGGGATCTCCTATCAGCTGCATCGAGTCTATACAATGTCATTTTGGGTATGGGGTGGTTATCTACAATCTATACACGAATTGATTATATTATTCGCAAAGTCTGTTGTGTCCGCACAGATGGGACCAGTTTTACCTTAATTAGTGAGAACAAAGCCTTTGCAGCACTGGAGGGACATACACAGAGGAGAGTGTCGCTGATCACCCATTAGTTGACTACTCTTACCCTCAGAGTAGTTAATATGTGGATTCCGTGATATACTATATTCACGGACCAGTATGCAGATGTTTTCCCTTATGATGTTCCGGGTCTACCACCTCGTAGATATGTAGACTTTTACATTGACTTGTACCCTAGTATGACACCAATATCAACACCAGCATATCAGATGTCTCCCACAGAGCACCGTGAGATGTGGCTATAGTTGGTGGACTTACAAGTGCAAGGGTTCATTCGGCCCAGTGTTTCTCCATGGGCAGTACTGATTTCATTCTCCTTAAAGGCAGATTGGAGTTTGAGACTTTCTATCGACTATTGGCTCCTCATCCAGGGGACTATCAAGAACAAGTACCCACTTCCTAAGATTGATGACCTATTTGATCACATGAAGGGATCACCATGGTTCTCGAAGATAGAACTCTGATCAGGATATCAGCAATTCAGTGTATGAGATGAGGTTTTATAGAAGACATATCGGAGATGTTAGTACAACCACTATGAGTTCTTGGTTATGATGTTCACTGTAACTATAACTCTATTAGTGTTCATGGGACTCATGAACAAGATCATTCATCCATACCTTGACCACTTTGTTTTATTCCTCAACGACAACATTCTGATCTACTCGAATACTGAGGACGGGCTTGCCTATCATTTGTATGTAGTACTGGACACACTCTGAGAGCACTGGATTTATGGTAAGACTTGGATGTTCTAGTTTTGGATCATAGAGGTTCATTTTCAAGGACACGTCATCTAAGAGGCTGGATTTTCAGTGGATCCAGAGATGATTTAGGCGGTACATGATTGGGAACCACCTAGGAGTGTGACCAAGGTACAAAGTTTCCTTGGATTGGCTAGATAATACCAAATATTTGTGGAAGATTTCTCTAGAGATGCACCACCACTATCAGCGTTGAAGATGAAGGGGAAAATTTATGTGTGGTCATAGAGATTCCAACAATGTTTTCATGAGCTGAGGCAAAGGCTGACTAGTTACCCCATATTGAGGCTACCAGAGGAGGGAATAGGGTATGTAGTTTATTACGACGCATCAGGGACCGTTCTTGGAAGTGTCCTGATGCAGGAGTGAATAATGATCACATGTAGTTCACAATAGCAGAGACAACCTGGGAATATCTATGCTACACATGATCTGGATTTAGTAGTAGTGGTCTTCACCTTGAAGTTGTGGTGACATTACTTGATGGTCAAGCATTTTACACTGTACTCTGTTCACAAGAGTCTAAGGTATACATTTTCTTAGAAGGACCCGAACCTGCGACAATGACGTTGTCTTGAATTCCTCCAAGACTATGAAATTGAGATGGTCTATAATCCAAGGAAGGGGAATGTGGTAGCAGAATCACTCAGTCGTAGATCTGGTATACACATATTATTTGAGGCAATAGAGTAGTTGGATTCTTTTCATATATCCTTTGTGGAACATGGTGGTACCTCTTTCCTTGAGTCTCTTATAGTCACTCCCCCACTTCTTCAGCGAGTCATGGAGGTGCAGTTCAGGGACACTGACTGCGAGACTCGACATGCTCAGATATCCATAGGACAAGAACCTGAATGATTTTTTGAAGGTGAGGAGCACGCCATCCTTTTCAGAGGATGTACCATGGTAAAAGTATCACTTCTAGAGGAAGTGTTCAGGGAGTTCCACACATCCCATATAATGGTACATCCAAGAGTAGCGAAGATGTACACGGATCTTTGACGACAACACTGGTGGCTGGGAATGAAGAAAGTAGTAGAAGTGTTTGTCTGAAGAAACCTCACTTGTCAGCAAGTATTGGAGTAGCATCAGGTATAAGCAGTCTTGGATCAGCCTTTAGAGGTCCCCGTGTGCAAGTGGGATGGAATATTCATGGACTTCGTGAGAGGAAATCCATGTACATCCAAGGGTCTGACTCTTTCTGGGCGATCATGATCTACTCACCATGTTTGACCACTTCCTACCGATCAGAGACCAGGGCTCAGTATAGATATTTGGATGCCTCTATGTGCATGAGATAGTGCGGAAACATGAGTACCCTCAACTATTTTCTCCGATCGTGATGCATGTTTTACTTACCATCTAAGGAAGGGGTTGTAGGAGGGTCGTGGGGCACAACTTCATTTGAAAACTGCCTTCCATCATCATTCAAATGGCGAGACGGAGAGGACAATTCAGATCCTCAGGGACATGCTACGTTCTTCTTTCCTTGACTACGATCACAAATGGTAGGATCACTTGCCTTTGGTTGAGTTTTATTACAACAACTTATATCACTCCACCCTTGAGATGGCACCTTATGAGTCATTGTATAGACGACCTTGCATATCACTATTGTGCTAGACTAACCCAGGGTAGTCTGCACTCGTGGGACCAGAGATGGTACGGGCTACCACAGAGAAAGTGCAGATCATCCAGGACCAGATTAAGACTCCACAAAAGAGGAAGAATTCATATGCTGATAGGATATGAAAACCATTGTAGCTCGAGGATGGTGACAACATATTTCTACAGGTCTCACCTCGACGTGGAATGTGGAAATTTGGATGAGGTAGTAAGTTATCTCTGAGATTCATCAGTCCCTTCCAGGACATCAGCAGACTTGGATAGGTGTCTTACCGCTTAGTTCGTCCACCTCAGTTATACCAGGTGCATGATGTCTTCAATATATCCCAGCAGAGGATATATGTTCATGACCCTTCTAACATAATCTACAATATAAATATGGCTATTGATTATGGGGTGACATTTACGGAGGTTCTTATAGAGATAGATAATGGACAGGACTGGGTCCTTCATGGGCGGTCGATACCTCTAGTGCGCGTTCGCTGGAACCATGGGAACCTCTAGGAGATTACATGGGAGCGAAAGGCTCAAATACGTGCTCAGTAACACAACTTTTTTTCATAGTTTTATGATGTGGCTTTTGGGGACGCAAATCCCTGAGGTGGGGAGATGGTAAAGACCCGGATAATCCATGTAATTTTCTTTTAAATATATTGGAATTTTACGAGTCCACAAAAATTGATAGAGCATGATTCCGAGGCCCGGTGTGCCTAGAATGACTTTCTGAGATTTTTTGTGTATGTTTAGAAACATACGAGTGGGTTTTTGTACCTTTTGAACCATTGCTTGGAATGGATATCCGAGGACACCTTTGACCTCGCAGTGCTGATATTCGCATAAGGAAACCATCGCCTCGACCACATTGGATCGAGGTTGAAAGATAGTTATTGGCTTTTTTGTGGAAACCGAAATAAAATGAAATAATATTTTTATTTCTTTTAAGAAGAATCCTCCCATGAGGATGTTTTAAAGGTTGGGAGAACTTTAACTAAAATCTCCCACATGTATGTCATGGAGGTGGGGACCACTGTGCCTAAAACCGCTATTTTGAATTTAGAGGTAGGGACCACTCAAACCTCTTTAATGAGAGAATACCTCTCAACACCCCTTCGTTAAATTTTTCCCACACCATTTAGTTATTCGGCCAATTAATTTTTCCAATATAGTTTAATTAAATGATCCAATTTATTATGGAAACATGCCTACATAATTAATATAAATAATTTATTTATATTCGATCTTCTTTTTTTGTGAGGATTTTTGATTTTCCAAGAAGTTCCTTGGTGGGAGAACGTTCTCCAATGAAGAATGCCATCAAAGAACGTTCTTCAAAAATCAATGAAGAAGAAAATGTACGATCCTGACATTGAATCGTGGTTCATAAGCGATGATAGTTGGAACCCTCTTCCCCGTCGTTGACTTCTTTCTTTCACCAACGTCAACAAACAATAGAGGTAGGGGTTTAGTTGTGTATGATTTTATATTCCCATGTTCATCTCTTATAAAACAAAGAACATATATAAAATATATAACTAGTTGATTCATTGATGATTTTTTTTGAGGCTTTGTAAATAATCAATGTTGGAGGTTGTGTTGTTTGATTTTCTTCATTAAATATTTTTTTGAGCCACTACTTACCACTCTAACTCAGAGGGAGCAGTCCAAACAAACATGGAATGAACCCTCCGATGTTATTCTTGAATGGTGTGTTCTTTGTTATGGAAGAAGGCGGCATTGTTCATGGAGGTGAACAGATGTGGTGGTCGTAATTTCTCTAGCCGCGACGAGGGTGACGACCTAACCATGCCTCCCTCATGGCCCCCGCTGCCTTGCTGCCCCGTGGCCCTCCACACTGCCCCGCGTCCTCGCTACTTTGTGGTCCTCCACAACCATCGGGGCCCTTGCGGCCTCGCCACCTTGGGGCCCTCCATGCCACTCGGTGGCCTCACAATCACGCGACCCTCTGCACCGACTCGTGGCCTCACCTCCCCACGATCATTTGTGTCGCCCCACATCCTCGCGACCCATACAGCCCCCCGCAGCCTTGTTTGGCCCTCGCATCCCCCGTGGCCTTGCTCCCCCTGTGTCCCTCATGTCCCCCCATGGCCTTGCACCGCCCTCACTGCCCCCCATGGCCTCTGTGGCCCTCATAGACCTCGTGCCCACTCTGGCCCAGGTGGCCTCTATGGTGCCCAGTGTAGTCGGGTCTGACCCAGCGGGTCGGTCCTGTCCCAGCGGGCGGGGTCGGTCTGACTGGTTTGGACCAGACCTAGCAAAACATTGAACTTTTCGCTCACTCAGCCCTAACATTGGCAGCAGGAGTCAAATTGACAAACCTTTAGTGGCGCTGGATACCTTGGAGTGAGACGGTACCTTTTAGTATACCCCACTGAAGATTTGGATATTGTTGGAGTACAGTCGGGTTGGATCGAGAAAATATCCAACTGGGCCCTCATGACTAAAAGGTAAATAACTCACATACCAGGCGTCTGATTGACGTACAGTCTGTTGAGTTGGGACCTCTATGACGTGGATATGCATTGAGATACTTCTTCATGCGACTTCATGGAATTTGGATTATCGACCAGTGGCTTGAGAAGAATACTCTCCCAGAGACAATTTAGCGTAGTGTAGGAACGTTGTAGCTGGCTGTGACGTGAAGAATGAATATTGATCCTTTGTGGCTCAGCACCTAGTGATCCTATGTGGGTCAGCACCAGGCGATCATGTGTGGGTTTTCACTGAGTGATCTTGTGTCGGTCAGCATCTAGCGATCCTGTGTGGGTCTAAACCTAGCGATCCTATGTGGGTCACCACCAAGAAATCTTGTGTGGGTCAGTAACAGAGCCTCTTAATAGAGTAAGATAAATTTGTAGTTACATCTAATCATTTCTACTATTGTACTAATGTATACCTGATGTGAGCTCAGTTCGTACCTATTTTGTACTTTTCCTTCATGGTAATACTATGGTGGTATTCATTTGTGTGGCGTACCATGATGGTACTTACCTTCGTGGTATTCCTTCCTTAGTGGAATAGTTGTGCTTTGGGCTTGGAGTTGGACTCTCTATTTTCCCCATGTTTGAGATGAGTGTAATAGATAACTTAGGTATATGTATGGGCATACACCTATGTAGGGTTGTTAGTTGATTTCATATTGTGTGGTTTATCATTGGTGGATTCTATGAGACCATGAGGGTCTCAAGGATCATACTGAGTGTCGTTATACTGACCCCTGCAAAGGCTATGCTGTATCCAATTGTATTTGGTGCAGACAACTGATAACGATGACTGAGGACGAGAGTACCAGGGCTGGAGGTGGCTAGGAGGTGGACCATAAATAAGGTGAACCACAAAGATGGTTGTTCGTGTGTTGTACCTACCCTACACGTAGGATTCGTGGTTGAAGATCCAGGAGCTTATTTTCACCTATCAGTTGTCCTAAACATTCCATTTTTCCTTGTACATTCAAGTTGGGCTTGTATTCTAGCCCCTTTTATGTACGTTACTCACTCTATTGACTATTCATTTTACTTGTGTTTGTATATTGTGGTGTTCTAGGTTGGGAGTGTTACAGGTTTTAAAGGCAATGGCTTCCTAGTTTTAGGGAATATGCCTTCAGTGATAGTCTCCAGCCCCAAGCCTATAGAAGGCAGGCTTGGGGTAGTCAGGGCACATGCCCCGGGGGATGGGTCGTTACATAACATTTATCATAAGTATGGTATTTTACCTCAATAAATCAAACCCATTTAACAACTAAGTATAACCATTCCATCATTAAATGTACATGTTATACCTATAATATTAATTATGAATCTATATCCAGAATATATGTTTCTAAAAAAACTAAAAACCATTACATCGTAATACACACGTATATGGGAAAAAATAACTATCGTGACTAGCAGAACAAGTAACTACCAAGAGATGAGAGAGGGGACAAAGAGGGTAGTCATCCATACTTCCTCCCACCTGGATGTTGTGTAAACACCCTTTAGTGTTCAGAATTCCTTGGGTGTCAGTTCACCTAACTGAAAGGATGGAGTATCATATATAAACAAAAGAAATTACAAGATATAATATAGCTCACATGCACACTATGTGAAAATCCTAGTCTCAGATAGAACTATATCTAATGACTCTCTGACTCCTAACTACCACAAATAAGACCATATATCCTATAATAAACCAAGGATTTAAAGAGCGATATTAAATTATATTGTTTCATTTTATCAGTTTCACTTTTTGTTAATTAATTCATTACAATAAATTAACCATTATCATTTCCATATTAAATTTAGTTAGAATAACTAAAACTTCCATCCCCTCGAAGCATAATCAAACTGAGTCAACAGAATCTATGAATTTCAACCTCATCATTGAATCCCATCAAGCTTCAACCCGCTAGGATTAACATTTTTTCAATTATCTAACAACATTAATGTAACACCCCATGATTTCATAGTGTGTTATTTCTTCAAAATAATTCAATAACTTGCACTACACGCAACACCGTGTTCAATCACACCATTACTTACAAAAAAAGCCATTCAAAAGAGGTTATGAATAGTATTAACTAAATTTTAATCTTTATATAATCCTTATAATTTTAGAATCCATATTATGAGTTTCTTAGACATAATATAAGAACAGATTCATTTTCAGTATTGCACTTTTATCAACTTTTAATTGTGAAACCTTTTTAAATACAAAATTTTAAACTTTTTGACTAAATGGGGACATCAAAAAAATTTAAAATGAAACATCCCAAGCTTCCACGGTACGCTTTCCTTCGAATAATACAGTAGCGTGTGTTGTACGCAACTTAGAGTTCAAACACACCACAACCAATCAAACTAGCCGTTATGAATAGTAAGACATACTTTTTGAAATTATATATATTTTATATTTAAGAATGGACTTCATTTTTGGATTCGAAATATCGAATTTAGCCTAAGGAGAAATTTGGTACATTTCGGATAACTTTCATATTTTGATGAATAGTGAAAATTACTAAATTTTAATTAAAAACAACTTTTTTAATCAAAATAATTAGTAGTGATAAATTATGAATTTAAGTGGTTTTAAAGTATATTTAGAATATATTTTTACAATTTAATATAATTTTGTTCATTGGACATAATTTTACAATTAAACCGAACATAAACAGGTGTCAATCTTTTGATAGTTATTATCTCTTAAAAACACGCTTTTTGTTTTGACAGCGGGAATTAATTTTAAATTAATTTCTGCCACTTCTATGTTTTGAATTTAAAAAAATGTATTCCATATTTGTAATAAGGATGTTCAAATTCTGTAAATAGGTAACTTATATTTTTAGAAATTTTGAATAATTACTGCGGTAAATATTTTATTTACCATGGTTAAGGGTAAATCTGATAAATAAGGGTTAAACAAATAATATTATAATAATACTAAATTACCCTAAAACATGTCCTAGCCATATTGGTTGATACATGTTAGACAATAGTCATCTTTGGGTCGATTTGGGGACCCCATGGTTCTACTTGTAGGTGATAGGGACACTTTATTTTAATTAAGTTAAAATGAATACAAAAATGACACAAGCATATATCTTTTAGAAAAACAATTATTACATAGGGTTATATATGTTGGATTTTAGATTATAAATATTTATTAGAAAGATAAAAAGATTTCCTACATAATGATATTTTATTAATAATTTTTAGACATTAAAAATTTATTTTATTTATGACACAATTATGATGCAGTAATTACTAAAATAGTGAAAAATTAAATTAATTGATATTATAAATACCCATATAAATATAATATGAAACTTTTAATGAATTAAAATAATTTTCTAGGATAATATGATATATTAGGATTGATTTAATTGACTTTTTTCGAAGTAATCAATCTTTTATGAGTTTCAAAAAAAATCAACTATTGAATAGTGTCAAAATTGACATAAAAGAGTTCTTAAAAATATATTATATTATTAATTGATATTAAATTCCTAAAAATCTATGGTTCGGCCAAGAGACTTATATAATGATAGGTTAATCATTAATGGACCACTTGGGGGTCTCTTGGATGTATATAGTGTGTTTATTAACAATATTATATAAAAATACAAAGAGACATTGTAAAAGTGAAACTAATTAACTTAGAGTTAATTATTAAAGATAAGGTTAATATAAGTACCCAAACCTGTATAAATTATATTGGTTGAGTTGTTTTCGACCCTTCCCCACCTTAACCTTTGAATAGTCAACTTTTGAGCCATTAGAAACCGAATATGAATTTATTATAAATTAATATTTCTAGCTTTTCCAAAGGTGCCCTCACCCCTCTTATAAAAGGGAACTCCTCCTTCTCATTTCTTCACACCTTCCAAGCCTTATGGTTCGGCCAAACTCTGCCCAAATACTCTACCAACTTCCCTCACTACAACCTAGAGGCCTTAGTTTGATCATAAATCCAACCTAATGAGCCCTTTTGATCAAATGAAAAGGAAGGAACCGAAGAAGAGGTAATGGTTTCACCACCCTTTTTCCATGTTCCTTCTTCTTCCACTTCTTCTTACATTGTTGTTACCATTCTAAAATAATAACTCCAGTATCATATATATACTGTGATGTTATTATAAATATGGTACAACCATATTCAGTATTCTATCCACCCTTTGAATAACATGTCACCATACGTGCGTACGTACGGCTTACCGTCTCCATGTCGTGGTGTAATTGTTATTCAATATATTATTATTTGGATGGGTTTAATAATGATGTGTAACTCATGTAAACAATAAATATAACATGTCAGTTATTCTGTATATATTATATACCATTCATTTATATATTATTTTAATATCAAAAGAATGATATTGTCGCTCGTGCGTACGTACGGACTACCGTCTCCACAAACGCGATGAGATTCATTCTCCATCATATCCATTCAAGTATAATTATAATTTGCTGATTTAAAAATTATGTTTAAGGACTTGATATCATTCTGGATATGAATATTATACAACCTATCCATTACAAACACGGATTACGTAATAAAACATATAAAATAAAATGAGTAAGTTAACACCCGAAACAACGATAATACTAAGACATTATTAACAAAGCAAAGTTAAAAGATCATATATGATATGATATTAATATATATGATTCTTTTATAATTTAATAACAATTATTTAAATATTATACAAGAGGTTAACCTACCCCAACCAAGTAAAAGTACATGGTAAGGGATTTTCTTATTTCACATTCAATTCCGTGAGATTTCCATTATTCCCCACTAAATTATTGGTAGTGGTGTATTGTGTACTGGAATTTGATATATATTATCATGATTATCTTTATATTCATGTAATTCTGTAAATAATTTGGTGCTTATTAACTTTTGGCCATATGACTTAGCTGATTAACGTGGTAAGGGGTTTTCATCTCACTCTTTATTTCCATGAGATTCATGCCATATTTCCACTATTATCTTTTGTGTGGTGTATGTACTGCCCATAATTGTATTCTTTGTGTAATACACTTTAACTTATGTGTATTTACATTTTCATTGTATGATACCTCTTTCATGGGTTGTATGTTTCATAAGTTACCAAATTGATAAGGGTTTACATCACAATCTCTTTAATATCTGAGGTTGTCTTTACGTAAGTATCTACAGGGACATATTTACTATTCATGTCCATATTTCATAAAAGAGTTTTCAAAGGGATTATTTCAAAGGGAACTTTTACTAAAACATCATTTTAAATGTTTTAAATATTTATTCTTCTAAATCATCCTCATTTATGTCCATGTTTTCAAAATGGTTTGTAAGGATTTATTTATATGAAAATGAATGTTTTAAAAGTGTTAATTCCATTCAAAAGTTTCAAAGTGGTATGGGACACTTTGATTCAAAAATGTATTTAAATGCCTTACTTTATAAATTGTGTAACATTAAAATGTTTTCATGAAAAAGGGATATTTCTCTCAATAATTTTAAAAAAACATTTTCATCTATGTCAACATCCTTTGATGGATTTTAAGATTATTTGAAGTTGATTTATTATGATTGAAGTTTTGAGATATGCTTGACTGTAGATGTGTCATTTATATAGCTTTCATGGTTTATGAGTAAAGTATTGACATTTTGTATGCTAGTTCCAATAAGAATGTTTAGGTTATATTTCAACCTTTACTTCATATTAATGTGTTGGACAAGTATGTTCCAGGTTGGGGACTGGTTAAAGTAATCCCTCCAGGTTGGGGACTGTTAAAAGTAAGCCCTCTAGGTTAGGGACTGATAAAAGTAAGCCCTCCGGTTTGGTCTCCGGTTATTAGAGGCACTCCGGGTTGGTGTCCGGTTATTAGAGGCACTCCGGGTTGGGTTCCGGTTACAGTTAGCCCCAAGGTCTTGGGACGAGGCCTTGAAAAGAAATTAAAGTTTAGCATTATGCATTCCATCATTATGAAAGTGTTTATTGATTTTGCATGTGATTATTCGATTAGTAGAATATCCATGTGAATAATTAAATGGCATTATTTCATTTTACTTTTGCCATACTATGTTTAAGTTCAAGTTTAAAAGGCTTTTGTTTTAGTAATGCATTGCCTTAAATGTTTATGTTTATTTTGAATGTTCCGCTCTATTGTTATCCTTACTGGGCATTTGAGTTCACCCCTTTTCTATGTTTTATTTTCCCCAGGATGTGAAGAAATAAGTTATGAATGACCTGCAGGGATATTATGAGGGGATAATAGTGTGGAATGTGGAGACATTATGTTGTTGTAGTAGTTTTTCCTTTTATGATGTAATGTAAAACATATGAATATATCTAGTGTTTCCAAGGCTACTAAACCAATCGGTCTTTCGAGATTTGATCTTTCTTGTGATCATGCCAATGTTATGTAATAATGCACCGAATCTAGGTAACTAGGGTCGGGGCGTTACAGTTGGTATCAGAGGAAGTTTAGTACAAACCTTGGAAACTAGATTTAGATAAACTCTGATTAGAGCACGTAGACCTAAGATGAACTTTGAGGATTAGTATAGAAGAACTTCCTAGAATTTTGGTATTGTAGGGATTTTGTGAGTTTTCCAAGAAATACATCCCTGTCAGGATACGAGCAGGTAGAGGTGGCTCTGGCACAGATGTACCAAGGGGTAAAAACCCGAAAACACCGCTTTGAGCTAGACTCGAATGGGAAATGGTGCACGACAACGGGCCTTGCTGCACTCTTGGTTAAGACACTCCCGGGGGATATTCATAGGATAACTCTCATTTTCTTTACAAATCATTATGAAGGGTTTATGAGTATATACTTCTTCAAGGAAAATATTTTTTATGATTATGGATTATATCCATAAATAGTTCAATTTATGTTAAGTGTTTTATAGGTATTGGATTATGTATTTTGACTCATAAACTAATCTAGTGTATGCCATTGTTTAGAAATGGTGCCTAGTAGAAGGAATGAGAACTCCAGCAATGCACATGATCCAAAGAGAAGGAAGGATCATATCTTTCATGGTCTTAAGCTAGAATTTATAAGAGAAATAGTCTCCCATGTATTATCATCATATGAAGAAATAATATCATGTGTTGATAAGATAAGTAAAGAGTTTACTGAGTCCTGTGGATTTTAAGGGAAGTAAGAGAAGAAAAGGATGGAAGAGAGAAAGATGGATAAAGGGAAGAGGGAAAAGAAAAATTTTCTCATATGTGGTAACTGTGGAAAGAAACACGCTGGAACTTGCCTGAAAGGAATGGGAGTTTGTTATAAGTGTGGAGGAAAAGGGCACAAAGTACGTGACTGCAAGGGTAAGAAAATGGTTTAAAATGTACAATGGTCCAATTTCAAGGAGTTTGGACACTACGCGAACCTATGTCCCAGTCATCAGACTATGCCGCAAATGATGTTATTGGATAATAATCAAGTTATGATACTACCACAGATGAAGAGGAATGATTAGTGTTCTTATGTTGATTATGTCAATTGAGTGTTGTATCAACAATGTACTTGTTATAATAATTATGGAGTATATAAGGATTGTAAAGCATTACTATTTCATTAAGGACTTGAGATTGTGTGGAACAAAGAAAAGTGACTGAATAGCAGGTTAAATTTTTGGAAAATATATGGTTGAGAGAATGATAAACCATAATATGGTTCTGATACCGAGGTAGTGATTTTAGAATAATACATGATTGATTTGGATAAATTATATTGGATATTCTTGACTACCTTGAAACAGATTAATGATTTGTATATTCCATCATTGTTGGGGTTTAAAACTTTTTTGGATTGATGAAGTATATCCAGCATTCTATATGGAATAAGGGAGCATGAATGTAATCAATATGGATTATGGTAATTTAGGATGTTTCAGTGTTTTAAAAGAATACATGATAAAGGTATTCATATGATTTTACGTGGTAAAAAGGATCTACATTATGTTTACCTTCCTTATAAATGTTAGACTGTGAGTTTGGACAGAAGTATTTTGGATAGTTCTAGTTTGGATTATTTTGGATTGCCATAAAATGACAACCCAGAGGTCGGGCGGCAACCCATCGCGTCCGGCAAGGCCGCGAGACTTGAACCCACAACCGAAGGGCGACAAGGGTGTATCACCTACCACTGGCCCAAGAGATGTCCTGGATTAAATAATGTAGTTTTTTTTAAAAGATCTGGTAGATGTATTATAAATTCGTTTATTTTGGAACCCTGTACGAATATTATAAATAGAATTTTTTTTACGAGTGAAAGATGAGTTTGTGGTAGAAATTTATTAATGGACAAAACTCTAATTATAAAGTAAGTATATCTCCTTACGATCTTAGCCAATCTCATAAATAAATTCCTCAACATTAATAAAAGGAACTTAGAACAAAAATTTTGTCCTAGATTGTACCTTAAATCATCACTAATTTATGGTTTTGGGATTTTTGTCCTTTTCATAACCATGTTCTCTACTACTCTCCATCAGATAATTGATGGTTAGATTTCTCTTCCATATCCATATTTTCCTACATGGAACCCTAGTATGTGTTATTTTCGGTAATCTTCATACTTTCCACTCTTTGTTTTAAATAGAGGCCTCATTAATTCATTTTTCGATGTGGGATTTCAACTAAGATATTTTGAAATGTCAAAAATGTGTTATCCCAATACCCTATGTGTTGTTGAACCGATGGTATTTCAAATCATCATAGATTGATGAGTTTAAGGACCTCAATTTTTTACTTGTTTGTGATTGATGACCTCAATCACTACCTATAAATATTTACGTTTTTCCTCCAATTATATGTCTCTAATTTCCACCAATGTTCTCCTAATCGCGATCATAATTTGGTGGTGACCCTTTTATTTCTCTTTTCCTCATATTAAGACTAAATTTTACTAACCCAATTTATGATGGGGGTTTTTCCACAAATATATTTTCTATTTTCAACCTTTTATTTTCTAAGGACAATTTCAATTTGCGAGGATGCAATTTATTGAAGGAGGGGAGAATGTAACACCCCAAGATTTCATAGTGTGTTATTTCTTCAAAATAATTCAATAACTTGCACTACACGCAACACCGAGTTCAATCACACCATGACTTACAAAAAAATCCATTTAAAAGAGGTTATGAATAGTATTATCTAAATTTTAAACTTTATATAATCCTTATAATTTTAGAATCCATATTATGAGTTTCTTAGACATAATACAAGAATGGATTCATTTTCAGTATTGCACTTTTATCAACTTTTAAAAGTGAATCCTTTTTAAATACAATATTTAAAACTTTTTGACTAAATGGGGACATCAAAAAAAATTTAAAATGAAACATCCCAAGCTTCCACGGTACGCTTTCTTTCGAATAATAAAGTAGGGTGTGTTGTACGCAACTTCGAGTTCAAACACAACACAAAAAATCAAACTAGCCGTTATGAATAGTAATACCTACTTTTTGAAATTATATATATTTTATATTTTAGAATAGACTTCATTTTTGGATTCAGAATATCGAATTTAGCCTAAGGTGAAATTTTGGTACATTTCGGATAACTTTCATATTTTGATGAATAGTGAAAATTACTAAATTTTAATTAAAAAAAACTTTTTTAATCAAAATAATTAATAGTGATAAATTATGAATTTAAGTGGTTTTAAAGTATATTTAGAATATATTTTTACCATTTAATATAATTTTGGTCGTTGGACATAATTTTACAATTAAATCGAACATAAACATGTGTCAATCTTTTGATAGTTATTATCTCTAAAAAACACGCTTTTTGTTTTGACATCGGGAATTAATTTTAAATTAATTTCTACCACTTATGTATTTTGAATTTAGAAAAATGGATTCCATATTTGGAATCAGGATTTTCAAATTGTGTAAATAGGTAACTTTTATTTTTAGAAATTTTGAATAATTACTGCGGTAAATATTTTATTTACCATGGTTAAGGGTAAATCTGATAAATAAGGGTTAAACAAATAATATTATAATAATACTAAATTACCCTAAAACGTGTCCTAGACATATTTTTTGATACATGTTATACCATAGGCATCTTTGGGTCGATTTGGGGACCCCATGGTGCCACTTGTAGGTGATAGGGACACTTTATTTTAATTATGTTAAAATGAATACAAAAATGACACAAGCATATATCTTTCATAAAAAAAATTATTACATAGGGTTATTTATGTTGGATTTTAGATTATAAATATTAATTAGAAAGATAAAAATATTTCCTACATAATGATATTTTATTTATAATTTTTAGACATTAAATAATTTATTTTATTTATGACACAATGATGATGAAGTAATTACTAAAATAGTGAAAAATTAAATTAATTGATATTATAAATACCCAAATAAATATAATATGAAACTTTTAATGAATTAAAATAATTTTCTAGGATAATATGATATATTAGGATTGATTTAATTTACTTTTTTCGAAGTAATAAATCTTTTATGAGTTTCAAAAAAAATCAACTATTGAATAGTGTCAAAATTGACATAAAAGAGTTCTTAAAACAAATATTATATTATTAATTGATATTAAATTCCTAAAAATATAAGGTTCGGCCAAGAGACTTATATAATGATATTTTCATCATTAATGGACCACTTGGGGGGTCTCTTGGATGTATATAGTATGTTTATTAACCATATTATATAAAAATACAATGAGACATTGTAAAAGTGAAACTAATTAACTTAGAGTTAATTCTTAAAGATAAGGTTAATATAAGTACCCAACCCTGTATAAATTATATTGGTTGAGTTTTTTTCGACCCATCCCAACCTTAAACTTTGAATAGTCAACTTTGGAGCCATTAGAAACCGAATATGAATTTATTATAAATTAATATTTCTAGCTTTTCCAAAGGTGCCCCTCACCCCTCTTATAAAAGGGAACTCCTCCTTCTCATTTATTAACACCTTCCATGCCAAATGGTTCGGCCAAACTCTGCCCAAATACTCTCCCAACTTCCCTCACTACAACTTAGAGGCCTTAGTTTGATCAGAAAGCCAACCTAAAGAGCTCTTTTGATCAAATCAAAAGGAAGGAACCGAAGAAGAGGTAATGATTTCACCACCCTTTTTCCAAGTTCCTTCTTCTTCCACTTCTTCTTACTTTGTTGTTACCATTCTAAAATAATAACTCCAGTATCATATATATACTGTGATGTTATTATAAATATGGTACAACCATATTCAGTATTCTATCCACCCTTTGAATAACATGTCACCATACGTGCGTACGTACGGCTTACCGTCTCCACGTCGTGGTGTAATTGTTATTCAATATATTATTATTTGGATGGGTATAATAATGATGTGTAACTCATGTAAAAAATAAATATAACATGTTAGTGATTTTGTATATATGATATACCATTCATTTATATATTATTTTAATATCAAAATAATGATATTGTCGCTCGTGCGTACGTACGGACTACCGTCTCCACGAACGCGATGAGATTCATTCTCTATCATATCCATTCAAGTATAATTATCATTTTATGATTTAAAAATTATGTTTAAGGACTTGATATCATTATGGATGTGAATAATATACAACTTATCCATTACAAACATGGATTACGTAATAAAACATATAAAAGAAAATGAGTAAGTTAACACCCGAAACAACGATAATACTAAGACATTATTAACAAAGCAAAGTTAAAAGATCATATATGATATGATATTAATATATATGATTCTTGTATAATTTAATAACAATTATTTCAATATTATACATGAGGTTAACCTACCCCAACCAAGTAAAAGTACAAGGTAAGGGATTTTCTTATCTCACATTCAATTCCGTGAGATTTCCATTATTCGCCACTAAATTATTGAAAGTGGTGTATTGTGTACTGGCATTTGATATATATTATGATGATTATCTTTATATTCATGTTATTCTGTAAATAATTTGGTGGTTATTAACTTTTGTCCATACGACTCAGTTGATTAACATGGTAAGGGGTTTTCACCTCAGTCTTTATTTCCCTGAAATTCATGCCATATTTCCACTATTATCTTTTGTGTGGTGTATGTACTGCCCATAATTGTATTCTTTGTGTAATACACTTTACCTTATGTGTATTTACATTTTCATTGTATGATACCTCCTTCATGGGTTGTATGATTCATAAGTTACCAAATTGATAAGGGTTTACTTCACAATCTCTTTAATATCCGAGGTTGTCTTTACGTAAGTATCTACAGGGACATATTTACTATCCATGTCCATATTTCATAAAAGAGTTTTCAAAGGGATTATTTCTAAGGGAACTTTTACTAAAACATCATTTTAAATGTTTTAAATATTTATTCTTCTAAATCATCCTCATTTATGTCCATGTTTTCAAAATGGTTTGTAAGGATTTATTTATATGAAAATAAATGTTTTAAAAGTGTTAATTCCATTCAAAAGTTTCAAAGTGGTATGGGAAACTTTGATTCAAAAATGTATTTAAATGCCTTACTTTCTAAATTGTGTAACATTAAAATGTTTTCATGAAAAAGGGATATTTCTCTCAATAATTTTAAAAAAACATTTTCATCTATGTCAACATCCTTTGATGGATTTTAAGATTATTTGAAGTTGATTTATTATGATTGAAGTTTTGTGATATGTTTGACTGTAGATGTGTCATTTATATAGCTTTAATGGTTTATGAGTAAAGTATTGACATTTCGTATGCTAGTTCCAATAAGAATGTTTATGTTATATTTCAACCTTTACTTCATATGAATGTGTTGGAAAAGTATGTTCCAGGTTGGGGACTGGTTAAAGTAATCCCTCCAGGTTGGGGACTGGTAAAAGTAAGCCCTCCAGGTTAGGGACTGGTAAAAGTAAGCCCTCCAGTTTGGTCTCCGGTTATTAGAGGCACTCCAGGTTGGTGTCCGGTTATTAGAGGCACTCCGGGTTGGTGTCCGGTTATTAGAGGCACTCCGGGTTGGGTTCCGGTTACAGTTAACCCCAAGGTCTTGGGACGAGGCCTTGAAAAGAAATTAAAGTTTAGAATTATGCATTCCATCATTATGAAAGTGGTTATTGATTTTTCATGTTATTATTCGATTAGTAGAATATCCATGTGAATAATTAAATGGAATTATTTCATTTTACTTTTGCCATACTATGTTGAAGTTCAAGTTTAAAAGGGTTTTGTTTTAGTAATGCATTGCCTTAAATGTTTATGCTTATTTTGCATGTTCCGCTATATTGTTATCCTTACTGGGCATTTGAGCTCACCCCTTTTCTATGTTTTATTTTCCCCAGGATGTGAAGAAGTAAGTTATGAATGACGTGCAGGGATATTATGAGGGGATAATAGTGTGGACTATGGAGTCATTATGTTGTTGTAGTAGTTTTTCATTTTATGATGTAATGTAAAACTTATGAATATATCTAGTGTTTCCAAGGATACTAAACCAATCGGTCTTTCGAGATTTGATCTTTCTTGTGATCATGCCAATGTTATGTAATAATGCACCGACTCTAGGTAACTGGGGTCGGGGCGTTACAATTAATTTCCATATCTATATGTACTCATGGAAAACATTATATTATCCATACACCCAAGGAGCTCAATACGGGGGGAAGATAAAATACCCGATGAGTCTTCACTGTATATTGCAACAGGGTAAACACACCCAACCACAATGAGATAAACACAGAAAGAACGGGGAATACCTCGTGAATCTTCACCTCCCGTGGAAAGTGAGCATTCAAAAACATATTTATTAATAAAGTAGTGAGGAAAGAAAATTAGATAAACATACAACCCAGCTACCAGTCAAACAATATATTTAACACGAATAATGTTTTCATAAAAACAAGTAACCCAAGCTTCAAACTATTTTGTCAACACTAATTCCATCCCCAACTACCTCATGAAGTAACTGATGTTTCTAACCTATCTAGATATCAACAGATTTCACAACAACTGGACCCCCATCCCCCACATACCACTACATCACTATAGGATCAGTCATCCCAGGGTCACATTTCATCTATGCCTCCCTACCCACAAACCACAACATCCCTCTAGAATCATTCATCCCAGGTACAAATCACATCACATGTAGTAGGAAACAAACAAGAAACCTAGATCATGGACATAAAAAAGGAATTTATACTTAACACACTATTAGGTCAGACGTTTCCAAAGCATATGGAACATGGCCTTTATAAACTAGATGTAAACTCAGTCCTGATAAATGCATTATTATTAATCACAAATTTGGTTCATATTCCATATTGAATTAACTAATTCAATATTCACATGTTTTAACTATGTAAATCCAAAGAACAAATATATCAACTATATCAAAAATTAATTTAAAATTAATTTAAAATGTCTTTATTTCCCTATTCGACATGAATAAACACGCTTCACATTCATTATCCAATTTCGATAAACATTCATACCTGCCTGAATTTGATTAGCATAAAATTACAAAAATGATATCTGGATTCATTAAACATGCATCTTTATGAACATAGGCAAATAATTATCAATTAATGTTATATTATCAATCATTACCAATATCTATCAAGAACTGCATGCTAAAAAATAATGGAATATATATCACACTATCAAGAAAATCAAGAGGCAACATGATATCAAAATACATGAAACAAAATTGTTTTGTGATCAAAACTAAATATTTAATTTGATTCAAATGATTATTATACCAATTTAATTATGATCCATGAAAATAAATCGTGCTATATCTATTATCGAACGTAAATAAATAAATAATAAGGATATACACTAACTAAATAGGTCTTAAATGTTATTACCACAAGAACGAACCATGAAACAGATCTATGATCACCCCTCCAATAAGTACTTCATCTACCCACAGACACCACAAAACAAACACACAAACCATCAACCAATAAAACCCCCATTAGAAACATGGTAGATCATCCACCATATAATATAATGAAGACATAGGAAGAATGTGAATCATGAACATTAAAAATAGAGGTTGGACCTTCCTCAGAAATAAGATGGTTCATTAAATATTGTCCAAGGGAGCTAGTAATTGATCCTTGCTGACAGAATTCCAAAGAAAATCAATTAAGGGGTCACTGAGTCACCTACAGTCGATAAATAGTCACCACAACAGTAGGTTTTGACAATCCCAACTATGTGGAAATGTTTTAAAACTAAAACCATTTGGGGATTGCACAATGTGAAATCCCATTTCACATTGATTAATCCTCATATTTATATTTCCTATAAAAAATTCATCAACTCTAAACAATATTTTCTTTTTTTTCAACCCTGAAATATTAAACAATGTGTATCCAACATTAATGTCATGTAACACATTAGAATGTGAAATAATTCTTTTCTTCCATACCTTAGCACATTAGATGCCTCTAGAATTACTATGATCCTCCTATAAGTTCCACAAGCTTCAGAAACAAGAAAAATGTAGATCAGTAGGTATCCAAGACCTTACATCAGATAACTACCAAAAAATTATCATCCTCAAGAATAAAAAACCTATGCTTAGAGGAAAACAAAAGTGGGTTTCCTAGACACCCACATTGTGAGGTACCTCTCAAAAGAGAACCATCCAAAAAAAGAAAAATAGAATGCCATATCACAACCAAAAAAGGTCTACAACCGCAAAAAGAACAACATTACTAGGGAACAACAAAACAAATAAAATCTTAGGGTACTGAGAGTGTATCTATAACTCACATTCCCATGAACTCTCCTCAATACCAACATGATGACACAAGACATGAAATAGTGAGATATAATTCCCGAATGACACATTATCTTTCTAACCAAGGATCTCTACAAGACTCTCCTTCATTATCACATCATTGGAAACATCAAGGTTTCCCCCAATCAATGGAACAAGTGTCATCAAAATGATAATGATGATGGTGAAACCCTTGGAAAACATCATGCATCGAAATCATTTTTGGAGGAAGAACAATCTGTTATGACACAACATTAACATGATAAGACCCCTCAAATGGCCCCAAAAAGAGAGGGTAAATCCTTCTCCCTCAACCAACCCTTCGCTTCCCATGATGATGAAACAACTCCTATAACAAATAACCCCCAACGTTGACTTCTATCTATCTCATCCTTTGATCTATATATAACTTATATTGATCATGAACAATATTAGTCCACTTACGAATCACATAACCCATCATTGTAGTATTATTTATCTGTATCATCTCGAGAAATACTGACACACAATCCAAAATCAATAATAACAATGAATTGAATAAAAAGACAAAAAAAAAGAATCAAACCACACTATTATTTTGGGGTAGTGAAATCTATTGTTTTAGGGGACCACTACCAATAGAAATTTACTCATCACCAAACATCTAAAAATGAGGACACAACAACAGAACATGTCATCAATATATTGACTGTTCCAATCCATTTTTCCATCCATCTCTTCTTGAAAAGCACTTCTATGGAATAGATGAAAATCAAAATCCTGATTGAGACCCCTCCACAACCTGATGGAAAAATTAGAATATCGATCTGAAATGATCATCCTAGGGACTCCATGGAGTCTCACTACCTCATAAAGATACAAACTCAACTAATCTACAATTTTGATCGACTCCATGAATGTTGTGAGGTGAAATGATTTCATAAAACAATCCACTATAATCCATATAGAATCATAGCCTCCTTAGCTCGAGGTAAACAAGTATCAATGTACATCAATATGAAGAACCACATCTACTAAAGAACCTGTAATGATTGCAGAAACCTAATTAGGATATGGATCATGTCTATCTCTTTCTAGATGACCAATAATCGAGACACAAAATCTACATCTCCATGATTCAATCCAGGCCATTAGAATTTGATCCTCAAAACTCAGTCCAAATTTTTCACTCCAAGATGTACCGTTAAGGATGAACTATTGAAATCTCTTTGAACAACCTCATGCATTGCAAAAGGAATGAAAATGATTCCATGAAACAATATTCTCTATTGTACATCCTCAGACAAACCATTTGGGGCCTCTCCAAACGAACTTGATTGCTAAAAACATCTTACTCACGCTCCCGCAAAGTAGACTCCTCTACATGATACAACAAAGATGACAATACCCTCATTAGAAAAAGTCAACTTATTCCCCAAACCTCACCCATATCCAGATATAATTTTTAATGTTCTTCCATTACTGTCCTTAAAACACCTCATTCACACACTATATCACTATGTGACTTCCCGATCTGTGCATCACCTACAACATTCCCAATTAAATGTTTATAAGAAATTTTTGAGTCACAATCGTATAATAAATCTATACAATAATGTTATCTCATGATAATGGCACATTGGGAGAAAACATACATATGCATTTTATGATTGGTGAAGTCCAAAAAGGGATCACCAATGAGGAAATGTATCTACAACTTCATAGAAAACACATCCACTTCTAACATGATATAATGGGTGGAATACTTATTTTCATGCAGAGAAAACTATGAAGATCAAAAACAATTGGCATATATCTACTTCATTAGAACACATCATAACCCTAGATTCAAATCATCATAAGTAACATATAAAATTCATTTTAAATTAAGACAACGATCTAGATTAGTGACCAACATCTCATATTGATACTCAACTATTGTATGACATTTATTAGTTTCCAACAACACCAACTATTTTATGAACAACACAATATAAGGATTGAAAACCTGATAGAAATCATCTTCAAACCTCCTATAATAGACAATATGACCAATGAATCTTTGCACCTATCCCACTAACATATGTACTACCTAAGGCACTACTTATTATAACATTCATGTATCCATACATACTCCCTTCTAGGATAAAATGTTCCCCATGAAACAAAATTCTCATTACTACAACTGGCAATTCAACAACTCCCAAAAAAATCATGACAATGAAATCCCAAAATGAGATACAGATTCTCTACACGATCCCCTTCCAATGAAAATTAAACATCAATGTTGTGGATTTAAACCAACATGGTCTTATCTTGGAGCTCATGTAACTCAACATTTATTAACACCATGAACACATCGAGAGCATTCATCACACCGAATGACATCACAACATACTCTTAATGCCAATGATGAAAACAGAAAGTAGTATTAGGTATATACTCATCCTTTACACACAACAGCTGACATACTGACCACAAATCTAAATTCAAGAAGCATCATGAAACCATAAATATGTCAAAATATCTTCAATCTGTAGAAGATGATAGCAATTATTCACTATCACTTTGTTTATACGATTATTACCGATAAAAAACACAAACATTTTCCATCTTCCTTCAAGTAAAACACTAGGGTACACTATGGTGACATACTCATCCAAATAAAATATCATTAAACAAACCCTTGATATATATTGGAAGCTCCTACAACTCATAAGTCATCATCCTGTAAGGATACATTAAGATAGGAGACACAACTTATTATTTCTCAATCCTGAACATGATCAATCCTAAAGTGTGTAATTATATAACCTATATGGGAAAGTCATCGAGGTACTATTCAAAAATCTTAAGAAAAACCAATGGTATAGCCACGAATAAAACTCAACTTCATCTCCTCCATCATGGATGATAGTTACATAACACATCTCTAGCTCTTCTAAGGGGATCACTCTTCATCAAATAAAATTAGCTCTGCATCTGCATCAAAGAACACAACATGCCTCCAAAATAAATCCATGATATCTTACACCATATATAACAAATCCTGGAAATGGATGATTTCATATGGTTTTATTTGAAAATAGTGTAAGTCTCCCCTAGGGAGTTTCATCCCTAAAACTAGCTCAAAATGTCTACATAATTCAAATATGTATGATCGACCTCCAACTAGAATAGTAAAAGCTAAGGGTACTGGAAAACTCTTGACCTCATGTACCAAAGAGTGTACAAGAGAAGTTGGAGGAATATGTTTATACTAGTTCAAAAAATTAATTAACCCATGTATAAAACAAGAACAGGTTACCTTCAATGAGATCCAGAACACTTGGCATTGGAAACACTAATGCATGAAGATGACCACATCCTCCTCTACAACCACTACAATGTTACTGATGAACACATCTATGACCACGCTCAGATATCTAAGGATAGAGAGCCTATCGAGAATATCCTCCCCCAACCCCAACTACACTATGCAGATCCCAAAGTTGAGAAACATGTTGCAGCTACCCTGTCCGGAATATCCTCAACGAATGAACCTAATGAGGAATAACAGGCACATGGTAACTATTCCAAAAATTTTGTCATTATCGATAAGGATGAACCCATCCTCTACTTGAAAAGCGTATATCTTATCACTTTTCCTACACCTATGAGTCTCCCCCCCCCCATAAACATGAGACTTTTATGGCTAGGACATCCCCCCTGGTTGATTGGATGATTTTCTATTCAGATGAAGGGATTCGTTAGACCATAGATCTGCTTCGTGAGTAATACTAATGACTCCCCTCTTATGATGCTCTCGTTCTGGCTAACATCCTCTCAATGACATCCAATCTTTGGAGGACCATGATATATGTCATACAGATAAATAGGGATACCATAAACAGGATCTTTAGATGAAAAACCTCTTCTAAATGACTCACACAGGACTACTCATCCATTAACTGGACCAAAGCATATAGCCATATGTTTCTTATTACGAAATCCAAAATCATGAACATTGGAGATCCCCTATCTATGTGTAAGTAGAAACTACCAATTGGACACTATCACCGATAAAGAAATAAACTCAACTTCGAATTAGTCACTAAAATCCTACCATGATATTGTATACTTTTCCCAAACCCTAATGAACAAGAACCACCAATTCCACAACACCACACATAGCAGCCTCGAATACAATGTCACCTAGTGATCCTTCATACCACTAATTAAAATGATGGATTTATAAACCTCATATAAAAATTATTCTGTTATTTCATCTAAAATGGATATATCATACCTTATCTAACAATTGTACTAAATCACCTTATGTTTCATCCTCTAAGTTTCATCATCATTGACCTTAGCCCTAAGGAATTCAGCTGTCCCCACTTACTAAACATCTTCCCTATGAAAATAATGAGGACATCATCTTGGATCCATATCTAAAAAAGAACCAATTATAAGATCTTATAAACAAAAAATATGGAAGGATTTAACATTAATAATTTTTTTTAATTCATTTTAGGTTAATATATACCAAATTCAACCCATGCAAACATAGGTGTAAAAATAATGATGCATGATCAATTTCTATGACTCTACCATAATACTAGTTTCACTTCCATTAGTTGCTGATGTAAGACTAAAGGTATGTATATCATAAAACTAGGGGCCTAAACACTCATTTATTAGATTATCACCCATGTTTACAGCTCTTGCAAGAAATTACTATCTCTATTTCCCTACCATCCTTAAAACCTCACCTATTACTAACACCAAACTCCATCATATCCCTCAACATGCATATCATACAACTTTTTGATGACCCACTCCCCATAATATATACCCATCATGGGTTGAATATTGGATAAGAGAGATAGGGACCCCTGACTCCAGCCTCTAGTAGGCCCCGTGTTGGTGACTTGAACCATGTGTATAATAATTTTGCAGACAAGAGGTATTACCATATTAGAGAAACACATTCCGAAGAGAGAGATAATATAGATGTGAAGTAACTATTTGTAAGACAACTGTAAAAAATAAATTCAATGTAAAAAATTTAATTTCATCCCTGAACTACTACAACTGAAAGTAAAAACTAAAATTACTAAATGAATGTAAAGATGACATTTTCCAAAAAAACAAAACGAATCTTGTGAAACCCAAATCGAGTAGAACCCATTCTGATCTCCAAAATACTAATAATAACATAAAATTATATATATATAAGTTGGTTGACTATAAAGTTATACACAATAGTATCGTTTTTAGAGCATATCATGAGAAAGTAAAGAAAACTTGATAAATAACTATAAACGAATACTGAACCTAACATGTCACATTAATATGTAAAATATGTTACAAGCCTCACCATAGATTCTTTCACTATGTATCCCATACCAGATCATATAATATAATCTATAATATAAAGGTTACCCCACTACCCCTTCTTCATCAATTTTATTTCTCTTCCCCAATGTTTCATGTCTTAAGCATTTCTCTCTAAAAGCCTATCCCACAGACACCTGGGTGAATCTCTTCATCATGAACCTCCTGGAAAACACCACCAATTCCATATATCCAAAATTTACCATTTTGTTTTCGGGATCCCCACTATCTCACATTAAATGTATCATATGTCAGTTATTATACCTCAATCAATCACATATTATAAACTATGAATGGATCCTAAATGCATCAGTGACATTAAATTTTGTATCTATAGTAGTCCTTATAATACTATATCCAGAATATATGTGTAACATCATAGGTAAATAATGAAATAATACATTTTATTTTTAATTACTATTTTTTGAATTAAATATTATTTTTACTTTAAATGGGTTGCTATGTTTGATGGCGTATCGTATACGTAACAATGGGTTTCATTGAAATCTTACAGTGCACAATAATACTACTATGTTATTATTTTAAATGGTAGTAAATGCCTAGCCGTTTTATTAGAATGAATGAACAAAACAAACTAAAATATGATTATACATGTTTGTAAAATGTTTTTACATTTATCAAATAAATGTTAGTGGCTTAATATGTGAATGAATATGATTAAAAGCATTCATACTCTAATATTCATTAAATGGTCAATTTACCTCATTTTGTGGTGAACACTTTTTAAATCTTGTTTTGGTCACATATATTTGTTCTATTTGAAAAAATAAAATTAATCTTTATAATTTGGTCCTAAAAATTAACTTTGGATGATATTTTTTTATTTTGCTGATAAAGTTAATTTTTAAATGAATAGTGAAAAATAATGTATTTTAATTAAAAACTGTCTATTAATATATTATATTTATATGGTTAGATTATATATTTAACTGATTTAAAGTGTAATTAGAATATATTTTTAGCATTTAATCCAATTTTGGTCATTTTAATTAATTACAATTTCAAATTGAACATAAACAGGTGTCAATCTTTGCATAGTTATTATTTCATAAAAACACACTTTTTGTTTTGACAGGAGGAATTAAATTTTAATTAATTTATTCCACATATTTATATTGAATATGGAAAAATAGATTCTATATTTGGAATCAGTTGGTCCAAAATGTGTAAATAGGTAACATTTATTTTTAATCATTATGAATATTTATTTCTGTAAATATTTTATTTACCACGGTTAAAAGGTAAATCGTGTAAATAAGGGTATGAAAATATTTCCATAATAATATAAAACCACCATAATATGTTTCCAAATCCTATTTCATGAGATAATTATGACCATGAGTATCCTTCAGTCGATTTTGGGACACCATAGGGGTCACATTTGAGTGATAATGACACTTTATTTTAATTAACTAAATGTAAAGACAAAAATGTCATAAAAGAATATTTATTGTAAATTAATTTTTAAATAACATATATAAGTTATCATTTCAAATATAAATATTTTTTTGAAATTTAACAATATTTCCTACATCTTGGTTTTTTATAATTTTTAGAAATCAAATAAATTAAATGATTTATGACACGAAAATGATGCATTGTTTCCCTCATTAATAAATTATTTAATTAAATAAGAATATAAAGATTAATGTAATATCCCAAACCTGTCCAATTCTTATTTTATGATTTTATTTAGTCCAAGAGTCATCTTATCATATACTTCAATATGTTTTCACCATTTACATACTGAAAATAATTATGTAACAAAATAATATTTCCACACTTTCCTAAATAGCCGATCCCCCCACGTATAAAAAGACCTCACCTCTATCCAATTCCACACACCTTGAAAGACCCTTTTCACATCCACACATGGCCCAGATAAGCTACCTACATCCCTATCCTCCTCCTATAATCCTTAACATAGACATAATGCACTTCTACATACCCTTCTGGTTCAAACGAAAGGGAGTTATTCGATTTAAAGGTTACATCTTCTCTTATGTTATTTTGTTTTATTTTCCTCATCCAACCCCCTAAACTCTAGTTATTACTTTATTTTATAAAATCCCCAGAATAATCAATATAGTAAGATGATTTTACGAGAATTATTCGCAATACACTTACACACACCTCCATCTAATGGGTTAAGAACATATTGTTTCTGTGGATGGAAAACTAACACCTCGTGAAATGATGATGGGTCAGTTATCTCTTACTACATTTCATGGCGGCAATTATGATGGAACTATATTTATATATGATATATATTATTTTTATGTTTTCTTTATGCTTTTTTATTTTCCATTTATAGCATTTCTTTATTGTTTCCATTATGGCTAAACGTGAAAATTTCATTTGAGGACTGCGGACTAACGCCCTCGGAATGTGATATGAAACATTAATTCCATATGTGGGATGTATAAAAGATGGATTTATTAATATTATATATGATATTATACTGGTATTATTATATACATGTGTATCATTAAGTTTTAATTCAATAAAATTTCTAAATATAAATGGATGTAGCGTTCATGCGTACATACGGCTTACCATCTCCATGAACAATGAATTTCATTTCATACCTCTAAATGTTATGTACTATTATAAATTAATGTATATGATGGATATATATGATATATATGATATCTAAATGATGAATATCATAATGGATATAATGGACTTTTTAAAACATTGACAACTTGTAAATATAAGAAATTCATTTTTGACTCAAGTAACAAATATCGACAAAACGACCATTATTAACATAAATGATCACATGATGTTTTAACATAGTATTAATTGATATAAAAAAATAATAAACATTAAAAAGGTTCTTAATCAAGCAGAAATTAACATTAGTATATTATTCTGGAGATTTAATAATGAACGGGTCAAGTCGGACACGAGGTAAGGGACTTCATCTCAATCTCCAATAATTTTGGCTTATTTAGTTTTATACCAGACATTATTTTGTGTGTTATATATACGCCATTCACATTAAACTTAATACAATAGGAATATTTTTCAATGATGCATTTTATTAAATGAAAAAATAATTTTTCATTTAACATATGTGGTGACAACGACCTTTCCTCTACTTCGAGTATTATTTGATCTTTGGATTCCTTAACAAGCCATAATGTTTTTAAAAGAAAAATGAATACCGTATAATATTTTAGGTTTTTTGATATTGAAAATGTGTTTTCAAATTTATTTTTTATGTCCATATATTTAAATGTTATATTTTTATTGAAATGTGGAAATGTTATATATCCATTGTGATTATATTATGTGTTATGAATATGTTATGGTTCTTGGAAATTCTTATATATACTTGAGGATCCGTGATAATCCTAGGGCTAGTGATCCTAAAATATCTCTCCAATGCATTAGGTAACATGACAGAGCAAAAACGTGAATTTTTTTCCTATGATATTTACGTTATATACTATGATGGGCATTCCCAATATAACTCCCTATATAGTTCTGAAAGATACAATGTAAGTATGTTATCGAAGCCACAAGTTATATTTCTTATTTGTTTTTACTATGTAAATATTATGATTTTTTAGATATGTTAAATAGATTTTCTTATATATGGAATGATAAATTAATGTTTTGATTTAATTTTTTATAACATTTACTGAGTTTTTAATGCTCATTCTATGTTAGGAAATGTTTTTCCCATGACCCAAAGTTTAATAGGGTCAAGGATTGGATCAAGGAAAAGTCATGCTGTCCAAAACATGGGACTAGACATGACTATTTTTTTCATGAGTTTTTATATTATGAAAAAAGGAAACATAGAAGAAGATTGTACCTTATAAATTTTGAGATGTATTATAATATTTATGGATTAATTATATTAAATTATAATCCTAAAATTATCCTCAATGTGAATTATTCATTTAATTTAAGAATTTGTAAAGTTTAAGTTCAAGTCTTTATTGTTGGTATCAGTGTTTAGTTTAGATAACTTTAGAAGTTAATTTTTTTTAAATTAATGTCCATAAATTAATTTATTGTATGATTGAAGTGATATAACATTTATAGTTTACCATATTTCTTTACCTAAAATATTCGTGTGTTCAAAATAGTTTTCCATAGAGGAGATAGGGATGTTATATTGGGAAGACACCAGGAGGAAGAAAACCTACCAAATCAGCAACTTGAGATAGTCAGAATCATAACTGAATTGTTTTTTATAGTGATGGAACAATTGACACCGGATATAAATGGTGATGGTATCCATGCATGAGATCATCTTGATCAATAATAAAGTAACATGGTAGTAGTGGAGTATTTCATGAGGCAACATCCCCCATAATTCAGAGGATCATCTGACCATGTACAAGCAGAAGGGAGGATTAATGCACTAGAAAATATTTTTTATGTCATGGGGTGTTCATAACATCAAAAGTATAGTCTCTTTAATTACTGTTTTGAAGGTGAAGTTGATCATTGGTGGTCGATGGTAAAAAATATTAGGGAGAGTGAAGAGATTGATGCTCTTGATTGGGATGAATTCAATGGTATGTTTTTGAGAAAAAAATTGTTAGGAGGTTCATCATTGGATGGAAAAAAAATTCTTGGAATTGTGGTATAAGGATGACTTATTGGCAGCTTATGAAGAAAAATTAACTTGAATAGGATGTTATGCACTAAATTTCATTTGAGTTCGTTATAGTAAAATCGACATTTTTTACTCAAGATTAAAGCCAATGTATTGAATGTCATTATCTTCTCGTGGGTTCAAGAGTTATGAAAAACATGTTGGGTGTGCATAGAAGGTGGAAATGGATTTCACCAATGATCAGGTCCTCTTTGATAGACAACATAATAAGTGGTCATGGTTGAAGGCGAAAGGGAAAAACTATTCAAAAAAGTCTGATTGTATGAAACATAAGTTTTCTGTTTGTGAAAATAACAGTATAAAGAATGTTAGGGAATGTGTTTTGAATTATGGTATGTGCTACTAATGTGGTAATATAGGATATAAGGATCCTAATGGATCTGAAAAAAATCCGGGTATGGTAAGAGAAAATCTTATTTAAAATCAGTAACATGTTTTAAGTGCAATGAAATGGGTCATTATGCAAATGAGTGTTCATTGATGAACTCAATTGAATGAAAGAAACCAGACTACAAGATGAAAGGGGTAGTGAGGTCCATTGAAACTCCTCAGTAGATGTTGGGAAATCAAATGAAGTAGAATCATGTACATTGATTATTTGTTCCAATTATGCCAATGTGTTGTTTGATTCAGGGTCAACCCATTCGTTCATTTCTGAGATGTTTTTCTAGTAAATTTCGATTTCCATCTCAAGATATGAATCATAGTCTTATAGTAAAAACCCATGGAGGAAATGCTTGAAAAAAACAAATTATAAGAAACTTCATTTCCTTGTTTGTATAAATAATCCACCTACAAACCTTATTGTTTTTCCACGTGTAGAGTTTGATGTTATTTTGGGTATGGATTGGATATATGTTTATCAAGCTATGATTGACTATAGAGCTAATGAGGTTTCTATTCAGAACGATTTTCAGTTTGTGTACATAAATGAACCCTTACTTTTGATAACATATCAGGATGCTGAGGAACTAGTTAAAGATGGAAATTAATGTTACCTTGCACATATTTTTGAAAATAAAGGAATTGTTCATATTAATGATATTTTAGTGGTAAATGAGTACCTTACTGATTTTTCAGATGAGTTTCCTAGTATTATACATGATTGGGTGGTTTAATTTACTATTGTCTTAGTTAACGATGTTAATCCAATTTCAAAACACCTTATCTAATGGATCAAATTGATCTTTCTGAGTTAATATAGCGATTGAAAGAGTTATTAGATAATGGTTTCATTCGACCTAGAACATCACCAGGGGTGCTTCTGTCTTATTTTTTAAAAATAATGATGGTTCAATGAGACATCTCATTTACTATATAGCATTGAATAACATCACTATTAATAAAAAGTATTATTTTCCTCATATCGACAGTTCGTTAGATCAGCTCCAGGGAGCTCATTTTTTTACAACGATTGACTTGAGGTTGGGGTACCATCAGTTGAAAGTAAATGAAACGATCAATCCAAATACCGTTTTTCTAACTAGATATGGCCATTATGAATTTTTATTTAGGCCTTTTTGTTTAACGAATGCACCTACTATATTCATGGATATTATGAATAGAATTTTCCGAGATTTCATGGATAATTTTTTGATTGTGTTGATTGATGATATTTTGGTTTACAAAAAATGTAAAGAGGAAAATTATAGTCATTTAAGGGTTGTCATGAAAACATTAACAAAAATGAATATATTTTGGAAATTCCGCATGTTTTAGTTTTGGATATAGATAATTTCTTTCCTTGGTCAAATTGTTTCAAAAAATGCCATAACTGTAAATCCTAATAAAATAAATTTGTATATGAATTGACCAGACCCATAGGTATAATAATGGTTTGCATTATTCATGGTTTGGAAGATTATTATTGGTGGTCTATTGAAAAATATTTGCATTATTATCTATTCTAGTGACTATGATAACTCAAAAAGGTGTTATATTTGTTTTGACAAAATAATGTGACAATTGTTTTCAGGAATTGAAAATAATATTGGTTAATGCTCCAGTTTTAGTACAACCTTCAAGAAATGATGAGTTTTTTATATATAGTGATGATTCATTGAATGGACATGGTTGTTTCCTTATGTAGAATGATAAGGTTATTTCTTATGAGTTATGTCAGTTGAAACCACATGAGTAAAATTGCCCTACACATGATTTGGAAATAGTTGTTGTTGTTTTTGATTTAATAATTTGGAGGCATCATATGAATGGAGTAAAATTTGAAATATATACTGACCAAAAATGTTGAAAGTATATATTCAATCATAAATAATTGAACATGATATAGAGGAGATGACTAGAATTAATCGAGGAATATGATTTCACGAGTCATTATCATCTAGGAAATGAAAATGAAGTGGTAGATGTATTGAGTCTAACAAGTAATGCTTCATTGACCATGCTAAGTTTGGAACACGATCCTTTGGTTTTTGATTTGATGATATTTGGCATATAAGTTGTTAGTGCCATAAATTAAACTATTTTGTTTCAGGTGTTGGTGAAATAATCTCTACCAGATAGAATAAAGAAAGCATATAAGGAAGATAGTGAGTAGAAGAAAAAGGTATAGCTGGTTGAGAATGCTATGTTTCCTGAATTTAAATTTTATATTTATTTTGTTTGGAAATTTGGAAAGAGATGATGTGTGAATTTTTATTCACAATTGAACAATTAGTTGTTATATGAAGCTCATTGTTCCCCATTTTTAGTCCATCCTTGAAGTTTGAAGATGTATAGAGATCTCTGTGAGTATTACTGGTGGGATGGAATGAGAAGAAATATTGTTAAATTTACTATTATGTGTTTGAATTTTGATAAGGTTAAAGCAGAGTGGCAATTATCAAAAGGGATGCTCCAGTCATTACCAGTGTTGGAGTGGAAATTGGAAAATATATCCATGGTCATCGTTGTGGGATTTCCGAAGACATCTCTATGTAATAATGCATTCTTTGTTATTATTGATCAATTGACTAAATCTTCTCATTTCCTTCATATTCAAGATACTTTGTATCTAAGTCTTCATTCTTAGTTTTATGTTAATGATATAGTTAGGATACACGGTTTTCCCCTCTCCGTTATATCTGATCATGATCCCATGTTTACTTCTATCTTTTGGAAAGGTCTTCAGAAGTTGTAGGGTGCTGAATTAAATTTTATTAATGATTTTCATCTGCAATCAAATGGGTAGTCAGAACGATCAATTCAGACCATGGAAGATATGTTACGTGCTATCTCGATGGATTACCAGGGATGTTGGGACAAACATCATTCTTTGGATGAATTTTCTTATAATAAAAGTTTTCATTCTAGTATACAGATGTCTCCATTTGTGGTATTTTATGGGAAGATGTGTCAAAATCCAACTTTTTGTGATGTAGTAGGTGAAATGAAGTTGATGGGACCAGAATCGGTAGAAGAGATGACAAAAAAAGATCAGTTGATTTAGAAGAACATGAGTACAGAACATAGTATGTAGAAAGGTTAGGCATATTATCAGAGGAAGGATCTTTCTTTTTAGGTATATGATCATGTCTTTCTCAATGTTTCGCAATGGAATAGTGTGTTGTTTTTTGGTATGAAGGGAAAGTTGAGTCTGAAGTTCACTATACCTTATGAAATACTAGAGAATCATGGATCAGTTCCATAAATAGTGGCTTTTCTTCCATGTTTATCCCAGATACATAATTTTATTCCTTTTTCAAGGGTGAAAAAGTATATGCTAGATTCATCTCATGTTTTGAGCCCAGATATAGACCAGTTGTAAGAGAATACCTCTTTTAAAGAATATACATTCTTTATTCGTGATCGAATAGATCATGTATTATGGTATAAGGTAATTTAATATGTAGAGGTTTTCTGAAAAAAACCATATGGCTGAAGAAGCGACATGGGAATCTGAAAATGTTATAATGGATAAATACCCCCAATTATTTGATAAGTGAATAAAATTACGAGGACTCAATTTCCAAAAGGCGGGAAGGATGTAACATCCAAATTAAATAATGAAATAATAAATCTTCATTTTAATTAAAATTTATTGATTGAAATGTTAATTTTGTCGTAAAGGGGTTTCTATGTTCGATGGCGTAACTGATACGCAACAATGGGTTACATTGAAATCATACATTGCACAATAATAAAATAATATTATTATTTTAAATGGTATTTAACGCCTAGGAATTTATTGGTAGGGATGAACAGAGATAACTACAATATTATTATACAAGATTTTAATGGTTTTTACATTTATCCAATTAATGTTAGAGGCATAAAATGTGAATTAATCTGATTTAAAGCATAAATACTCTAATATTAATTTAAAGGTCGATTTAACACCTTTACAGGGAAGAACATTTTTAAATATAGATTTGTTCACTTTCATATGTTCAATTTGTCAAAATATAATTCTTCATCAGAATCGGGACATAAAAATTTACCTTAGATGAAATTTTTTTATTTTTCGGATCATGTTCCTTTAATAAAGAATACTGAAAAATACGATATTTTAATTCAAAACTCCCTATTAATATAAATTCTTTATATGGTTATATAATAATTTTAATTCGTTTTAAAATGTAATTAGAATATATTTTTTCCATTTAAACTGATTTTAGTCATTTTATGTAATTTCACATTGAAATTGGAAATAAAAATGTGTCAATATTTTGATATTTATTATTTCTAAAAAATACGTATATTGTTTTGACAACGAGAATTAAATTTAAATTTATTTCTGCCACTTATGATTTTTGAATACGGATAAATAGATTCCATATTCAGAATCAGGATGCCCAAATTTTTTAAATTGTTAACTTTTATTTTTATACACTCTCAATATTTACTTCTGTAAATATTTTATTTACAATGGTTAAAAGATAAATCCTGTAAATAATGGTAATCAAATATTACTATAATAATATAAAATTACCCCAACATGTCTCCTAATATAATTGGATGAAACAATTCTGACCATGATCATCCTTTGGGGAGATTTTGGGACCCAATGGGACCACCTGGGAGTGATAATGACACTTTATTTTAATTAACATAATGTAAAGACAAAAATGACATAAACAAATATCTTTTAGTAAATTAATTTTTACATATGGTTATGAAATTTATAATTTCAAATATAAATATTTTTGGATAGATAAACCGATTTCAATCATCATGGAACTATTTAATAATTTTTAGAGTTCAAATAAATTGAATTATTTATGACACAAAAATGAGGCACTGTTTACCTTATTAATAAATTATTTAAATAAATAATATAATAAAGATTAAAATTATATCCAAAACCTCTCCATATCTTATTGGATTATTTTATTTCAATAATGAGTCCTCTTATCTATGAAAATAATTTGTTTTGGACTTTTGGAAACCCAAAATCATTATGTAATAAAATAAATTTGCACACTTTCCTAAAGAGCTCCTAGCCCCTTATAAATATCCCTCACCTCTAACCCATTCCTCACACCTATCATGCCCCTTTTCTCATCCATCCTCAGCCCAATTGAGCCACCTACATCCCTCTCATACTCTTAGAAGCCTTTATATAAGTAGAAGGATATTAAACAAACCCTTCTGGTTTAAACCATATGGGCTTACTCAATATTAAGGTAACATATTCTTTCATGTTCTTTTGTTTTATGTTACATATCTAATAACCTAGAATCTATCTATTCCTTTCTTTTATAACAACACCAATATCCTCAATATACTAGGATTTTGTTATGATATGTATTGTAACTACACATACCCACGCCTCCATCTAATGGATAATGAACATAATGTTTTTTTGGTTGGCAATGTAACGCCACACAAAACGATGATTGTTCAATTAACTCCAACATCCTATCATGGTGGCGATTATGATGGAACTGTATTAAATATGATATATATTATGGTTATTTTTTCTTTATGCTTCTTTATTTTTTATTTATAGAATGCGTTAATTATTTCCATTATGGGTAAACCAGATAATTTCATTTGAGGAAGTAAGAACTATCACCCCCTGAAAAAGATATGACTCGTTAATGTCCTATGTGGGATGTATAAAGGATGGAATTAATGAAATTATATATGATATTATACTGGAATTATATTATACCTATGTATCATAATTTTTTACTTCCATTAGAATATTAAATTGATATGGAAGTAGCGTTCATGTGTATGTATGACTTACCGTCTCCGTGAATGGTGCATTTCATTTCATACCTATAAATGTTATGTACTATTATATATACACATATATATTGTCCATATATGATATATATAATATTTAAATCATTAATATAATTCTGGATATAATGGAATTTTGACCACATAATCAATTGTAAATATAAGAAGTTCATTTTTGGCTCAAGTACCAAATATCGACAAGACAACAATTATTTACGTAAATGATTACATGATTCTTATAACATGGTAATAATTGATATAAGAATAATAATAAACATGAATAATATTTTTTAAAAAATAGAAAATAACTTTAATTTATTATTCCAGGGATTAATGAATGAACAGGTCAAGTCGGACACGAGGTAAGGGACTTCGTCTCAATCTCTTTTAATTGAGGCATATTTAGTTATATACCAGAAATTCATTAATACACTGTATAAACCAATTTGACATTATCGTTTAATAAAAATGAATGTTTTTCTATGAAGAGTTTTACTAAATGAAAAAAAAATCTTTAAACGTAGTCGGTGACAACGTCCTTTCCGCCGGCATGAGTATTATTTGATCATAGACATCCTTAACAAGACATAATGTTTTTAAAAGGAAAATAAATACCACATAACCTTTTATGTATTTTGGTATTAAAAATGGTTTTTATATTGTATTTTTTGGGTCAATATACTCCAAAACCTTAGGACCCGGTAGAAAATGGTCCTAATAGATTTATTAAAAAAATACAAATGGGTTAGTCAAACATTGGATTATATCATTTCCAAGATTGTACGACACCCAAAATATCTACCTCCATCATTGAAACACAGTAATACGGTGACTTAAAGGACCACATCATATCCATCTCCAAAATAACCATCTTTGAAAAAGCATCTGCCACCTAATTGGCTTCCCTATAAGCATATGAGAACTCTAATTGTAAATTTATTAACTTGTGGAGACATTCAACCTAGTGAGGTAGAACTCTCTAGGGAAAATTTCACGTTCTTGTTTCCAAGGCATCAACCGCTAGCTGGGAGTACAATTCAATCCATAACATTTTGCAATTATATCAGACAACATACCTAATAGAATTAATTATCGCCCATAATTCCACCTCGTTGTCAACCCCAATGTTAGTAAAGTGATAGAAGCACCCCTTGACAAAATTAAAATATGTTCAAAAGATTCCACAACATCCTAATTGTATTGGGGCACCCGAAGCGGCACCATCCATGTTGAACTTGAGCCATGGGCTGATCAGAGGTATCCATCGTATGTACTTAAGAGCCGGGGGCTTCTGAGGCTGTCAGGAAACTACAAGTAGTCTAAAAATCCACCACTCAGACAAATAGGTTTGCATTGTAACATTTTGAATCCCTGAAGTAGCATGAACCTCTTTATGGATCACTTCAATTCTGCATTTAATAGAGAAACGCTTGCCGTTGAAGAGTAGAGTATTGAGAGCATCACATTTGGAATTGATCAGAGCTGCAATAACCACAAGTATAAGATCCCGTTTATGTACTACAGTTCACCTTGGACAGCCCTATTATTAGGTCTTGAAGAAACATATTTTCATCAATTACCAGTCCAAAAAGGATTCCAACATAATCTCATATCCTCCTAAGATAGGTGAATTCCACAAAAATATGATGAGCATTCTCCTCGGCAACCATGAATAGATAAGAGGCCAAGACAAATTGAAAACCCACACGTTTTACCTGGTCATGAGTTGGCACCCAATTTTTCCATATTCTCTAAATTAAAAGGAATCTAGATGGATGAATATAAGTAGTCCAAAATTGTAATATCTAGGTAGGTGAATGACTGGGCTCTCCACAAGTTATCTGATAATATTCCTTGCTCATTAAATGCCCATTTAGGATAGGCCTCCATATCACCGTGTCTCGGTCCATGAAATTGTAACTTTGAATTTCCAGCTCCCCCTTCCATTGGAAAATGCTGCTAGAACATTGCATGTATGAAAGAAAGTCATTTAGGAAAAAATAACATGAAACAAGGGGAATGACCTTTCTTTCTTGCAGAGGCCTCTCGAATCATTTTGTACTCTAGCAGTTGAGATGAGAGTCCCTACAAACTAGACACTTAGTGTCATGGAGAAGTTTCATGAATGATTTCTTGAGAGATTCCCAAACTGATGATGCAGAATAATACTTATATCCATTATAAAGCCTTACTATGGATCTGTTTTTTATAAAGTCACTAGACCCATCCTTATAGAGAAACCCCCATGTGAATTTCCCGATATTACCATCATTGAAAATCTGGTTGTCGTTGACTCCAAGGCCTCCCAATTCAACCAGCTTGATACACTCTTTCCAGGAAACAATGACAATCTTCTTATCACAAACTGACCTCCTCCAAAAGATGTTTTGTATCATAATTTTTAGATCCTTGAAGATACCCCTAGGCCATCGATAATGAGAAAGGGAGTAATCAAACATATAGGTGGTCACTATGTTGACAAGGCATACCCTCGCCGCCATGAAAATCGCCTTTCCTTTCCAACTAGCATGATGATTAACAATGCTCCCAGATATTCCTTCCATATGCTGCCTCCTCAACCTTCCCCAGAATAAGGGGACCCCAAGAAAATAAAAGGGTAAAGATCCCTTTTTGACAATAAGATGTCTAGTTTTCATGTTTTAATTACCAATCATTACACCATTACCAAATACAATGAATGATTTGTCCTAACTGAAAGCTTGACCAGACACCACATCATAGTGTTCAAAGAGTGATTTAATGGAATAGATGGTTCTCCATGACGCTTGACCAAGCAATAGAATGTCATCATCATATAGCAAATGAGATGGGGAAAAGTCATTCCTCCCAGCCTTGATTTTCTTGTAAAAGCCCATTTGATAAATTTCATTAATGAATCAGTTGTGATAGTCTTCAGTAATATCAAAAAGAAGGTCAGAGATTTGGTCACCTTTCCATACCCCTTGGTGGATGGAAAAAATTCTCTGGGTGTGCAATTGATAAGAATGGACATCTATGAGGAGTAGAAAATAGTACTAATCATCTTGATGAATTCATTGGATAAGCAATACCTTTTGAGTACATCCAAGTTGAAAATCAATTTTTATTTATCAAAGGCCTTTGAGGTATCAATATTCATTGAAAAATTTCATGCCTTCGTCTTTTTTCTCATAAGATTAATGCTTTCCAAAGCCGTGAAAACACAGTACTGAATATTTCTCCCTGGAACAATGCCAAATTGGTTGGTAGTAATCATATCACCAACCATTGGCCCCATTCTATTCATTAGTATCATTCTAAGGAGCTTAGGGATAATGTTTCCATGAGAAACTGGCCTAAAGTTTTTGACATAAAGGGCATTACCATTCTTTGGCAATAGAGAAATGAAGCATGAGTTCATCCCATACGACATGAAAGAATGAGTAAAGACATCATTTATAGATTTGGTAATATCATCAAGAAAAGCATCCCATTATTATATGAGGAACATTTTAGTTAATCTATCTGGTCCATGAGCGTTGTCCACATTGAGAGAGAGAAGAGTTGCTCAAATTTCCTCTATATGGGGGGGTAACTTGGTATTGATTTTGATTCTCCTCAATTCTTGGGATTATGTTCCCAACCATTTTGTGAGTGTTGAAAGGCCCATCATCAGAATAAAATCCAATAAAGTTTTCCACAACTACCACATAAATCTCACTATTATTAGTATATAGATTAACGTTGATACTAATTTCCTTATCCCGAGGTTGGGCTGTCTTCTTTTTATGCAGTCTGTTGAAACATTTAGAGCTCCTATCTCCTTCATTTAACCATCCGACCTTCAATTGATTTCTGTATAACCTTTCCCAGATCATAATTAAGTCACCCAACTTGTTATGAGATAGAATTTCTTCTCTAGATGGAGCAAACTGCTGATGGTTTTGAATATGAATGCAATAGAGATCCGCCTCAACATACATTATGTTACATTCCATGTATGAAAAAAAATTCATCCCCAGTAGTTGAGAAGTGTCTCAAGATGCTTTATCATCTCATCCATCTTTTGATGAGGGATTATAATGGGCTAACTCTTCCAAACATCCAGCACAAGTTCCCTGCATCCATGCTCCAAAACCCACCCATTGTTTAACCAGAATGGGATGGGTCCTGACTGTTCCAGTTGAGTATCGTGCTCCACAACAAATGGACTATGATCAGAGTGATGCTTGGGTAATTTATATCCAGAAATTCTATGGACAGAACCTTGATAATCCATTTGGAGAAAAATTATGTCATGTTTGCTTTCTTGTTTCAGATTTCAGGTGTAATGAAACCTTGTGAATGCATCTCCATCAAGTGGGACATCAACAAGATTACACTGATCAAATAAAATAGAGATTTCAGAGGCAGAAATCCTATTGAAATTACCTTCATTTTTATTCCTCAGGTTTCAGTACCACATTGAAATCTCCTAGAGATACCCATTTTTTTTTAATCTGCCCAGAAACCTCTTTGAGCTCCTCCCACAACACCCTTCTTCTTATGTAGAGGTTGGATTTATATACAAAAGAGACTAAAGAACTTACTCATCAATGCTGCAAGAAATCAAAACACTCTGAGACCTATTCCCACAAGACTTAATTTAAATGGATTCATGTCATAGAACCCCCAAATGATCGATTTCAGATTCATGAAAATCGCTAGACACAAATTGGTACCTAATGAAGCCCCAATTGAATCCATTTTATATGATAAAAAGAAAATTTGGTTCGGTAATACCAACAAACAATGGATTATGGGCCATGATAAAATGCCTAAGGGCTTTTACAGTTCGGGAAATTAAACGCCCTTGATAGTTCTAATAAAAATATTCATTTCATATCGGTCATTCGCCATGTCTGTGGTCAACCATTTGTCACCATTGTCAATTTACCTTTTACCTTTATTCCATATACCCTTATTTCCTTTCAATTTTCCATTGTTTTATACCCTATAGATCATGGGTGAGGAAACAAAATCCTTCCCCTCATAAGCCAGCTATGAGTTATCCACAACATGCTTGATGTTCTAAGCATGAGATGAGGGAGCCTGTTCGAGGGGGAAAACCCCTGTAAGAGTATGGATCACCTATTCATGAGATTTATCAGTGAGGGAGCCCGCCCCATTCTTAGGAATACTAGCTGGGTCAGGTGGCTAATGGTCTTCAATGTCATCTGACCAAAATAGACCCCTGAAGGGTGAAAACTTGTTCTGTGATTTTAGGTGAGAATGGCCACTTCTCACATGTGTTTTCCTTCGATCTGCCTTGTAGGGGAGTGTCTGAGTGAATTCCCCCCCTGGGTCAGTTGTAGCCAAGTACTTTCCATTCATTATTTCACCTGCATCATCATGAAGAATCAGCACATGTGACTCATCTTGCGCCAACAACCGATTGGTGACCTTCTTTGTCGTTCCCTTGTCACAACAGATTGAAACCGCAGGTGCTTCCACCACAGATTAATCTTCACAAACTTGGTTAAAGAACCACTGATGGGAACCAGAGTCACCATTAAAAACCTTGAACATTGAGATGGTGAGTTACTTAGCATAATCCATTTTTTTCATAATACACTCTTCCTTCACCAGTGCATCCACAACGAGGTCACAACTAGTTGAACTTGTATGTTCTTCCACCATAGGGTCATCTGAACAACTTGGGTTAGTTACGCCCAAATAAGAACCTGCCTCACCATTGTGAACCTTGACCTCTGAGCCAGTGGCTTCTTGAGAAGAATCCATTTGTTGCATTATGAATTCCTCCTTCAACGGTGCATTCCTATCAACCAAAGGCTGTCCATAAGTAGCTTCCTCCTAATATCTAGATAGGAAAATACCATCCAACACCTTGGTTGAATCCCCATTCCAACCCTAAGTACCATTTTTGATATGTTCCTTTCCCTTCTTCCTTCTACATGTAGCATCATCATGTCATTTAACATTGCCTACACTGCATTCTTTATCCCTTATGCACTCAAAAGCAATGTGACCAGAAATCATGCACTTAAAGAAGAATTTCGACTCAATTTCATAAAAAATCTCAAACATCACACTGTCATCCTGTGTTTTTAGAAAAATTTCGTCAAAAAGTGTGGTTGTTATATCCGCATCCACTAGTATCTGGAAAAAATGACCAAACCTCAGATTATTTGTCTGCCGATCCAATCGAATGGGATTGCTAATAGCTGAGGCAATGTCCCAGAATATCCTTAGATGCCAATAATGCCAATTAATCCTACATATTCGAATCCATATCTGAGCATGAGTGTTTCGATCCTTTATAGGATCAATATTCAGGTCCCATTCTTAAATTTTCAAAAATCCAAGATTTGGGGGGATGGTGCCCTTACTCCAATCACTTATCTTGTGTTCATTGGATGGGAAGACGACATGATAGTATCCCCTTCCCATTGAAGTAATTGTACAATCATCAAATCTTTATACTTCAACAATCATTTTATTCATGTCGTTGCATTTCTAGAGATTCACAGCTTCCGGGATCATCACATGATCAATAATCGAGAATCAGCAAAAAATAACATCTTCCTCAACCGCCTCCTGATTTGCTAACACATGAGTGATCCTCTCCATCTTTATCACCTAACCAGGTGGAGGTGCATCAAAGAAGAAGGAAGTATCAGAGACCTCTTTTCCCAGATCTGTGAAATTTTTCTTCAAACCACCATCTTCTAGGATGAGAGGTCCCAACTCACCGATTGGCATTTTTTAATTTGGAAAAATTTCTGAATTACCAATACATTCAGCAAGGTGTCCTGAACGATCATCTTCTTCTGAAGTTATCCCCGAATTATTCGCGACATGATCAACTGGATCCCTTGGTTTAGGGTTTTATCCCACATCCCCCTAGGTTTCCATCCTCCTCATATTTAAATGATATATTGTGTTTGAAATGTGGAAATTTTATCTTTCATTTATGTTTGTTTTATGTGTTTGGAATATGATATGGTTCATGGGAATTGTAATGAATATGGGTTGTTCCGTCATATACATAGGGCGGGTGAGCCCGAGATATCCCTCCAGATCATTGTGTAACATGACAGAGGTAAACATGAATGTTTATCTTATGATATTTATGGAATATAGTGTGATGGGTATTCAAAATGTAACTACCTATGTAGCTGTGAAAGCTGCAAGATATGTATTTTATGGATACCACATGTTACCATTATGATGTTTGTTTACTATGTAAATATTATGACTTCCGAATGTATTTTAAATATCATATTTTATGTACGAAATGATTAAAAAATGTTTTCATTCATTGTTTTATAACCCTTATTGAGATTTTTATGCTCATCCACAGTTTTGAAAAGTTTTTCACATGACCTAAAAATGATTTGGTTCAAGGATGGGATCATGGAAAGGACATGATATCTTAAACATTGGACTAGACATGACTCTTTTTTGAAGAGTTTTTATTTTATTAAATAAATGGAAACTGAAAAAAAGTTTATACCTTGTAATTTATTAGATGTAATGTAATATTTATAGACATATTCTCAAAAACTGTAAATCGGAAAAGATCCTAAATGTGAATTATTCATTTAATTCATGATTATGTAATTTTTATGTTTGAGTTTTTATAATAGTTGTGTGATAAAACCACAACACATTATAGACCTCCACACACATATATGTCGAGAACTAATAGTCTTTCCTACTATCACAAGTAACAAAACCAAAAATGGATGCTTAATGTGTGATATAATCCTTTTATCATGGTGTCCCAGAAGAAATAGGTTGCTTGTTGGTGAAAACAACCTATATGACCAATGCGTCTTCATATGAATTTCATGAAATACAACGTACCTATATAACAAGATGGGCATGGATTTATTTATGATTTATCATTTCTGTTATAGGTCCGTATATTCCATCTTTTTTAAAATAATATAAGGGATTAATCATTCCGTGCATTATTCATTAATTGAATATTTCTTGTGATACGTCCAACATTTCCAACCTCACCAAGAACATATGTCAACATAGTTTTCATCAATATATAAAAGTATGAAATGTGTAATAATAATTAATATTTATGGTAAATAATATGTATCAATAAATATTTCCTTATGTATTAACATCTAGTGATATATAAAAATTTGGATTTCAAACCAGCGAATAACATTCTCATAATATCCTAAATTGTATATTATTATGGTTGTACACCATTAGAAGTTTCCTTAATGCCCTATAAGTGTCCACCATTAAGAGAATGTATCATTCATTCTGTCAAATGATTTCATATATTTATAGATCATATATTTATGAATATAATCTGGTCATCTCTGAGTTCTCATCATAATAGGGATCTCTCATTAACTTTTAATGAGACAAATCTTTTCGAAAATTTTCATATAATGTGTCACTAAGAATAATAGTCATGATGGGATTACATGTTTATTAATATTTAAATTAATGAATATATGTTAGAATAAAGTACACATTTGTTATTTTGGGAACCATCGCAAATAGGGGTTCCCTTTAAAAAATGGGTGGACTAGGAGTATTTGAATCACAAAACATTTTAAATTAAGATAAATCAATTTATATGTCTAAATAACTCAATATTAATAATTTTTAATTATAAAATAAATTAAGTGAAAATAATCTTACCCAATGAATTTTTTTCAAATTTTCATTACAAATTTTCCTTATATTATTTATTAACACTTAATTATCCATTTTGAAAACATCGTAATATTATTGTTTTATATATATTAATTGATTTGAATGTTAATGTGAATTAAAAAAATAACCAAAAATATTGCATGAATAATGATTAAAATATTATGAAATTAATTATAATGAATCTATTAATTTTATGAATTTTATACCATTTATTAAAATTTTATTTATTATAAAAAATCAATAATATTATTTAAAAAACTGTTAATTTAATTTCACAATAAATACATCCGCAGAAATGGTGAATTTTTTTAAGTCACAAGAATATTTCATGTTCATCTATGGAATTCATGTAAAATATTAACTCACTAATATTATAATGCATTTAATATATATATATATATATATATATATATTATATTTTTTCAATTGGAGAAATATACCATTGGTGTTTCGTAGACATTTAATATCATTACATAATTACTTTAAATTATAATGAAATTTATATCAATAATATAATTTCATTAATCTAAAAATAACAATTAATATTCATTTAGATCTACTTATTTATCACATAAGAGATTTAAAAATGACAGAGTGACATTTGGTATCTTTATATGATTTAAATATTACAGTTGTCAATACAAGAAATTAATTCCATTAGATAACACTATTTGAAACCTAAAGTGATAATGGTATTACTACCCTAAACTAATATGAATTAAGATGAAAATTAATTCCATATTACTTAGATTTATCCAAGATGTACCCTTTATCGATGTGATAAATTTTACGATATTTACTATTCATCTCAATCAAAACTAAAAGGGTCATATTTACCAAATTAAAATCTCATGATTATAAATAGAGAATAAATTTTGTAAAATTTAATACATTTAAATTGAATAAATTTATTTAAGTAAAATGTGACAAAAGTAGGTTTTTTGGAAAAAAATTAATAATGTAGAAAACTATATTTCTCTAATTCTAATGCCTATAAAAATAAAGATGAAAGATAATAAAATTGTGAATATAATATATACATTTAATTAATATAATTCATAAGTAGTTATCATCTTAATTTATTAATATCAAATCAAATTTTAAACATGAAATAGTTTTTTAGTGAAATGACTTTTTTACCTATTAAATTGGTTTATACTAAATTTACATATAAAAATGATTCCAAATAAAATTATTGAATATTTTTAAAATATATTATCATAATTTTTATTTTGAATCAATTTGAATAAAAAATATATCTTTCACATTACCGTAAAAAAATACAACTTCAATTATAAAATGTATTTTTCAATGTTCACTACAAAATAAATTTTTATTATCAAAAGCATAAAATCATTCTAAGGTAATTATGATAGGATTATTTCATAAAAAATTATTCATTTTATTATATTTATAATTCTTATATAATTAATAATAATACTTTCTCACAAAATAATGAAAATGATTTTTGGAAAATTAATTTTTTGAGGCAAAAAATTACATTACTAGAAATTGTGTGATTTTTTGATAAAAATTAATTAAATTATTTTTATATACATAATAAATAATTTAACCATATTCACATATAATAAATTAATTTATATGAAATAATAATAACATTAATTAATATTTTCAAATTATATTATAGTTCGGTTATTCTAAAATTTTCATGTATCATAATATTTTGATTAAATTAAATTTAATAGGAAAAATTAATTTCATATAATAATTGGATGTTTCATTGGTCCACTTACATGAATTTAGAATATTTTCCCTGTATATTAAAAAACTTACAACATATAATAGCTACTCGTCAACATCCGTGGGGATTAATAAATGAAACCCTTTCTTCAGTAAATTATTTCTACAGGTTTTCATCATAAATATACATGTATCATGATATTCAACATATTTTCTCTAGAAATACAATAGAGCATTTATCAATAGAGTTAATATATTGGTCATATAATCAATTCACATAATTCATACAACCAAAATGATTCATCTACTTTGGATAATTTTGTTGAATAAAATTTGATATGACATTACTTATATAAAAGGGTCATCCCTACTACATTAAAAAACACAAAGATACTATTATCATGATAATATGTAGTTTAGTTTTATTATAATATTATTATATTCAATCATAGTAATATAATTTCCTATAAATATAAACATTACAGAGGAAATTTATTTTTCTATTTTCAATTTTTTTTGTTATTCATGAAAATTTTGATTATCAGACTCCACTATATTTATAAAAAATATATATGATTTTTTATGATGACTACTAATAATAAAAATTGATTTAAAAAGTATCTAATATACCCAAAATATATAAAAATCTTATCATAATTTATGCTAAGGTAATATGAATATTCCAATTCTTTGACCAGATATTTCATTCCCAATGTACATTGAAATCACATCACAACACTTGCATCATCCAATATTTCATAACACAACCTTCTTTGTGATAGATTATATTTTATTCATTCATAAAATAATTTATAAACACTTATAAAGTTTTATTTCAAACCAAAAAAATAAAATAATGGTGAAATTTATATCCTCATATCCAATAAGTATGAAGAAAACACCATTTTATTTATGTGTCGAACATCATAAAATATTCATGTTATTTAAATATATTTATTAAATCTATTATGATATTTCATAAACCATGTCATATGTAACCCACAGAGACAATCATATATCCATGGTAAGTATTTCTCAAAATTATTTACAGTATCACCAATCATTATTTATTTCATTATTCGATCCATTAGTTATTATATAATATATAATAATTTTCCTGGCTAAATTATTTGATATAAATTGTATGAAATTAGTTTTCAGTTAAGGTGTATATAAGAAAACTTTTCCTATTGATTTCATTGAATTCATAGTCAATTTCATTAAATTAATAAATTTATAATAATATTATTTTTAGATGAATATTTTCATTATGGGGATAATATCTGGGAAATTTGTATTCATAATAATAATGAACTTTTGAAACATTATATAATGAGATTAATACATTTACGTATACCGATATCCACTACAGTACTAACAGTACCCAAACATTGGTACCATTATAATTTATAAATCTCTCTATAAAATATGTGAGAATTCAGTTTAATAAATTCTAATATAATATATTTATGAACCTTTTATTAAATATTTTATGGTGTTCGTGGAATATTACCTATAACATTAATATTATTTCATGTACATTGTTCCTTAAAAAATATATATATATATAATAAATATTATGTCACAAATAAAAAATTTTGAAGATTTTTCTAATTCATTATATGAGGATACCTTCTTGTTATGTCACATAATCTTTACATATCCTTTCATGTTATAGATTCCATTATAATTATGTGAGTGAATTTTTTAATATTTTTATTCATTTTAGTTGTCATTATAATTCTAGTGTTTTTCAATACTATTATAACTACTATTTGATTTTTCAATAGCATTATGTTGTGACCATTTTAAATAAAATATTTTCATAATATATTAATTTTGAACATCAATTTTATATAACAAATAAGTTCATATTTATTTTATTTATTATATTACCTTATTGATTTTTCCAATTTCTTATACATTTTAAGTGATAAATTTATATTTTTAGTTTATTCACTGACTATATCACACATTCTCATTGGGTTTCATCAACAATAGTTGAAATTGAATGGAAAATACCAATCAACTTATTTTCCTACTAAATGGTTGATATTTTAACATTATATTACACTTAATCAATAATCGACATGAATTATTGTTTTGGATCATCTTTATCCATTTCAACTGATAACTCATCTTCACTATCATAATTAATGAGTAACTATTGACCATTATTGTTAAATTATAGATCACTTTAAAATTCCAATATAGAAAATTCATCTTCCAATTGAATTGAAAATTATATCTTACATTCGAATTTAAAAAAAAATATTTTCTTTTTATATATAGAATTATTTAATGTAATTTATATTTAGAGTAATATTCCGTAGAAGAAATATTTTAACCTGACATCAATTTTCCATTCCTCACACATAAAATTTTGAAAAAAAAAAAAATATCTAAATCCTTGAAAACATTCATATTTTCAGATATTTTATTCTTTTATTCACTCTTTTAATAGAAAATATTTTTTAATACTGGGGTAATTTATATTATAATAGGATTATTTTGAATATCTCATCCCCCATTTAAAAAATGGTTTATTTTTTAATTTTAGGTATTTTTATATTGAGATAGAACTTATACTAAATTATTTCAAAAAATAATACAATTTTTTATTTTTTTATTTAAATGATTCAAAACATCAATTTATATATTATATTTATCAAAATAGTAAACTGAAACATTCTATTAAAATAATAAAATAGGTCCAAATTTTTGGCCATAAAACATTTACCCAAATTTAATGAATATTTAATATTGGCCCATATCTCATTCATATGACACTCATATACGATTAAATGCAAAATGGGTATATAGAAAATGTAGAGGAAAATTCTCTGTAAATGTGAAATTTATAAATTAATCTACCTAAAATGTCATAATTCTCTTGGAAATCATGGAATTGAAATATTAATAGTTTGAATGTCTAGAAATTTTTTCATTAATAATACAATGGTATATTTATCATCACATTCTGATAGTGGTGGAAATTTTGGGGGAGAATTTGTAAATATTAATTAAATATTTATTTATAGAAACCTTGCAATGATTCATCCATTTAATAATCCAAAATGCAGTGCACATTTTTAATAAGTAATTGGAGAAGAAAATTTCACATCATGTACACATAAATTCACAAATCCTCTTCCATTCCAGAGAGTTTTATACTTTATTAAAAATATTTACACTCTTTTTTTGAGGTAGTGATGATTTATTTTTTAAAACATAAATTTATCATTTTATTCTAGTTTTTTAATTTCTATATTCTTTAAACATATTTTATAGAATTGTGCCTTTATTTATTAATGTGTTCTCATCTTATTTAATATTAATCTTTTCCTGCATCATCATAATGATGTAAGAAGAGGGTTGATGTTGATTTTTGGTGATTATGTGAGGTATTATTTCCCAAATTTGGAGAATTCATGTGACCCAAAACAAATTAAACTTTGTGGCTATTGATTTATAATATTAATATAAACATTTTATAGAATAGTTATAATATCATAATGAACTATGACTGATACACCATGTACTCCTTATAGAAATGGATTTTCTATCACTAATTTCGTTATATTTCTTTTTTATTGTGTTTGTGAAATCATTTTTATTTATAATATATATATATAATGTGTTTTCATAAAATAATAATTATTTTATTATTTTATTTAGTATTATAATATATAGTTTATAAATACTAACAACAGTATATTGGGTTTGTGTGAACTCATCTAGAGATCAACACCCCATGTGAATTTTATTGTATAATTTAATATTTAAAAATATATTCACTATTAATTTTAAAAAATATTTTTTAAAAAGATTGTAAGGATTTTCGGGAGGAAGTAATTCCCACAAGTTTTCCTTTGAGAAAAAATATAACAAAATCATGAATTTTCTAATAATGAAAAAATTTAAATACATTGTAAAATCAATCATTTCTATGGTTAACAATAGAATTTAACAGTGAATTTTTTATTCTTGGAGTAATACCTCTATTTATGAGTTCAATATTTAAACATCACAATGGAATAAATATCATAGTTATTAATATATTATTGATAAATTTATAAATTAAATTAAAATTATTTACACATCACTAAAGTAACTCAAATCTAAGAAAACAACATAGGAAAAAATATTAATATTTAGTTTTCCAATCATTTTCAATTAATGGATATTGGATGGAGAACATTGTGGATGAAATATACCTGAGCATATCCATTTAATTTTCATAAGTTGTCATCGATGATTATATTCCACCTCATACACATGTGGGTGAAATATATTATTTGGTTATATATTTATAAAACTTTATTACAACATATATTTGAAAGTGTTTCATCCATAATTTAAAATGAAACAAAAATCACTCAAGATAATAATTTTAAACTATAGAGACCTCAAATATCTGGTAAAAATATATTATTTTTTTATATTTACTAAAATCCACCATCTGAAACAATCTAACATCATGTCACAATAAAAAATATGAAAAAATGGATGTACATGCAATATAAAGAGATTATCCTTCTTTGAACACATTTTATGAATATTTTTTTAAATTAATTGATAATTATATACCACTATATTAACCTTTAAAATTCAATCAATAATAAAATTTAATTGTTTTATTATTATAATGAAGAGATAATAAACTGTGACATAGTTTCTTATTGACATTAAATACGAAATATAATCCAATGATAACTAATTGATGTATCAGATTTTTTTTATATTTATTCTTTTCCTTATAATTATAATCAAGTTAATAATTTTACAATAATTACCATTCTAAAAAAATTCAAATACACAATCTATGGAGAAATCCATAGATGATGTCAAATTACATGAATTTAACCAGGTTCTGCCAAATGGAAATGATGACCCAATATTTTTTGCTCCCCCACCATGAAAGTTATACTACATTTATAATATGATATATTCATTATAATATATTAATGGGTTCCTAAATACTGTTTTAGTGGGATCCGAACTACATGAAATAATATTTTTTGGGTTCAAATCATATTAACTGTACCCAGCATCAAACATTTTGTGAACTATGTAACTAGAAACTATTGGTGGTAAAATGATAAAACCAATATACAGGGTTCAATCCATGATTTATTCCACTTTATTCCCATTCTAAATCATTATGTTATAATTTTTCATGAAATAGATTTATTATATCTTTTATGTATTTCTAAAGTGGATGCTTTTAAGATATTATGTCAATGGTTCCAACTTCAAATGAATATAATTTTCAGGATTAATTTTGTTTATTTTTTCTACCGCAATCATTTTAATTAAATTTATTGGTTAAATAGGTGAGAAATTAGATCATTTGTGTGGGGGGATGGAAATATACATTATGAATTTTTAGTTTCATATTTTTAATTTTTATTAGTTCATGAATTTTTTATGTTTATTTATATATTTTAAGTTTCAGAATTTTTATTATGATTATTGACCAAAATAAAATAAATTGGAAAATTCAATATAATAATATAATTTTTCAAATTTATTTTATTTGATTATGTAATAAATTAAATTATTCCTAAAATGTATTTTTATTTTTGATACCAAACATTTACATTTAAATATGTTTTGTTGATTTTAGAGCTCATGTGAACTAGTACAATACAAATTTAAAAACATCCACATCCACGATGAATAAAGGCAGTTTCGAAAACATATTATATTTCAAATATTCTTGAATGTCTATAGTAATAATGTGTGTGGAAAAAAAATTATGTTTTGTCTAATAATTATTTAAAGTTAAAATATATTCAAAATGATTTGGGAATTTCTCTTTTTATCCAAATATATTATATGTGACCATTCCAATAAATCATTCAATTTTTAGTATAATAAAACCATATATTTTCTTTTTTGGATTATTTCATAATATATTTCTATTTTCCCATACATAAATTAATAGTTATATTTTTTTATATGTTATTATTATCATTGGGGTAAGGTCATAAAATTTGTGTTATATGGGAATAAACCCATTATAAGGGGGAAAGATTTGTTTTCCCACATGTTGGATTCATAAGACATGTATTTGATTCATTATTTTCCAAAATTCAATCATATAATCATTTTATCTCGAAATAATTATTACAAATAGAAGAAACATTAAAATTGGTGTTGATATTTAATAATTCATGGTGATTATATTTATGATTAATGTCCCATTAAATAATTAATGGAATGTATTGAAATTAATTCATATATTTTTTGATTTTGTCATATACAAACAGAGATAAAAAATATATATAAAAATGAGAGTTTAGTTCATTCAATATTATAATTTCCTTACATATAATCCTTGTTATTAAAAAAGGATCAATTTTTCTTTATCCTATCAAAGTGGAATTCACTGAGTTATATCCAATTTCTTATCTTGGATGTCAATTAATTGGTAATTATGTTTTCAACCATATGATTTTATATAATATGTTTTAAATATGTTTTAAATTGAACCATATCCAAATAATTCACAATGAGATATTTCTTCTGATTAGGAACATTTTTTTATCACATGGTGTAGATAGATAATTTTTTTAGAAACCTAATGAAATATCAATGGTTCTTAAGATATTAGAAATCAAAATTTCAAATAATAGACTAAATGATGAATATTTTTTCAGGAGGTAGGTATGAAATTCTCAAAGTTAATATACTGGAATTTAATGGAATTTTAATTTTTTGAGAAGTTTGGGTTTTTTATCAATGTAGAGGTCATTATTATTATTTTGATGTAATATTTGTCTTATGATTCCATTTAGTCCTTGTAAATATTGTTTAAAATTTAGTATAAACTATTTTATATGATTGAAATATTAATGTGTTGGGGATTAATGAAGCTCATATAGTGATACATTTTAAATGTTAAATCAATATTATAATCCATCCAATTTATTATCATTAGGATAATTTCAATATTTTTAGTATTTATGAATATTTTTATCTCAATTGGGAAAATTGTTTAATTTCAAAATTTATATATTTTTATAGTAGAATAGCATTTTTTTCACAACATTTATTAAACATATTGAAATTTGAAATTAAATATTTAGATGATTAATATCATAATTGGATTTGTTTAATTTAACTTGAAAATATTGTAGTTTGAATAAAAAATCCAATAATAACAACACAATAACAACATTCGAATAAGTTCACATATTTCTAGTAGAAAATTTCAATTTTAAATAGTATTAAAATATATATAAATCATTATGGATATAAAAACATTGTAAATTTGTTCATTGGAATGTGGATATTTATCAAATCCCAAAAAGTATTGTTTAATCTTGCATTTTTTAATATTAATACACCAAACAAATGATGTTAAATTTTAATTATTGAATGAGAACATCATAAATGAATAATTGTTTTATGAAAATTTTAATATAATTTTATATTTATTATTCACAACGTTGATTGAAATTATAAGGACATAACTTAAGAAAATGTTTTCCACCTCTCAGAATGATAAATGTGTTCCTCCTCTTCTATTAAAGCGAGTTTTCAATTTATTTACCTAATATAACTAGATAAAAGTGTTTTTTTGTATATTTTAATATATTAACTTAAGGACCATATATACATTTTTTTGGTTTTGTATTTTTTCAATCCACATATCTCTTTCTAATCACCATTTATATGTCTAAAAATCCAAGGTATTGGTTGAAAGGGTTTGGTGATGTTTGAGTTTTTTTTACAATAACATATATTTTCATTTAATTATATTAATTAAAAATGTATTTAAATGGATTATAGAATGAATTCACCTTCTCTAATGTTATGTTCATCTCATCATTTATTTATATTAGTCCATTTCAAAATCATCATTTGGAATGTTGAGGTGTTTATTAGTATTATGGTAATGTTTTGTTGGATATTATCGCATAGGTTGGTGGTGGTTTTTGGAAATAAAAATTCCTAAATTAGGGTTTTGAAATATGATGCTGGTCACAACATTATATAGAATATTGAGAATATTTTCTCGAAAAGTTATTTTTCCTTCATGAAATCACAAGCATGGTAGCTTTTATCTTTCTAACATCATTATAGTTTTACCTCATTGTGTTGAAAATAAATTTCAATTGAATTTAACTATTAATATTTTAAAACAAAAATTAACCCCCTCATTATTATATTATTATATGTTTTAGTTGTATATTTTTTAGTTTTAAATTTGATACAATTGGAAAAATTGTATTTATCATTATAGCCACCATGGGAAATCTACATTCTATTTTCCAATATGTGAATTCCTTGTTAGATAATATTTTAATATATATGGAATTTTATAAGATATATCCTATAAATCCTCTGTATTTGATGTAAATAAGTGGTATATTTCTATCAAATATACCATTCCCATTTTAGAATTTTTTTTAAGATTATAATTTTTTTATTTTACAAATTTGACATGAAAATCATCACCAATAATAGTTTAATCAAATACATCCTTGTCCAATATAACAAATTTCAAATTATATAGGTATTTAAATATGTTTAATTCTAATACATATATTTGTTAATTGAAAATTTACGATTACCCTGCTTATACACAACCAACACATTATAAAAGTCTTTATCTAGAAGTAAATATAAACTAAAATATTCATTATATGAAACAATTTATGATTATTTTTTTCCAACGAGACAAATTATTATCTTAAATATCATTATATCTTATATAGAGCCTCAAAAAAATTAATTTTGTGAATATATCATAACACAAGTTACAAAATCATCATCCGAATATCTATTATGCTTACAAATGTAATAAAATTGATCAAAAATGTTTTCATTTCTTACCATTTTCATATAGTTTTCATTCGATAAAAAGTATATATATATTCCTATAAATTTATTCAATTTTATCAACATTATTATTATGAAAAATTTATCAAAAAATTTTAAAAACTAAAAATTTTATGCATTTCCTTCATTATCAAACATCATCTAAATAACCGTAGTCATTTATACCATTATCTTTTGGATATAATCCATAATTTACTATTTCATGATCTTTAATTCACAATAAGATAATATATGAAAACATCCTTTACATATAAAAGTATTTAATTTTTTCTCAAAATAAGAGAACTCTTTTTTACGAAGTGACATTATATGATCTATAATAACAAAATAATTTAGAATCAATAAAAATGGAGGAAATTAATAGAAAATAAATATTACACCCAAGAAATATTGTTTGGAGACAAAATATTCTATTTAAAAAATTACACTTCACTAATTATAACGTAGTTTCTTCCCATAATGTGTATTCATTTTAATTTTGTAAATTTCTGAATACAAATTTTTATGATTCATCCACCTGCCATTTTTCATAATTAGATATGAAAAATAATTATTCTACTAGTTAAACATTACTATTCAACATATATCGTGTATGCTTTTAGACAGTTACATTAAAAACATTAATCTATACATTGAGAAAAACTAATATTAACATATTGGTATACATGGAATATATATTATAAATTACAGTATAATTGGGATGAAATGTGATTATGAATGTCAATAGGATCCACTAGAATGAAAAGAAATGTTTGAAATGTGGTAGGATGTAAGAAATAACTCATGGCTGTATTAATTTATACTAATATGTAAAACTTGATCAAAAACACTATGTGATATTTTATAAAAATGAATACATGTAACTGTCTCATTTAAAATAAGATTCACTAAATATAATATCAAAAAATTATCTCCTCAATTTCTCCAATATAATAAAAAATAAACTAGAATACAGTTTTCTAATAATTTCTCTAAACCACCCAACATTTTAATTATACCAAAATCATAATAACTCAAATTATAGACACTTTAACAATCATCATACTATATGTAAAAGAGGAATCTCAAAAAATTAAAAATTAAATAATCCATCCTTAGATGAATATCAAAACCATTTCACAAAAATAAATTCACTATTATAATATTTTTTTAGTTTCCTTTGAGACTATATACATAGTCAAAAGATTTCCCAAATTATCTTCAACATATCAAACATAGTTTATCGTATTAGTACCTTTATAGTCACAGTAATATTAATAAATTCAATCAATACCCACAGAATGAGAAAAGAAGATTCTGTTAGCTTAGATACTTAGTAAGAGAATAATGGGAGATATAAATCATAAGAAAGGATAGAAATATCATAACACTATTATATTCTAATCAGGTAAATGTTCTCAATGAAAATGATTAAAACATAGATATCCCTATACCATAAACTCAAAAAGTCAAAAAATATATAAAATCATGATCAATGAGGTTATAAAAGTAGAAATTATTAATCAGGAGCCCTAACCAGGAGAAGTTGAATTATATGAATAATAAATTAATATATTTTCAATGTAAATATTTCTGATCATGACCATGCATAATATTTTGAGCATGGAAAGAATAAATCATATACATACATTAAAATGTGAAAAAGTCAATCTTTAATGAGGTCAACTGTTATCATCATTATCTAATGATATTTCAATATCACATTTACTAATCCATTAGAGTTATATATAGTGTCTAACCATCACCTAATATTAATCTATTCATATATATTGAATAATGTAATGATTTTATTTATTTTTTCATGGGTTATTAGTGGAAAATATTTTTCATAAATATTTAATCATCCAAAAAATATTGATTAAGGAAATAATATTGATATTATCACTAGATATTTTTCCTAGTGAATATAATTAATCATCAATATATTAATTCATTGATGAAAATTCTATTAAAATGTGTTAGGAACGTTTATGAAAATTTCATTCTCATGTGGAAAAAAATTATTTAAAATTTAAAAACTCAAATGATATTGTCATAAAAACATTTGATGAGATGAACCATAAAATATTGAATGATAATATTGAAAATTATTAAATGTAATTATACTGTTATAGTATGCTTCAGTGGTATAAGATAAAATATTGATTTTTTCAAAACATTGTCAAAAACTATATCATTTTGAATATTAGAAGAAGAATCATTTTAAATCATTTCACTGAATGTAAAAAATGGGTATTAATTACATTAATTAATCATTATACATTACAAAAACCATTGCTGAATAAATTTTATGTTCAATATATACAAGGAATAAAAAGATGACAACTCAATTATGAAATAAATAATATTTTCATTAAAAAATATCTCGATTATTTTTGGTACATATGAGATACAACAATAAAATTACATGAACAATTATTGGGTATCCATAGGGGAATAATATAAAATTTGTTATTAGATATGAATCTCATAATTTCAATCATAGAATGTTCTTTCATAAACATTCTGTAAAAAATGAGATTGAAACATAAATATTTTACCCTAATTCTCACCGTGCATCGAACAATTTCTAGAATCATATAATATATATATATATAACAAAAATTATACAACCATTCTCATATATGAAATATAATTTAACATTTAAATAAGACACTTTTTCTCTGATTTATTAACAAAGCGTAATTCATATAATATTTTTAGTGATAACATATTTTTTCAGAAATGCTTCATTTTGGATGAACTGAAACAAGTATATTGACAATGGATTAATAATTTCTATAATATTAATAATTTATATAGTATTATATTTATTCATTGTTTTAATATATAAATACTCATATAATGTTGTTATGGAAAATGTATTAAACCTCTTCTTGGGATTGATAGTATGTACATACACAAAAGTTATGATTCACATTATTATTAATGAATCAAAAGATAGTTAAATAATAATTGAACATGAAATAAATATAATAATATCATAATTATTATATATATTCAATAAAGATAGTATTTTGACAGCCATTATTATGAAATATTTAAAAATTAAACATATAGATTTGTAGTTGTGGTAGTCCGTAGACACATGAGTAGTGCTATTATTAAAATTATGAATGAAATGAGTTTGATTATCATTATTAAATCAATATAATATAAATTAAATATATTAATGATAAATAAGATATTTATTTAAATGGATAAAACTCATATAGAAGACTGTTATGAAGAAATAAAATTAAATATTTTTTGTTATGTGTTAAACCACTTCGTTGGGAAACATCCATTATCTTACACCTCAATCCATGAAGTGGTGGTATTTTGAAAATAAAAAAAAATATCCAGTATACAGTTAATTATTAATGGAATGTATTAGCATATGACATTCATGGGATAGAGTTTTAAAAATCATTGAATTTATGACAACTGGAGGTTCTCATTTATATGTGATGAAAAATACATAGTTAATTATTTAAAATATTTAACCTAGAAATTAATCATTATCATGTTATGAATAACCAATAAAAAATATTATATGTTTTATAGGATTTAAATAATCCCAATTAATCAAATTTAGAAATTTTTGGGAGATTTATTTTTCGATATCATACAATTAATCATTTTTTTACCCATTTCAGCTTTAACCCTTAAAAATTAGTTTTACCCGGAAAACATAATTATGTGACCATAATATATACGGTAATTCAATATAATTGTATATATTATAAATAAAAATTTAGAATTTATTTTATCAGATTAATCTTTCATCATTTATTATAATCATTTAATATGGGATTTGAAAAATCAAGAAGAATATATTTATTTTGAAAATAACATATTTCACTGTAAAAGTAAATTGACATTAAAATAATGTAAAAAAGATTGATTCTATGATTTCAATAATTTCTTTTAAATAAAATTATTTCTATTAATATTTTTCAATCATATTTAAATAATATTAATCCTTAAAACAATACAATGAAATGCAATGTGTTTTTTCATTTTATTAAATTATAACTTTTGTTCAGAAATCTAAAAATGTGGTTGTTAATCATATAATAATTGTTCAAAGTAATTTGGAAGACTATATAAATATATATTTTATTGATAAAAAGGTTTTTAAATTTATTATTTCAGAAAAATATCTTAATAACTTTGAAAAAGTGACATTATTTAAACAATAAGATTAGCGAACTATTTATTCAAAACAAGTATTTTTCTATAATTTCCATTATTTCATCCTAATATAGTAATGAAATAATTATTTTAAAAATAATATCCTTTTTCAATATGTGATTTCGAATATGGAATAAACTATTTAATATATTTATTAACTAATTTAAATAATAACCATTTTGAAGAAAAAGACTCTTTGAAGCATAAAATAAAATAATTATATTTTATGTCAAATAAAAATAATTTACTTAATTTCAATATATATAATATAAAATATTTAATTAAAATTATTCATTAATACTAACTAATTTAATTTATTAATAAAAGGTCATAGTTCATGATTAAGAATAGTTTTCTCGAAAGAACTCATCTTTGAACCTTCAAATACATTTATTTTATACTCTAAATATTTCATAATGAATTCAAATACTACATTTACAATAAATTATATTTCATAAATTTTTTTATAACCATCCATAACTTATGTAAGGGATTATAGCTACACTAAACAATAATTTTTTTTACACTATATCATGGTCTTTTTAAAATCATTGTTTCATGTAAATCAAGATGTCAAATAAATTATATTAATATAAAGAGATGTTTATTATAAAATATTAGGTTCTTATATTATAATAATCATATATGAAATTTTCAGAAAAAATTACATCCCTATGATACATAAATTGAGGATACTTCCACCTCATATCATCCTCAGGATCCAATATATATTCATTAAAATTTTGGTTTCACTTCAATCTATTGACTATAGGAGTGGACTAGTTTTGTAGCAATTTCCTTATTCGATAGAAAATCGAACCCAGTTTAGAAATATAATTAATGTCCTTAAATATGGATATGACCAATAATTCTAGAATATTTTATGTATCCTACTTGTAATTACTCTTAAGATATAGATGGAACATGTCATGGAATTTAGTGATATTTATTGGAATCTTCACGTTTTAATAATCCATCCAAATATGATCAATATTCTAAAATCTAATGCTATATCAAGGGATAAAAATAACTTTTTAATCAAAGATAAAATCTATATTCCAATTTCAAATTCAATGAAATAATTAGTTTATTAACTTTTACTATATACTTCATCATTGATTATCATAATAATTTTTATCGACAATGATTATCCATAATGTTATACCGAAAGGATTTGACCTTCCCATCAATTTTAACAAATATAAAATTATATTATTTCTTTCATTAATTAATATTATCTCTATAAAATAGTGTTATATGATTCATCCCATTAATATAATCATATGATACTATATAAATTCTTGAGTGAAATATATAACTTTAATAAAACATGAATGTAGGAATTTTTTCATTAAAAAATCCTTTTAAAGGAACTCAATATAATCTCTTCATAATGATTAGTGTTTAAATGGTCATATTATTTTTAACATCTATCTTATGATGATATGAAATACTATTACTCAAATTTAATTTCAAAACATGTTGTGATTTTTCTTGAACATTAGGGAAAACCACTGATCTGGGTCAGATACAACATAATGGGGTATTGAATGAAACTATACGACATTATTTCTATATATCCAATAAATATGATTAAAATAGAAATCATTTATTTCTATAATTAAATATTATAATTATTTAATGTGATCACATAAAACCTAAATGAAATTAGTTTCTTTTGATTTTTTTCTGAATCCAATGAAGATATCAATGGTAATGTGTTCTCATTTTCTTTCTGGTGTAGGTAATGTATATAAAATCCAATTAGTCATCTATCTCTAAGAATTAACTTGTTGATATTACATGTACTAAGATAAATACTTTTCAATATAACAATTATTTTAATCCAACCATAAAAACTATTTTAAAACTCTATACATCTCCATACATGATAATTTAATACAGAACGATGAACTAGTATCTTTGTCTAACTGGTCCTTCATCATGTTTGTTATTGGTGACAAACATAGATGACTCCTAGATCATACCACTCAATCATTTTCTATGTAGAACTCAGGGTCATTTCTCACATTCTTCATAAGAATTAGCTCTACCTTTTATGACTCTTTAATCCTAAAATGGAATGAGGGTATTCCATTAAATTATGGAAGATGTTATATTCCCATTTTCAATCAGATTTCAAGGAACATATTATTGAAATTCTTGTGTTTTACCACACATTCAATCCTCATGTTCTAAAATATAGAATCGTTTTTCCGAGTCATTTCATCATCCAACTTTTTACCCTTCTAACTTTTGTTCTATAATGAGTAGTCATACTAGTTATTCAATTCCAATATTAACAATGAGATTATATTATACACATTCTCTTGTTATATATACGTCATTATTTTTTATACATATATATATATATATCACACATTTTACCATAAATATTTTTCCTTTATTTTTTATATGTGAATATTACCATTCAAATATTCAAATATGAGTTCGGTGGTTTTTCTCATGAATTTTGAAATGTAAGGAGAAATAATCTATCAACATTAAATTATAAATGATGAATAATCCAAATAGAATTATTATTTAATCACTACATATAGTAGAAACATAACTACTACATGATAGTTTTATAAATGGTTCGCTAACTAACAGTCTTATCAACCCCTTAAATTTTTATAAATTTAATATATATAGAAAGATATATATATACATTATTTTTCAACATAGTTTTTAGAAAATATAACCACAAGGATACTATGCATATAAATTCTCAATATTAGTCACAACCATAAGTAATATACTTTTATTTGTTATGGATCAAGAGATAAACCATCATATGAGATTATACAAACCATTTATATAACCTTTAAAAACCAATATTCTCATTAGATAAATTTGGAATACACCTTATCATTCCCTTTAGTCTTCAACAAAATATTCAAATGATCATCATGATCAACCATGAAGATTAATAATATAAGAATTACATCAAAGAAATATAACATGAAACCTAAGAATTTAATATTTAGTGACTCTTTTTATTATACCCATAAAGTTAGTTGCGGAATTGGTGAGTCCAAATGATATTACTATGCAATCGTAATTACCAATCCCCATTTTAATGGATGTATTCTAGATATCCTACCTATTAACCCAATTTTTATGATATATTATAGTAATTATAATCATATAATTGTATTTATATACATCTAATTGATGAATGATGTAATTAGTACATGGAAGATGAAAATTGTTCATGATAGTGATCTTATTAAGTTCAGTATAAAAAATTTAGATAAATACTTTACATTCATTATTATTAATAAAAGAATAGATTCACCCAATGGTGATGAACTATGGTGTATGAATCCGTTATCCTGATCTCGTGGGGTTTATTATTTAATTCCTACAACCCAATTATGTAAATTAAATATGTATTGTTTTAAATATGTATACCACAATGTCTTGTTTCCAATGAAAACACAAGTTTATTTTATTCGGGGAATATTAGATATGTTCATAAAAACCACATTTATATTTTTGGAAACAACAGGAAATCGTCAATTTTGACTTTCTCCAACACAAATTGAGATATATACCCATCACGAGATAGTAGTAAAAAAATATGATATCTGCTACTCTAATTATAAGTTAATATTTTTCGATAAACATAAATATAATCAATGAATTATTTTTAATATCATATATTACTTCCCATCAGTATAAATTTATAAATTCTCCATAATGAAAGAATAACTAAAATCCCATAATCACATCACATTCACATTGAGGGAGAATTAGAATATTTAAAGGAAGTAAATTCCCAATAATTTATATCTAAAAGGAGCTATAGAAGAGATATATGATCATAATTCCATCATTATTTTTTATATCCAAGTAAATTTATAATCATTCAGGTGGTGATATGGTACTATTAGAAAATTATGCTAATAAAAAAGAGTGGGTATATACATATTACAATAAGAAATTTTAAATTCTATTGTAGATGGTATGTATGTCAGTCAACATGTCACTCTCCTATCCCAATTTTTTTTGAGAGACTACTTCAATGGTTTCTTATTTTTCATTTGGTTTTGTTGATTCCTATAGTACACATTATATATTTTATAATGTTATTGATCAAATAAATTCCCAAATAGAATTGCATTTGAGACTTTGACCTTCTATGGTTAAATAATCCTGATCCTAAATATAATTTTTTTTTATTATTTTCATCCCAAATTCAAAATAAATCACTCAATAGAAAAAGATTATATATTTATGAATTTAATACATTAAGAAAATATCCCATGATCATTACCCCAAATTTTTGGAATATATGTGGTTGTAATGTAACTACTTCATTGGATTTACCATTAATCTTATCACCATGCTCTATTTTTTTGTAGTTATTATTGAAAAATTGGAGTTCCCAATCTCCATTAGAATTTCAATAGAATAATTGTTGATTTCATAAAAGTTAACAAATTATATTTTGTCTAACTCCATTCAAGACTTGGTTTCTATGCAGTAAATAATTGATAAATTTCTTTTGCATGGTTGATTGTAAATATTGAAGAATACCCATAATGTCATGATAAGGTGGTTCCATAAGTTCCAATGGATTTATCATCCTTATATTTAGACTCTATAAGTTCACTGTATATTTTTATAAAATGATTTTGAAGAATGAATTTATTGAGAAATAATGAATTATCATTATTTAAATTTATGGGGTTTATTTACTCCCCATTCCTCATAATAAATATAATCCACTACCATTTACTAGGATCAACTAAAATTTAATATAATATTAAGATAACATTCTCATTGTATAATATCAAGAGAAAACAAAACGTATTTCCCATTACATTGATCATGTTACTGAATAATAATGGGTCAAATTAATATTTAATTAATTTTAATTGAAATGGAAGATAACTACCATGAGTTAAAATAAAAACAACCGAAAAAGAAAAAAGAATTAAAAGTAATAGAGTGATATATTGTGATGCAAAAAGATCAAGGAAGGCCCTCCTAGTACCATTTAAAGGATATATTCATGAAAATACTCCCCATTATGTTCTAAAATTCCAACCCCTTGAAGTAGATTGGGGATGTGTTTATTGAACAATGTGGGTGACTATTTATATTCAAAATCTCCTCCTCCCATTGGATCGGCCATTTGATAATTCATACAGCTTAGTCGAGAAGAATATCATTCATCGATGTTTTATATATGGATTTTTAATGAGTAACCTCAAAATTTTTTTCCCATTGGACATAATGGTATAATCTTATGGTTCTTTGAATAAAATATTTGGATCTATCCATTTCTATCCAGGTTTTCTAAAATACCAAAATTTTATTTTTTTTAATAAAAAGATTCTCTAAAACATGAATAATTTATTGTAAAACTTAGTTTTACAATATCAATAATATAACACTAAAAAATAATCCCTAATTGAGTTATATATCAAGACAAAATTCTATAGTTGTGTGACAGTTTTAAATTATGGGAAAACGATGGGTTGAATTAAAAGCATATGTTCGGTCTTTTTTTATGGACAATATGACCCTTGAAATGGATGAATTGGACAATGATTCCTTCTAATGATATACTGGATATTGAATATGAAAGACTAAAAAACAACAATCACACACGTATGATAATTATTTTTAGTGTTATGATTATAAAATTAAAATTACATTAATATAGATTTATTAAATAAATTCGAAAATATATTTATTATTAAAACATTAATATTTCAAGTCATTTGGGAAATTTCCATATAAAATAATAAATGGGACTAAATTAATAGATATAATTAAATAAATAACACAATCCACCCATACATAAACTCATTCACAAAATCATGTGAAAAAATATGAAAACAAAACAAAATCATTCAAACACATCCAGAAATATTAATGTTTTGTTTTCCCCAATCAGGGGATGTTTAGAAAATTTTAATAATCCATATTGTATTCCTTCACAAATTTATAGAGTAAAAATATTCAAACAGCAATTCCTTTTTAATGATAAAATTTATAAATGAAAAGTATGGGAACTCATAACACACTCCTCTAATGATGAAAAAAATTAATTTTTGAAGTCCCACTCATTCAAAAAAAAATATTTGAGTTTGAAAGAGAACTCGAGTTCAATAACCTATCCTAAAGTGAACAAGAAATAATAAGAGTAAATTTAGGTGGTTTTAATTAGCAATGGGACGATGTTAATTTAATGTACAATAGATTTTAAATGAGGGGTAAACACCATTATGGGTAGAACAATGTACATATTCTTTTGTAGTGAATTACGGAAGAATATGGAAACAAATATTTACAAGGGAATGATTGTGTGATGGAAGAAACAATGGAAGAAGAAAATTTGAGTGGGATGAGAAGGTGACATATTAACAAAATGAAAAACAAATCCAATTGACACAAGTATTATATTATATTTTTTATTGTATTTTTTCAATGATGAATATGAAACAGATATCACACTACATTACCAAACCATGTTTGATATCCTCAGAATAATAATTGTAACAGTTACAGAAAGAGTTTTTTTTGAGAAAAAATTATTTTTCACCTTCCCACGATAGAACCAATTTTTTATATTTTTTTATTATTTTTTTATATTTATTATACCATTCAGTAACATTTATAAAATTATATAAATTTAAATAAATTCACAAAACCCAAAAAATGAGAACCGTTTGTCCATAATAAAATTGTTGCTTACCCTCAATCATATGATGTCATGATGAATATCAAGATAATGATGCCCAAAATTAATTTCATTATTCCACACATATATTTCAATAAACTATGTGATGAAAATCCATGTAGATTTTGGGTGGGATAAGGTATTGAGTAGGTGACGTGTCTTCTAAAATTAAGGTTTTTATAGGCTCTATGTGACCCCCATTGAGAGGATCAATGTAAAGATAAAAGAAGTATTTTTTTCTATTATAATTACCATGGGGTTAAGAAAATTACACTATCAAATTAATGCACACTATTAACAAAAATTAATATTGATGGTCCACCAAATCATGAGTCAAAATTGAGGTTCAAAACATAGATATTGAATATATTTTTGTATGTGATCATGTCATGAATGCTAATGTCATTCCTCCCAATTAAGGAAGAATCATTTAAAAAATGATCATTAATATTTATTAATAATTTAAAAATATTATTTATCGATATTTATGATGAATATAATATTTTTTGAGATGATTACTTGTTATTTGACTCCCCAAAATGAGTAGAAAAAAATTTCAAAGTCCTTGATGAGTAAATATTAATCCTTCATTCGTATTATTTATTTATTTTTTCATTTTTCTTTTTATGAAAACACACCCATATAAATGATAAAGAGTAAATAAAATGAATTATCAGTAATCTGGTAATAAAATTATTTCATTGATATAGGATGAATAGAGAGAGAGAGAAGAATGTATAGATAGAGAGAGATATATAGAAGTTAATGGGAATGAGGATCTTCCTAGTTCTGAATTTGGGACTCATCGACACCATCCGATGGTGGGTCTAATTTAATGGTTGTGGATTTGATGAATGATTATGTGGTTCCCAAGATGCGTGAACTCTAATGGAGATTCATTGAACAATGTCCACTATCCTTGAATGTCTACTTGGTAGTATGGTCTTGGACATGCACTAAACAAAATGGGTAATAATTAGTAATAATAAAAGGACCTTCTCAATTAGAAATAAGATTACTTGGTGAAGTTGAAATCACGAATTGGAGTGAATTACATTTTCACATTCATGAAACCCCTTTCGTAGAATGTGATTATCATGGAGTACCCTATTCATTTGATTGTATACATGGGTTTTATCATAAGAATATATTTTATGGTCACCCATTTCATTTAACTACAATAATCCGTCTTCATTAGATTTTTCACAATCAACATTACATGTTTTCACAGCCCAAAATGACAAGTCCTGGATTTCTATTAGTAAATTACATGAATAATCAATAATTGGTCTAAATGGCGACATTCCAATGGTTGTTTTATGTGCAGTTTGTTAATCTTAAAGCACACAAACGATTCATAAATTCCAGTGTGTTCTGTTGGGCTTTAAAAGTCCTTCGTGCACAATATTCAACTAAGAATAATAATGTTCAACCATGCTATTTGTATGGTGGTGATTTGAGGTTTAATTATTATGTAGAACTACATTCTTTTTTAGAAGAGATTACCTAGTCACATTATAGAAACGAGTTCCTAAGTCACATATCAGAGAACACGATGTTAAAGATTTAAGGAATGTGTGGGTTTTTATGAAATCGGTAATAGAATATAAATAATCCTTTCACTTGGGGTTTTCCTTGTCTGACATAGAACCATATTAAATATCAATAAGAATATATAAGAATCCATTTGTTGGTGGAGGTTCTCATAAAATCGATGCTAGATACATAGAAGATCTCATGAAAATTTAATGCATTGGGGAATTTCATTTGTTTTCAAAATTGTACCAATATTTTTTGAAGTGGGTTGTTACTTAAAAAACTCATGTAATTACATGAAGAGTGAAGGAAATATGAATCAAGAGACTAAGTCATTCTGGGAGGTTCTATTTGGTCCAAAGTGTCCACCTCCAAGATGTTAGTGGAAGGATGTTATGACTGATGAATGTTCATTTTCAACAAAAAATCTCATAATTACATTGTTATCCCCAATTTCTCAAATTTTATTATCATCCAAAAAATAGTACTTTTATTCACTTTTAATCATCAATTTTTTTTCGTTTAATTAAAATTCTAGAAAAATTCCAAAGCACATGTAATTTACAATTGGGGCATACCATGGTGACTATTGAGTGAAATATATGATCTGCACAGTGAGAAATTAATTATTAATTATTTCTAAATGATAATAATTAGAAATTATAATCTACTGATCAGGCACATGGTTTTTTTTCATGTCTATGATTGATTTCATAGTCATAATAATTGGGAATAATCATCCATATTATTATCCATTGTTTGGAATTATTTTTCCTAAGTAAGAACTTCAATGTTGAATGGTCTAAAAAATGATTATTTTGGGTACCTAATAGATACGTCCTGAATTTATCCATAGGAAAAAATCTTAAAAACTATATTCTGTCACAATGTAGTGAGATTGAATTTCAACCAATGATTTTGAGGAATAATATATGACATGAAGAATATTTTCTCTTTATTGATCAAGAATGTCTCCAATGGGCCAATTAGTGGAATCAAACATCAATTCAAATAGTACGGACTAATCTATGGGATTGATTGTTTCAAAAGATGTAAGAACAAATTTGAGTTCCACAAAGGCTCTCATAAGTGTTTCATCAAAATTGAATATGGCATCACATATGTGTATCTGAGTGAGTTGGAGGGACATCCTACTTGTCACGACCCGTCCTCAGTTCCCATGCCGTAACTACCCCCATGCCCACCTTCCATAGGCAAGGGGGTGGAGACTATCACTAAAGGCATAAATCCCAATAAAAAGGGAAGGCATTACCTTTATAATAAGTAAACAAGCACAACAGAGTACATAATAGAAGTATGCACTAAGTAATACTGAATACAATAGAAAGTGCTGAAAATTAAATGAGCCAGTATACAAACCCAACTGTAAAGTACATTACAACTGAAAAGCTAGTACAATTGCAGAAATGTAAAACAACAACCATTGAGTCTCCCTCTGGGAATCCCACATGAAGGGTGGCTACAGATGGCCTCCTCAGTACCTCGTGTCCGACCGTCTGCTCCGTGTACGCCTCGCCAAGTGGTCCACCTCCAGGTACCATACATCTCCACGAGCCTCCACCTCGATCAGTGTTGTATGTCATCTGCATCCACCACAACGTAGTGTGCGAATAGCCCACGCAGGGGTGAGTGTAAGATACTATGTAGGGACCCCGAGACCCCAAAAAGTCTCCCATAATCCACGAAGGATAAACCAAAAAATATAGATAAAATAATGAAGTATCAACCAACTTTACATAGGTATATGGCCATATATATACTTAAGTTATCAATCACTGTTCGGTTCCAACTCTCAAGCACAAGCACAACCCAGTCCACACATAAATAAAAGTCAATAAAATCGATGATAATGAATAAAAGTCAATAATCATCTCACACGGGTATTCATATTTCATATAGTGATAGAGATGATCAGATGCAGTCACTGATTACATCTAAGATGTCAGACCCACGTCGGATACTAGACCAGCTATGTTGTCAGACCCACGTAGGATACTAGTACAGAAGTCAAACTGCCATACCCACGTAGGATACAAGAATAGTACTAATCGCTGTCGAACCAACAGAGGATTCCAGTACAGTTGTCATCTTCATCGACCCACGAAGGATTCTAGTACTATTTTCGTCATCATCGAAGAGACGGTGGATTCCAGTACGGCAGTCGTTGTAGTCGCAGCGGGCTCTAGGGTTCCCGCACACAGCACGCTCGATTCCAGGAGGGTCCGCTCCTCGATCCAAGGGGTCGATACATAAATTCTCACGAATCCAAAGTTGATGTATCACAATGTTTTGTCTCATCAAAAGGAAACTAACGCAAAAAATGACATCTCAATCAGATGCCCGATCTGAGAGATATTAGGTTTTTTGTTCTAGGGGCCCAGTTTGAAATACGCTCATTCCAAACCTGGCCGTTTTTCAAAGTTTCCCAAAACTCACATAGAGTATTGGAAACGGACCGCTTCTTCCTAAATGTCCCAGTACCACTGACGACATGTCGATCGGACGTATGATCATGAATTTATTCTCACATAAGTGTAACATTCCCGACCCGTTAAGCCCAGTGGATGACAGTTCCGGTCGACCCATTTTTGGCGGGTCCAACCCAGCAAGTGTTGGACCGGCTCGGTGATGCGTGCTGCCCGGCTTAGCGTGGCGCAGCCCGACTGGCCGAGCGGCTCGGCCCGGGTGGACGAGCAATGCGGGGGGGGGGGGGGGGGGGGGGGGGGGGGGACTTCCTGAACTGGAGGTGCCATGCGGTGGCGCCATCCTTCCCTGCTGGCTGAATCCGGACAACTTCTCTATTACTAGGGGCCCGCTTTGGCGGGCTACTGTCTACCTCACATGGTAGCAGACGGCGTCTGGGCCTCATCCAACCAGGACGGCCGATGAGCAGGCCCATTCACTCGCTGAAGCAGCCCGTAGAGTGAGGGCCACGGACCCTTGCAGTGCAGCGCCTTGGGGTTCCACGATTCTAACAACCCAGCCGGCTTCGACCGACTGGTTCTTCTTCGTCCGAGCGACCCACGTTTGCGGGTCACAGTTGTTCCGAAAATGGCCAGCTCACAGCCGCCTCCTTCACTCATTGCTGCCTCCTTCGACACACCTCCATCGAGAATAAAAATCAGGAAACATCAGAGGGTCGTCTGGCCGTTTTTGATTGGCCTGCTCCCTCCACATTAGGGGGTAGAAGTTAGACGAAGACATTCCAATGGATTCAACATGAACGAGATAATTATTCATATAGAATTATAAAAAATCCCTACCTCATAATTGACGTCACGCATCGACAAGGCATGGAAGACGAGCTTCGCGATAGTCGGGTGTCGCGGAAGATGGCATCGCGGAGAACGGTGTCATCTTGTTAACGTCGGAAGAAGAGTCATTGATGTAGGTGACGCTTCTTGCGAGCGGTGTCTTCTCCCTTGACGCAAAGGAAGAAGATAGTTAGAGAAGTCATGGAGAATTCTTTACCGAGAGAGGATGATGGTATTCATGGAAGAATGAACCTCCTCTAATTCTCCAATGGTTCCCTACCAAAATATTTTCTAAGGAAAATATTATTATAGACTTCTCCAATTTTAATGAATTATCCTGAAATTAAAATTAATTCAAATGAGAGGAGGAAATTAATTAATAAGGATATTAAATAAATGGGTTGGCATCATCAATGAATGGGAGGTGGAGAGGCTGCACCATAATGAGGGGAGGAGTTAATTAAATATTGGGAGGTTAAGGGAGTTAAGGGGAGATGAAAGGATTAAGGCTTGTGTGGACCCCACTACACTAAATCCTCTCATGGGAGTTTATGTTGGTGTGGAACCCAACACTAAATCCTCTTGGGTGGAAATAACCGCCACTAAATACTAAAATTGAGTACCAACAATTTTATTGATTTAGTATGAATTCCTCAAAATATAACTTTCTACCCGTATATAAATGCAACTGCGGTGAAGGTCCCCTTAATCGAATACCGATGATTCGAATTCATCGGTGTCCTTGGATTTCAATTTTGAGCACTGTTTGAAAATATAGAAAAACATGCACATCTGTTTACTGAATATACATCAAATGAACTTCAGAAAATGATTCCGGGTCACCGGGCCTCGGAATCAAGTGCCGTTAGAACCGGATGACTCATAAATTTCCAATGTATTTAAGAAAAAAATTACCTTGAAATTTCCATGTCTTTACATTAATCCCACATCAGGGATTTACATCCACGTAAAGCTACAACACACACTAGGAAAACAAATGGGGGTACTGAGAGCGCATCTGATCCACCCTCTCCCAAGTGCTCTCCTAGAGGTTCATGTGCTTCCAGCGAATGCGCACCAGAGGAATTGATGGTCCACCTAGGACCCACTCTTTTGGATTCTCAATCACCACTGGGACCACCATAAATGTCTCCCCATCGTCAATGTATAGCTCCCCGTGATCGATGATGTGGGTTGGTCGTGCATGTATCTCCTCAACTGAGATACATGGAAGATGTCATGCACCCGGTGCAACTGAGGTGGAAGGGCCAGGCGGTATGCCACCTCGCCTACTCTACTAAGGACATAGAAAGGTCTGATAAAATGTGGAGATAACTTGCCGCCCTGGATAAATCTCTATAGAACGCGTCAAGGAGAGACTAATAAGAAGATGTAGCCACCATCCTCGAACTCCAGTGGTCTCTGTCTCCTATCAGCATAGGACTTATGTCTGCTCTGTGCAGTCTTCATGTACTGCTGGATGATCTGCACCTTCTCCATTGTAGCCTGAATCATCTATGGCCCTTCATGTGCTGACTCCCCAGTGTCATTATAGCACAGAGGTGATCTGCATGGTCAGTCGTACAACGCTTCATATAGTTCCATCCCGATGGTGGAGAGTTAGCTGTTGTTGTACGCAGACTCCACCAAGGGTACATGATCCTCCCAGTTGCAACCAAAGTCCAGGACACATGCACAGAGCATGTCCTTGAGATTTTGAATGTTCTCCTCAGTCTGGTTATCCGTTTGAGGATTGAAGGAGGTGCTCAAGTGAATATGTGTCCCAAAATCCTTCTGTAATCCATTCCATAGCTGATAAGTGAAATGAGCAACACGATTGGAAATGATAGATGATGGAACACCATGAAGTCATACGATCTCATGAATGTAGAGTTATCAAAAGATCTCTACTGATCCCTGCTCTCTGATCGGTAGGAAGTGGGACGACGTGGTGAGTTGGTCTACGATCACCCAGATCGAGACATGTCCCCTAGATGTATGTGGAATCCCCATCATGAAGTCCATGGATATCCCATCCCACTTCCACTCCAGAACATCTAAGGGTTGTACCAAGCCTTCTGGTTCACGATGCTCTTCCTTCACTTGCTGACAAGTGAGGTATCGTGAAACGAACTCTACTACTAACTTCTTTATACTCATCCCCCAGTGTTTTTGTCTGAGGTTCCGATACATCTTCGCGACTACTAGATGTACCACTAGAGGGGAAGTGTGTAACTCCCTCATCACCTCCTCCTGTAGTGAAACTGCTACAATGGTACATCCCCTGAAGAGTATTATGTTCTCCCCTCCTTCAGAAAATCCATCAGGTCCCTGCCCGGAGGATATCTGAGCACATTAAATCTCACAGTCAACGTCCCCAAGTTGTGCTTCTCTAACTCACTGAAGGAGTAGAGGAGTGGCAGTGAGAGACTATACAAAAGCATATCCATCTCTATCCACAAAGGATATCTACAATGCGGCTAGCAGCTCCGTCACCATTCCTAGCAGTTGAATATCTGATCTCCTACTAAGAGCATCTACTACAATGTTACCCTTCCCAGATGTATAGACTATCTCGAAGTCATAGTCCTGGAAGAACTCAAGCCATCACTACTGTATCAGGTTCATTTCCTTCTATGAGAAGATGTACTTGATACAATGGTTGTTAGAGTAGATTGTAAATCGCTCACCAATCAGATAGTGTCTCCACATCTTCAAGGTGAAGGCCATTTTAGCTAACTCCAGGTCATAGGTAGAGTTGTTCTTCTCGTGCAATCTCCACTGTCGTGAACCATATGTGATAAATGCTCGATCCTGCATTAGGACAGAACATATTCTTATCCCTAATGCATCACATTAAATTATATGCCCAACACCCTCCTCTAGTATCCTCAAGATGGCCGCACTGGTCAATCATAGCCTCAGCTCCTGAAAGCTCTGCTGGAATCTCTCTAACCACACAAATGGTTTCCCCATCTTCGTCAAGGATGAATGTGTTGATGCAACTCTGGATAATTCTGGCACAAATCTCTGATAGTATCTAGCTAGACCCAACAAACTCTACACCTTCGTCACGCTCCTGGGTGGATCCCAAGCAAGTACTTCCTCGATCTTTGCTGGATCCACTACAACTCCAGCCAATGAGATTACGTGTCCTAGAAAGTGAACCTCTCGAATCTAGAACTATCACTTCAAGAGCGTAGCAAAAAGATGGTTCTCTTGGAGTGTGTACAGTACATCCCACAATTGGTAGGCATGATCCTCCTCAGTAGTCGTGTATATCAGTATGTCATTGATGAAAACTATGACAAATCGATCGAGGTCAGGCTAAAAGATCATGTTCATGAGACTCATGAACACCGATGGAGCATTGGTTATGCCAAAGGGAATATCTAAGAACTCGAATTGGCCATATCGACACCTGAACGCCGTGTTCTACACATCATCTTCTTGAACTCTGAGCTGGTGATAGCCTGACCTGGGGTCTTCCTTCGAGAACCACCGTTCTCTCGTGAGATGATCTAAGAGGTCATCAATCCTCCAGAGTGGGTACTTGTTATTCACGGTCCCCTAATTCAGGCGACTGTAGTCGACACACAGTCGTAAGCTCCCATCCGCCTTCTTGGAGAACAAAATCGGAGAATCCTTTGGTGAAAAATTGGGTCAGATTAATCCCTTCCCCTGGAAGTCCTCCACCTGAACCCACAGCTCACGAAGCTCAGCGAGAGCCATCTGATATGCTATAGTAGATTTTAGTGTGGTTTCGGGGTAATGGTCTATGTAGAAGTATACCTATATGTGAGGAGGTCGTCCAACAATGTCTTCAAGAAAAATGTTTGCATACTGATCCACCACAACAGGAAAACATGGACTCCTCACATCAACTACATCGAGGATGAGACTAGTCAACTGATGTGTGATCAGCTGCCCTCTACTCTGCCTAAGTCCATCCTGTGCTGCAAAGGATCCCTTCTCACTGGTAAAGGTGAACCTGATCCCATCCGTGCAGACACACCGCAATAAGCAACTAATGTAGTCTATCTAATCATGGATGATGGGAAACTAGTCTATAACCAAGTGACATAGTAAGGCCTCGACACTCCTATAAGAAGATCACTTCCTAATCTCTCAACCCCTAGAATAAGGTCACACTGTTAGAACCAGTACATATTTGTCGAGTCTGCTCCCATACGAGTCTCTAGCCTTAAAGATCGATCTGACAGCTCTGTCGGAATCTTCGAGCTCCGAAGAAGGGCAGTGGAAATAATATAATGACTCGCACATGTGTCTATAAGCACTACAACAAGCGTGGAGTAGACAAATATTGTACCTCGAATAATCTCAGGTTCACCATGGTCGTAGGCCTGGACTTCTTGGAGATGAGCTCACCCCTATCCGCCAGCTCCCAATGGTCGGGGTGGACCACTTGGGGATGGTGGTGGTAGAGCCTCAAAACGTCATCCACCACCCGCTACTCGGAAAGATCCTATGCCTCGTCCGCCCGCTCCCCATGGACCACCACGGTCGAACATCTGACTCTGCCTAGGAGGTACCTTTAATGTCTGTTATTCGTCCGCATGGCTGGTCGTGTAGTCACGAGCCATGTGGCCCTGCCCGCTGCGTGCATAGCACTGCCTGCTCCTCGTATAGCAGGCTCTGTTCCATGTTCCTCGCAACAACCGAACCTAGATCTTGTGATCTCCCACCTGATGTCCTGGTCCTCTTGGACATCTGCATCATATGTCTACAGCGAGCAGGAAAAGGCTCCACTACGTGTATCCCTACAATGGGTCTCACCGCTGGTATCGGCTCTGCAAGAAAGGTCTCCACAAGAAGGGCTCTCTCTAGTACTCACACCTACGTCAGAATAATGAGGGAGATCATCGATGCCCTGATCTCATGTTTGAGTCCCTGCTCAAAGGTCCAGGCCCTAAGGAATGGGTCTCGTACCATGTCCGTGGAGTAGCGTGAGAGGTCGGTGAACCTCCGTGTGTACTGAGCTACTGTCAAGATGCCCTACTGTAGATGAAGTAACTCCTGAATACGCACCACATGAAGACTGGATGGAAAAAACTCCGAGCGGAAAAGGATATCGAGTTATGTACAGAGTAAATATTCCCCATCATGCACCTCAAGGATCAGGCTCCACCATATACCTTCTGCTACGTGCTGGAGTCTTGCGAAAAGGATGACCATAAGGTCAACTGGTGTCCCTACGAATCTAAAAACTCTGACGAGAACCTCCAAGAATTCCTCAGCATCCTGTGGGTCTGTCTCTCTGCGGAACCTGGGCAGACTCTATCGTTGAAGCTCATGCAATGCACTCAGACGGTGCACACCCTCTGATGCTGGATTTGGTGGTATCAGTGGCCCAACGAGTAGTGGTACCACTGGTGCCTCTGCAGTAATGGGGCCCTGCACCGAGGCCTCATTGCTCAGTGGGATACAATCCCATACGTAACTGGGAATCCTAGTTGGATGCCTTCGTGGGGCCATCCTGAAAAGAAACATGTGCGCCACGGTCAAACAGTATACCTAGTGAGCTGACACAAATTAATCACAAAGAATACATTTCAAAGGAAACACACACGCAATAAGTGTTTTCGTGCACTGAGTCGGAAATCAGAGGTCAGGGTCCTGGTGTATTGATTTGTCAGCCGCAGCACCAACACTGGACCTCCTGGACTGAAAACCACCCTCAATAATCTTAAAACTATTGCCACACAGAAATGAATGATCAGAGACCTTATTTCTGTGGATGAACCGACTCCTCATATACAAATTTGTCATGACCCTTCCTCGGGGCCCTTTCTGTGACTACCCCAAGCCCGCCTTCCATAGGCCAGGGGCTAGAGACTAGAACCAAAGGAGTAAATCCCGATAAAAAGAGAAGGCACTGCCTTTATAAAAAGTAAACAAACACAACAACGTACGTAATAGAAGTATTCACTATGTAATACTAAATAAAAAAATAACTGTTGAAAAGTAAATGGGCCAATATACAAACCCAACTGTAAACTACAGTACAACTGAAAATCTAGTACAACTACAGTAAGGTAAAACAGCAACCACTGAATCGTCCTATGGGAATCCCACTTGAATAATGGGTATAGATGGTATCCACAGTAGTCAAGTCCGAAAGTATGCTCTGTGTACGTCTCGCCAAGTGGTCCACCTCTGGGTACCGTTCATCTCCACAAGCCTCCACCTTAATTAGTGTTGTCCTTCGTTTGTATCCAACACAACGTAGTGCGAGCATAGCCTCTGCATGGGTGAGTATACGATACACAGTTTGGACCCTAAGACCCCCAAAGGTCTCCCAAAATACATGAAGGATAAACCACAAAATATATATACAATCACAAAGTATTATCAAACTCTACATAAGTATATGACCATACATATACCTATGTTATAAATCAATGTTCAGCTCCAACTCTCTAGCTGAAGCACAAGCCATTCCACATAATAATTAAAGTCAATCACATCGATGATAATGACTGAAAGTAAAGACTCTGGTCACACAGGTATACATATTTTGTATAGAAATAGAGATGATCATATGTATATAGTGATTAATCTAAGCTATTGGATCTACGTAGGATACTAGACCGGCTATGTTGTCGAACCCACGTAGGATACTATACCAGCTACTCTGTCAGACCCACATAGGATACTAGAATAGAAGTCAAAATGTCGGACCCACGTAGGATACAAGAACAGTAGTCATCGTTATCAAACCCATGAAGTATTCTAGTATTGTTTTCATCATCGTCACACCCACAGAGTATTCTAGTACGATTTTCCTCGTCGTCGAACACACGAAGGATTCCAATATGGTAGTCGTTGTAGTCGCAGCTACTTCTAGGGTTTACGGAAACAACACATTCTATTCCGGGAGGGTTTGCTCCTCGAGCCAAGGGGTCGATACATCAACTATCACGAAGCTAGAGTTGATGTATCCCAATGTTATACCTCGTCAAAAAGAAACCTAACAGGACAGACAACACGTCAATCAGACGCCCAGTCTGAGAGATATTAACTTTTTCATTCAGGTGGACGGTTGAAAATACGCTCATTCCAAACCTGGTAATTTTTCAAAGATGTCCAAAACACACATAGAGTATCTCAAAAGAAATGTTTCTTAGTAATGGTCCCATTGCCACAGACGACACGTCGATCAGACACACGGTCGTGATATTATTCGTTCATAACCATAAGGAGCCTGACTTGTTAAGCCCAATGGCTGACGGGTCCGGTTGACCCAGTTTTGGCGGGTCCGACATGAATGGTGTAGGACCGAACCATTGAATTGTGCAGTGCAGCGCGTCCTAGCCTGGCCTGGCTAGACGAGTGGCTCGGCCCGGGTGGCCGAGCGATGCGGGGGGGGGGCACCCCCTCCCCCGACATCCCGAACCGGCTGCGCCGACCTCCTACCCTACCGGCCGAAGCCGTTCGGCATCTACAGCGCAAGTGGAACTCTTTGGAAGGCCGCTATCCACTAAACGTGATGTTACGGCCTCCTCCAACCCGGCTGGCCAACGAGCCTACCGGTTCACCCGCCGAAGCGGCCCGCGGAGCGCGGGGCACAGACCTCCAACGCGCGGCGCATTGGTGCGCCGCTGTTCCACCAACCCATCCAGCTACGGCCAGACGGTTCATCTTCGGCCGAGCGGCACTCAGTTGCAGGCCTCAGTTCATCTGCACGCGGACAGCGCGAGGCCGCCGCCTTCACTTGTTGCCCCCTCATTCAACACACCTCCATCCTGAATAATAATTATGGCACAATGGAGGGTCGTCAGGCCTTGTTTCTTCGGCATGTGCCCTCCGCGTTAGGTGGTAGAAGCTGGACGAAGACATTCCAACAGATTTAACTTGAATGAGATAATTATTCATGTAGAATTATACAAAACACCTACCTCGTAATTGATGTCACACGTCTACAAGCCATGGAAGATGAGCGTCACGGTAGTCGGAAATCGGGGAAGATGGTGTCACAGAGAATGGTGCCATCCCATCAACGTTGGTGGATGAGTCGTTGACTTAGGCGACACATCTCACGAGTGGTATCTTCTCCCTTGACGTGAAAGAATAAAAGTGTTGGAGAAGTCATGGAGCATTCTTCGCCGAGAGAGGATGATGTTCTACCTAGAAGAATGAAGCTCCTCCAATTCTCCAAAGTTTCCCACAAAAATATTTTTAAGGAAAATATTATAATAGAATTTTCCAATTTTAATGAACTTCCATGAAAATAAATGTCACGACCCGTCCTCGGGGGCCATGTCGTGACTACCCCAAGCCTTCAATCCATAGGCCAGCGGCTGGAGACTAGCACCAAGGCGTAATTCCTGGTAAAAAGGGAAGGCATTGCCTTTGTAAAGTAAACAAACACCACAGAGGAAGGAAGAAGAAGTAAACACTAATTGAAAACTAGGTACAATAGTAAGTGCGGAAAAGTAAGTGTGCCAGAATAAAAACCCAAACTGAATGTAAAGTACAACGGGAAATCGAAAAGACCAACTGAAAGTAAAGCTGCAGCCTCGAGCCATCCACTGGAAGTCCCACCTGAAGGGTGGGTACAGATAGCCTCCACACCTCCTCGGGTCCCGTCATCTGCTCCGATCACGCCCCGCCTAGTGATCCACCTCCAGGTACCGACCTGCTCCTCGTGCCTCAACCACGATCAGCATTATCCATCGTCTGCAACCAACAAAACGTAGTGTGGGCATAACCCGTGCATGGGTGAGTTTAAGCTACTCACTAGGGACACCAAGACCCCCGAAGGTCTCCCAGAATCCACAAAGGATAATCCAAAAATTAAAGATACAAACAAGAAGTAACATCTGGATATTCTTGGTTATATGCCCATACATATAACTAAGTCATCATTTCTCGTTCAGCTCCAACATCCGAGCAAAAGTACAACCCAGTCCACACAGGAAAACAAAACCCCTTACACACAGGAAAGCAAAATGTAATCCAAAAATGATATCAAGTCAATCTTATTGAAGATAAGGATTGAAAGTCACAATTCATCTAATATAGGTATACTTTTTCGTAAGACGATAGAGATGATCAGATATTTCCACTGATTCATCTAAGCTATCGTGTCACGACACGTCCTCGGGGCTCATGTCGTGACTACCCCAAGCCCGCCTTCCATAAGCCAGGGGCTGGAGACTAGCACCAAAGGCATAAATCCCGATAACTGGGAAGGAATTGCCTTATAAAAGTAATCAAAACACCATAGAGTACAAGCGGAAGTAAAACACTAAGTACAAGAGAAGTGCTGAAAGGTAAATGTGCCAGAATACAATCCCAAATGAAAGTAAAACTACAACTGAACAAAGTGCAAAAGAAAAAGACAACAGCTGGAAGAACGAAAGAGGCTCCTGGGTCATCCTCCTTGGATCCTATCTGAAGGGTAGGTACAGATAGTGCAGATCTTGGGTCGTCCACCATGGATCCTACCTGAAGGGTAGGTACATATCGCCTCCATAATGCTCTCACCCGCCATCCTCCTCCGAGTGTCATCTCGCCGTGAAGTCCACCTCCGGTTACTGACTCGTCATGTAGTCCACCTCTGGGTACCATCCAGTCCTCGAACACTCAGCCTCCGTCAGCACTGCACGTCGTCTGCAACCAACACAACGATGTGCGGACATAGCCCGTGCAGGGGTGAGTATAACGATACTACGTAGGGACCTCGAGACCCTCAAGGACCCACTAAAACCCACAAGTATAACCACAAAGACGATCTCAACAGATAACCTCTACTTAGTTATATGCCCATACATATACCAAAGTTATCAAGTAACCCATCTCAAACATGAGGAAACACAAGGATCATAGACTCAGCTCAAACCAGGATTTTCATTATCGAAACCGTAACTGCTGAAGAGCCCCATCTCTGGAGTGTACAGTGGTCCTGTCACGACTCCGAGGTACTTCTCACTAATCCAAGTCTCTAAGGTACTCCTCATGTCGAGTACCACGGGTCTGCTGCCAAATACTGGGTGCTCCGTCCACTGTGGGTCTGCCGCAAAATACCGGGAGCTCCCCCTAATAGCCTACAGAGGTACTCCTCCGGTCGAGTACTGCGGGTCAGCTGCCAACTACCAGGCGCTCCGTCCTCTGTGGGTCTTCCACCAAATATCCGTTGCTTCGTCCACTTGTCTAGTCAACTCACTCCAAGGCGAGTCGGTCAAGCAGTCGTCAGGTCTCAGTCGTCTACACGGTCTCCGTACTCCGTATGGTTGTATCTAGGAGGGACCGCTCCATGAGCTACTGGTCAATACTCCATGTATCACAATGTCCCATGAAGATGTATCTCAAAGGACCGCCTCGTCATAAGAATCTCAACACAATAGACGACGCGTCAATCGGACGCCCGGTCTTTGAGTTATTAGCCTTTCCGTCCCAGGGGCCCGGTTGGTTTCATGTGTGAACCAATCCGGCCGTAGCTCAACTCTAACCCAAACTCCCATAGGGTATACTCATAGGGATCGTTTCACAATGTGATCACCAACGTCGTTGACGGTTCGTCAAACGGACATCCAGTCTGAAAGATATCAGCTTTTCCGTTCCAGGGGCCCTATGGGACATCGGGTACAATCCAACCCAGCCATACTTCAACAGCGTCCAATCCTCGGGAGAAGAATTCCAAAATTCTCGTCTCATCAAGAAGAATTCAACAAAGTCAATGGCATGTCCATCGGACGTCCGGAGCTCAAGATATAAGTGTTTCCGCTCCGATGGCCCGATTGGTTTCGTGTCTGAACCAACCCGGTCTAACCCAAAGATCTTCGAAACCTTGAGTATAATATAACTAAATGGTCGTCTCGATCCAAGGGTCGCATCGCCACTGACGATGCGTCGATTGGAGGTCTATAGCTCAAGATATGAGCGAAAAACCGTGAGGGGTCCACAAACGGGGGGTCTGGGCCCGGACCGACCCAGCCCATCCCCCCTGGGTCAGCCCGAACCGAGTCAACCCGACCCGAGTCCAGGTCCGACCCGAGTGGGCGCAACTCGGCCCGACCGGCACTGTCCGGACCGGTCTGGGCACGACCTGGCATGGCGGTCCGGGTCCCGACCTTCGTGGCAAGCCTTCAAAACGCCTTTGCGGCCCGCCTCACCATCGATCTTCGATCCACACTTCGACAACAAACTGCGGGGTCTTCAAAACGCCTCTGCGGCCCCGACTCCACCCGCGGTTTCGTTTGGCCTCTACGGCGCGGCGCGACGGTGCCACGCTTCTTCGCCACGTTCTTTCTCGTGTCCGCACGGTGCCGTTTCACTATGGTACCTTTGTTCGTGCCGCAATGAATAAAACAACAAAGAGGGAGGAGAGATGGCCGTGTTCATGCGGTCCGACCTCCTCCCGTTAAGTTGGTAACAAGTGGCCCAAAAGACGAAGAACAACAATGAAATTTCACAAACAAAAGAGAAACAACCCAAGCAGTTTTTCCCCGCAACAGACTATTCCTAACCCACGAGGAAAACGTTTGCGGATCAACTAGGTAATAAGTTGATCACTGTTCTTTGTTTTATTTTGGAAGAAAGAAATAATGTGAATAAAATCATTCTTAGAACATAATTCCCAACCTCAAGCGTTGTCGTCAAACGCGAGTTCGTCGCGGAAGAATCGTCGTTGACGTCGCGGTATATGGCGTCGCGTCGTCGAACTCCGAGGGTTTGGAGTTCTTCGTCGGAGGTTGGAGCGTTTTTCACGTTCTTCTTCGTAGAAGAACTCTTTCCTCCAAATCCTCTCCATGCCACAAGTTCCAACCGAAATAAAATAAGAGTTATCTTATTTTATTAACGCACATGACATGTTTGAATTTCAAAGAAAAGAAACGAACAATTAATTCAATGAATTAATTTTAACGATTTAGTTGCCCAATTAATGAGGCATTTCTTATCCAGAAAAATGCACGGTTGACTTTCATTAAAGAGGGGTTTTCACGGGTGCGTTACTTTGAGGAAAAGAAATGGCGGGGCTCGTGCGGGCCCACCTCAGAAATATCCTACCAAGAGGGAAGAATATTTTGGATTGCACCCTATCCGCTTTAACTCAGATTAAGTAACTTTAAGTGGCTTTAAGTGAAATAAAATAATGTTGTCGCACCACTTTTTTTTATTTTCTTCACTTAACTCCCAAAAATTTAAAACCACACCCGAGCAAACGCAACTCCGTAAAAGGTGTTTCTAAGCAAATACCGGCCTCACGATTCCATCGGTGCCCTTGGAATTCTATTCCGAGCACCTGTTCAGAAGTTAGAAAAAACCCGCTCGTTCTTTCACTGAACATACCTGAGCTAAACTTCAGAAAATGATTCCGGGCACACCGAGCCTCGACATCAGGTGCCATCAAGAACTGTGTTCTTGAAAAATCACAAAGATAATTTACAAAAAATTTCCCTAGAAATTTCTGGGTCTTTACATGTCAGACCCACACAGGATCGATAGGTACTACCCCGCACAATGACCCAAAAAGGATCGATAGGTAACTAACCCCCGCAATGACCAAGAAGGCATCGATAGGTAACTAACCCCCGCAATGAACCACATAGGATCAGACCCACACAGGATCTGTAGGAGCTAGCCCATATAGGACCGCTGAGCGCTGAACCACACAGGATCTGACCCACACATGATCAGTAGCACTGATCCACGTAGGATCGCTGAGTGCTGTAGTCGTCGCCGTCGAATCCACGGAGGATTTTTGTACAGTCGTCATCTTTGTCGCAGTCGTAGCCAGCTCTAGGGTTCCAGCACAAAACATGCTTGTTCGGGAGGGTCCACTCCATGAGTCGAGGGGATGATACATCAACTGACACATAGTCCGGAGTTGATGTATCCAAAATTTCCGTATCGTCAACAGGAACTCAACGCGACAGATGGCGCATCGATCGGATGCCGAGTCTGAGAGTTATTGGCTTTTTCAATCCAGGGGTCCGATTGGTTTTTAAGTCAAAACCAACCCGACCATACTCCAACTATGTCCAAACCTCGAGCGGAGTAATCCAAAAGGTCGTTATCACATAGAGAAATCCAACAAAGTCGGTGGCACGTCAATCGGACGCCCGGAACTCAAGTTATAAGTGTTTCCGCTCCGAGGGCCCGGTTGGTTTCATGTACGAACCATCCCGGAAAAACCCAAAGTACTCTGAAACCTTTAGTGTAATATACCTAAATGACTGTCTCGATCCAAGTATTTAATCGCAACTGATGGTGCATCGATCGGAGGTCTGCAGCAGATGTTATAGGCAAAAGACCGTGAGAGGTCCGGTATTAGGGGGTTCGGGCCCGGTCTGACCCACCCCAATACCCTCTGGGTCGGCCTGAACCGAGTCGACCCGTCCCGGGTCCGGGACCATACCGCTTGGGCGCGGCGTGGCGTGGCGGGCACAGCTCGGCCCAGCAGGTGTGACCCGGCCTGTGCGCGGACCGGCCGGCGCGGCGCGGCACGGCCTGGCGCGGCCCGGCCTGGTAGTCCGGTCCTCAGCAGCTAGCCAGGTGCGCTGGCGCCAGCCAGGTGTCTAGGCTATTCGGCTGAGTGAATGGGGGGGGGGGGCGCCTGCCCCCTGTTTCGTAACCGCGACCCCTATAATGGGGGCCGCTCATGCTGGCCAGCTGAGGGTCATAACCCCCTACTCTTCCCCTGTCTGGCCAGCCCGCTCCGGCCGGCCGGCTTTTGCAGCCACAGGACCGGCGATGGCCGGTCCCCATGATCTGATGCTAGTGGCCCGGAATAGGCTGCAGGTCCCTGCTCCGACACGGCCTCAGTCTGCCCGGCGTAGCGCGATGGCGTCGCGCACCTCCGTCGCGGCCCCGCTCCTACCGCGGTGCCTTCGGGGTTCTCCGGCGCGACGCGACGGTGTCGCAATCTTTCTTGATTCAATGGCATGGCGCGATGGAGTCGCACATTCTTTGCCACATGACCCCACGTGGTGCTACGACACCATGCCATCCTCGTTCCATTCCACCACAAGGTAGACAAGAGGAAAAGGGGAGGTGGGTCGGCCGTGTTTGTGCGGTCCGGCCCCCTCCCGTTATCTGATAACAAGTTTCCTATTGTACGAGGAATGATGACGGAAGAAAAATTAATGAATAAAAATGCATAAAACCCCTACCTCGTCGATTTCATTGAGCGAGGGTTCGTCACGGAAATAACCATCATGGAAGAACACGTCGTGGAAGGAGAATCGTCGTGTCGCAGAGAAATGATTTTTCGGCATCGCGTCGTCGATCTCCGAGGATCTGGCGTTCTTCACGTTCTTCGTGTTCTTCGTCAAAGAAGAAGATGTTCTTCAAGCTCCTAAACTTTCCTCCAAATCCTCCCATATCAACAAGCTCCTACTAAAATAAAATAAGTCCTTTAATTATTTTATTAACATAACATAAGAATTTGAAATTCAAAAGATGAATTAATCCACTCAATTAATTAACTCAACTTGAATTATTAAATGGAGGGTTATTGAAGGTTAGGGAAGATGAAGGGGTGGTGTTCATGTGGGCCCCACCACTCTCATAACCTCCCATGGGAAGTTGGGTGGTTACCGCAACTTCCACTCAAAGGATAAACACTTAGAGAGAGAAAATTGTAGCTCGAATTTTTATTTTTAACTTCCATAATTTTAACAACTACTCTCGTGAAAACGCATCTCCAAAAAAGGTGTTCTTAAGAAATTACCGGCGATGTGAATCCATTGGTTCCCTCGGAATTCGATTCCGAGCACCGGTTCGAAAGTTAGAAAAACCAGCTAGTTCGTTCACTGAACGTACCCGAGCTAAACTTAAGAAAATGATTCCGGGCACACCAGGCCTCGAAATCAAGTGCCGTCAGAAACCGCGTTCTTGTAAAATCCCAAAGACAATTTATAAAAAATTTACCTTGATTTATACGGGTCTTTAGATTACTCCCACCTCAGGGCTTTACGTCCCCATAAAGATACATAAAAAACTAGGGAAACAAAATTGGTTAATGTGCATTCATCTGAGCCTCCCGCTCCCATGTGCTCTCCTGGAGGTTCTTGTGCTGCCATCTGATGCGCACTAGAGGAATCGAACGTCCACATAGGACCCGCTCATTTCGATCCTAGATCTACACTGGGACCTCAGCAAAATTCGCTCCATCATATACGTCCAGCTCCCCATGGTAAATGATATGCGTCGGGTTGTGCACGTATCTCCTCAACTAAGATACGTGGAAGACTTCGTACACTCATTGTAACTAAGGTGGTAGAGCCAGGCAATAATCCACCTCACCAATCCTGATGAGGACCTGGAATGGTCCGATGAAGCGTGGAGACAACTTGCCGCCTCGGCCAAATCTCTGTATACCACGTCGAGGTGAGACCCGCAAGAAGACATGGTCGCCATCCTCGAAATATACTGGCCTCCGCCTCTTGTCGGAATAAGACTTCTGCTGGCTCTGAGCTGTCCTCATCTACTCCTGGATGACCTGGACTTTCTCTGTCGTGGCCTGTAACATCTCCGGTCACACAAGTGCTGACTCCCCAGGGTATGTCCAGCACAATGGAGATCTGCAAGGTCGGTCGTACAACGCCTCGTATGGTGTCATCCCAATGGTGGACTGATAGCTGTTGTTTTAAACGAACTCCACCAAGGGTAGGTGGTCCTCCCAACTGCGACTAAAGTCGAGGACACATGCGCGGAGCATTTCCTCGAGAGTCTGAATGGTCCTCTCTGTCTGACCATCTGTCTGGGGGTGAAAGGCGGGGCTCAGACGTAGTTGCGTCCCGAATGCCTCCTGAAACCCTTACCAAAGCCGGGAAGTAAAGTGGGCATCTCAATAAGAAACGATGGACGATGGCACACCATGAATCCATAAAATATTTTGAACGTAGAGTCGTCCCAAGATCTACACTGAGCCCTATTCTCTAATGGGTAAGACGTGAGCCGACTTGGTGAGTCTGTTGAAAATAACTCAAATGGAGTCCTGACCTCTGGGAGTGCATGGAAGTCTAGTCACGAAGTCCATAGATATGTTGTCCCACTTCTACTCCGGAACCACAAAGTGTTGCACCAACCCTGCTGGTACCTGGTGCTCTACCTTCACCTGCTAGCAGGTGAGGAATCGATAAATGAACTCTGCCACAACCATCTTCATGCCCGACCACCAGGGCTGTCGTCTGAGATCCTGGTACATCGTTGCCACTCTAGGATGTACCGCCAAAGGGGAAGTGTGAAAATATCGTAGGACCTCTTCTCGTAAAGCAACTGGTACCAAGGTACGTATTATGAAAATGAAATTGTGCTCCCCTCCCATGTAGAATGCAGTAGGTGCCTGTCCTAAGGATATCTGTGCACGCCGCGTCTCACAGTCGGCGTCCCCATGTTGTGCCTCTCTGACCTAAAGCAGTAGTGGAGGAGTGACTATGAGTGATTGAAGGAAGTCTTCTCCATCTCTATCCACGAATGATATATGCAAAGCAGATAGCTGCTATGTCGCCTCCCTAAGTAGTTGAATGCCCGTACTCCTGCTGAGAGCATTGGATACCACGTTCCCCTTTCCAGGAGTATAGACTATCTCAAAGTCGTAGTCCTAGAGGAACTTGAGCCATCACCGCTATCTCAGGTTCAGGACCATCTGTGAGAAGATGCACCTGAGACTCTGGTGGTCAGAATAGACTGTAAAGCGCTCGCCCATCAGATAGTGTCTCCAAATCATCAGAGAGAAGACCACTGCTACTAACTCCACGTCATGGGTTGCGTAGTTCTGCTCATGCTGCCTCAACTAATGTGATCCAAAGGATACCACGGCCCACTCCTGCATCAGGACACATTCGAGTCCGGTCCCTGATGCATCGCAATAAACTACATACCCTACTCCCTCCTCCGGCAACCTCAATATAGGCGCGCTAGTCAGTCACTGTCTCCGATCATGGAAGCTCTACTGACATCTGTCTGACCACACAATGGTTTCCCCTTCTTTGTCAAAGCCGAGAGTGGTTCCGCAACTCTGGAGAATTCTGGCACAAATCTCCGGTAGTACCCAGCTAGTCCCAAGAAACTCCGCACCTCCATCATGCTCCTGGGTGGCTCCCAAGCTAGCACTACCTCGATCATGGCAGGATCCACTACAACCCCCGCCTCAGAGATGACGTGTCCCAAGAATTGGACCTCGCATATCCAGAAATGACACTTTGAGAGAATTCCATAAAGCTGGTGCTCTCAGAGTGTGTCTAGTACAACCCGTAACTGGTAGGCGTTCTCCTCCTCAGTCATCGAGTAAATTAAAATGTCATCGATGAAGACCATGACAAATCGATCAAGATATGGCTATTAGATCCTGTTCATGAGGGCCATGAACACTGCTCGAGCATTGGTTACACCGACTGGCATAACCAAGAACTCATAGTGGCCATACCGACATCTGAAGGTCGTCTTCTGCACGTCCTCATCCCGAACTCTGAGCTGATGATAGCATGATCTAAAGTCTATCTTTGAGAACCACCGTGCTCCCTAGATCTGATCGAAGTGGCCATCAATACTCGGTATCAGATACTTGTTCCACACTATCACATGGTTCAGGTGACGATAATCGACACAAAGTCTCAATCTCCTATACGCCTTCTTGGCGAACAATATCAGGGAAGCCCATGGTAAAACACTAGGTCAGATGAATCCATTTCCCTGCAAGTCCACCAACTGTACCTGTATCTCTCGATGCTCAGCGGGGGCCATCTGATAAGATGGAGTGGATATTGGGGCTATCCCGGGGTACATGTCAATATAAAAGTCTACCTCTCTGCGAGGAGGTAGTCCCAGAATGTCGTTGGGAAAAACTTCCACATACTGATCCACCACTGTAGGAAAACTAGGAATTTGCACGTCAACTGCTCCTAGGATGAGGCTAGCCAACTGATGAGTGATGGGATTTCCTCTCCTCTGCGGGATTCCATCCTGTGTTGCGAAGGTTCCCTTTTTTCCGTTGAAGGCGAACCTGGTCCCATCGGTGCATACACATCGCACCTTGCACCTAATACAGTCGATCTGGGCATGGAATGTAGATAACCAATCCATTCCCAAGATGACGTCGTAAGGCCTCGACGCCACTACAAGAGGATCCCAGCCGAAGCTCTTGCCTCCTAGAGTAAGGTCACACTGCCGGCACCAGTGCGTAATGGTCGAGTCTACTCCAATAAGAGTCTCTAGCTGTAAAGATCGAGCCAACGGCTCTGTCAGAATCTCCGAGCTCTGAACAGGGGCAGCATCTATGAAAGAGTGACTCTCTCATGTGTCTATAAGAACTACATCTAGGGTGTAATAGACACAGATAGTACCTCGAATCATCTCGGGCGAGCCGTGGTCGTAGGCCTCTGCTGCCTAAAGATGTGCATGTATCTGCCCGCTAGCTCCCTGTGGTCGGGGTGGACCTCCAGGTGGTGGAGGTGGTAGAGACTCAAAGCGTCGCCCACCACCTGCTGCTCGGCCAGCTCCTCTTCCTCGTCCACCTGCTCCTAGTGAACCACCACTGTCGACCCTCTTCCTCTGCCCGGGTGGTACCTCAAACTTCTACTTCTCCTCTGCACAGTGGTTCAGGCAGTCACGAGCCATGTGGCCCTCCCCGCCGCATGCGTAGCACTGTCTGCCTCTCGAAAAACTGTCTCAACGTTGTGTGCCCCGCCCCACTGAGCCCATGTACTAAGGTCTTCTTCATGAGGGTCCGGTCTTCCTGGACCCTTGAGTCATCCGTCGACTTCCTGCTACAGAAGACTCTTCTATGTGCCACCCAGCGATAGGTCTCGCTGCTGATGTCGGCTCAGCAAGGAAGCTCTCGATCAGAAGGGCTTGCTCTAGTACCCCTTCCTGTGTCGGAATGATGATGGAGATCAGCGATGCACTGATCTCCTAACTCAATCCCTACTCGAAGGTCCAAGCCCAGAAGAATGGGTCTCATACCATGTCCGTTGAATAGCGTGAGAGATCTGTAAATCTCGCCGAGTACTTGGGAACCGTCAAGCTGCCCTGCCGCAGCTGAAGAAGGTCCTCGATGCGCACAGCATGGTGGGTGGATGGGAAAATCTCCGAGCGGAAGAGGATCTCAATGTATGTACAGAGAAGAGATGCCTCGTCGTGCACCTGGAGCATTAATTTCCACCATATGCCTACTTCCGCGTGTAGTAGGCTTGTTGCGAGGATCACCATGAGGTCTGCTGGTGTCCTCACTAACCTGAAAACTCGTACAACTGCCTCTAGCCAATCCTCGGCTTCCTGAGGGTCCGTCTCCCCGCGGAAACTGGGTGGTCGCTGACGCTAAAACTCATGCAGTGCACTAAGGTGACATGCATCATCAGCGGCTGGGGCTGGTAGCATCGATGTCTCGGCGGGTAGCGGTACCGTCGGTGCCTCTACTGTCAAAGGGCCCTGTACCGAGCCCTCATCGCTTGGTGGGATGTCGTCACACACAACTCTCGGAACCCTAACTAGCTGCCGTCGTGGGGCCAACCTGAAAAGAAACAGGTGCGCAATGGTCAAACAGTATACCTTGTGAGCTTACACAAAGTAATCAGAAAGAAAACATGAAACACACATGCAATCAATGTTTTCAAGAATTAATTAGGAAATCAGAAGTCAGGGTCCTGGTGTACGGATACGTCGGCCGCCGCACCAACACTGGACTCCCTAGACTGATAACCACACTCAATACTCTTAAAACTATTGCTCACATAAAAAAAGATCAGAGTATTGAGTTATGCGGTAGAACTGAACACCTCTGATACCAATTTGTCACGACCTGTCCTCGGGGCCTGTGTCGTGACTACCCCAATCCTTCCTTCCATAGGGCAGGGGCTGGTGAATAGCTCAAAGGTGTAATTCATGGTAAAAAGGGAAGGAATTGCCTTTGTAAAGTAAAAAAACACCACAGAGAATGAAAGCAGAAGTAAACAATATGTATAAACTGGGTACAACAGTTAGTGCAGAAAAGTAAGTGGTCCAAAGTACAAGACCAAACAGAAAGTAAAGTACAACTGGAAAGGGAAAACATCAACTGAAAGTAAAGCCGCAGCCTCGAGTCGTCCACTAGAAGTCCCACCTAAAGGGTGGGTACAGATAGCCTCCACAGCTCCTCGGTTCCCGGCGTCCGCTCCGAGCATGCCCCGCCCAGTGATCCACTTCCGGGTACCGACTTTCTCCTCGTGCCTCAACCACGATCAGTGTTGTCCATCCTCTGCAACCAACACAACGTAGTGTGGGAATATCCCGTGAAGGGGTGAGTATATGATACTCAGTAGGGACCCCGAGACCCCTGATGATCTCCCATAATCCACAAAGGACAATCCCCAAAGGAAAGATAAAAACACGAAGTAACATCCGGCACTTCTTAGGTATATGCCCATTCAATTAACTAAGTCATCAATTCTCGTTCGGCTCCAACTTCCGAGCCCAAGTACAACCCAGTCCTCAAAGGAAAACACAACCCATTCCACACAAGAAATAAAAACGTAATCCAAATAGGATATCAAGTCAATCTTATCGAAGATAAGGATTGAATGTCAAGATTCATCTCACACAGGTATATGTCTTCGTAAGAATATAGAGATGATCAAATATTTCCACTGATTCATCTAAGCCATCGGACCCACACATGATCGATAGGTACTAACCCCCGCAATGACCCACAATGGATCGATAGGTAACTAACACCCGCAATGACCCACAAAGTATCGATAGGTAACTAACCCCTACAATGACCCACACAGGATCGGACCCACACAGGATCTGTAGGCGCTGGCCCACACAGGACCGCTGAGCACTGACCCAAATAGGATCTGACCCACAGAGGATCGGTAGCACTGATCCACATAAGATCTCTCAGTGTTGTAGTCGTCATCGTCGAATCCATGGAGTATTTCTGTACATTCGTCATCGTCGTCGCAGTCGCAGCCAGCTCTAGGGTTCCCGCTCACAGCAAGCTTATTCGGGAGGGTCCGCTCTACAAGCCGAGGGGCTGATACATAAACTGACACATAGTCTGGAGTTGATGTATCCAAAAGATCTGTATCTTCAACAGGAACTCAACATGACCGATGGCGCGTCGATCGGACGCTCGGTCTGAGAGTTATTGGCGTTTTTGTTCCAGGGGCCTGGTTTGTTTTAAAGTCAAAACCCACCTGACCGTACTCCAACTACATCAAAACCTCGATTGGAGTAAGAAAAAATGTCTTTCTCACTTAGAGGAATCCAACAAAGTTGATGGAACGTCAATCGGACGTCCGGAACTCATGTTATAAGCGTTTCCGCTCCGAGGGACCTGTTGGTTTCGTGTACGACCCAACCTGGCTGAATCCAAGGTACTCCGGAACCTTGAGTGTAATATACCAAAACGACCGTCTCGATCCAAGGATCGCATTGCAGCTGAAGGTTCATCGATCGGAGGTCCACAACCCATGTTATGTGCAAAATACCGTGAGAGGTCCGGTATTAGGGGGTTCGGGCCCGGTCCGACCCGGCCGGATACCCTATGGGTCGGCCCGAACCGGGTCGACCAGTCCCGGGTCCAGGTCCGGACCGCTTGGCCCCGGGCCTGCCTGGCTAGCGTGGCCCAGCCCGGCCTGGGCGCATCCCGGCCCGACCTGGTGCGGTCCGGTCCTGGGCAGCCGGCCCGGCGCGCTGGCGCCCGCCAGGTGTCTTGGGCATTCGGCCGAGCAGATGGGGGGGGGGGGGCGCTTACCCCCTATTTCGTAACCGCAGCCCACATAATGGGGGGCTGCTCATGCTGGCCAGCAGGGGGTCGTAACCCCTGACTCTTCCCCTGTCCGGCCGGCCCGCTATGGCCAGCCGGCTGTTGCCGCCACGGGACCCGCGATGGCCGGACCCCCTGCTCCGATGCTGGCAGCCCGGAACCAGCCACCGATCCCTGATCCGCCGTGGCCTTAGTCCGCCCGGCGCAGCGCAATGGCGTCGCGCCCCTCCGCCGCAGACCCACTCCGGACGCGATGCCTTCGGGGCTCTCCGGCGAGGCGCGACGGCGCCGCGATCTTGCATGATTCAACGGCGCGGCCGGACAACGCCTCGCATTCCATTCCACATGACCCCGCGCGGTGCGACGGCACCGTCCCATCCTCGTTCCATTCCACCACAAGGTAGACAAGATGAAAAGGGGAGGTGGGTCGGTCGTGTTTGTGCGGTCCATCCCCCTCCCGTTATCTGATAACAAGTGGTCCAATTGTACGAGGAATGATGAAGGAAGAACAATTCACAAATAGAAATACATAAAACCCCTACCTCATCGTATTCGTTGATAAAGGGTTCGTCACAGAAATAACCGTCGCGGAAGAAGACGTCGCGGAAGGAGAATCGTCGCGTCACGGAGAAATGATTTGTCTGTGTCACGTCGTCGATCTCCGAGGATCCGGCGTTCTTCGCGTTCATCACGTTCTTCGTCAAAGAAGAAGAATTTCTTCATGCTCCTCAACTTTTCTCCAAATCCTCCCAAAGCAACAAGCTCCAACCAAAAAAATAATTCCTTTACTTATTTTATTAACATAACATAAGCATTTGAAACTCAAAAGATGAATTAATCCACTCAATTAATTAACTCAACATTACTTATTAAATGGAGGGTTATGGAAGGTTAGAGAAGATGAAGGGGTGGGGTTTGTGTGGCCCCCACCACTCTCATTACCTCCCATGGGAATTTGGGTGGTTACCCCAACTTCAATTCAAAGGCTAAACACTTAGAGATAAATAAAAAATTGTAGCTCAATTTTTTTTACTTCCATAACGTTAACAACTACTCTCGTGAAAACACAACTCCGGAAAAAGTGTTCCTAAGCAATTATCGGCACTGCGAATCCATTGGAATCCTCAGAAGTCGATTCCGAGCACCTGTTCAAAAGTTAGAAAAACCCGCTCGTTCATTCACTAAACATACCCGAGCTAAACTTCAGAAAATGATTCTGGGAACACCGGGCCCCACAATCAATTACCGTCAGAAACTGCGTTCTTGTAAAATCCAAAAGAAATGTGAGAAAAAATTTCCCTTGATTTTTACGGGTCTTTACAATAAAATTAATTCAAATGAGAGGTGCTAATTAATTAATAAGGTTATTAATTAAATGGGTTGGCATCATCAATGATTGGGAGGTGGAGAGGCTCAACCATAATGAGGGACATAGTTAATTAAATAAGGGGGTTTAAGGGAGTTAAGGGGAGATGAACGGATTAGGGATCATGTGGGCCCCACCACACTAAATCCACTAATGGGAGGTTATGTGGTTGTGGGCCACACCCATAACTCCTCTTGGGAGGAAATAACAGCCACTAAATAATAATATTTAGTACCAACAATTATATTAATTTAGTATGAATTCCTCAAAATATAAGATTCAACCCGCATAAAATGAAACTGCTGTGAAGGTCCCCTTAAACAAATATCAGGGCTGCGAGTTCATCGATGTCCTCATATTTCAATTCTGAGCACCGGTTAAAAAGTTAGGAAAACTTGCACATACGTTTACTGAACGAACCAGAAAAAAACTTCAGAAATTGATTCTGGGCACACCGGGCCTCAAAATCAAGTGTCGTTAGAACCCATATTCTTGTAAATTTCCAAAGTATTTATGAAAAATATTTCCTTTAAATTTCATGGTATTTACACTAATGAAGTTATGAATGAATCACAAATAGAATAAAAAGTATGCCCGAGGAATGAACATATGTCGTGGACATCTGTGTGTTTGTTATGTGATTGGAGCACCTCAATTTGGGTAGGATTGAATCCAATAACCCCTTGTCAAAATATGTAATCTATAATGATTCCATTTAATAATATGGAGTTAAATTTTTTAAAATTAAGAATGAGAATACATTTGATGCATTTTTTAATGAATAGAGTGATTCAATGCTACCTGAATTAAAATGTATCACCATAAATGATCATTTAATAAATTAATACCAGCATATAATGGACAGTCAATTTAGAAACTATACTCATCTTACTCATCTGGAATGTTTCAGGGGAATTGAAGTGGCCAAAATCCATTCTCTTATATGTAAATATTCAACTGGGGGTAGGTGAATGTATTCTTTTCTTGGTCCATAGGTGCGATTGGGTTTTGAAATTAGTTGGTTCATCCATCAATAAAGCAATATTTATACTTTATAGATAATATATCATTAATTTAATCACATAATGGGGGAGGGTAGTTATATTTTTGTGTTTCAACATTCAATTTTAGGTCATCGACTGACACATTCCATTTTTTCCCTTGAATATTTCCTACCTACCCATTCTATTTTGTTACATTAGTTATCCCACCCTTCTTATTAAAAACATGAATTGAAAAAAAACCAATTCAATATCCAAATTTATGTAGAGTTTTACCATCTCAATGAAACATTGTGATCTCATCCATAAAAACCCCATGTATGAGTAGGTATCATCTTATTTGTTGTTAAATAATTTTTCTTATTCTTCAAGATGGATGTGATGAATACAACGGGAAGTATTTATTCCTTATATGTCATCTAGGGTCAAACGTAAGGACTTTATGTTTTCCTCAAACAACTGAATGAGTTTGGACTCTTATGTATTGTTATGTGAAATAGAGATAATGATTAGATAAGGGTGATCATGGAAAAGTAATTCATATTTCATGTGTTTAATAATACATTTCAGCTCAGTCTCATGTCTAATTTATGGTTTTGAAAAATTAGGTGGAATGTAGGTATTTAAATTTCTTTTGATTCATTGTCCATAATATTATCGAAATAGGATCAAAAGGGAACAGAGATGATGTGTGATTCTAGTGTGTTTGAAGGATCGTTCCAATTAATGTAGTCTATGAATGAAATGACCACATTAGTTTCACAAATTATGATATAGTAAATCATGGTGAACATTTAAAAATATATTTATATCATTTGAACATGATTAAAATTTCGGAATGGGGTCAATTACTCAAAAAATACTGCATATAAGAATTGATTCAGAATACAAAATAATCCTTAGATGGGTATCACATGGCTTTAAAAATAATGATCTTGACCAGCATGTCACCAAATTTTGTGGATAAGTTGCCCATATGGACCTCAATCTTAGTTCGAGATATCAATGGGAATAATATTCCTAGATTTAGGGGAGATGGAGAACATTTTTTCTCACCTACCATGTCATGGACACAGTGATTAGCTGGGAATATAATATAATTAACATAGACAAGGACATAGTAAATTATTCCATCAGGACTGGTAGTGCATCAATTGGATAACTTCATGACCAAAACAACATGTTGTAAGGGAGCTAGACCAATTATGGAGATGATGGATTTTGGAATGACATTTATTAAAGACCCAAAATCAATGAGTGCATCATCGATGTTTGAACATCTTATTTTGAAAGGAACGGTAAAGGTTCCATTATAATTTCACTTCATGGGTATGGGATCTCGTGTCGAAACAATTTAAATGGAAATATGTTTGTACATATTGGGAAATATGTCCTTAAGACACATGGAATACTTATGAATTTGTTTTGTGGCATCTACGATGGGGACACTCACTTCAAAACGTATTTACAAGTCTATCATTAAAGGATCGGGTTTAAAGGATTTACATGGTTGAGAAATGGGATGAGGAACATGAATTGAGTTCCACGGAGTAATTGAAGTAGGAAAGGGAGGGGATTTATGTTCATCTTCATGTTCATTTTTCAATCATTTTACAAATTACTACTTGAAGATGATTTATTGGAATCCTTAGGAAGAATTGAAATTTTATTTGCCGATCAATTTGAAATTTCACTTAAAGTACCGTTGGGTTGGGGTAATGGTCAGTCTTGGATTTTGGTATAATTTTTTTGAATCTTCTATATTAGATGGATTAAGGTTGGCCAATATTTGCTTCAATGACATTGTGGATAAAATTTGTGTTGGAGGCATGATCATCTAGTTCACTTTCCCATGGTTTCATTGAATAATAGGCATGTACCAAATAGTTAATTCATTGATTTAGATACTCATGAATGTTCGTGTATTGGGTTGTGAATAGGGAAGGCACATTTGGATAATTGAATTTAGTAGGATAAAGTTGTGTGTTGACCCTTTTTGGTTGAAAAACAACATGTAATATTTGATGGACGTTACTAAAAATAAGAACATTTTGTAATTGCGTTGGGTTTTGAGGAGTGAATTGAGGTGGATGAAAGATGTGGTTATTATACATTAATGAAAGGCTATAAGTAGAATATATGTTGTCATATTGCGGTTGGTTGAAGATTCTAATGACCTGACATGACTATTAAGGGTAGATGTTCCTCTGAGCATTGATGAAATTGGGCTCCATTGGACTAGATGAATCAGATTCATCATCTGAATGTTGAGTACATTATTCTATTGGATGAGCTAGGGAGCTATAGATTCCAATGTTTTTTATAGTTCCAAGGAATATAGGATTTGGGGAAGAAGTGGCTAGGGCTTTGGCACCAACAGATAACTGTCATACTTGACCAGTAAGTTCACTCATCCACCAAAGCATCTGGTTGGGGTATGTGCATTCATTCTCATGGTCTTTTTTTACTGTAGCATGTTTTAGTGTATGCAATTGTTGGGTGTTTTCATCCATGTTTCTTATGAGATACCATGCAACTGTAATATTATTATCAACAAGATCCCCACCATAAGTTGCATCAATTATTGTTCACTCCATTTCTAATAACCCCTAAAAATAATATTGGATCAATAGTTGGTTATCGATTTGTTGATGTAGGAAGGTTTCCAAAATATATTTGAACCTCTCCGAGTACTCATGTAGTGAATAATTTTTTAATTGAGGGATACCAGTATGCTTTTTTGGATTGAATATGTTTGATAATCCAAAAACAATTCTCTAAGAAGTGTCTCTTCATTACATTCCATGGGGTTATGGAATGCGGATAGAGGTATTAGAACAATGACATGGATGTTCCATATAGTTTGAAAGCTAATTTATGACAATTAATTAAATATTTAGAAACCCATTGAGGGTTAATGGTATAGAACACCACTTGGAACACTTTGGGAGGAATATATGGATCCTCAACTGCTAGCCTAGGAAAATAAGGAATAAGATAAATCAACCCGTTTCGGAGTTTGAAATAATCCACAGTATATTCATATTGAATACCAAGGGGTTTGTAATTAATATTAGTCTAAAAGTGTTATTTATGGTTTTTGTTCCCCAGGAATGGTAATATTAAGTTCATTTGGATAGAAGATGATTGACTCTTCAATAATTATATTCTCTCAAGTGTTCTTCCTATGTTGTTGAAGAGTTCTATCAATTTGATTGTCAAACAGATATGGTGGATTGAATGGGAAGCTATGGGGAATTCATAGAGAATTTGGAAAATTGATAATGTTTGCTTTCACATTGTGTTTTCTAATTTTTATGAGGAAAGTTATTTTTTCATTGTTATCAATTTTCATAATTTCCTTTGTTATTTTTTTTAATTTTTATTCTTTTAAAAAATAAATAACTAAAAACTACAAAACAAACAATCTCTAGCAACGAATCCATTTAATGTGCAGCCGATAGTCTCCAATTGACCATTCACGGGTCATGTGCTCAGCTAATGTGTATTACGGAACTCATGATGAATCCTTGGGGATGTATTTTTTTGACTATTTCTCTGATTTGTTTGTCTATTTAATGGGGGATTTTTTGGCAGAAATTAGGAAAATTGATTAATGGATGATCTTTGAATTATCATTTTGATAAATATTTTTTGGAGTTCATTATTTTAAATTTTAATCACTTGATATCCTTGAGATTTTCATTATCTTTCATTAATGTACCACCCACATCACAGGATTACATTGATTCGAATTCCCAATTAATGAAGCTTTAGTCCAATTAATAATTTGACTTAGGCATATAATCATAATAAAAAAATTTCTGGTATTGTATTTATTGTTCCAATAATTAAATGGAGTCCAAATATCAAACATAAATTGTCATTAATCAATGACATTTTAACTTCAACCATGACAATGTTAATCTAAACAATACTCAATAAGAAAAATCCCTCAATAAATTAATATCCCAAAAGAATGACTCCCACATATTGTATATTAACACATCCATTCATATGGTTATTAATATGTTTTAATATGTTATGATGAATAATTAAAATTAAATTAAATTCATTGGAATTGAAAATAGTAGTGCATCAAACACACATCCTAATAATGAAAAATGTTAAATATAATCATTGGATTGAATTATAAAACAAAATAAAAAATGGAATATATGTATTTAGATAAACTACTTTAATACCATTAAAATTATAAATAGTATATGAATGAAAATAATAGATTAAGAATAGGAATAATGCATTAAAATTTTATTTAAATGATGACAAATATAAACGATTATTATAGAAACAATTGAAAACAAAAAAATAATATGAAAGTGGATGAGTGGTCTATGTTGTTGAAGAAAGATATAGGAATGTCAACCCAATCCCTTTTAAAGTTTCTAGTCATTAAAAACTTCCAACATACATGTTGAAATGCTATCCACATTAAAGGAGAGGAGGGGGATGTAATTATAGCCAATGGTGGTGTCTGTTTGCTTTCAAATTCATCCCCTCAACTTCACTCCCCATTTGTGTATTCAAAAATTCAAATCTATAGAAATATTATTCCTAAAAGTAGTATATATGGAGGTTGAATGTATATAATCAATATATGGTATCCATATTTATTATGTATCCAATGTTATGGATGTTTTTATAATAAATTTTAATCTATCGATTTCAACCCAGATTTTTTCGTTGGAAAAATGTGAATTGGTTTTGAATATGAAGAAGACATCATGTAAGGGCCATTTCTTCTACAATGTCTGCTACCTATGTCTTGTTTTTAATTCATGAATATATTAATACATGAGAAGAAAATTCAATAACAGTGTTCTAGTTCTATATTACAAATAGAATAACAAGCTAGATAGAAAAGCATAAGTTGGGAAACTTTTATTAGTTTGAAGTTTCAATTTTTATCCATCATTATTTTAAAAAAAAAATAAAATTTGGATTTTCATCATACTTGGGAATACATATTGAGCCCAAAAATTCAATCATCATCGATTTTCCAGTTTCTTCATAGATTCCTTAGGCATTCTTTTCGGGACTATATGATCCTTTATGTGGACGAATTGGCCAAGTGTTAATTCTATTTATATTTAGGAAATTTAATAAGGAACTATAAAAATATTTTCCACAAAATTTTGATATGTATATTAGTTTTATTAATAAAATAATAAACTAACATGAATACAGATTAATTAAAATAATGATAAAAAATATATTTATTATTAAAACAAGTATACTTAAAAATATTTATTCACTTTTCATATAAAATAAGTAAATGGATTATTTGAAAATGTTATAAATTAATTTATTACACCATGGAAATTTGTTTTTGTTATTTTTCATCCATGAAAATAAACTATATTCTAACTAATATAAGTTTTATTCAATAATAACCTTCATGATTTATATTTTTATTTCTTTCCATTGTTCTATTAGTTTATACTAAATTCTCCTTCATTAGTATTAAAGGAATATTAGGGCTAGTTGTGCTAAAGGATGGTGGAGATATTCATATTTTAATTTTTTTTAGAGAAAGGAGAAATATGGAAAACATTAAATCCCAACCGATTGCAGAAATATATTTTCATACTCCCTAGTTATTTTTTTTACCACTATCTTCCATGTTGTTAAGCAATACTTTTTTATCAAAATATATTGGTCGTTTTCAAAATATTTTTTTCATTGTATTTTTGTTATCCTCCTTTATACACACTCAAGTATTTCAACCCACAATCTTTCTTTTTCCCATCCAAGTCTTCATCCCCTCATACTCCATTCAATCCATAAAAAAATATCAACTGTTTCTCACCATGTTAGAATCCCACCAAATAAATTATTTTCCTTATATTTTTTATATATATAGTATAAAAAGGGTTTTCATTCATTTTTATTATAAAAAAACATTATACCATAATTCTAACATACAATTTTTTTGCAGTCCACAATTCCAATAATATAATTTTCATCTACAATTGTGAAAAAAATATGAATCTTCTATTCTGATGAAAATAAACGGTGATTTTTAAATAAATTTACTATATTCAATAAAAATAGAAAAAGTGCCACATATTTCATTTCCAATTAAAAAATAATTAGACTCCATGAAAATTGAAGATACAGAATATTTGAACCTGAAGATGATGAAGAAATCTTATGATAATTACTGCATCCATAATCTAGAACACATCGATATTCAATATGTCATTGAAATCATATAGGAAGAATACGTCGTGACATAATCTAAGTTATCATATGATATTATTTCTAATGTTTGATAGTTAAAAAATATGATTGAAAAAATGGGACTAAAAGGTAAAATGCATCATTTTTGAAGTCATTGACGAAGTGAATTTTCAAATAATTTATTCATAAAATTCATAAATGTAGTCATATAAAAATTATAGAATATAATTTTAAGGCACTTAAAGAGTGAAGTGTTTGTAGCTCAGATATCTACCAGGGGATTAATAATCCCTTTTTTGAAATCTTTTGAAACTATTTCCAAGTATCATACCCATGTAATGGTTTTGGTGAAAAAACATTGACAAAATGTTGAATACATTTCAGAAATGTGGGTATGAGACTTTTTTGTGATCCATAGATAGTTTTTTAGTATATATTAGTTTCTATATAATAAAATATATACATGGAGATATATCTAATAATGAACTCAATGAGTCTCTATTATGCTGAAATATAAGGTGAAAAATAGTGGTACAAATAGAAGGGATCATGACCTATACAAAAAATTGTACCTCCACAAAACTGACGAGGAGCATGGTGAACATTTCTACCAAGATGTGGTGACGGTTTAAATGGATGGAAATTTGATCTATCAATATGGGGATGTGTGGAAGAATCCCAAATCTGGGAGATTATTTATATCCGAACTGTACTTCATAAGAATAAGGATTTGTAAGAAGAGGACCATTCAACCATATTGAGTCAAATAAAGGAAACATTCAATGAAATAATTCTCAATTATATGTACATTATATCAATGAATGATGGAGTTATCAACCCATGTATAATGTTACTGAGGATGAATTTATCATTGAAGAAGGATGTATAATTTTTGAATCAAATGAGCGGAAGACACAAACAATAAAAAAATAGATATATGAGGTATATGCACTCTATACCTAGAAACAACATGATAGGGTAGAAGAACATGTTTGTGAACCAAGATGATATGGTTTTAGAAGATATTTCATTTATCATGATCTCATAAATACTTTGAAATAGAATTTGGGATATTGTGATAAAAATAATAAAAAACATGCCTTCCTCTCCAAATTATACTATACACCTAACAAGAATACCAAAATCATGAATGCTAGAATGTTTATGGAAAAATTATTTCACATAATCCTAAAAATAAAAAAAAGGTATTTATTGATGAAAACAAAAGGCTGATTAGAAATATATTGGTGGACAGTGACAACATGATTCAACTTATGATTCAATTAGACATACAATGTTTTTGGGGATTGTACATGATGATAATGACTGACTATGATTTGTATTTTTCGGCCATATAAAATTTGAATGTTCAAGATTTTTATGAAGAAAATTTTTTTATAATTGTAATCTTATCATTCAACACCCAAATCAAAAAATGGTAAAATTGTATTATAATATAAAAACACATAAATATATTTGAAACTATGGCCAACAAGAAATATGTAGTTACACTGGTGTAGTTCATATCAATTTTCATGGTCCGTTGAATCCAAAATCAACTAGTAATATGCGGTGATTTATGAAATTTATTAATGATTATGGAATAAAAAATTTCTATATTATCCCATGATAAATTCAAAAATGTTTGGAATAATGATATGAATCATGTCACTGGTGGAAAATAAAAATGAAAAAAATTCATACGAACATTGAGATCAAATTTTGGTTGTGAGTACACATATAATGTTTTTAAAGAGTACCTAAAATATCATTGAATTCAGTAGCAACTAGAACAATAATTCACACTACAAATCAATGATGTAGCAGAAATAAAAAATTTCAGAACTCTCATCATGATAATAAGTACTACGAAAATAAAAGGTGTTTCCCTATATTTTTTGGCTGTTGCCGCCTTGTGCAAAATGTATTTACCCAATAGATGTCATACATAAAATCATGATGAAAAGATAAAATATGAGTCATCAAATAATCCACAAAAAATTAAATTTAATCATGTATATCTATTTTACAATTTCACATTTCAGTATCCTTAAGAAAAAATGTTCAATGATGGAGGAAAATATAGTGAATTCCTTCCTTATAGGATATATAGACTGATCAATGGGATATCACTTGTATAATACCATCACCAAGAAGAATATAAATTACATAGATTTTATCTATTTTGAAATGTGTACATGGAAATGGAATCAATATGCTAATTTAAGAGAGGTATGATCCACTATTGAAGACAAATAATTCATTGAAGAAGTTCCTATTGAGGAATTGGGATTTGAAGATCTAAGAATGTTTTGAGCACTTACTCATCATCTATTGTCATCAAATAATAAAAATCATAGGCACACCCTAAAAATGATCAAAATTCATGCAGATATATATGAGAGAATAAAAAAATGGAGGGGTAGGTAAATTTGGGTTGTCTCTCTATGACTTCCAATCCAGTTATCATTGAGGAATCTGCAAAAGATGAAATATGGGGGAAATTATTAATGAGTAAATTCATTCATTGGATGTCAAAATGGATAATAGAAAATAAAGGCAATGACTAGAGTGATTTCATTTCACTTGATACTCAAACACTTGGATATGGTGTGAATTTATGTTGAATGAAAAGTACATTGTTAAGGGGATATTTTGAATGACAACCATTATTTTAATTTTATGGAACAAACATTATATGGTTTTAATGATGGAAAGGATACTACATGGACCACGTTCATTGATAACATTATTGTACATTTCATGTGAACAACCATGAATTATTTCATGAATAAATATTATGATCTATGATTGGATGTACATTGTTTTGAAATGACAATAAAATGTTCACATAATCTTATTTGTTTGTTATGATTAATTGAACATTGATATATCCTTGGATTTCCTTTCTAATCATATTATATCACCATTAAATATTTATTTCTTCCCTAGATTATAAGTAAATTGTTTATGTATAATATGTCCATGATTGGTTCTATTTAAGAAAATAATAATGGGAGATTATTTAGTCCTCTTATGAAAATGTTTTTTATTTACCCAGGATTTGAAAGACTATAAACCATAATGATTCTCAAATAGATTTCAGTGTTATGTGATGACATACTTATCCAGAGTTTGGTCAAAAAAACATATATAACAGAAATTATATATCATTGTGGATATCCATGAGGTCTCTCTCAAAGAAGAAGTATTGAGTACAATAGTGGTGTTTCTGATAATCATTTTGTAATTTTATATATTTATAATGTAGTAAAGAAAAATAGTAAAATATTTTTGAATATCCAAACTGATGGGTGATAAGTGGGCGAAAAATAAAATAAAAAACAAAAATAAATTAAAAAATAAATTCAATAATAAATGATAATTCAATGGAGACAAAAATAACAAGATTAGATGTAGGTTATTCCCCCATCATCTTACCCTAATAGAAATTCTATAGAAAACCATAAATTCTAAACTCAAACAATGCGTTACCAATGATTCAGATCATAGACATCTTTCTCTTAAAAAATTAACACTAAAACATATATGTTATTTAGTTATTGATCATTCCCCAAAATGAAAAATGATTAACTCAAAATTCTCATCCTAACAAGAAAAACACTAAATCCAGAATGGTCATGTTGTGATCGTCAGATCACATAACCCAACTCAAATGCTATGTTGAAAAAATGATAGATAATGGCAAAAAGAAATGTGGTAAATGAGTAGTCGGCCATTCATGTGTAATAGTATGATCTCACACACCCCAAAACACATTCATGATCATCTAAGATGAATGATCGAATCGATATCCTAAAAAATATTTGATCTATTGGTAGCATTTAATTTCCCATCCTAAATCAACCCATATGAATTATTACCTCATTCTTATAAATTTGAGATCAAACCACAAAACACGATGAAACAAAAAAATTACTATTGAATTTAAAAAACTAGAACACCATAATGAAATTTCGAATAATGATACAAAATTAAAAGTAGAAGGAATAATAATGTGGTTACCATCTCCATATATTCAAATAGTTCACATGTCTGAGGTTTTACGAAAAAGATAATAACCCTCTTATTTGGAATCCAATGAGAAAAATAATGTCAAAAAGTAATAGTCACCCCCATCGATCCATGCAGACTGACATGAGAAACTCATCGCCAAAATAGGGTGAAGCATCCATCAATACAGTAAACCACTTATTAAACCCAAACCCCCATAAAATATTCCTACAATCAGTAATAGTACCCATGATATCACTTTATGAAATTTTCCAGACCAATAGAAACATATGAGACATATATGTATTTTGATATAATAATGTCAAATTTTATGGCTCGACAGTCAAACTTGTGAATTTTTTTATATTTATATATAATTATATTTAAATTTATATTTAAATTTTAGTATTTTATATATATTCATTTAATATACAATTATGTACATATATAAATATCATTATTATTATCAATATAATTTAATAATTATTTAAAAATATATAAAAACACCACATTGTATTATTTATATATTCTATTATAATTATCAGATATATATACACATATTAATAAGATATATTAATATATTATTATTTTTTTGTATTGTCTTTATCTTTTTTCTTCTATTTCTTTTTTAACCATTTTACTTCTACTCTACATAGTTGAGCTCACTTATCATCTCTAGGAAGCCTCTATAGGTGGTGGGGCTTCAACAGGTGGCAAGGGGGTCACATCCCATCGAGTTATTTTTCTCTAGAGCAGAAGGATCGTGGGTTCAAGTATGTTATGACTCCCAACATTAATGGAAGGGATTGGAAATAAACACTCATACCTCAAGGATTCATGGGATCAGTTTATTCAACATCTACAAATTAGATTATGGTATGAATGAAACTCTTGACAGTCATCCGTATTGGGGTTGGCTTTAGTTTTCTGTTCTTATTCATTCCCTAACGATGACAAGGCTTTGAATAAGTTCATCAGTGACAATTTCCTCTTCTTAATTAGAGCATCAATTTATTCATGTTTTTTGATCAAATAATATAAATTATCTAATTGGTTTTTTCAATGGATCATCAAGGATGGTGGGTTTTGATATCATCTATATCATTGAACAATATTTTTAAGATGTATACATGTGGTTGTATTGAGTGGTGGATGGTTTTTTTGATATTCAATGTTTTTGGATGTTGGTAGAATAAAATTGATGGCTGATGGGTGGATCCACCATCGAGTGCTAACAATATTAGTGATGTTCCACTGTTTGATATGATCTGATTGTTGGTTGTGGATAGTAGTTTCATGGTGGTGGAGACATTCCAGTTGTATAATTGTTTATAGAATGATGGGGTGGAAATGGTGGCATAAATTCATCTACTGTTGGCTGAGATTTTGGATAAATTGTGTTTGAAAATGTCAGAAACTCATGAATATGAAAACAAAAGAAAAGAGAACTCACATCAGAAATAAATTTATTACCCTAAAAAACATGACATAAAATAATATTGTGCATGTGTATTGATCAATTATATGTGAGAAATGAATTTAATGATGACAAGATAATTACATAACTTTGAAATCCAAAATGGGTAAAACCAAAAGAACTAGTCCAAAATGAAGGATCATATAATAGTTTATAGTAAAATCTTGAGACTCTTAATGATGATCGGGGTCTAAAAAATAATAAATAGATAACATATTGGATCAATGTCAAAACGTAGATGCACTCTGATTACATCCTAAAATAAAAAATGGATATTACCTAGTAAATCAAAACAAATTTTAACATTATAATAATTTGTTCTTTGTCTGAGTAAAGGTGTAGATAAATGATAGGATAAGAGTAATGTTCCTTTTGAATGCAAATGAATTATATCAAATGATTTTTAGGTTCGTTGATGATCTAAAAAAATGTTCCTAACAGTAGAACCTCCACTGCAAATAAGAGTTCCACACACACCCTAAAAAACAATATACCTCGCATTCATATCAATGGAAAAAAACAATTATATTTTATTCTATTTTTATGAAGCTCATTGAATCCCCCCATAATAGAGTACACCAAACAAAATCCTCCTTGGACTAATGTGAGGATCACTAAAAATCCTATAATCAGTCAGATGTATCAAATTTACCGATGTGTAACCTCTTGGTTATCATGTCTTACCCATTGTATTATTTATAGTTCTTCTCATTATCCAACTATCTCAAAAAATGATGTCATATATCCAATGATATAGAACATTGATATGATTCTACCAAACATGAAAAGAGAAATTCATAACCAAACAAATTGTACTCTATATATCATAAAATAAAACATACCTATCCAGATTTAAATTGTCCCCCTGAATAAATGTTTTCCTTAAAAATAAATATTTACTAGACTCTATAGTTATAGTAAACTCAAAATCTATAATGGTTAAAAAAATGAATCCCTATAATCTAGACTAACATGATAGATCCACACCTATACAAGTTATCAAATAGCCTAAAGCATTCATCATAGAATTGATGTTTCATGCCATATCTGAATTTTTTATTCCAAAAAGCATAGGTTCTGCAATCCAAATTCAATATATCTGATTAGAAGTAACCTGAAGATTATAAAATAAACACTTAATTATTATCCCAATATCTCTGCATGTATTAGATATAAAATTTATGACCACACTAACTGCATTATCTATTTTCCTTCTAGAATATTCCAACACATTCAACAAAAAACCAATGATATATGAATATAGAATATATTGAATATAGTCTATCGAATCATCAGTAGAAAGAAACTAAATGGAATTAAAATTAAAATTTAATGTAATATGATTAATATACATATTCTATCATTCCATATAAATTCTCCGAAGAGCTGTCCCAATATATCAATCTTGAGATTAAATGAATTTCTAGGATATTCCCATTCACTCTTGGCTCCACCTATCGGTTCTTGGATCCTTCCCTATGATATATCATTATTCTCTCCTCTTTTTCTTTTCGTTGTGGTATTTCAACCATAGTTATCTTGTTTCACACATTGATGGTATTTGCTTTGGACATCCTATGTCTCCTTAAAATGCTATGGCCATAAGTACTATCATTACACTCCAATTAAGGGATGGTATGGAGGTAACCTAGAGGCCTTGGTAATGTAGTTCAATGGAAGTTGGGTTTCTATCAATTACAGGGGTTGGTGCATCATTACCCTCCAGCCAAACCCGCACTAAAATAAGGTAAAATTACTTCTATCAAGGTCAGAGTTGGAGCGATTGGTACAATGGGCTTCAGGACTATAGTTTTCTGTCATAAAGGATTCATATAGGGTATCATACCTTTAAATAATTAGGGTTTATTTCTTTGATTTTTTTAGGGTTCTCCCCAGTTTCATGTTTTCTGTTCTAGTATAATATGTCTATGGAAGCTATTATTTTCATCGATGGTATATTCTTCTGGTGTAGATTATTGTGGGTTCTGGATATGGGTTTTGTTATTCTGGTGGGTTGTACATTCAATGATGATGATTGTGATGCTAAATTAGTTCATTTGATTTTTTTTTCTGGAGATGATAAATGTTGTAGTTGATGATGATGTGGACACTAGACTATGATGCTCAAGATGCAGTAATGTAAATATAGGTGGAGAAATGGTGTCGAACCGAGGTATTAGCGAAAATAATGTCTTGTTTCGATGGAGATGATGTTTCATTTGGGTGGCTTCAAATTTATATAGAAAGTGGACATCAGAGCGGAGGCCAATGAACATGGTGATGTGTTAGCGTTGGTAGAGATGGTGATTGGTCAGTGACAAAATGATGCCGAATCAAGTGATTGATGGATGATGTCTTATATAGAGCGCGACAGGTTTCTTGGGATGGATTTTTTTATTTTGAAATAAAAAAAATTTAAGATTATAGAGCATGAATCTTTTATGAGAGATTTTTCACATAGATTTGGATGAATGAGATGGGATGGATTTTAAATCAGTAATAAGGATAATAAGACACACTAATGAAAAAATAATAAAAATTGATAGATTCAAACTTCTTATACAACTATCTCAGAGCATTTTTCAAACTAAAGAAACACTTCTTTATCCTTTATTAGATAATTCTCTTTACTTATATTAACAAAACTATATGGTTTCTCTATTTAATACTCCACCTATATGTCTCTATCAATGACATTATATTCACATACATATACTAAATTTGTAGAACAAAATTAGTAGAAAACCATGATCAAAAAGAATGAAATACATTTTTACAATAGGATATGAATGTTTATTAACATCCCTACAATTATTCGAATGTAGTCCTTTCAAAAAATAACATTCCCTTTCATTGTTGAATAGAATCAAATTTTTGAATTTTATGCCAATAAATCCACTGGTTTCGAAAATATCTCTTTCCTATGAATAATTTTACCAACTCAAAAGTATGGTGGTCTTGAAATGATATCAACTCTTCATCCATTGATGCAACTGATTTTCCTTATGTTCGCATTCCATTTCCACGTCAAAATCTTATAGTTCTCCACCTTCAATGAGGAGAACATTATCATTAGGTAAAAATTGTGTACAAATGGCATGATTCCTGGACGAGCTCTATAGTGGAACATTGAGTTCATTAATAACCCCATTAATTAGATCATTATAATCAAAAGGTGCATTTAAAACATAAAATCTAACCTGTACACCCTGAAAATAATTCAGAATATCAACGCGATCATTAAAATCAATAATATGTGGTAAATGTGTATAAAAAAATGGATCAATATTTAAAAATCCATTATAATTTGGAGGCTTATTTTATTATCCCATATAAATATCAATAATATTATGATCCTCTATTAATACATCATCTTTTTCTTTTATCATGTATTTTCAATGTTGAATCCCATAAACGATACCGAAACTCTTCATTTCCATAACCAATAAAAATAAATTGGCATGACATACAATCTCTCTTTGATATTTAATATCTCATATCCTGAAAATAATCCATTCCTCAGAATACACATAAATTATCATACTTTATATATTTTACACAACACAATATATTGGGATTATCATTATTCAATGAAATAAATGGTGATTAATTGGTCATAAAAAAATTATTAAACAAAGAATCCACCTAATAATGACCTGAAAACATTTCATCTAATTGAAAATAATGATCTTTTTCTATTAATTTCATATTCATCCACTCACCAAAACCATTTAACTAAGGTATATTATTATACAAATCACATTGAAAAATGAAATACTAATCAAATACCCAACAATAATCACCCCATTGTGAGTGATAATACATTTCAACTTCTACAATATTCCCTCTCTACTGAAATATTAGAATTAATAAAAATAGTAAGCACCTAAATTTTTTATTTAAAACAAAAACTGAAATCTTATGTTTGTATTAAATAATAAAAATTACCAAAAAAGTACATTCACTAATGGCCTTTAACATCCAAGGAGAACAAATTTTATAATGTTTTAATTAGAGTACCTATGGAATCCTATAGAATGGATGACATATGAAACCCATTCATCTATGTTTTCTAGCCATTCTCGAATATTACTTCTCAAATTTGACATCCATAAAATGTGGATGTTTATTTTTCATTTCCAAAAAAAAACACTACTATTTTCAATAATTAGGATGAGCATCATATTCCATAACATGGAAGACAAACTACAAAAAAAATGCAAGTAGTCTCACAATAAATAGATGCTCTAGTCAACTACAAACTAGAATACTTCTTACCTCAATCTATAATGAAAAAATCTATTGACATATTTAAGTATCTTTCACTGTGAGTATGGATTAAACCATAATAATCAAGAAAATTGTTATAAATTTGATTCGTAAAACCCTTAGGTGCATGCCGAAATTTATTCAAAATATGCTTACTTATTGTTCATGTCATTAATAAAGTAGACTAGATACAAAAAAAATCAGAACAACCATCATTATCTATATTAAAAATCTATTCATTAGGTGATGTAATATGTAAATAGCTATTTCATTTATGTCATGTGCAAATAAGAACCACTATCTAAATCCAATCAGGAATCATTCGGAGAAACATTAATGTAATCATAATCTATAACAACATCACACCCTGTTGTAGTGGTAACAAAATCATCTTCATCAGCATTATTCATAGGATTAATTTCCTACATTTCTTCCCTTTTTAGTTAATAAAAAACATTTTAACATTTATTTCTTATCACAATGCGAACATTCAAACACTTTCTAACATGACCTATATTTTCTTTAGACATTTATCTTACCTCAAATACCATATCAATCATTAAATTCCAGAATAATCCCATATTCTCTATAAATAGAATCTTTGAAGAGGATTTATCTCGAGAACATATATCAAATTCTTCATTAAAAATAATATACTAATAAAACTGAACATCAAAACCACTTTAAGAGTATAAAAAGTTTGAATAACACCATAATTATCAAAATAATCATGTAAATTATTTTGTAATAAATAAAATAAAACCAAATTATCAAAAGTAATACCCATATCAAAAAACAAAACAAATCATTGATTTTATTAACTCATATAGTCATAAATTGATTTAACTTTTTTCCTCAAATAAATCACTTTTTGGAGAAGAAAAAATTATTCTTTCCTATCGTGGAATCATTTGTAGTATCATGATTCACCCAAAATGTTTTAACATGATATATGATGTTAGTATGGTTCATCATATTTTATTTAACCCACTGGAGAATGAATCCACAAACCATATAATTCATAAACACCCATTATTTATCAAAAAAATTTTGGATTGTATCTACTAAATATAAGAAGATTCCTTCATCTTATAAAAGTAGATCAATAATTTTTAGGGAATACATATTATAGTTGCTAAAATGTAAAAAATAATTTGAAAATATTTGAATTCAATAATTTATCTGAATAAAACCAAACCCTTTGATACCAAATTTTGGGAATAAAAAAAAGATATGAAAATGAAAACAAATAGCATTGAGAACGTGTAGTAGAAATAATATAATATATCTTTTAAAAATCCAATAATAATTAAAATCTATTCCCATCAAATATATTTAAGTGGAGATAAAATGAAATTTATAGAAAAATAATTAAAATGGAAAAATGAAAAGGAAAATAATTTTTAACAAGTCCAAAAAGAAGTATATTCTAATAATCATGAGTACCAAGAATAGAAACCCAATGATATGTTGGATATAAAAAATAATTCCATGATAAATAATTTCATTAAAAAAATAATAAAATTCTTCAAAAAGAGAACCTAAAATTAAGAACACAACCTAATAACGAAATATAAATAGATATGATTGAAAGGAGTAAATGTTATTTTCAAAATAAATGGTTAGGAAAATACTATGACCAGAATAATGATCACAGTGGATGAAACTGAATGAAATATATTGATGTTTTTGTTTTTTATATCTCAAAAAGGTTTCCAAACTATTTACATGCCGCTACAAAGAATAGTGCCACAAAAATCATTATAAACTCATCCACTTTAGGTTTGTAACGCTAAAAAATGTTTCTCCTTTTTTTAATTTTTATGAAGTAAATGATTTTCCCACATGAAGAAGGATGCCCAAAAATGTGGATATGGTTTAACACCGCACATTTTTCTAAATAAATTTATTTTAATGCATGAAACACTAAACCTCTTCATAAAGAATATTTTTATAGAGATAGTTAAAAACCATCACTTAAACATAATTTTTCTACTTCTGTGTTTTGAATATCATAAAACGAACATGCAGTATTGTGATCTGTACATTATGTATAGTCTGATAGGATCATGTTAATTTGTGGTGAATAGTTACATACCTATATGAATAGTAATATAACCTTATGAATAGTAACACATCCTTATGAATATTAACATGAATCTTATGAATAATAAATTGAAAAAATGTATAGTAACATCACCCATGAATGTATAAATAAATTTAAGGTATCTTTTATTAGATAATAGGGTCGTTATATAAGTGGTTTTTATATAAGTCAAAAAAATTCAATTACAATTTTATAAATAACTAAATAATTTAAATGAAAATTTATTTTCATCAAACATAAACATAAATTAATATATTATTTTGTTATGGAAATAAAATAATTTTATGAGACATTGATTTGTTTTTCCTGTTGTTACAAAATGTGTTATAATTTTAAAATTTATTCTTTTTCAAATAAACTATAATTTAATTAACAATTAAAATTTTCATATTTAGAAAATTATTTTGATAAAATGGGGTCCATTTTTTAATTATAAACATCATAAAATGGTTGGGAATAAATTTTTTTATTTTTCTAAAATATTAGATTGTTTTTTTGTCAATAATTATATTCTATAATGTAAGAAATGTGAAAATAAATGAATTTCGGCTTCATGATTGAGTCATTGATGATGTAAATGAATGTTGGATCATAATATAATACACATATTACTATTTCTTGTCAAACTAATCAGTAATATTCATATTATTGATAAAAATAATTAATCTAGTGATTAATATAATGGAAAACATCAATTCTGCTCGACTATAAATACAACCCTCACCCCCTCTTCCTCTAACTCCACTCAATCTATGATAATTGCCTAAAGTATTCCAAATATTATTTCCAAGGATATTTCCCCTGTCCAATACCTTCCTTTCTTACCAAAAAGGCAATACAAAAGGCATTAAGAATGAATTCAAGGAGAATAGATAATGAGGTAAAAATCCCCTTTCATTTTCTTTTATTTTCATTTCAATTCATTTTTTCTTATACACTCTTACCCTTACCCTATAAAAGAATGATGAAGTCTCCAAAAATCATATATATACTATAATTTTTACATTTTTATGGAAAATTCATCATATTAACTCTTATCCCCTCCCTCATATTCTAAAAAAACAATATATATGATCTGTTTAGTTACTGACATCATGGACGGTGCATCATCAACTTCCATCACTTCCATCGTAGTTGTACATAACATTATAAATATGGTTAAATGATATTTTATTATACATAAAATTTTTATATTATTTTCTATAACCTGGTATTATCCCCACACCTATTTGACAACAAATAATAGTTTTTAATGATCAAAAATCACAAAAAAACTAAAGATTTTCACTAATGAATTATCTAATGATTCATCCTCATAATATATAAACAATATTAATTATGGAATAATTTAATAATATAAAAACTTGTTAATAAAATATCAATTCCCTTATTTATATTCACATTTATTCGACTTGGATAATCCTTTACGAATGGAACATCGAAAAAATTTAAAGAACACACCTGAAACGATGGAAAGAACATAATATTATAAATTAATGTGTTGAATAATGTTATAAAATGATAAAATAAGGTGTTATAAAAAAAATTTTATTCCCATTAATGTATTAGTAAAACTATTTTATCAAATATATAAGAGGTTTACTCATGTTTTAATTAAAACAATACCGATGTAACAGAATTCTTAGTACAATTTCCATTCATTGGGTTATCCGTCTACTTTATTCATTAATTGTTATAGAGATTATTTGTGTGATTAATTTTAATTGTATTATTTCATGTTTAATGTATTTATATTATATACAAATATACATTCCATTATATTAATTCCCACTGTAATTATATTTGAAAGGGGATTTCCTTTAATGATCTTATTAAATTTATCATTAATGAAATTCAATAAAATTGTTTTCTATTTATATAAAATTAGTGGATTATTCTTATTTTAAGATTCATTATTAATATCATATATTCCATGTTTGTAGTTCTATTGGGTTGAGCCCATTATAGAACATTATATGTTTGGGTGATCCCATTACAACTGAAATTATGTTTGGTTGAGCCCATTATAGCTCACGATGTGATGGGAGCGCCCCATTATATCTTTCCAAAGAATTTGGTAATCTGGATATAGATGTTGAAAAAATGGTTATTCCATGTTTAACAGTGAGTGTAACTGTCATATGTTAAATATTTTCCAATGAACCAACATGATTTTTCTATGGATAATAATTTTTTTATGAAATAGGTTTATTTATGTTTATATATTTTCACTGGACTGATGATTTCATTCCCTATATCCCATACTATTGTTTTTGCGGTCCTCCAAAGAATTTTTTTATATAGTTATAAGGATTTTTGATATAATTAATGATTCCAAATTAATTTTTAATAATATCTTTCAAATAATTCATGTTTTATTGAAAATATATTCATTTTTGAAGAAATGGATATTGTTTTAGTGGTATCCTCAACTATGATTATGGGATATTATGTATGTTTTATTCACAAAATCATTAAAACTATAAACCAAAAAATATTGTTAATATGTAAAAATTTATATTTTTTCCTTAAAATATATAATATGTAATGCATTATGGTTAGTTCTTATAGTTGTATCAAATGACAGTTTAGAAATCATTAGGGGTTGTGAGGATGTTAATTGTATACAACAAATAAATTTAACCTCATTTTTTATTTGAAATGATATAGAATTTTAAGATTATCTTGTTGCATTATCTATGTCATGTATGTTCATAATGACTAATCTTTGAATAAATAGGGATGCCGATGAATAAAGGCACCATGAGGCTGATATCTATCTGAATCTACATCTTAGAATGGTGAGAATTAGAATAGAGTTGTTTGTGACAGAAAGGTCTTAATTGAATCATGTGATAAATGGTGTTGGAATCTATTCTAGAGAGGAACCCGGCCAGTAATTAATAAAAAACTCATTTGTTTAGAATTTTATGAGCCAACGTCCTATAACATTTAGTCGAACCGGTAATTCATTGATAGCCAAAGGATTAATCAATTCTCTATAAAATGTATTTGGTGTCATGGGATGTTCAAAATGTAAAAAGATAATAATATCCATTTATAGGTATAAAAATGAATCAAATCATTGGTGGTAACTATTTAATAATACAATATAAAAAGATTACATTGACAGTTTGGAATGAGATACTTTTACGAGTATTTTTTTCTATAAATATATTTTCCTAAAACTGTTCGACTCAGAATAGAGAAATAATGAATGGAAAAGATGAAAATGATAATGAATATATGTGATCCTAAGAGTGAAATTTTAAAATATTTTCTATGAATGTTCCATATTTTCCATGATATTTTGATAGTAATTTTAATATATTTTACTCTTGTTTGAATCTATTTTTACAAATATATTTTTTCTACAGATGATTTTAAAATATATGAGAGGCTTTTTAGTTGGGATGAAAAAGTTGAGAAAGGGTTTTCTCACAAGTATGGGCCTTGTGATGATAATAGTAAGAATCAGTTATGTTGGCAGTGATTTGGGAGGAATTCATCAATGAAATATAGAGGTAATAAAATCAGTTACACATCTTGTGAAAAGTGTGGTAAAAATAATCCCGGTGAATTTATTTTTAATTTTTGGAAAAGCTACTAATGTGGATGGTTAGGTAATATGTCCCATGTGTGAAAGAAAATTATTTATCCAAATGAATATGTTAACTCACAAAGGAGTTAAATTCTCATGGATAAATGAATCTGATGATTGTTTTTAGTAATTTAAATGATGATTGATGAATTCTTTGTTCAGACCCTACCTTCCAGAAGCGGTGAATTTGTAATCTACAGTAATTATTATTAAAATAGACTTTGTTTTGTTGTAATGAAAAATTATCATGTAATTTCTTATTATTCACGATAAATGAAACCTCTTGAGTCAAATTACCGAACAAATTATATGTAATTCTATACTATTGATTTTGTATTAAAAATTTGGAGGCATCATCTGTCTCGAGTAAAATGTGAAATATATATCGACCACAAATGTTTTAAGTATAAATATACTCTAAATGAATTTAATATGATACATATAATATGTATAAAACAAATCAAGGATTATAATTTCAGAATTCATTACTATCTTGGAAAATAAAAAACAATGGTTGATGCATTGATTTAGAAAAGTAACACTACATTACCCATGATACATTTAGAACATCACCGTTTGGTGAATGATTTGATAAAATTTGACATGGATGTTTCTTTGTGAATGAAATTAAACTTTTTTGTTTTATGATTCATTGTTGTCATCATTATTAAAATAAATTATGCATGCACCTACATAAGATGGTGAGTTAATGTAATATGTAGAATTGGTTAAACTGGCTAATTATCTAGAATTTAACATTAATAAGGATTGTGTTTTGAGGTTTGTCAGAAGATTATGTGCAATTTTGGAATATTTGTTGAAGACAGAATTATTATGTGATGCTAATAATTCTCTGTTTTCATTTCATCCACATAGTACAATGATGCACAAAGATAATTGATAGTATTACTCATGGAATGCAATGAAAAAAGATATTACTTTTTTTACCATGAATCTTTTGACGTGTAAACATGTCCAAGAAGTGTGGAAGTTAAAAAAGAAGGCTCTTTAACATATTCATTTTCCAGTGTGGAAATGGTAAAGGATATCCTTGGAATTTATTGTGGGACTACCAAAGATATCATGAGGTAATAATGTAATCTGGGTTATTGTGGAAATTTTTTCAAGATATGAAAATTTACATAAAATTTGAGATAATATTTCTTTGAATCGTCATTAATTATTGTCCCTAAATTATTTCTTCAGGTTACATTTACTTCTTATTACTATTGTATCTGATTATCCTCCCTGGCTTACTTCTATAATTAGGAAAACCCTTCATTAGTTGTTGGGTACTTAATTAAATTTTAGCACTACATTTTATCCTCAATCTGATGGAAAAAATAAAAGAACAATATAGGAATTAAAGGATATGATTCGAGCTTCATTAATGGACTTCCAAGGAAGATTGGATCAAAATATTTCTTTAGTATATTTTTATTATAATAAACGTTTTATTTCCAGAATATAGCTGGAAGCATTTGATGCATTTTTCGGAAAGAGGTGTTGAACTCAAGCTAAAAGACCCGACCTTAAACATCTACTTAATCTTGAATTATAGGAATAATTCAGATTGAGGCTCATTTAAGGTTTAGACTAATAGAGAATTAGTCCATAACATATAAATGAGGATTTGAATAATACATATATACACATCTATTGAGTTTCCATTTTTTCACAAATTATAAACTCTAGAAGAAAATACTCTTGTATAGTTCAATGTTTTATATTTAATGAAATTTACGTGATCCCATCCATGACCTCATTCATATTTATGTCCTGTGAAAAACTTTTCAAAAACTTGGGATGAGAAAAAAAAGTGTCAAGAGGGATACAAATATAAAGAAAATTGTTAGTTGTTCCAAAGAACAATTAATCCATCAATAAATTATAATAAGTAATATATTTCACCTTTATGAAGTATTAAATTATCTTCACTGAATAAATGATAATTTAATAACCTTTTGATACCAAAATATTACCATAAAAACCATATAAAGAACACCTAAGATTTAATGGAAGCTTGGGACATAAAACTTCTTAAGTGGAATAACCATACGCTCGACTTCAAGACATATCACTAAATGGAATATCCATACGACCGAATTCCTTACCCAATGCATTGGAGGTTATAACGTATCCACCCATCATATTGTATCACGAAACCGCTCTTCATTTGGTTTATCACGTATTCACTCGTGAAAAGTCCATGTAACATTATAAAATCTTAACACATAAAATATTGCAAATATAAACATTTCACTAATAACATTTAATTTGCAGTCACAAGAAATCTGTTCAAAAAAATTAAATTATTAGTAAATTTCAAAAACCTTTTTCAATACCAAAATACATAAAAGTGTATTTGGTATTTATTTTCCTTAAAAAACATTACAACATGTTAAGGAATCCAATGATCAATTAATTCTCATGGTGGCAAGAAAGTTGTTGTCACCGCTTTTGTTAAAAAATAATTTTTTTTAAAACACTTCATAGAAAAAGATTCCTATTGAAATGAAAAGTCCAAAGGTTTTATACACCATATAAGATAAGAAGTTATATATTATCGAACTATGAATCAATGAAAGGAGATTGAGACGAAGTCCCTTACCTCATGTCCGACATGACCGGTTTGATAATTAATTCCCTAAATAAGAATCTAAAGTTAAATTCTACTTGCTTAATAAACCTTTTCAAGTTCAATATTACTTTTATATCACTTATTACCATGTTATAAATATTATTTAATCTTTTAAGTTAATAACGGTTGTTTTGATGATATTTGGTACTTGAGTCAAAAATGAACTTCTTATATTTACTAGTTATTGTTTTGGTCAAAATTTCATTATATCTAGAGTGATATTCATGAATTAGATATCGTATATATAATATAAATTCCATATATATATATATATGTTTGTATTTATAACAGTATATTACATTTGGAGATAAGAAATGAAATCCACCGTTCATGGAGACGGTAAGCTGTACGTACGCAGGAATGCTATTTTCATATATATTTCGTAATTTAATGGAATTAAAACATAATTATACATAGTTATATTATAATTATAGTATAATATCATATATAATATCATTAACACTATGCATTATATGTCTCATATATGGAATTGACGAGTAATATCACTTTGAGGGGGCGGTAGTCTGCACTACCTCAAATGAAAGTATCGTGTTTACCCATAATGGAAACCATAATGCTTTGATATAAAATAAAAATACAGAATCATAAAGTAAACAGAAACATAATATATATCATATATAAATATATTTTCATCTTAATGTTCATCATGATAGGTTGTAGGATATAATCGAACTATCATGGTTTCATGAGGCGTTAGTTTTCCATTTACAGAAACATAATGTTCTTCACCCATTAGATGGAGGTCTTTTTAATTGAAGTTAAAATCATTATCATAAAACATACTATTATATTTAGTATATTGCTTTTGTAATAAAGTAAAGGGAAAAAAAATATGGTGTTGGAGAAGTAAAATAAATGAAAAGAAGTTAAGAGGAATTATTAACTTAAATTTGGGTATCTCCCATTGGTTTGAACTGAAAGGACTTATTGAAGGCCCTTATGCCTAAGGCAATGACTATTGGAGGAGGAGATGTATATTGAGAAATTATTTGGATAGGTGTTGTATCTAATAAGGAGTATAGACCCAAATCTTGACGTATATAGACATTACATAACATTTGCGGAATACATAATACATAACAAGAACCAACACTCAAGGACTGTAATAGTTTAGTGTCTTTGGAAACATGGAACATAATATTATAATCGTGGTGGAAGATATTCAACATCTCCCATAAATATCTCCCCCTTTTTGTTTTCTTACCTAAAACATTTATTTAAATCCTAGTGAAATGAAAACATAAAAATGGCGAGATCAAATGCTCAGTAAGGGTGAGCATAAACAAAACAAAATAAATCATATACATTTGAACATAAAAACATGAACATAATGTTTAAACATCAAGATCATGAGAAAGGACATAAAACATGTCAGTATGTAAGGCATAGATCATAATGGGACATTAATCATGATAAAATATCATGGGAATAAAACATGTAATTGTGGAAAACATTAAGCACATGTTATGATTTCCATAGTAGACAAGGCATTGCTTCCAAGACCATCTTAGTGGAAAAATTCCCTTTCTGAATTGAGTTCACTCCTCATTTCAGTCATGTAACACTAAACCGGATTAACTTACAGTTCCAGCCATGTCTATCACATGAGATATAAATCGTTACCCAATGCATTGGAGGGAGAAATAAGTCCCATCCATCTCATAATGAAATCATTCTTACTTGTGACACAATATAAACTTAAAAAATTCATCATAACCCAAAGAATACAATGGGTTTCATAAACATCATGTCATCATAACATAATCCATATAAAAAAATGGATATAATTTCATTAAAAGAAAAATCAGTCCATGTAAATAATGGAGACATTATACATGAAATATAAACATATAATGGCATCCTAGATGGAAAATAGTTTTGATAAAACACTTGAAAATAATTCTTGAGGAAAATATCCTTTCTTTTTAAAAATCATTTTCTTTTCACCAAATTCCATGACATTTTAAAAGAAATGGATTTTATTAAGAATAACCACGAAATTTGTAGAGTAAACTTCTTGAAAATGAGGCTTTCTGAAAATGTAAAAATCCCTTCACGCCGTATAAGTTGAAAATAACATTCTCCTCGTAATTTTGTCGGAAAAGTAAAAAAGTACCTCTTATGGTAAACAAATGAATGAATCTTTCCATACGATGTGGTAAAAGTAAAAAAGGGGTAAAAATGAATTTAAAAATATATTGAAGAAAATTAAACATTTTATGAAAACATTTTGAGAACACATGGATATGGATAATAAACATAACCCCACTAAATACTTACGAATAAACAATCTCGAATAAGAATGAGATTGGAATAATTATCCCTTACCTTAGGTCTGATATGCTTTGTACGTATCCGAACCTCCTATATAATGATTTAAATTATGTCATTGAATTATTACAGAATCATATTTATTTTTATGATATCATATATGGTTTACTAATGACTTTATATTACCCATTCTTTTGTAAATTCCATGTTAATGTAGCGTTTTGGGTAAAATTGGTTCATTTATAGTACATGTTTCAACATGTTGTTCATGATATTATTACTTATATCCGGATTTTCTTAATTTCATAATGTAAAAAATGATTTATATATAATATATATACAGTTTATAAATATATATGATTGATCGATAAATGGAATGAAATACACCATTTAAGGAGATGGTAGGTTGTGTGTACGCATGAACGCTGTTTTCGTTTCCTTATTGAATTGAATGAAATTAAGTAGATGAAATACATATATATATATATACATAAATCCAGAATCATTATTATGTCATATATTTTATTATTATTCATTATATATACTTTATAATCATTCATGAATTGTTATCATGGAGAACGGATCTTATCGCGTCGTGGAGACGGTAGTCCGTACGTACGCACGAGTGATGATATCATTCCCATGATCGTGGAATTGTATTGAAGTGTATGTATAATATTTTAGAATCAATATAAATTTAAAATAATCATATATAGTTATTTATTTACACCATTATATCCAACCAAGTATGGTGATGGTCGAAAACAGATTACACCACGGCGTGGAGACGGTATTCCGTACGTACGCACGTGCGGTGATTTCGTTTTCCGTAGGATGGATAGAAGGTGAAATAGGATTGTTTGATATTAATAATAAAATATCAGTATATTAGTGATACTGATGTTATTACTTCATAATGAAACAACTAAATAAGAAGAAGTTGATGAAGAAAAAAACATGAGAGAATCGAATAGAGAGATTACCTCTTCTCCGACGTACCTCCTTTAAGCCTTATTTTAAAGAAGTATAGTTGGACTTTTTAGAAGACCAGAACCTCTAGAATGTTTCTAGGTAAGTGTAGAAGAGAAATGGGAAGGGTTTGGCCGAGCATCAAGGCTCAAAAGGGTGTGTAGAGAAGAGGTAAGTGGTTCTCTTTTTATAAGGGAGGAGAGGGGCACCTTTTGAAAAACTCAAAATATTATTTTAAAATAAAGTCATATTCGGTTTATAATAGCTCCAAATTTATTTATTTCGATAATAAAGTGGGGATGGGTCTAAATAATGTCAACCAATAGATTTTAGACATGTTTAGGTTACAATATTAGCCTTATCATTTAGATTTAACTCTATGTTAAATAATATAACTTTTACCGTGTCTTCTTGCTTTCAAACACTATATGGTTAATAAACATAATATAACATGCCAAAAGAAACTCAAGTTTATAATTATTAATATATATAACCGTATCTAAGTCATTTTTCAGAAACATAGCTTTTTAGGAATAAAATAACAACTAATAATATAATATTTGTTTTAAAAACTATTTTATGTCAATTTTGACACTATTTGGTACTTGATTTTTGTGAAAATTATAACCGCATGATTAGTTAGAAAAAAGTTAATTACATCAATAATAACATGTCATATTAACCTTGAAAATTAGTGGAATTCATCAAAAGTCTCAAATTACATTTATTTGGGTATTTATAATATCAATTATTTTAATATTTCATTATTTTGGTAATTACTACATCACCATTGTGTCATAAATAACATAAATCATATAATGTCTAAAAATTATAAATAAAATACCATTACATAAGAAATTATTTTAGATTTCTAATGAATATTTATAGTCGAATTTATCTTATGTAAAACCCTATATTAAAAATTATTTAGTTATTAAACTTTGATTTTAACTATTTTAACCCTTCTTTAAATAAATCAATAATAAATGTCCTAATAAAATACAAGCGCACGTAAATGGTCATATTTTATTCCTAAGGATGTTTTTGGTCGAATTAGACTTATCCATTATAATTAGGACATTTTTTAGGGTAATAATAATATCATTTTACCATTAATTACCCTATTTACTTTTAATCGTGGTAAATAAAAGTAAAAAGTTACCATTCACCAAAAATTATTTGCATCTCATTGAAGAACATTTTAGTCCATGATATTAACTGTGTCTCTCAGATTTTTTTAATTCCACTCATAGAAGCGGTAAAATTATGTTTTCTTTGAATTTCCTAATTCTCCTAGGAGGTGGGTAAAAGACGGTGAAAAGTTCAATAAAATTTTTATATATCTAAAATTATTATAAAATGACTCCAATGAATTACATTGATCTTAAAGATGTATTATGTATCAATTTTGACCTAAAATAAATTTAAATAAAATATATATTTATTTAATTAAAAATTTGGTTTTAAAATAGTAACAGAGAGTTTTCATTATTCATCAAAAATTGAAAGTTTTTAGAAAAATACCAAAAATTCACCCTAAGATAATTTCGATATTCCGAATCCTAAAATGAATTCCATTTTGAAAAATAAAATTTTAAAAAGTGGGTATTAATATTCATAACGGCTAGTTCATAATAATATTATAATAATATCTCGTTTAGTCAAACTTGGTATTGCATACTACACACGCTATCGTGGAAGGTCGTGATTGCATGTAATGTAAGCCAAGTCAGGGATGCATGTAGTACAAGGTCCTTTTGGTGTACCGTACAACACAAGACATCAATGAAATTTAAAAAAATATTTTTCATAAAATCTCGGGTTGATACATTCTACCCCCCTTAAAATGAATTTCGGCCTCGAAATTCGTCAGGGTTATAAATGGTTTACTACTCGAAAGATTCTTTAATAGAAACCCACATTGTGAAAAGGAATACCAAAACAAATCTTTAAAAACTAATGTATGAAACGTAACGGTTACTCAAATTAACTAATCACTGGGTTTCCACATAGGAGAACATAACTGAAAATATGGATATGGAAGAGAAATCTAACCATCATTTTATGATGGGAGTGGTAGAGAACATGGCTATGAAAAATCCAAAAATCACAAAGCCATAGATTTGTGATGATCTAAGGTACCATATGATTCATCAGATATAAGGGAACTAGGAAAACATTTTTGGTTTTCGAGATCATTTCCCTAAAGTTGAAGAAATTGGAATTAGAATAAATACTTTCTTAATTTTGGTACATTCTCACAGTTGGCTGTTCCTTGGAAAATTTCCACATCATGTATTAATGAAATGAAGTTGAATTTTTCATTCGTGAAGTGTTAGCAGATGACGTGATAGAATGATGGGTCATTCCATCTGTCTCAAACAAAAGGTTAGAAATATACATAAGTCCATCTATACTGAAATTAATCATATATGGTTCCTAAAATGGACTTATACTTCATATATAATACTGTTTAATATAATAAATCAGGTTTCTACTAAACACATACTTCTTGTAGGATAGTGGTAGGTGATAAATGCCGGTCTCACTTCGGTTGTGGGTTTGATTCCCACAGCCTTGTCCAACATGACGGGTTGTCGCCCATCCTACGAGTTGTCCTTTTTCTAAAACTATACTATTATAACATAACAAATGTTCTAGCCTTAAACAATACTATCTGATATCTAACATAATCTATTCCAATATTTAGGTTTATCCAAAATACTTCTACCCAATCTCATTGTATAAAGATGACGATTACATGAAATTTCATCTATCGAGCTTGTGAATACCATCATTTATCATACTATATATCTTTTTGGTCACATTATAAACATGGGAATACCAAAATCATGTATTCTAGAGAAACCTGAATTACCATACAACCTTAGTGAAAACACGAGTGCTATCAAAAGTTATCTCTTTACGCAAACCAAAATCCCAAAAATTCTATATACTCAAACCATGATATCACTTAGTCCTTATATCAATCATGAGCTCAGGAATACTATCAGATAATTTATTTTCTCCTCATACCATCATTATGCGCATATAATCTGATTTCCAAAATATTTAAATCACTTTTCATGCTTACCTGTACCATATACTTATAGAGAACCATAATGGACCAATTCACTGATATTCCAATATACCATAAAAGTACCCAAACAACATTATTCTTGAATACCAATACATAAACACTTCAATCCATCCTCTTCAATGATTTTCATGGAATAAGTCCTTGATTTATAAGTAACCTCTTAGGTCAGGGCATTGAGTTGGGTAAAGCCCGTGTTCTCCACAAATAAGACATTAAACTCCAAAACAGGTTGTCACTCTATAACCCTTTTCTCCACACAGATAACATCTTCACTTCTATTTGAGGTATTCGTCAAGGTTCTTCTTTCCTTCTTTAGAAATCTCAATCTTCTTTTCTATATGGTCCTCACCACGAGAATGTGGATAAAATTCCATCTTCATTTTATTTGATGACTTAGGAATACCACCAAAGTTCACCTTGTTAATCATATATCATGATGACTGATTCGACATAATCACAATATCATTATTTCTAGGCATTACACAATTTTTTTGATCACAGTCACCAATTTTTCCATCAGAATCAACGTTAACTGAATTCCTTCTCATTCCCTCCATTGACTAAAACCAGAATCCATAGTGTAAGAAATAGTTAAAATAACAGGGAACCACATAATCATTAAAACTCACTTATGGGATGTCTAACTTATCACACATTATTTAATCCATTACACCTTAGGTTCACCCTAGGTTATTAATTATCGTCAACTTAACTCTAGTACTGTAACCTATAGTTATACAAAACCTCAGGGACATCCTTATATATACTTTATAAATATCTCTTGGTATTTCACTAAAGTTTTCGTATCCTAGTTACCAATGGTTAACTAAACCATTCCTATGATACCAACTGTAGAGACCCAATGCTTTATGTACATGGAAATTACATTACTTATGAGGAATACATAGTACATAACAAAAATACACCAATGGACCGTAATAGTTTAGTGCCTTTGGAAACTGGGAACATAATCTTCTAATCTTGGTGAATGATCTTCAACATCTCCCATAAAGATCTTCCCCTTTTTTTTCTTACCTAAAAACTTTCTTTAAATCCTAGGGAAAATAAAACATAAAAAGGGTGAGCTCAAATGCTCAGTAAGTGTATGCATGGAGAAAATAAAACAAATCATATACATTTGAACTTAAAAACATGAACATAATTTTTAAACATTAAGATCTTGAGCAATGACATAAAACATTTCAGTACGTAAGGAATTGATCATAATGGGACATCAATCATGATAAAATAACATTGGTATAAAACATGTAATTGTGGAAACCATTATGAACTTGTTATGATTTCCATAGTATCCAAGGCATTGCTGCCAAGACCATTTTAGTGGACAATGTCTCTTTCTGAATCGAGTTCACTCCTTGTTTCAATCCTTTAACATTGAACCAGATTTAATTACCATTCCAGAAATGTCTCTCTCATGAGATATAAATCCTTACCCAATGCATTAGAGGGAGATATAGGTCCCACCCATCTCTTTATGAAATCATTCTTACTTGTGCCACAAAATAAACTTAAAACATTCATCAGAACCCAAAGAATACAATGGGTTTCATAAACATCATGACATCATAACATAACCATATAAAAAAATGGATATCATTTCGTCATTAGAAAAATCAAACCATGTAAATAATGGATACATTATACTTGAAACATAAACATATAATGTCATCTTCGATGGAACATAGTTTTGATAACACACTTGATAATAATTCTTGAGGAAAATATCCTTTCTTCTTAAAAATAATTTTATTTTCACAAAATTCCACGACATTTTAAAAGAAATGGATTTTATTGAAAATAACCATGAAATCATGTAGTGTAAAACTCACGAAAATGAGGCGTTATTAAACTGTAAAAATCCATTCACGCCGAATAAGTTAAAAATAACATTCTCCTCGTACTTTTGTCAGAAAAGTCAAAAAGTACCTCATATGGAAAACCAAAGAAATATTCCTTCCATACGATGTGGTAAAAGAAAAAAAGGGTAAAAATGAGTTTAAAAATACATGGAAGAAAAGTAAACATTTTATGAAAACATTTTGAGAACATATGGACATGGATAATAAACATAACCCCAGTAAATACTTATGAATAAACAATCTCTAATAATAATGAGATTGGAATAATTATCCCTTACCATAGGTCCGATATGATTCGTACGTATTTGAACCTCTTGTATAATGATTTAAATAATTTAATTGACTTATTACAGAATCATATTTATTTATTAGGATATCATTATGGTTCACTTATGAGTTTATATTACCCGTTATTTTGTAAATTCAATGTTAATGTAGCATTTTGGGTAATATCGTTTCATTTATCGTATGTGTTTCGACATGTTGTTCTTGATATTATTACTTATATCCCGATTTCATTAATTTCCGAATGTAAAACATGATTATATATAATATATTGCAAGTATATAAATTTATATGATAGATCGATAAATGTAATGAAATACACCATTCATGGAGACAGTAGTTCGTACGTACGCATGAACGCAGTTTTCGTTTCCTTATTGAATTGCTTGATATTAACTAGATGACATAGAGATATATATACATAAATCCAGTATCATTATTATGTCATATATTTCACTATTATTCATTATATATACTTTATAATTATTCATGAATGGTTAACATGGAGAAAGAATCTCATCGCGTCGTGGAGATGGTAGTCCGTACATACACACGAGCGATGATATCATTCCCACGAACGTGGAATTGTATTGAAGTGTATGTATAATATTTCAGAATCAATATCACTTTACAATAATCATATATAGTTATTTATTTACACCATTATACATATCCAAGTAAGGTGGTGGTTGAAAATAGATTACACCACGTCATGGAGACGGTATTCTGTACGTACGCACGCGCGGTGATTTCGTTTTCCGTAGGATGGATAGAAGGTGAAATAGGTCTGTTTCATATTCATAAAAACATATCATTATATTAGTGATAATGATGTTATTACTTTATAATGAAATAACTAAATAAGAAGATGTTTAAGAAGAAAGAATCTTGAGAGAATCGAAAGAAGAGATTACCTCTTCTTCGACGTGCCTCCATGAAGCTTTCTCTTAAGGAAGTAGAGTTGGACTTTTGAGAAGACCAGAACATCCAGAATGTTTCTAGGTAAGTGGAGAAGATAAATGGGTAGGGTTTGGCCGAGATTCAGGGCTCAAAAGGGTGTGTATATAATAGGTAATGGGTGCCCTTTTTATAAGGGAGGAGAGGGGAACCTTTAGAAAAACTCAAAATATTATTTTATAATTAAGTCATATTCTGTTTATAATAGCTTAAAATTGATTTATTTAGAAGATAAAGTGGTTATGGGTCGAAATAATCTCAATGAATAGATTTTATACAATTTTAGGTTACAATTTTAACCATATCATTTATATATAACTCTAAGTTAAATAATTTATCTTTTATCGTGTCTTCTTCTTTTCTTACAATATATAGTAAATAAACTTACTATAACAAGACAAAAGATCCACAAGTGGTTTATTATTAATATATATGACCTTAACTATGTCATTTTTTTGAATCGTGTAATTTTAGGAATAAAATATCAATTAATAATATAATATTTGTTTTAAAAACTATTTTATGTCAATTTTGACACTATTTGGTACTTGAATTTTGTGAAAATTGTAACAGCATGATTAGTTCAAAAAAGGTTAATCAAATCAGTAATAACATTTCATATTAACCTATAACAATAGTGGAATTCATCAAAAGTCTCAAATTACATTTATTTGGTTATTTATATAATCAATTATTTTAATATTTCATTATTTATGTAATTACTACATCGCCATTGTGTTATAAATAACATAAATTATTTAATGTCTAAAAATTATAAATAAAATACCATTAGGTAGGAAATCTTTTTATCTTTATAATGAATATTTATAGTTGAATTTATCTTATGTACAACCCTATATTAAAAATTATTTAGTTATTAAACATTGATTTTACCTATTTTAACCCTTCTTTAAATAAATTAATAATCAATGTCCTAATATAATCCATGTGGACCTAAATGGTCATATTTTATACCTAAGTTTTTTATTGGTCTAATTAAACTTATCTAATTGAATTAGGACATGTTTCAGGGTAATAATAATATCATTTTACCCTTAATTTCCCTATTTACTTTTAACCATGGTAAATAAAAGAAAAAAGATACTATTCAACAAAAATTATTTTTATCTCATTGAACAACATTTTTGTCCTTGATATTTACCATGTATATCGGATTTTTGAAATTCCACTCACAGAAGCGGTAAAATTATGTTTTCTGTGAATTTCCAAATTCTCCTAGGAGGTGGGTAAAAGATGGTGTAATGTTCAATAAAAATTTTATATATATAAAATTATTATAAAATGACTCTAATGAATTACATTGATCTTATATAGGCATTATGTATAAATTTTGTCCTAAAATAAATTTAAATAAAATAAATAATTATTTACAAAAAAAGTCGATTTTTAAATATTAACCGAGTGTTTCACTATTCATCAAAAATTGAACGTTTTCAGAAAAATACCAAAAATTCACCCTAAGCTAATTTTGATATTCCGAATCCAAAAATGAAGTCCATTTTGAAAAATAAAATTTCAAAAAGGGGGTATTACTATTCATAACGTCTAGTTCATAATAATATTATAATAATATATCATTTAGTGAAACTTGGTATCGCGTAATAAACACACTATCGTGGAAGGTTGCGATTGTGTGTAATGCTAGCAAGTCAGGGATGCGTGTAGTGCAAGATACTTTTTGTGTAGCGTACAACACAAGATATCAATGAAATTAAAAAGATTATTTTTTCATAAAATCTCGGGGTGTTAGATTTTACCCCCTAAAATTGAATTTCTCCCTCGAAATTCGTCGGCATTATAAATGGTTTAATACTCAAAAGATTATTTAATTTAAACCCACCTCGTAAAAAGGAATTCCAAAACCAATCTTTAAAAACTAAATTATGAAACAAAATGGTTACCCAAATTAACTAATCACTGGGTTTCCACATCAGAGAACATACCTGAAAATATGGATATGGAAGAGAAATATAACCATAATGTTCTGATGGAGAGTGGTAGAGAACATGAATATGAAAAAGCCAACAATCACAAAGCCATATATTTGTGATGATCTAAGGTAACATCTAATTCATTGGATATAAGGGCACAAGGACAAGATTTTTGGTTTTCAAGATCATTTTCTTAAAGTTGACGAAATTGGAATTAAAAGAAATACTTTCTTGATTTTGGTATAGTCTCACCGTTGGTCGTTCCTTGAAAAATTTCCACATCATATCTTAAAGAAATGATGTTGAATTTTTCATTCGTGAAGTGTTAGCAGATCATGTGATAGAATGATGGGTCATTCCATTTGTCTCAAACAAAAAGGTTAGAAAAATAAATAAATCAAACTATAGTGAGATTAATTATATATGGTTCCTAAAATGGACTTACAATTCATATATCATACTGCTTCATATAATAAAACTGGTTTCTACTAAACATTGACTTCCTTTAGGACAGTGGTATGAGATAAAGGCATCTCTCACTTCGGTTCTGGGTTCGATTCCCATAGCCTTTTCCGACATGAAAGGTTGTTGCCCATCCTACAGGTTGTCCTTTTTATAATACTATACTGTTATAACATAACAATAGTTCTAGCCTTAAACAATACTATCTGATATCTAACATAATCTATTCCAATATTTAGGTTTATCCAAAATACTTATGCCCAATCTCATTGTACAAAGATGACGATTACTTGAAATTTCATCTACCGAGCATGTCAATACCATCATTTATTATACGATATATCATGTTGGTCACATTCCAAACATGTGAATATCTTAATCATGTATTCTCGTGAAACATGAATTACCATAGAACATTAATGGAAACATGACTGCAGTCAAAAGTTAACTCTTTTCGCATTACAAAATCCCAAAAATTCTATATAGTCAAACCATGATATCACTTAGTCCATATATAAATCATGAGCTCATGAATACTATCAATCAATTTATTTTCTCCTTATACCTTCATTATGCGCATATCATCTGCTTTCAAAAATATTTGAATCACTATTCATGGTTACCGGTACCATATTCTTATATAAAACCACAATAGACCAATACACAGATATTCCAATATACCATAAAAGTACCTCAACAACATTATTCTTGAATAACAATATGTAAACACATCAATCCATCCTCTTCAATGTTTTTTATGGAATAATCCTTGATTTAGAAGTAACCTCTTTGGTCAGGGCATTGAGTTGAGTAATGCCCATGTTCTCCACAAATAAGACATTGAAATCCATAACAGTCTGTCACTCTATGACCCTTTTCTCCACACAGATAACATCTTCCCTTCAATTTGAGGTATTCCTCAAGGTTCTTCTTCCATTATTTAGAAATCTAAATATTCTTTTCTCTATGGTCCTCACTATGAGAAAAAGCATAAAATTCCCTCTTCCTCTTATTTGATGACTTAAGAATACCACCAATGTTCACCTTGTTGGTCATATATCGTGATGACTAATTCTGCATAATAACAATATATTTCTCTCTAGGAATTACACAATTTTGTTGATCACAGTCACCAATTAGTCCATCAGAATCATTTTTAACTGAATTCCTTCTCGTTCCCTCCATTGACTAAAACCAGAACCATAGTGTAAGAAATAGTTAAAATAACGAGGAACCACATAATAATTAAAAGTCACTTATGATATGTCTAACCTATCAGACATTCTATAATCCATAACAACATAGCATCACCATAGGTTATTCATGATCATCAAAATAACTCTATGATTGTAACCTATACTTATACTAAACCTTAGGTATATCCCTAGACATACCTTATAAATATCTCTAGGGATTTCACTAATGTTTTCACATCCTAGTTTCCAACGGTTAACTAAAACTTTCATCTGATACCAACTGTAGAGACCCAAAGATTGACGTACATGGACATTAAATTAACATTGCAGAATACATAGTAAATAACAAAAACAGACACCAAGGGACCGTAATAGTTTAGTGCCTTTGGAAACTGGGAACATAATCGCTTAATCTTGGTGAAATATCGTCAACATCTCCAATAAAGATCTTCCCTTTTTTTTCTTACCTAAAACCTTTCCTTAAATCCGGAGGAAAAGAAAACATAAAAAAGGGTGAGCTCAAATGCTCAGTAAGGGTATGCATGGAGAAAATAAAACAAATCATATACATTTGAACTAAAAAACATGAACATAATTTTTAAACATAAAGATCTTGAGGAATGACATAAAACATGTCAGTACGTAAGGCATAGATCATAATGGGAGATCAATCATGATAAAATAGCTTGGGAATAAAAAATTTAATTGTGGAAACCATTAACCACTTGTTATGATTCCCATAGTATCCAATTAATTGCTGCCAAGACCATCTTAGTGGACAAAGTCCCTTTCTAAATTGAGTTCACTCCTCATTTCAGTCCTATAACACTGAACCGTATTAACATACCATTCCAGCCATGTCTATCTCATGAGATATAAATCTTTACCCAATGAATTGGAGGGGGATATATTTCCCACCCATCTCATAATAAAATCAATATTACTTGTACCACAAAATAAAATTAAAACATTCATCAAAACCCAAAGAATACAATGGGTTTCATAAACATCATGCCATCATAACATAATCCAAATAAAAAATGGATATCATTTCATCATAAGAATAATAAAACTATGTAAATAATGGAGACATTATACTTTAAACATAAACATATAATGTCATCTTATATGGAATATTGTTTTGATAAAACACTTGAAAATAATTCTTGATGAAAATATCCTTTCTTCGTAAAAATCATTTTCTTTTCACAAAATTCCACGACATTTTAAAAGAAATGGATTTTATTGAAAATAACCATGAAATCTTGTTGAGTAAACTTCATGAAAATGAGGCACTGTGAAACTGAAAAAATCCGTTCACGCCGTATAAGTTAAAAATAACATTCTCCTCGTACTTTTGTCGGAAAAGTAAAAAATTACCTCGTATGGTAAACAAAAGAACGATTCCATCAATAGAATGTGGTAAAAGTTAAAAAAAGTTAAAAATTACTTTAAAAATACTTGGAAGAAATGTAAAAATTTTATGAAAACATTTTGAGAACATATGGACCTGGATAATAAACATAACCCTAGTAAATACTTATGAATAAACAATCTCGAATAAGAATGATATTGGAATAATTATCCCTTACGTTAGGTCTGATATGCTTCCTACGTATCCAATCCTCTTGTATAATGATATAAATAATGTCATTGACTTATTACAGAATCATATTTATTGTTATTATATCATATATGGTTCACTTATGTCTTTATATTACCCGTTCTTTTGTAAATTCCATGTTAAAGTAGCGTTTTGGGTAAAATCGTTCCATTTATCATAAGTGTTTAGACATGTTGTTCTTGATATTATTACTTATATCATGATTTAAATAATTAAAGAATTCAAAACATGGTTTATATATAATATATATTCAGTATATAAATATATATGATTGATCGATAAATGGAATAAAATACACCATTCACGGAGACGGTAGGTCGCACGTACACATTAACACTATTTTTGTATACTTATTGAATTGAATGAAATGAAGTAGGTGGAATAAATATATATATACATAAATACAGTATCATTATTATGTCATTCATTTCATTATTATTAATTATATATACTTTATAATCATTACTGAATGGTTAACATGGAGAATGAATCTCATCGTGTCGTGGAGACGGTAGTCCATACGTACGCACGAGCGATGATATCATTCCCATGATCGTGGAATTATTATGAAGTGTATGTATAGTATTTCAGAATCAATATCACTTAACAATAAACATATATAATTCTTTATTTACACCATTATACCCATCCATTTAAGGTGGTGGTCGAAAACAGATTACACCACGGCGTGGAGACGGTATTCCGTACATACGCACGTGCGATGATTTTGTTTTCCGTAGTATGGATAGAAGGTGAAATAGGGTTGTTTAATATTCATAATAACATATCATTATATGAGTCTTACCGATGTTATTATTTTATAGTGAAACAACTAAATAAGAAGAAGTTGAAGAAGAATGATACTTTAGAAAATCAAAAGAAGAGATTACCTCTTCTTCGACGCACCACCTTTAAGACTTCTCTTAAGGAAGTAGAGATGGTCTTTTGAGAATACCCGAACCACCAAAATGTTTATAGGGAAGTGGAGAAGAGAATTAGGCTGGGGTTGGCAGAGTCTCAAGGCTCAAAAGGGTGTGTATAGAAGAGGGAAGGGGTGCCGTTTTATAAGGGAGGAGAGGGGCACCTTTGGAATAACTCAATATATTATTTTATAATAAAGTCATATTCAGTTCATAATAGCTCCAAATTTATTTATTTCGAAGATAAAGAGGGGATGATACGAAATAAACTTAACCAGTAGATTTTAGATAAGTTTAGGTTACAATTTTAACCTTATCATTTAGATTTAACTCTAAGTTAAGATATTTAACTTTTACCGTGTGTTATTGTTTTCTTACAGTATATGGTTAATAAAATTACAATAATAAGCCAAAATAACCCCAAGTGGTTCATTATTAATATATATAACCTTATATAAGTCATTTTTCCGATCCTTATATTTTTAGGAATAAAATAACAATTAACAATATAATATCATTTTTAAAAATTATTTTATGTCAATTTTGACACTATTTGGTACTTGATTTTTGTGAAAATTATAACAGCATGATTAGTTCGAAAAAAGTTAATTAAAACAATAAAAACAAGTCATATTAACCTAGATAATTTTTATAATTCATAAAAAGTTTCAAATTACATATATTTGGATATTTATAATATTAATTATTTTAATATTTCATTATTTAGGTTATTACTGTATCACCATTGTGTCATAAATAACTTAAATTATTTAATGTCTAAAAATTATAAATAAAACACAATTAGTTTGGGAATCTTTTTATCTTTTTAATGAATATTTATAGTCTAATTTATCTTATGTACAACCCTATATTAAAAATTATTTAGTAATTAAACTTTGATTTTAACTATTATAACCCTTCATTAAATAAATTAATAATAAATGTCCTAATCTAATCCAAGTCGACCTAAATGGTCATATTTTATTTCTAAGGTTGGTTTTGGTCGAATTAAACTTATACAATAGAATTAGGACATGTTTTAGGGTAATAATAATATCATTTTACCCTTAATTACCCTATTTACTTTTAACTGTGGTAAATAAAAGTAAAAAGTTACTACTCACCAAAAATTATTTTAATATCATTAAACCACATTTTAGTCCTCGATATTAATCGTGTCTCTCAGATTTTTAAAATTCCACTCACCGGAGTGGTAAAATTATGTTTTATCTGAATTTCCAAATTCTCCTAGGAGGCGGGTAAAAGACGGTGAAAAGTTCAATAAAATTTTTATATATATAAAATTATTATAAAATGACTCCAATAAATTGCATTGATCTTATATAGGTATTATGAATCAATTTTGACCTAAAAAAAATTAAATAAAATAAATAATTATTTAAATAAAAAGTCGCTTTTTAAATAGTAACCCAATGTTTTCACTATTCATCAAAAATTTAATGTTTTTAGAAAAATACCAAAAATTCACCCTATGCTAATTTCGATATTCCGAATCCAAAAATGATTTCCATTTTGAAAAATAAAATTTCAAAAAGTGGGTATTAATATTCCTAGCGGCTAGTTTAAAATAATATTATAATAATATCTCGTTTAGTGAAACATGGTATTACGTACTACACACGCTATCATGGAAGGTCACTATTCTGTTTAATGCATGACAAGTTAGGGATGCGTGTAGTAAAAGATCCTTTTGGTGTAGCATACAAAAAAATACTTCAATGAAATTAAAAAGAATATTTTTTCATAAAATATCGAGTTGTTACAGAAGGGGCTTGAGAGGTGTGAAGAATAAGTACGAATTAAGGGATTTTTATATGGGGGTGGGGCCCTTTAGGAAAGTGTGAAAATTTTATTTAATTATATAGTTACATTTAGTTTTTATAGGTCCAAAAATAAATAATGTTGAAGATAAGATGACTCTTTGTCTAAATAAAATCATCTAATAAGAACTGGACATGTTTTGGATTTTGTTTTCAAATTTATAATCTGATTTATTTATATGTTTTATTAATGAGGTAAATAAAACATCATTATTATGTAATAAATTATATAAATTATATGATGTATAAAAACTATAAAAAATATCATGATGTTAGAAATATATTTATCTTTCCAATGAAATTATTTTAGTTCAAATGATATCCTATATAACCCCATGTAAAAATTTATTTTTTAAAATATGTTGGTTTGTGTCATTTTTATCATTACATTAAGTTAATTAATCTAATGTGTCATTATCACTCCCAAATGACTCATTGGGGTCCAAAAATCTCCACAAAGATCCCCATGGTTGTAAATGACTCATTAAATTAGGTTAGGACAATTATTAATGTAAATGTGAATTATTATAATATTATTTTAACTTGATTTATCCTATTAACCTTTGAAAGCTGTAAATTAAAGTCAAAAGATACTATTATCCAAAAATTATTTTGATCTTATTGAAAAAAAATTAATTACTAATAACAACCATGTCTGTAGTATTTTCTAAATTCAATTCAGTGAAGTGGTAAACTTTTATTTAAATGAAAAAGTCATTTTTTAAATACTACTAAGTTGTTTTACTATTCATCAAAAAATGAGATTTTTTATAAAAATACAAAAATTATGCCTATGATATATTTGATATTAAAAATTAAAAATTTATATCTATTTTACCAAATTCAATAAATAAAATTTTTATTAATTAACTTAATATTAATTCCTGTTACCAAATCAAATAACATGTTTTGAAGAAACAATAACTATCTATAGATTTATACTTGTTTATGACCATTATCAAAGTGAAATTAATTACAATGTCAAAAATTGGATTAAATGGTACAAATTTATTATAATTTCACTATAAAACCAATTAATAAGATAATATAACCATATAAATAAAATATATTACAAGGCATTTTTGAATTAAAATATAGTATTCTTCACTATTCATTATAAAATGAACTTTTTCAGAAAAATACCAAAAATTTATCCAAAGTAACTTTTGATATCTCGAATCTAAAGTAGAGTTTTATTTTGTAAAATAGATTATATAAAAATGATTAAAACTAGATTTATAGAGGGTTCTCCATTGAAAGTTGGTAAATCGACCGTTTAAAGTAAATTATGCTTAAAATTATATTCATTCACATTTAAAGCCTCAAAAATTTATTTAAATAACATGTATACTCATATTATATCTATTTTTGTTCATTTACACCAATATAATGACTTGGAGTTTAATAAAATTTAAAATAAAAATATTATATTATTAGTGTGCAATGAAAAATTTCAAAGAAACTAGTTGTTGCGTATCAGGTACTCCATCAAATATAGAAACCCTATTAAAGTAAAATTAATATTTAATTCACCAAATATTAAATAAAAAGTGATTGTGTTATTTTATTTTTTACCCGGGATGTTACATCATTCCACCCTTTTATAAATTGATTCCTCACTATTTTATTCATTTATCAAATAAGTGGCGGTATTAATACCTCATAGAACTTTCAGATTCCCACATTTCCACTCAAACCGTTTGGTTTTTCCACAAAACTTTTACCTTGGGAATTTCCTTTTTCCACAATAGTTTCTCTCTACTGTCTAGAATCGGGACTGGTTGTTCCTCACAAGTTAGATTCCCTTCCAAATGGACTACCTCAACACTGAAAACATGAGATGGACCTAGAATATACTTTCTCAACATTGATACATGAAAAACATTGTGAACGTGGGATATAATGAATGTAAACCCACGTTTTACACAACTGATCCAATTTTCACCAGGATTTCATAAGGTCCAATGAACCTAGGACACATATTTCCCTTCATACCAAAATGAATCACATGTTTTCATGGAGAAACATTGATAATTACATCATCACATACCTCAAAAGATAGACCCTTCCTCTGGTTATCCACATAAATTTTCTACCTGCTCTAAGATGTTCTCATGTTCTTCTGAATCAACCGAACCTTTTCTGCCATCTCTTCCACCAATTCTGGTCCCATAAGCTTCCTTTCAACTACACCATCCTAAAAAATGGAGTTCGACAACGCTTTCCATAAAATGAATTAAATGAAGCCTTATGTATACTAGATTGAAAACTGTTACTATAAGAAAATTCAACCAAAGAATTTTTTGTTCCCAACTTCCCTAGTAATCCAGTGAACATGCATGTTGCATATCCTCTATAGTCTGAAGTTTTCGTTCTGACAGTCCATCTGATTACAGATGAAAATATGTACTAAATTTTATTTCACTACACAACTACTTCTGAAGCCCATTCAAAAAGATAAATGTAAACATGGGATCACGATCATATACAATGGATAATGGATCACCATATAACCTGACATTATCTTTAACATACAACTGAGAAAGTTGATCTAGAGACAACGTATCTCGAATAGGAAAAAAATGAGCATATTTAGTAAACCGATTAACAATAACCCAAATTGCATTATTACATCGAGATGTCTTTTGTAATCTGACAACAATGTCCATTGGTATGGTTTCCCATTTCCACTCTAGCACTGGTAAAGAATGAAGCATCCCTTTTGGTAACTGCTGCTCTTCTTTATCCTACTGAAAAGTCAATCACTTCATAGAAAAATCCGCATTATCTCTTTTAATTCCATCCCACTAGTAGTACTCTCGATGATCTCTGCACATCTTAGTACTACGAGGATAAACTAAAGATGGAGGACTTCGAGCTTCACCTAACAACTCATTCTTCAACTATGTATCACAAGGAACATAAAATCTCCTTCCAAACCTCAAAACACAAACATTAACAATGTTAAAATTATGCAACATACCCTTCTGAAACAACTATTGTTTTTTCAACAAATTACTCTCTTCTTTCTGAACATGCTTTATTCTGTCTGATAGAGATGATTTCACAGACACCTGAATCAAAATAAGCAAATTTATTGCACAAAAAACTTCCATGCCAAATTTCTTCAAATCAAAATTGAATGGATCTTGTTCCAAACATATCATGGCTAATTAAGGCTTACGTTTTCAACTCGAAGCATCGCCCACTTTATTTTCCATTCCTTGATGTTAATGAATCGTACAGTCTTAATACTTGATTAATTCCAACCATCTCCTATGTCTCAGGATCAATTATTTTGTGTGAATATATACTTTAGAATTTTATGGTTAGTATATATTTCACATTTTATTCCATACAAATGATGACTCCAAATTTTTGATGAAAAAAAAGCATATAATTCCATATCATGTGTAGAGAAATTTATCTCATGAGGTTTCAACTAATGTGAGGCATAAGCATTTACCTGATCATTATATATAAGGGAACAACCAAGTCCTTTAAACGAATCCTCAATATAAATAATAAACACACCATGTCTATAAATTAGTGCAAAAACTGGAGCATTCACCAATCATATTTTTAATTCCACAAAAATATCATCACAATATTTTGGCTAAATGAACTTAACACCTTTTCGGGATAAATTAGTCAATGGGATAGATAAATGTGGAAAATTCTCAACAAAACTCTGATAATAACCTGCTAAACCAAGAAAAAAAACAGATCGTAGTTATATTTTGGGGGTCTTGTCCATTCATCAACAACATTTATTTTAGTAGGATAAAAAATAATGACATTTTTTGAAACAATCTGACCAAGGGAAGTAATTTATTGTAACCAAAACTCACACTAGTTGAATTTCCCTAACTGTTTCTTTTCATGTAATGTTTGAAATTCAACCCTTAAATGAATTTCATGTTCGTCTTTAAATTTTGAATAAACCAAAATATCATCATTGAACACAACCATAGAATAATCCAAGAATTGACAAGAAACTTATATTCATAAGATCCTTGAATATAGTAGGTGAATGGGATGAACCAAAAGGCATAACGACAAATTCATAAAGGACACATATTATACAGAATGTGGTTGTTGGAATGTCTACCTATTTTACATTCCAAAGATGGTTCACCAACCTCAAATATATCTTTGAAAAAAAATGAGCTCCTTGGAGTTGATCAAACAAATCATTGATATGAGGCAAATGATACTTATTATTAACTGTTATGTTATTCAATTATCTGTAATAAATGAAAAGTCTCAATAAACCATAATTCTTGTTAAAAAATAAGATATGATCCCCCCATGGTGATGTTCTAGTTCAAATGAAATATTTATTTAATAACACCTGCAATTGCTTCTTTAACTCTAAATGTTAAATTTGAGCGATTCGATAAAGGGGTTTTGAAATAGGCTTATCATTATGAACTAAGTCTATAATAATTCAACTTCCTGATTAGGTATAATAGCAGGAAACTGATTAGGAAAAACATAAAGATACTCATTTACCACTAGCACATCATTTACTAGAACAATTCCTTTTTTAGCAATAATTTTTTCAAAGTAACATCCATTTCCATCTTTTACTAGTTTCTCTACTTCCTAATTTATTATCAAACGTAAGGGATCATTCCTGTTTACAAAATAAAAAAAATTCTGAAAAGAAACCTCTTTAGCACTGCAGTCAATCTTATCATGATATACATACCGCCAATCCATGCCCAAAATAATATCATACTCCCCATGAGGAAAAACAATAAGGTTTGCAGGTAGACTCTTTCCGCACACAAAGACTATATGGTTCTTACAATTTCTTTTTGTCTTAGCATTCCCTCTAGGTTTCATTAACATAAGTTCAGGATTCATATCTTGAGTTGGAATTCCAAATTTACTAGAAAACTTCTATAAAAAGAAAGAATGTGTAGACCCTAAATCAAACAACACATTGGCATAATCTGAACACACAAATAGTTTACCTGATACCTCTTCATTTGACGACCCAACATCTCCTGATGTAGTTGCAAAAGATTTAACCAACACTTTATGCTTGTAGTCTTGTTTCATTACCTAAGTTGTGTTCTTCAATTGACACTCATTTTCATAATGACCTATTTCATTGGAAATAAAACATCTTACCACTGGCATTTCATTGCCTACTTGATCTTATTCCATACAGCTACATGCAATATAACCAGACATACCACACCAGAAGCACTTCCAAAAGTTTGATAAACATTCTCCAAAATGCATTTTACCTCACTTATCAGAAGATGGATATTTAGTTTTCTTACCTTCATGCTTCTTTGATGAATTTTTTCCCTTTGCCTACCAACTAGGCCTCTTATTCTGTTGTTTTTCAAAGAACACCTCATCGTTGAAAAACTCCATTTTCCCCTTCTCCGCACATAGAACAAGATTTTCATAACATTTGATCTCACGATAGGATACGTCTATTCAATATTGCTTCTTTAGTCCTGATTAAAATATATGTATCTTACTATCAAGATCTCGGATGAAATTTGCAGCATACCTTTACAATCGAGTGAACTTTCCTTTTTAAAAATCCACTGAGTCATCTTCCTGCCTCAATTCCAAGAAATGTTATTCCATCCCAAGTCTAACCACATTATAAATTTTTTTTCGAGGAACATACCTTTGAATTCAACCCAAACGAGAGCATCAATCTTCTCACTATCCATGATATTTTTCACCATAGAACACCACTGAGAAGCTTCACCTTCAACATGGTAAATAGAGAGACTATCCTTTTGATGTTATTAACAACCCATGACATCGAAAATTTTCTCTAGTGATTTAATCTACCATTCTCCTAGCACATGGTCAGATGATCCTCTGAATGATGGTTGATGTTGCCTCATATTATTCTCCACTACTGACATGTTCCTCTATGGTTGATCTAGCTGATCTTGTTCATGGATACCACCACCATTTATAGCCTCAGTCTACAATGACATCCATGAAACAAACTCTTCAGTTCCGATTTGGACCATATCGGGCTTCAGATATGGAAGGTTGTGTTCCTCTTAATGTCCTCCCAAAATAGATGCCATGTTTCCTGTTCGAAAAACATGCTGGACATAGAAATAATATTGGGGAAGCAACATGGGAATCTTTAAATTCTATATCATTTCAATAATAATTTAAATTGAAATAATTTATGGATATTAATTTAACTATATTCTCACTCCTGAAGTTCTCTAAAACGACCTATGATACCAACTATAAGAACATGGCCATAAACATTTACATAATCTTGAATTAAATAAATAATTAACTTTGATTTCCTTTTTAGGATTACAGATTTAAAGAATTAGGCCATAACATATACATGACGACTTGAATAATACTTGTTTACATATCTACTTAGTTTTCATTTTTTGACAAAATAATAATTCTTTAAAAATAAGAGTTATATATAGTTCCATGTTTTAGACAACATTTCCTTTCCTTGATCCCATCCTTGACCCTATTCCACATTATGTCCTGTGGAAAACATTTCAAAAACATGTGATGATCATAAAAAGATCAATAAGTGATACAGAAAGAAGGAAAAAAATTAGTTTTTCAAAACAACAAGTAATCCATTAATACTTTATCATAAGTAATAAATTTTACCTTTATGAAGTAATAAATACTCTTCAATGAATAAAAGATCATTTCCTACCGTTTTATAACAAAATTATTAACATAAAACCCATATAAATAACAAATTACATATAAAGGTAAATTGGGACATAATCATTCTTAAGTGGAATAACTATACGGTCGACATCCAAACATATCACTAAATGGAATAGACATATGGCGGTCATCAATTACTAATGAATTGGAGGTTATAATGTAACCACCCATCCTATTTTTTCATGACAGAACCCATCATTTGGTTTATCACATAACCACCTGTAAAATGTACAAGTATGATTATAAAATCATAACACATAAAATATTGCAAATATAAACATTTCACTAATAACATTTAACTTTAAGTCACAAGAAATCCTTTCAATATATTGAAAGGATCAATCAATTTAAAAAACAATTTCAGTACCAAAAGACATGGAATGGATATTTGGTATTTTTTTTCCTTAAAAAACATTAAACCTTGTTAAGGATTCCAAAGATCTAATAATACCCACAGCGGCAGAAAGGTCATTGTCACCGCTTACGTTAGAAAAACATTTTCATTGTCATTTATTAAAACGATTCATAAATAAATATTCCCATTGAAATTAAAATTAAAAGGGTTTTATAATCCTTTTTAAATAAGAAGGTATATATTATTGAAATATGCCTCAATGAATGGAGATTGTGACGAAGTCCCTAACATCGTGTGCGGTAGGACCCGTCTGTTCTTTGATTTTCTGAATAAGAAACTAAAGGTAATTTCAAATTCCATATAAACCATCTTCAAGCTCATTATTGAAGGACCCCGGGACACCCTGAGAGGGGAGGGGTGAATCAGGGTGACCACTTTTTCTTTTAATTTGTTGGATCTTGTTCCCACGTTGGTAGGAACTTGTTGAACCTGTATGATGATTACGATCAAAAAGAAAACATTCACATGCACAGAGAAGACACAATAATTTTTACTTGGTTCACCACTAAGGGCTACGTCCAAGGAGCATACGCCGACAGGTTGCCGGTCGTACCTAAATCCACTATGCTTCACTAGTTGCGGATACAAAAGTTCGGGTACAGACACTCTGTCCCAGGCTCACTGCCTTTACAATAGTTCAGGGATAACTCACTGCGTCCCTCGGGTCACTCCCGTTGACTCCCCCTGGCTCACTGCCGTTGGTGAAGTCCCACTCAGTTTATAGACGTGTAGGTCTCTTCTTCATTTGCATAAGAGTGCATCCTTTGTTGAATTTAGATGCTCTATTGAAGTCTGATTCTCACCAGAAGAAGAATATCACTTTTCCTCGAATGAACCGAGTAGTTTCTCGGCTTTCGTGCAGATCCAGCAAGGCAGGCGTGCTTCAATAGTGTCTAGGTCTCCTTTTCAAGCTCGGCGCGCAAGTCTCCCGGCGGCGCGCAAGTCTCAGGCGCGCAAGACTAAACTGGCGCGCAAGTGTCACTGAAGCACCTGCGCGACACTGCCTTCTTGAACTAAATACTTGCGCGATCCACTTCCTTTCTCTTCCAAACTGCCTTGGGAGAACAGCCAAACACCGGCGCGCAAAATCTACTTGCGCGACAAAACAACCACCTGCGCGACTCAACCACCTGCGCGACGAGAGCTCGAACAATCTCTCGGCCTTGAACTCCGTGGGAAATGAGGAGGGGTGGTCCAGTATTTATAGGCAAACTGGACCCCCTGCGCGGCGGCGCGCAAGTCCCTCGACGGCGCGCAAGTCCTGTCTCCAGATCCTCTGTCGCGCAAGTTACTTGCGCGACCCGACCAACACTTGCGCGACCTTCTTTCCTTAGCCAAATTGTGATGTTCTGATCCTCAAAAACATATGGCGCGCAAGTCTTTCATCCTCCAAGAGCTCGGCGCGCAAGTATCTTTGCCAAAAACACTTTACTTTATGATCACTTTGTTGGTACACACCCTAAACTTCCACTGAGGATTGACAACAAACACAAACCATACACCAAATCATGCTTTGAAGAACCTGGTTCCAACAATCTCCCCCTTTGGGTTTGTTGGAAATCAGAATAAATTCAATAGATCTCCAACCATGAGCAAATCCAAAACACAAGAATCAACTCAGCTAACACTCTAAGTCTACGTGAGCAATGCTCGGTGTAGAAAACAATAGAGAAAGCTTGAATTGGGTCTTAGTGTGTTGAAATCGTACACGAAATTCTCCATCCCGATGTTATCCTTATTAAACTTCTCATCACAAGCTTACACTTCTCATCACAGAAGAATTTCTTTCCTTGAATTTATTCCTTTCTCCCCCATTGACAATAAAACCAAAGACCGAAAAGTTTGTTCAACGTTAAACTCAAGCCATACTCCCCCTGGATAGTATCTCCCCCATAACCCTGCATCACAGCCATAAACAGATAAAAACAGTTAAAACAAACGGGGAGAGGGGACTTCCGGAGCCTCCTTATGCAGTAGGAGGTGGTCGAACACCGAGGTTCAACCGATGCTTCTCGAACACAGCCGCAGACAATGGCTTGGTTAGGATATCAGCCACTTGCTCATTAGTTCCAACATGATCCATTTTAATCATGCCTTGTTCAACCTTTTCTTTGATAAAATTATACCGTATTTCAATATGTTTTGTACGATAATGCTGAACCGGATTCTTCGTAGGATCAATTGCACTTTTGTTATCACAATAAATCACCATTGGTTGCTGCACCTTATCACCAATATCTGTTAGCTGCTGCTTCATCCAAAGAAGTTGAGTGCATGCTTTTGTGGCGGAGATATATTCAGCTTCTACAGTACTAAGAGAAGTACTTTCTTGCTTCTTGCTCAACCAGCCAACACATTTATGCCCAATATAGAAAGCTCCACCACTAGTGGACTTTTTGTCTACTACATCCCCAGCCCAGTCAGCATCAGAAAACGCTGATAATTCATTGTCCCTGCCTGCAGCAAAAAATAACCCGAAGTTATGTGTGCCTTGAATATACCTCATGATTCTTTTTACTGCTGACATATGTTCCTCCTTTGGATTACTCTGGAAGCGGGCCGCAAGGCATGTTGCAAAGACAATATCTGGCCTTGTCGCTGTCAGATACAGTAGGCTTCCAATGATCCTCCTGTACATGGTGGGATCAACAGAGTTCCCATCCTCATGCTTTCCAAGTTTAGTTCCAACAGGAATCAGAGTTGACATTGGTTTGGAGTCTTGCATATTGAACTTCTTCAGCAACTCTCTTGCATATTTTTCCTGAGAAATGAAAGTGTATTCCTTCTTTTGAATTACTTGCAACCCCAAGAAATATGTGATCTCCCCAATCATAGACATTTCAAATTCTGATTTCATGTGGTTGGCAAATTCATCCACTGATTTCTGCCTGCTGCCACCAAAAATGATATCATCAACGTAGACAAGAACCATGAACTGATCTTTTGGAGAATTCTTCACATAGAGATTGTGATCAACTCCTCCTCTTTTGAATTCCAACTTCTTGAGATATGAATCTAGCCGTGAGTACCATGCCCGTGGGGCCTGCTTCAAACCATATAGAGCTTTCTTTAGTTTGCAGACCTTTGTTTCGTCGGTACCCAAGACAAACCCCACAGGTTGTTCAATGTAGACTTCTTCTTCGAGTACACCATTCAAGAATGCTGTCTTAACATCCATTTGATATACTTTATATCCTCTTTGGAGTGCCATGGAAAGGAAAAGCCTGATTGATTCCAGTCTAGCAACTGGAGCAAAGGTTTCTTCAACATCAATACCTTCAATCTGGGAGTATCCTTTACATACCAGTCGTGCCTTGTTTCTGATAACACTTCCATGCTCATCAAACTTATTTTTGAAAATCCATTTGGTACCAATCACATTGTGACCTTCAGGTCTCTGGACAAGATCCCATGTCTGATTCTTATCAATCTGATCTAATTCATCATTCATGGCTTTCACCCAAGATTCATCCTTTGCAGCTTCTTCGAATGAGGATGGCTCTACAACTGATAGAAATGCAGATTGCGTGGTATTCCTCATCCTTCTGGTTTGTGTGGGTGCACTCCTATCCCCAATTATGTTGAATGGATCAATCTCAGCTCTTCGATTTCTCCTGCGAGGTTCAGTAGTATTCTCTTCAGCCATAGTTTCTTCTTCAGATTCGTCTTCTGAGTCAACATCATTATGTGATTGATGAGTGTTTTGAACAACTTCCTCTATTTCTGCATTTGTAGTTTCTTCATGTCCACATTCTTCATGACTTTCTATCACATCAGCATATGACGTCTGTGATGCATTTGTGGTTTTCTCTTCAATTATCTTAACATCATTGCTTTCCACAATCCTTCCCAAACGATTGTTGAAACATTTGTAGGCTTTGCTGTTCATTGAGTAACCGAGGAAGATTCCTTCATCTGCGTTGTCACCATATTTCCCCTGATTTCCTTCTTTGTTCCTGATGAAGCACTTACTTCCAAAAACACGAAAGTATTTTAGAGAAGGCTTCCGTCCATGCCACAATTCATATGGTGTCTTCGTCTCACCCATATAAAGTCCTGTTCGATTCTGAATGTACACTGCAGCTTGAACAGCCTCTTTCCAGTAATGTCGTGGAATACGACTCTCAATCAGCATAGTTCGTGCCATGTTGTTCACCTGTCGATTCCTTCGTTCAACAACTCCATTTTGTTGTGGAGTTCTCACAGCAGCTACCTCATGTTGTATCCCATGCTTCTCCAGATAATTTTCAAATTCAATGGACGTGTATTCTCCTCCATTGTCAGATCGCAACACTTTGATTGTTCGTCCAGTATCATTCTCGGCGATTCGCCGATATGTTTTCACGCAGTCAAGGACCTGTCGTTTCCGGTGAATGACCATCACACATGCCATTCGACTGTAATCATCTATGAAAAGGACAAAGTACCTTTTTCCATGAGTTCCGGCAACATTTATTGGACCAAAAACATCTGTATGAATCAGATCAAGAAGGTGAGATGCCTTTTTCTTCTTTGGCCGATATGAACTGCAGACCAACTTCCCACGAATACAAGCATCACAGGATTTTTCACGCTCACGCTTCAGGTTGGGAATGTCCATGACAATTCTCAATTTTGATATTTTCTCCATGTCTTGTTGATTGATGTGTCCCAATCTCCGATGCCACAGATTGTTTTCTTCTTCAACAGTCATGTAACATACATTCTCTTCACTATCAACCTGATACAAGTTTCCTTCTGTTCTGCATCCCTTCATGAGAGAATTGCCAGTTTTTCCCTTGATAGTGCAGCCTTTCTGATTAAAAGTAACAACAAGTCCTGAGTCACAGAGTTGACTCACGCTGAGGAGATTATGACGTAGGCCATCTACGTAAAGGACTTCAGTCTTCTTTAGTTCTCCATTAGCTAATTTGGTACTTCCACTCCCTTTGATTTTCAGAGCCCCATCATTACCAAATCTTACTGTACCATCAACATTCTTTATGATATTTGTTAGTAGACCGGCATTACCTGTCATATGAGATGGGCAACCGCTATCTAGAATCCAGGTACTGTTGTTCTTTGTAGCTTTGAGAGCTACCTCTGCAAGGTTTGATTTCTCAATCTTCCTCCTTTCCTTCCATGAGACATTAGATTGAGTATAAAGAACTGATGGCCTTTCAACTATCTCTTCCGCAAACCCAGGTTCTTCATAGTCAAAGTCTTCTTTAAGAGGTGAGAACCTGTTTGAAAGAGAAACATCGTCTTGCTGACGAGACTTGACATGTCTGGAACTTCTGTATGAGGTGTCAATGTCCCTTCTCTGCCTGCAATTAATGGCCTTATGACCAAAGTTAGAACAATGAAAACAATATCCATAGAAATTATTTCTTCTATAAGAATTAGGATATGAAATTGTTCTACTTTGTTGAGCATCTATATCTTCTCCATTCAGATAGCTTCTTGCCTCTTCACAATAGGACATGGTATGGCCCAGATAGCCACAGAACTGACACTTCATGAGAAGAAATGTCTTCTCACTTGAATTTTTCCTTATAGCTTCTTCCTTGGGAGAATAGTAAGAATGTCTGCCATTTTTGAAAGTTTGAGGATAATTTTCAGGTCTCCTTTTAGTTTGGATTGAGGGTTCCTTTTTCAGCACTCTAGGTAACATTTCAACATGTTCAACTTTCATCTTATCTGTCTTTTGGATCTTTGCACTTCCAGCAGTTGATGACTCAGCCTCACAGCCAATTCCACTCTTTCCCATGCAAGCAGGTCTTTGATCACTCAAGACTTTTCCAACCCCATCTGAACCACACTTGGCTCTTGCAAGTAATTCTGCATCTGAGAATCTTCCGAACTGTATTTTCGTCCTCGATTATTTTGGAACTGATTCTGTATCCATTTTACTCCTCAGAGTGACTACTTCCTCCTCAAGACCCTCAACAGTCTTGGATTTTTCATCCAGTCTGGATGTGAGGTCATTGATGACCTTTGCTTGCTCTTCAATTCTCAGCTTCAGATCAACTGCATCATCATTGCATTCAATTATTTTAGACTGTACCTTCACAAATTCTTCCAGTCGTTCAATTTCAGCTTCAAGTTGATCAACATATTCAATTGATTCTTCTACAATTGATTTCCACTTATTGCAGCTCTTACATTTAATCTTAAGCTTACTAACTGCATCCTTAAGTTGCACCTCAGGATCTACACAAGTTCTCAGTTGTTTTTCACCATCAATATCTTCTGACTTTTCAACAGTGGCCATCATAGAAGCATGGTTCCCAGTTTTGAATTCTGGTTCTTCTTCATCACAGAATTCATTGTCATCTTCTTCCTCTTCACAGACAAAACTCTTTCTTTGCATTTTCTTACCAGATTTGAAGTCTCCCTTTTTGAAGAACCTTCTTTGAGGCTTCTTGAAGTTTTCATCTTCACTGTCATCATCATTGATATTCTTCAAGCACTGAGAGGCAATATGCCCAACTTTTCCACAACGGAAGCATGCGAGAGGTAACTTCCCTTTGAATTTCCCTTTCCCCTTCTGGAACTTCTTTGCAATGAGAGAAAGAATTTCTTTCTCTTCGTCATCATCACCGCTACTATCCTTTGAGATTTTCAATTTATCCATGGCCTTGAATGCCATTTCCTTGCTCACCCGAGTCATAGCATCTTCTGGTTTGACTCTCATTTCATATGCTACCAAACTGCTCAGTAAGTCATCAAGAGAAAGTTTGGAAAGATCTCTTTCCTCAAGAGCTGACACCTTCGCATTATACAGAGGTGGAAGTCTTCTTAATATTTTCTTTACAATATCAATATCTTTGATTTCTTCGCCTAGACCCCGAATTGCTCCAACCACTTCAGTAATTCGATTGAAGAAAGAGTCTGCATTCTCGTCTGGATGCATCTTCAGATCATCAAACCGATTGTGTAGCACTTGTAGTTTCGCCTCCTTCACTTTGCTATCACCTTCATAAATATTCTAAAGTTTATCCCACATAGATTTTGCTGAGGTGCAATTCATCACCTTCAGGTAAATCTGATCAGAAAGGGCAGCAGTGAGAGCATTCTGTGCTTTGGCATCGGCATCAAGAAGTTTCCTGTCTGTTTCAGTCATAGCCATACCTGTTGGATCAGTGACATGTATTCCTTGCACAGTAGAAAAAAGAACTTCCATTCCAAGAGATCTTAGATGAGATCTCATTCTGTTCTTCCAGATCTGGAAATTGCTTCCATCGAAGTGAGGGACTCCCCTGACATTGATCGCGTTTTCCATGACGAAGAAGGTCAGATTCAACGCCAGCAACCTCCCTCTGATACCACTTGAAGGACCCCGGGACACCCTGAGAGGGGAGGGGTGAATCAGGGTGACCACTTTTTCTTTTAATTTGTTGGATCTTGTTCCCACGTTGGTAGGAACTTGTTGAACCTATATGATGATTACGATCAAAAAGAAAACATTCACATGCACAGAGAAGACACAGTCATTTTTACTTGGTTCACCACTAAGGGCTACGTCCAAGGAGCATACGCCGACAGGTTGCCGGTCGTACCTAAATCCACTATGCTTCACTAGCTGCGGATACAAAAGTTCGGGTACAGACACTCTGTCCCAGGCTCACTGCCTTTACAATAGTTCAGGGATAACTCACTGCGTCCCTCGGGTCACTCCCGTTGACTCCCCCTGGCTCACTGCCGTTGGTGAAGTCCCACTCAGTTTATAGACGTGTAGGTCTCTTCTTCATTTGCATAAGAGTGCATCCTTTGTTGAATGTAGATGCTCTATTGAAGTCCGATTCTCACCAGAAGAAGAATATCACTTTTCCTCGAATGAACCGAGTAGTTTCTCGGCTTTCGTGCAGCTCCAGCAAGGCAGGCGTGCTTCAATAGTGTCTAGGTCTCCTTTTCAAGCTCGGCGCGCATGTCTCCCGGCGGCGCGCAAGTCTCAGGCGCGCAAGACTAAACTGGCGCGCAAGTGTCACTGAAGCACCTGCGCGACACTGCCTTCTTGAACTAAATACTTGCGCGATCCACTTCCTTTCTCTTCCAAACTGCCTTGGGAGAACAGCCAAACACCGGCGCGCAAACTCTACTTGCGCGACAAAACAACCACCTGCGCGACTCAACCACCTGCGCGACGAGAGCTCGAACAATCTCTCGGCCTTGAACTCCGTGGGAAATGAGGAGGGGTGGTCCAGTATTTATAGGCAAACTGGACCCCCTGCGCGGCGGCGCGCAAGTCCCTCGACGGCGCGCAAGTCCTGTCTCCAGATCCTCTGTCGCGCAAGTTACTTGCGCGACCCGACCAACACTTGCGCGACCTTCTTTCCTTAGCCAAATTGTGATGTTCTGATCCTCAAAAACATATGGCGCGCAAGTCTTTCATCCTCCAAGAGCTCGGCGTGCAAGTATCTTTGCCAAAAACACTTTACTTTATTTACGGATTTTCAGGCCCAAAAATTTGGCATACACTGGGAAACAGCGCCACCTTCACTACTGTTTTCTTCTTGAACGGTATGATCACTTTGTTGGTACACACCCTGAACTTCCACTGAGGATTGACAACAAACACAAACCATACACCAAATCATGCTTTGAAGAACCTGGTTCCAACAATTATTCCTTTTATATCATTTATTACCATTTTATAAACATTATTTAATATTTTATGTTAATAACGATCATTTTGTCGATATTTGGTACTTGCGTCCAAAATGAACTTATTATATTTACAAGTTTATCATGTTGTCCAAATATCATTATATACAAAGTGATATTAATGATTTAGATATCATTTATATTATAAATATTCAGTATATATATGTATTTATAGTACTACATAACTTTTGGAGATAAGAAATCAAATGCACAGTTCTTGGAGACGGTAAGCCGTACGTACGCATGAACGCTAATTTCATTTCTATTTCATACTTTAATGGAATTAAAACATAATGATACATATGTATATTATAATTCCAATATAATATAATATATAATATAATTAACAATACCCTTTATATGTCCCTCATATGGATTTAACGAGTCATATAACATTTAGGGGGTTGTAGTTTGCAATTCCTCAAATGTAATTATCATGTTTACCTATAATGGAAACTATAAAGGTATAATATAAAAGAAAAATAAAGAATCATAAATAAAAAATAATCATAATATATAATATTTAAATATAGTTTCATCTTAATGGACACCATGAGAGGTGGTAAGAGATAATCGAACAATCATCGTTTCGTGAGGTGTTAGTTTTCCATTTACAGAAATAGTATGTTCTTCAACCATTAGATGGAGGTGTGTGTAAGTTTAGTTCAATTAATTCTCATAACAACATAATATATATTGAGGATACTAGTTTTTTATAATATAATGGAATAAAAATATTTTATGGGTTGGAGAAGTAAAATAAAATAAATGAAGTTAAGAGAAATCATTACCATTAATTTGGGTAACTCCCTTTTGTTGGAACCAAAAGGACATCTAAAAATGCCTCCAACCTAAGGTAAGACTTCTAGGAGGAGTATAAAGATCTTGAGAGATTATTTGTTTAGGGGATGGACGTGAAAAGTTATTAGAGAGGTGTGAGGAATGAGTAACATGTGGGGGATTTTTATATGGGGCCTGGGGGGGCTCTTTAGAAATGTGTGAATATATTATTTTTTTATATAATGATATTCAGTTTCTATAGGTTCAAAACTAATTAAATCCGAACATAAGATAACTAATTGTAGTAATATAATCATCCAATAATAATTGGAATGGTTTTGGATATTGTTTTAATATTTATAATCTTATTTATTTAAATCTTTTAGTAATGAGGTAAATACTGCATCTTTATTATGTCATAAATAATTTATTTTATATGATGTCTAAAAATTAAATAATAATACCATGATGTAGAAAATATTCTTATATTTACAATTAATATATATAGTCTAAATTATAGCTATTATAACCCCTTGTAAAAAAATTTTATGAAAAGATATTTATTTGTTTCATTTTCATCATTACATTAAGTTAATTAATCTAAAGTGTCATTATCACTACCATGTGGCTCAATGGGGTCCCATAATCGACCCAAATATTCCCATGGTCGTAAATTATTCACCCAATATGGTTAATACAAGTGTTAAGATAAATTGTTATTATTTTTATATTCTTTTTACCTTGATTTACCCAATTTACCTTTAACCGTGGTAAATAAAAGATAAAAGTTACTATTAATCAAAAATTATTTTCATCTTTATGATCCACAGTTAACTTACTAATAATAACCATGTATGTTGGATTTTCATAATTTAATTCACAGAAGTGGTAGAATTTCATTTCAATGAAAATTTCAGTTTTTTAACTACTACTATGTGGTTTCACTATTCCTAAAAAATTAATTTTTTTTAAAAAATAAAAAATATTCAGATGAAGCTTTATTTGATATTCTGAATTATAAAATGATGTATATTTTACCAAATTCACATTAGAGTAGTTTCAATAAATTAATTTCATATTAATTCATGATATCAAATCAAATTGATTGTTTTTATGAAATAATAACTATCAAAATATTGATACTGGTTTAGGTACAATTTCAAAGTGAAATTAATTATAATGAACAAGATTGTATTTAATGGTAAAAATATATTATAATTTAGCATTTAACCCAATGAAAAAGATAATATAACCATATAAAAAAATTATGTTAAAAGGTACTTTTGAATTTAATTACAACATTTTCACTATTCATTAAAAATGAACATTATCAAAAAAATACCAAAAATTAACCCAAAATAAAATTAGATTCATGCACATTTTATGCCCTTAAATTTTTTTTAAAAAACATGTATAATAATATAATATTTATTTTTGTTCATTCCTGCATATATAATGACTAGGAGTTAAGTTAAATTTAAAATAATAATATTATATTATTTGTGTGCAATGTAAGATCTCAAATGAACCTGTTGTTGCGTATCAGGTACGTCATCAAAAATATAAACCCATTTAAAGTAAAATTATTATTTAATTCACCATAAATTAATAAAATAGTGAATTTATTACTTCTTTATTTACCCGGGATGTTACAAAATAATTTTGGGATAATTTTTGGGAAAGGATATCGATTGGGCCAAAATTAGTATAAAATGTGGCAGAAAAAGATCATATGGTTCAGAAACACATGATGATATCTCAAATAAGGATGAAAAGTTATGAAGATAATAATAGGAAAGTTACATATTTTGAGTTAGGTGATCATGTTTTCCATAAAATATCTCTTTGTAAATGAGTTATGCTTTTGGGTAAAAATTGAAATATAAGTCCAGGGTTCATTGGACCATACGAAATCCTTGAGAAAGTTGGACCAGTCACCTACAATATTAATTTTTCTCTATGTTTATCCTAGTTTCTCAATGTATTTATACATTAGAGGTTGAGAAAGTATATGCATGATTTAGCTCATCTTTTGATCCCTGCTGTAGTTTAGGTGGAAGTGAACATTTCTTATGTAGAGAGACCTATTTAAATTCATGATCATAGAGATAATGTATTTTGGAATATGGTAATCTACCTGGGAATGGTTTTTTAGATAAATTCCATGTTTGTAGAACCAACATTAATATATGAAAAAGATATCAGGTAAAGGTACCCTCACTTGTTTAGTAAATAAATAAAAATTCAGAGGAAATAATTTCTAGAAGGTTCAGAGAATGTATCATCCCAAGGTATTATAAATAATTTTAATTAAATTCCAGAAAAAAATTGTCTATACATAATGAAAGATTGGTTTAATGGGATAGTTATAAACTAGATGTTCAACAAATTGTGACCGCTTCTTTGTGTTGAATTGTATATTGTTTTTGTGGTATCCCTGTGAATGATTCAGGGATGTCATGTATAGTTTATATCCTAAATCTCAGAAAATATAAACATAAAAAGATATTCAATATGATATAATATATATGATCCTATAAATATATATAATATTTAATGTATTATGGATGGGTCCTTATAGATGGTGTTGGAAGTAGCATGTACACTGTGGGAAAAGAAAAATCCTGGTTATAGCATGTGAGGGGATGATAGATGCATATTTAAGAGGACAAAAGTATATGGAGGTGACAACAGAAGATGGGTCCAATGAGGGATGAGGTTGGACAATGGTATCTGCTAAATTATTTTACCGCTTCACCCAATTTGTGGAAATAATTTTTTGAAACTGTTACTACTTGGAAATAAAAATATCAAAGACTTATTAAAATAAAATTCAAAATAGAAAAAAAGTGGTAAAAATTAAAATTAAAATTATAATAATTAATTATTAATAAAAATAAATAAATACATTAAATTATTTAATATATAACCAAGATATTAAAAAATAAAACATTTACTGTAATAAGATACAATTCTTAAAAAATAAACAATTATAAACAATAAGAAATTTAATGAATCCAAGAACATAAAGAAATTAATGAAATAAATAAACAATTAATTATAAAATATAAAATCACATTGTATAATTACAAATAATTGTTAAGAAAAAAACGAAATAATTAAAGAATAAAAATAACGGGAGAAATCATTGAAACCAAAACAAAATAATAATAAAATTAATGTTAAAAAATAGTAAATAAATTATTTTCAAATTTATCAAAATTCCTATAAAAAATAAAATATATATTTTCAATAAAATAATTTTCTATGAAATAATAAAAAAAGAAATCAACTAATAATTTTTTTAAAATGCATTATTTTAAAAATAAAAAAGAAATTAATTATAAAAAATGATTTGGTAATGTGTGTTAAATAACATATCAAACATCAAAACATTTAAATATTTTCATATCCTCAAACAATTAAGTACTTTATGTATTTTTGAAACTTACACAATATTTTTCACTCTTAGTTAAAACTAAGTATATCTAGATTTTTTATTAACAGAGGAAACAAAATATAAGGTGGTTCATTCTTTTAAAAAATTATGATATGAGATCATTCCAAAATTAAAATATACAATCCAAATCAGGGGAACACCAACTCATTAGCTATTTATGATTTCATGATTCTTATATTAGTCCTCCAAAATCTATAATTCAATTAAAATTTATGTTCCAACAATAAGTGTTATGATAGAAGAAATACAAGTGGTTATAAAATATTTAAAAAGGTACATTACATTTTTTACATTCACATACGATACATTAAATAAAATTTCATAAAATTTCAACCTATTTATTAATGGAACAAACATGGTTTTCAGTCATGTTAATTTCCCCCATATTCATTTGGATTCAAACCCCCTTCACATCAATGACCTCATTTTTGAATACTAGGAACATTAGTATTATTTCTCTTTATAGTCATACCCAACCATGTATCTGTAGAGATTTTTGAAAAATAACTTATTTGATATATATAGAGGTCTTAAACCAACACCAAATGCCTATAGTTAAATATGTTCACAGTGGGGTATAATTTTCCAAAAAATATCTAGTTTCCAATAAATTCTATGATTATAATTTAAAATTTCTCCCTTACATTATTACATTTAAAAATTTAATCATCTAGGATTATGTAAATATTTTCATTTTCATATATTCTTGATCATAATTCTTCAAATATATATCTGATTTCAGTCCCTCCCTCATTTACTAAACAAAAATATAGTAAAAAATTAATAACATTACATAGTAATTAAAAATCCATGCTCAATATTTGATTTATTAAAACCTCAATAACCAATATGTTATTTTGCATTTTGAAGGACATAATTAGGTTTAAATTGCATCCCATAACCCTTAGGATGAAAAATAATTTGGAAAAAGTTAAATATTGTTAAAGGGTTATTGGAAAATAATTATGGTGGGTTTTGATGTGCATAATATTTAAATCATAACATAGATCAGAAAAACAACTCTCTTTCAAACATAATAACATAATACTGACCACATTATTGAATCATATGGTGGGGGATATCATTTCTTACAAAAGGTGGTCAATTTAGCTTTCCATAAATTATGAAGGGGTTATAAAAATGTTCAATTTCAACCTTTCCAGTTAAAAAATTTTTTAAAAGAAAAATTAAAACCAAATGATCCCTACTTTCCACCAACAGAATATTCAACACAATTTCATCACATTTATAATTCATGCATTTTATTTTTTAAATATAAAAAACAATTTTAATTTAGTTAAAATAGAATCATGGTAGGAATTTATATATAAAAAAAGTAATAAAATAGAATGATGGGGGTCCTATATATATTTTAAAATAATGATAAAATTACATTTCAATTTTTTTGATATTGAATGTCAAAGAACTGTGTAATGGAAAAGAATCAAAATTTTTCTTCAAAATGGGAATTCCCCTAAACTGAAATCCAAATTAAATACAACAAGATATGTTATGAATTTAAATTTAAAAATTAAAACAGTACTCTCCGAAATGTATAGATTTTTCTTTTCATGTTTACCCCAAACTAATCATCCCATTATTTTCATTGAAAATATTTCATTGGACACTAAACTCATGTCACTATAGTTATAAAATCATTAAGTCTCGAATTCATGATATTAAACACAAATTAAAATTCAACCAGGTCTGAGGCATGATGTTTTGAGAATTTTATAATTAGTGTGTGGTTCACTAATTACATGAATTACTTACACGTTGAAGTCAGTACTTGATAATAAACTAAACGGCAATATCCCAAATTAAAAACAACAATAATGAAACTAAAAAATTAAATTAAATATGTTTATCTGGGGATAACCCACAATATTTGTGTTATTTTAGTGGGATACAACAGGACAACCATTCATTCTTCCCCAGTTTGATGAAGGTTTTAGATTCTTGTTTTAAAACTACAAGATGTTATTATTCCTAATAATAGAGACATCTCCTGTGTGGATAACCCCATGATAAAAACACTTCATGTACTTCTAAATGGCATTGTACCACAAGTGAGATACTAGAGGGGTAAAAATATAAGGTTAATGTCCCCATTCATCTTGTGGTTGAGAGTGCACATGCTATAAGAATTCATATCTAGTGCGACACATGCCTTCTAGTTTAGTCCAAATACATATTTCAATAATATCTATTGAAAATGTTAAACATGACATGGGAAAAATTAACACACTTACAAGAATTCATTTTCCTCTTGTGAAGATGATTAATCCTCATGACTTCCTATGAAAACATGTAGTCAAGAAAAAAAACAAAAAACCTACAAAGGTAGAATCCAAAATAGAATTAACTATATAAAAATTAGAAAATTATAAATGAAAAAACATTTCCATAATGTGAATATATACCTGAGTATGGTCAAATTTCTCATATTATAGAATAGTTGGGGTTGAAAGGACTGTGTCTGGGAAGGGAGTGACCTATGAATCATCCTCTAGCCTTTATTCAAAATAAAAACATCTAGCATAGTATACCCACTGTAATGTGATAGTATGTATGATTCTTTTTTTACCTATTGAGTCAGGAAAAAATCATTAGAAGAGTTAGACCAGATAAAATCACTAAAATAGACATTAATGAAAAAATTGATCATTTAAATGATGTCCAGCATTCTCTGGTATTACATATCCAATGTCATACTGACTCTTGAAAACATCCTCATCATGTGGATCTCAAATCTCTAGCATTTAACTCAAGGATAAATCAGATTCAATTTTGGGAAACTCTATTTATTTTAATTAAATAATAATTAAAATGTTAAAAAAATACTTATGTTCCGTAATAATGGATTTTAAAATTTATGGTCTCCATAAATCATTAAATTCATAAATATGTTCTTAAAAATCTTATTTATGTAAAATTTTGAAATATTACCTAATTAAATTACAAAATATATAAATAAAAAATATCTGAGGGTTGAGGTGGTCATAATTTTTAAAAAATAATTTGTATTTTTTTGTTTTTTGAAAGTAAAATGGAATAACAACTATTGAACAAGATACTTCCCAAGTTACAAAGACTATATTTGAACACATATTTATCGATATGGAGAACAATGATACATTTTTAATACATAAGAAACTACACAATGTCTACCTTCAGGGTCATTCTCAAGGACATCTAAATGCCCTGGACCTAGAAGCATAGAGCTTTTTTATTATTTTATTACATTTTCTTGATTACAAGGAATCAAATATAGAATAACCAATTATTTATGTAGTCAAGGAAGGAAATATTACAAATATTATACCCATAATACATTGGGAATATAATAAATACAAAACTTATATATAATAAAATGAAATAAATTACTTCCTTGAATGATTATTCAAAAATTTCTCCTTCATATACTAGGTAATAAGATATAACAAGTGTAATCATAAATTCTCAGTCGGTGTAAGAAAAGAGGAATAAATAATTTATCAGTGATAATAAATCAATATATAATTTTGATTAACTAAAAAAATATGACATTCAATTAATACAAAAGTAAATGCCAATATTGGAAGCTATGAAACTAAACACATTCTTTTTGATCAGTGAACTGAAAATGAAATTTAACCATCAGTATGTCAAAATAATCACATGGATAAATAATAAATGGAACTGAATGAGGTAAATTATTTCATAATGGAATCCATGTATAAAGTCATTGGCAAATATATAAAAAAACACCATTTACAATATGGATTAAATGTATTGATGGAAACTCATTTAATTTGGATAACTAAATAATATCCATAAAATCCATTCATTCATCAAAGAGATATATACTGTAAAAGGAGAAACATGTAATTAAAAGTCCAAATAATTACTCGCATCAATGAATCAAAATAAATAATATGTGATATCAAATAATCATATTAAATAAAGAGAACTGATTTACCAATAATTCCACATCCAATCAACGAACTTTCAAAGTGAACATTATACAAAAAAATGACATATGGTTTTGTAAGTATTAATATAAATTATATAAAAATATGGATAATAATTTAAATAACTGATAAAAAATTATTACAATAATGTTATTGTATCAATATAATGTTTAAATTTTAAAAATAAATGTGATTTAAAATTTAATTGTTAATACCATTTATCAAGATAATAATCATTAATCATTTAAAAATGCGTCACACCAATTTAAAAATTTCAACTTCTAATCCCCATGATGTAATAACATTAAATTAAACTTATAATATCTTTTTTAATGATATTAGTTATATAAAATATTAAATTTCATTATATACACCAAAAAATGTGAATTGGTGCATAATAACAAATAAGTCTCAAGAGAATATAAATTGATATGAAATCCTATTACTATAACCTTACTCTTGTTGTGGGGTATTGATCATCATCTATAGTTGTTTAAAATATGTTCATAATGTATATAAGAACCATTACCATGTTTTTAATATCTTATATTAATTTGTTATGATATTTTATTACCTTTTTTTAGTCACCCTTCGATTATTATAACTATATTGTATGTTAATTGAATAGTTTTCTAATGTATGTGTGGAAATTTAATTTTCCATTCCTATTAAATAGATAATTATTTAATCAAATATTAAATATATTCCATTATTTAATTATCATATATATTCATTACATATTCATTTATGGTTATCTATAATATTTTGAGATAATAAATAAAATGCACAGTTCATGGAGAGGGTGGTCATACGTATTCATAAATGCTACTTTCAATTATTTATTATATAAAGAGAAATAAAAATAAATGAAATAATTGTATAGTAAAATTATAGTATCATATAATTGTTATATATTTTAACTAGTATTATTAAAATATTACATTATATGTTCCATGTATGGAATTAATGAGTCATATCGCTTTGAGGGTGGTAGTCCACACATCCTCAAACTAAATTATAGTATTTACATAAGTTGGAAAAAATAAATCTATGTTCTAAATAGAAATTATAGAATCATAAATACATTTTAAATATCATATAATACATATATACCCATTTTTTTATCCTAATATTCACTATGAAATGTGTTAATAGAAAAAATGAACAAATCGTCATTTTCTGATGTGGTAATTCAACCTATAGATAAATAGTCTATCTGTTACCCATTAGATGGATGTGTGTGTAATTTTATGTATAAAACATTAAATAAAAAAAATTTAGTATATTTAAGATACATTTTTTATAATATCAATGAATAATGAGATTTTAGGGGTGTACATAAGAGATGAAACTGGAGAGCTTGAGAGAACATGTTACCTCTTTATCCGGACGGATCATCTGGTTTGTACAAAAATAATTCCATTGAAGGATTTCCATCAAGAGTGAGGCTTCACTGTATGGTGGATGTATTTTGAGAATATATATGGGGATATTTTGGGATATCCTATGTGTGTTTTTATGTTTTAGTAATGGTGATAGGTGGTATCCTTTTATAAGGGAGGTAAAGGAATTACTCCATTTTTTTGAAAATATGTTATATTTATTGACATTTTTCCTAAAAATTATTAAAATCCATAAAAACTCAATAATAGCAGGTTCACCGCCGAATTATGGAAATAAAATGGTTGTTGGATCGGTGGATAGGTCATGTGGGCCCTTAACGTAATGGTTTAGTCCTTTATTAAGATTAATGCTACCTTAATAATTTTAATATATTTTAACTACATTCACTAATATTTTAGGTTAAAAAATTGGTATTATTAGACGTAATAAATTTGACAAATTCCAAATATTTAATCCATTTTTCCAAATTCCAATCACATAATTTTTATTAATTAATTTAAAATACATCCCTCATGTCTGATGATAATAATGGGTTTTATAGTGAAAAATGTGACACAGGTCGATATGTTTCTACATTCAGTTTCAATGAGAAATTGATTCCAATAACATAATTAGGATTAATTAATGAATAATAATACTTAATTTTACTTTATAACCAATTAGATATATAGTATATCATTATAAATATATTATATGAAAAATCATTTTCAGACTAAAATTCAGTGTTTTTATCAATTCATTAATAAATGAAACATCAATGAAATATACTAGAAAATATATCAAACCTATTTTTTATTCATTTATTCAAAATAGTTTTTTTATATTTCCATATGAAATTTATAAAATTCATAATATTTCTATTTAAAATGTAATCTACATTAAAAGGTGGTAAAAATACCCTTATAAAAATAAAATATTTTGTCAATAAAATTGTGTTTTAATTTAACTTGTTCTTATAATATAAAATTAATTAATATATAAAATAATATATTTAATATAATAATACATTTATTTCAAAATAATATCACCCACTAATTTTAATTAAATTAATATATTAGGTTAAAACATCTTTTTATATTGAAAAAATGTTCTCTAAACAATTATTTCCTTTATATTCATTCTGTTATTATACTATTTTATAAATAATTTGTAAATGATTATTTATTTGTGTTAACTAAATATTTCCATTATTTAGTTAATAATAATCATAACGACTATTTTACATACTATTATGTCAAATAATAATATTTTAATGATATGTTGTTGATCTTGGAAACTCACACTTATATCGAATAAAACCAATTAAAGAAGGTTGATCTTGTGTCAAATAAAAAACAACTCAATGTTGAATGATTTTATAAATATAAAATATATTTTATCTACTTAAAATATTAAAAATATTTTAAATTATCATTTTTCTATATCCCCTTTCTATTTCGGCATAGTGTATCATTTACACTATTGAATATTTGGATCTTACTTTATAATTTTTGGGTGTTACATTCTCCTCCACATAAATAATTTGGGTCCATGAAATTTAAGCATGATATAGGTGAAAGGGTTATTTAAAATAATATATTGACAAAAGAAAGACATTATAGAATTATGAATAACCCATATTCATAATAATTGAGAAAGGAATGTACAATAGTAACATTACTAGGATCCCTAGTATGATAATATAGATGGGAAATAGAAACATTGATACATAGGAAAAGTATAACATTAATGTTCTTATCTATAGTGATACATAACATGGATATGATAAAGTTAATAAATAGAACTAACTGAATTCATGGTGATCAATGGTCAATTTGATTCATCAGAAATGTAGGTATTAGGACAACTTTTTTAGTGTTAAGAACAATTTTTCTGGATATTGGTAATTCATTCACTCTATAAGAATATAATTAAATATACATACAAGGAACATTACTATAAATACAATATTATCTTATTTTCTTTCCTATTTCTATTTCAACATCATCTCATAATACGATATTCATTTCATAGGGGTGTAATATATCAATATCAAATAAAATATTCAACGTTAAACATAAATCATTTCATAAATTGTTACCCTTTCCAAAATATTATGATACAACACATTAAATATATACCCATTTAATTTCCAAAATGTACTTATCATTATACATTAATCAATATGATGTATGTCAAAATTTCCGCATTCCAAATAAGTGAAGAACATCACCATTTATCCTTTTTAAATATTACATTAACTCGAATCACAAAAAACAACATTAAAAAATGCATTTATTCCTTATTACACAAGTAATACATAGGTTATTGGATATATTCCTTTAATACATAATAGTTGTAATCCCCAAAAATGATATCATATACCACATGCCAAAATTTCATTTTTCAGTCACAAGAAATTCACCTCATTTCTGAATTAATCATTTCATTATACTTATTTCAATATTTGGAACATATTAAGGGATTTATTTCCATAAATACAATGTTTTTGAAAAATCGTAACATTCTACTTAATATCATTTCATAGTATCATTCAACATTTTATTCTCAAATCCTTAATGAAAATGTACTTCCGTACAATCCTTACATATTTCATAAATTATATGATGAGAACATAATAAAAAGAATACTCTTAAAAAATATTTCATAGATCCCAATATAGATACACATTAATAATTTCACTTTGGATGTTTCAATATCATAATCTTATCTTTAATCTCTTGGATTCATTATAGGTTTTTTCTCTTGAATTTTGTGGCATTTAATTTTATAGTGTCCCATCTCCCTATTGTAGTAACAAAAAATATCAATCATTTTCATTATTCTCATTGCATTATTTTTCCTTGAGAACCTTTTTTATGCTATTATAACCAAAACAAAATCCTTTTAAGAAATTTCCCTAGTTTATTCTTTCCAAATTATTTACAATTTAAAATTTTCATTATTTTCCCTAAAAATATTTAGCTAATACCATTTTTAATTGTTTTCATAATATCTCTTATTATCTTGGTTTACCTTGAATATATGGGATCATGAAAATTATTTATCTATTTTTATGGAACATAAAAAAATCACTTCGTCTGATAAAAAATATATAGAAAATAGTTCCCTTTGATGATTTGTCTTAAAACATTTATCAATGTTGTCAATAATTCATATTGTGTTATGTGTATAATTCATAGTATATATGGATATTCTAGTAATGATAGGTCCATAATAAAAAAAATCTCATTTTATATTTTCATTAAGTTAAAAAACATTCCCTTAATCTCAATGAGAAGATCATGGGGGATATATTTTTCATTGAATGTTTCATGAAATGCCCTCAATTCCATATGTTCTATTTCTTATTCATCTCATGTAATATAAAACAAAGGAAAAAACTGGAGAACATCACCATAGAGAATAAATCAAATGTGTAACCTTTTATATTTCATTACATCCCATGTCTATTAATATCATATCCAAATATATAATTCATTTATTATATTCCATTAGATTAGTAGTTCCACTATATGATTGTATCATCTATCACATAAATTTGTCTTAAATAGAATATTTTCTTTACGGAATAGGTTTCTTAATTCCCAAAATTAAATTTTCTATAGATTGAATATGATTCGATAATATGTACATAACATTTTCAGTTTAACTACCATCTTTATTGAATTTATTAGTAGGGAAATATCTTCAGTTTTCATGAGTATATATACCATTCATATTTCCTAGTTTTATTTCTAAACAGTAGCATATACTAGATATTCTTTTATAATATTGATAATTGTATAACTCTAATCATGGTATAGTACATACCTAAATTTATCTATCATAATTAATAGAACCAAAAATATTTTTTAATTTGTAGAAATATTTACTCTAAAATCCTTCATAGTAGTAGGTAATGTTCATGTGAAATATTCTATGTGTATCCCACGGGATTGTCAATCCAGGTGTAATTTAAAGACCGTTTTCGGGTACTATGATTCCCTTAGTAGGCCCTGGAAAACCTTGTTGGAGTTATAACCCTGTGGTATATATGATCAAGAACCTCATCCAGTTGTAGTATCCATACGTGGATATATTTCTCGGAATACTTACATAATATCTACCTTACCAATATTCATTATTGTTCTTCAATACTTATTCTCAATGTTTATCGTAGGGTTTTAATTTTAAATCTAAAATTTCATAATCTAGTTATGAAGGTTGTTTTTAAACTTCATCTATTGCTAACTATAACACCAAATCCCTATATTCCTGGAGTCGGCACATTATCTAATTACATTAGTAGGATTACATGTAATAAAATCCAAAATGACCAATTAATTTATACGTATTGTAATGTTATTTTTCATACCTGAAAACCAATAACAATTTTAAATATTGGAAATACAAAAATGATACATAATAAAAAGAAATAAACTACCACAATGAATTATTATTCAATGATAAATACTTTATAACATAGGGAAAGAAAAAATTATAATGGTATGATGAAATACATAGTAAGGGAAAGTGTGAAGGATAATAAAAAAATCATTGGGAATAAATCAATACAACGGGGTGATTGACATAAAATAGAAGAAATTAAATAAAATGTTAAGGAATAGTCAATATTTCATGAGAATAAAATGAAACATAGTACATTTAATCAATGTATTGAAAATGAAATGTATTCACAGATATGTCGATGAAAAATCTATTAGATGATCAATGTATCTACCTATATGGGTGAAATTGTTTCTTTAGTGGCATACTTTCTTTGGAATAAGAAATACAATACGTCCAAGACATATCATAAGATTTATTAAAACAATAGATAAAAACTAATTTATTATGACAACTGAATCATCTCAAAAGGACCTATCAATGCCTCGGGTTAATATATAATGTCTTTTACCCACCATTCCTTAACAATTCAATTAATTCCTTATATAAATATAACAAAATACATAATATGTCTTATAAAAAATCTTTGTTGAATAAATAATAAAAATTTATTAATAATTCTTTAGTCAATAAAATAATAGTGAAAGTGAACATCATATATAAATATCATATATTGTTTAGGGAATATTAATAGCCATTATATAATAATATGGATATTAATGTAAATTACCAATGAAAATTTATTAAAATAGCGTGATTGATTTCATATAAATTTAATGTCACAAAATTAAGTGAGATTTCAAAATTTATCATTAATCACATTATATAGGATAATAATCTTTGATCATTCCAATGTGTCTCTAACCAATTTTATACATTTATATCCCAATCCCTGTGATTGAATAATATTATGTGAAAATTTTTATATAATGAGATTATTGATTTTATGATTATATAATATTAAATGGAAATATATACACTATATAATATTGAATTGGTTTATAATAACATATTCGTGTCAATTGAATCCTTGTAATATTTTATTACCTGTTTGTTAACACATTTTCATTATTTTAATTATTTCGAGAGTTAATTGCCTTATCTTCTCAAGTATGTTTTGACTTTTCATTTTCAATTACATGGGATTCTATGTAAAAATGTATATAATGAAAAAAATTATTTTACGTATCTTATATATTCCATATTTATTAATTTATTTTAATCTATAATATTTTAATAGTAGAAATAATGTTCATCATTTATGGAGATGGTAGGTCGTACATAAAAATGAACACTATGTTCAGTTTATTATTGTCTTGAAATGATGAAAACTAAATGATACATATGAATATTAAAATTCAATTATCATATAAATAATATATTTGTTATACTGGTTTATTAAAACTAAACATTATATTTTCTATATATGCCATGAACATGAAATATATCATGGAGGAAGAGGTAGTCCACATTACGTCAAACGAAAATATCATAATTAGAAACTATGGAAAGCAGAAAGAAATGTATTAAATAAAAATCACAGAATCATAAATACATTATAAATATCATAAATTACATATCTAAATACTGTTTTTATAATAACGGAATCTTGATTGGTTGTAATGAAAAAAAGAACAATCATCATTTCATGAAGCAGTAGTCTGTTTTTCACATCAATATTATGTCTGTTCCACATTAGATAGATGAGTGGGTAACAATAGAAAAAAAAATCTCGTAAATAATCCATGAATATTTTTTATACTAGTATGTTTATATAATCATGTAATAAAGACATTTTATGTGGTGGGGAACAAAAATGAAAAAAGAGAGCTTGAGAGAAAATGTGACCTCTTAATCGGGTAACTTCTTTTGGATTGTACCAAAAGGCATCATTGGATGAATTTATAAAAAAATAAAGGATTAAGGGATTATATAAAGGATATTTGGAATATATATGGGTAGATATTGGTTGATCCTATGTGCTTTTAGTGGTGTGAATAATGGGGAAAGGTGGTGTCTTTTATAAGAAAGGAAAATGTTTCACTTGGTATTTTTGAAAATAAGATATGTGTACCCATGTTTTTACCTAACAATATTCTTAAACAAAAAAAAACACAATAATTAATGTTTAATGTCCGATTTATAACCATCCAAGGTGTTTTTGACAAGTGTAAAAGTCATTTTATATATTTTGTTAAAGGATTACTACTTTATTAATCTTAATTTTACATTAATAATTATAATTAATTTTAATTAATTTTACTAATATTTTTGATAAAAAAGTAATTACCGTTACAAAACAGAAATTATTCATATAAAAAATATGGATTATATGTTTCTATATTCCAATAACATAAGTTTTATAAATCTATTTAATGTCCATTCTTTATGTGTGGTGATAATAGGTGTATTTAAAGTAAAAACTTAAAAATGTTTGAAATGTTTTATACATTCAATTTCAATGTAAAATTTATTCCAATGAAATAAATTGTATTTATAGTTATAAATATTTCATAATTACACATTATAACCAATTAAACTTATAATTTAACCATATCTATAAAATAAAATTAAAATTAGTTCTGAACTAAAATTCAGTAGTTTTATCTGATCATTAAAAATATAAAACATCATGAAATGATATGAAAAATTTATATTATCCTAATATTAGGAATCCCATAATGATATGATTTTTATTTTTAACATATTAATTTATAAAAGGTAAAAAAACTATATTTTATGTCAGCTCATAATTAAATGTCGATAAAAAAGCATTTAAGAAAATACAATATTTTTTGGATAATATTTGGATTGTCCTTATATTATTCTTATATAATATTTACAATATATATATAAATACTATATTGAATATTTAATATATATATATTACATTAATATCACACACTAATTTTATTTTTATTTATTTATTAGTGAAAATTTTCTTTTTAGGCATAAAAGTGTAGTTTTCTGTAAAAATATTCACTTGTTATTCAATTGGATTTTAAACACTTTTCTAATTGATTTTAAATGAATGAATTAGTTGGGTAAAAATATATTATAATAATTTTATTAATACTACTCATAACATCTGGATAATTTCATATCAGGTTAAACAATAATATTTCAATAATATTTTATTTCTTGAAAATACTCAGTCATGCGTGTAATGCAGGGAAACAAAGAAGGATTCTCTTGTGTGATATGAAAACTAACTCGGTGTTACATGAATTGAAAAATATATAATTTTTGACACTACATAAATTATTAAAAATATATTAATGTATCAGGTCAATATATTGATTTACTTGATTGGTGACGTGTGTTGTTCATGTTATCGAATATAATGTTATTAATATGGAATATTAGGATGTTACAAAAGTATTATTGAGTTTACTGGTTTAGTTTTTTATAATATGTATGTAATTTTAAATATCTTGAGATAAACAATCTAAATAGAAAAAAAAATTGATGAAAATAGTAGCTATATAGGGAATAGAGGAATAAAAACTAAAAAATAAAAACCAAACTATGAAAACACAATGAAAAATAAAAATACCTAGAAGAGTGTAAGTAAGAATAATGTTATATCCAAGTTGATCAAACATTAGCTACACTTGAATGTTATTCTAGTAAAAAAACATCAATTCTAAATTCACTCAATGGTTGATATATGGTTGTGATCATACAAACATCTCTCTTCAATAGTGAACACTCATACAAAGAAGTTCATCATTGCTCTATTCTTTCATCAATCATCAAAATGAATCAGTAAACAGACGCATCCCATCCTATAAATCTCACAGGATATAGTGGTCATGATTAGACAATAAAATCGCACAACCCAATATATATCTTAGTCCTGATTATGATATTGATATGGGAAAATAATGTTGGAAAATTGAATCATATATTTCTTATGATAGGGTGTGATTTCACAGACCCCAAATCACAATTATGATATTCTAACTGTAAATATAAGGTGGTGATCATGATGAATATTCCATATATAGTTTGCGTCATATTTATATACTGTGATATATTCACATGAATTATTACACCATTTTAAATTATTTGATATAACAACAAAACACAAAAAACGAATGAACACATCACAATTGTATTGACAAAACATGAACACCGCAATGATAATTACAAAAACATGAAATACTATGAATAATGTAAGGAAGAATAGAGTTGTTCCAATATCATAGAATTAGATTGGATCTCATGTATAGGATATTAAAAATTAGAACAACACCCTTATTATTTGAAAACTAAAGAGAAGAATAAGGACATTAACTAATAGGTGTCTACATTGATCCTTGTGATGTTCTTAGAGATTATCATCACCAATATAGATTTTTGTCGCTCTATGTGATGTCGGGCTCTTGAAATGACTTTGGACACCCCACTAATATTCCCATGATCATCATTATCAGCCAAGAAAATTGTTTCTCAAGTCATCTACGCCATTACAAGTACATTTGATATGAATGAATTTAGAAATAATGATTTTTTGTGGCATTGTCATCAGTACACTGTAATTTTTTATATTATTACATGAAAATATAAAAATATATAAATATATTTACATATTTTATTCTTTGATATATTTGTATTAAATATATAAGTTTATATATATAATTATAACTATAATTAGAATTATAATTTCAAAAATATATAAAAAATACATACAAAAATAATTGTATATTATTTATATATATATTATTATTATTAGATATATATATATATATAATATAATAAAAAAAATTATTATAAATTTATTATTATTTTCTCTATAACATTTTTTCTATTTTCATATTTTTCCCATTCACAATGGGTCATCTTCTCTCCATAGTGGGAGCTCACTCAACTACCTAAGGATACATCCGTATGTGGAGGTCTTTTGTAAAAATAATGGTGGGTCACATCCCACGAATGTCTTCTTATTCAGGGAAGGGGTGTGTCGGTTCTTGTCAATTACAAATTCCTATTTCATTCGCGAAGATTGATCATAAATCTAATGCGACAAGAATGTGTGTCTCTTGTTTCATCTACATCAGATTATCTGGGTCTATAACATTACCTACACATGAATTACATTAAATATGGAATTCAAATAAGGTTTAGTCTTCTAATCCATTCCTAGGTGGTGACCATGCCCATATATTATTAAAGGATTATTGTTTCTCTTTCTCATAGTTATTTTCAATTTAAGTAGGTATTTAGGTCTGGATTTCTTGGGATTTGGATTGAACATGCATACAGTTGGATGTGGTTGGCTGTGGTGACATGCAGATGGTATTATGGTGTGATGAAGGATGAGGTGGAGAATGTGGTATAAATTAATATATCATTTTCTGTGAGGCTCTCATAAGTGGATACAGGGTCTAGTGGTAACAAACATATAAATAAAATTTCAATATACCAAAGAAAACTGAGATATAAAATAAAATAGCACATGAAAAATTTAAATATTGATAGTAAAAAAGAAATAATTTAATTATTTTACACTTAAAAAATATTTTGACACCATAATGATATATTGCAATGAAATAATATTTTAAAAAGTAAATAATTTAAAATATTAAAAAAATTAATGAATAAAATAATGAATGAATTTAATGAATACAAAAATACCTTAAAAAATAAAAATAAAAAAAATTGACATAATAAATTTGAAGTTGTTTAATATGATTAGAATATATAATAAAATAATGATTTTCACAAAAAATAATTTTATAGGAATTTAATAAAAAACACTACTATTGATAATTATTACCCAAAATAAATTACATCAATTATATAAATACAATTAATTATAATTAATAATGTGGAAAACTGTGTTAAAAAATAGTCACATCATTATTTATTAAATATTATTATATAATTATGTAATATCGTATATTTGAAATTATTGGGATTCAATAGTATAGAGAGATAAGAGGATGATTGTTGATTATACCTGAATGTTTTTTATTTATCATCCAATAGTATTTTATCGACATTGTTTTCTTTTATGATGATATTGATGGGGTTGAAATTAACAATAGAAACTTCAATATAGTATAAAATATAGATTAAAAATTTCCGAGTCTTATTTTCATGATCCATTAGGGACCCCGTAGTGAGTGTTGGGTTGTTATAGACCAAGTAGGATTTTAGTGGCCCTTGATTTTCAAACATATATTTGTCATATGTTTTCGATAAATATTCAATATATTACTCAATAAATTGTATGAGGACCATACCATTTTACTGTCCTTCTAGAATATTTGAAGAATCAATAATTTTGTGGAATGATTTCCATCATATCATATAAATATCTTCCAATTTAGTAATATTCACAATCATATTATAGTTAGAAACATTCTTAAAATAGTGGGGAAAAGAAACATGTGGAAGGGTGAGATCAGATTAATAGTAAGGGTAAATAAGCGAGATACATAAGCATAATATTATCATTTGATTATAAAAATATGAGAATATAATATGAACACCAAACCATTGAAATCGAATATTATAATTCTTACTAATGGAAATGGATTGGTTTTTTTGAATCCATGTATCATAAGGAAATCAATTAACATGATCCACAATATCATAAGATTATAATAATTCATATAATTGTTGAATACACAAAAGCTAAAAAATCATTTTCAAAGTATACAAGGATCATGGATAGGTCGTCCATAGTGGAATGAGCTCATAAAGAAACATTTAATTAGTCATGGTTTACTCTCAAGACCATCATAACAGACATTGTGTATTACCGAACCAAATTCATTCACCATTCCATTCATGTTCATCTCATTAGTTATAAATAATTACCCAATTTACTAGAGAGAGATATTAGTCCAACACATCATATAATGAAAATCATACTTGTGTGTTCCACTAGATAAAAATCAGTCATTATCTCATAACCCATGTTATGAAATGAGTTTCATAAAAATTTCATAATATCATAAAATTTGTAAAAGTTTCAGGTTTCATAATCATTTCATCATTTTATAGTTTTATAATATATGGAAAAAAGATGTTACCATAATAATTTCCTCATTGTATAACCCGTGAATGAGATACCATATACATAAACATGATGTCATTATCAAGATAGGAAATTTAATGTAATGACAAGAATTGAATCCTTGGATCATATCCCCATTACATAATAAGTAAAATCAATAGATTTCATCTTTTTTGGGAAATGATTTTGTAAAGACACGTGAAATATTTCATTATACAAATAAATTTTCTCAGAAAACCAATTTTTAAAAATATAGGTCAAGAATAATTTTTTGAAATCATTCTCAATGAAAAAACTCGTTAATATATATAAAGGAATAATTGAAACTCACATTTATCATTTATTGAGAGAAATATCATATCATCTTTTCAATAATATTTCTATAAAATAATTCATTTATATAGACATTTTTTTGTATATTTCTTAGAAAACATATAAATTATGATTTAAAAAACCATTAAATAATCTTTTGAGTAATATATAATTTTATCATTTAGTTTTTAAAAAATAAATAATTTTGAATAGAATTTTATTTTAAAATAATAGTAAATAATTTTATTGTAATATTAAATTAAAATATTTGTTATGATGTTGGGAAATTTTATTCATGATGTACACATTAAAAAATCAATTCACATTTTCAGAAAAACACAATTGAGAATTTTTTGGAAAATGACAAGATGATTACATGAAGTGATTTTTGGAAAATTAAATCAAGGGTAAAAATCACATTAATATGAATTTTTATTATTTTAAAAAACAATTTTTTAACATTTTTTTGAATACATGGTTTTTGATGAAAAAGTGTTTCACCCTAAAGATAGAAATAATACCAAATTATTATATAAATATTATTTTGAACTCCTTAATTCATAATGGGAGAAAATAGAAAGAAAAATTATTTTTTCATGAAGTAAATATATTAAAATAAAATTATTAATATTATTTAGAGATGGATCCTAATATTGTATCCTCAAATATAATATCTTAATAAATTATGATAAATGATATGACTAATAAATAAAATATTTACCCCCTTTGTAGCATTGAATCAAAATTACCCTGAATGAGTGTACTAAAATTGATATATAAATCCAAATAACATTCATGAGAAATATCATACAATAAATTTTATTTCGTTATTTTCACTAAATAAAATAAATAGGAGGGGAATATTACATGTGTATCACACATGTAAAATGTTTTAAGAAATTCTCTTACCGCATAGGTATTATATTGAACCCTGCGGACCAATAATGACTAACATAAAATGAAACAATTTATATAATGAAACAAACTATATTCTTCATATAAAATTCCAATGGGTTTGTATATATACAAAAAAACATGTTGTGAATTTGTATATGTCTCCTGAAATGAATGAGATTCTAGATATCAGATACCTTAAGTCTCAAATTAGTTAGTACATGATAAAATATCTTATATATTATGTTTAATTATTTTATAAATATTTTAAGAAAATATTTTTATATAACTATAAATTTATTAATTTTTATGTCCATTTGTTAACTGTTTACTAACTATTCCATGTTATTGTAACATTACGAGAAATAACTGCTTTGATTTTCATGTAATTTTTCATTTTTTGGTGCCTCCTACATTGAATATTGTTAAATCATCTACATAATGATGACAATGATATTAATATCATATAATTTTATTATATTATTATTTATAATAAAAAATAATGATTTTGTATAATTAGTGAAATATACAGTTTATGAAGATGGTAGCTTGTACGTATGCATTAACGTTGTTTCAATTTTCTCAATGGATAGAAAAAGACAAAATTAAATAATATATTACAAAAAAATAATAATAATTATTTAATAAATATAATTATTTTTAATTTAATTCATTCTTACTCATTCTTAGGTAATGTGTAAAATAAAATGAATCACAATAACTCTTGCTGTAGTATTCAACCGTATATAGGAGTGGAATTATTATATATCCCACATAATAGAAATTAAGAAGGTATATTTGATATTATATATTAAAAATTATATCAATGAAATAAATATCGAATAAATATTTTGTATTCATAATTATATCTACTCATCAGGGGTGGTCATGGGAAACCAACCATATCGATTCATGATGCGGTAGTCCGCCTTATACACTATCAGAGGTTGAATTTTTCATTTGATGCATGTAGAGAATGATATAGGTTATTACATTAATATAAAAAAATATTATTATATACTATATAATTTTTTATATTCTAAATGGTTATAAATAATTTATCATGGAGGAAATGATATAAAAAAATCGGCATAGTGAAGACAATTACCTTTTCTAAGAAGCACCACCTTTTTATATTTTATCTAGATCATATTGTTGGTCTATTTGGAAGTAAAGTGGCTCTATATAATGATAAAGTGTTTTGGAGAGATATTTTAGTACCATTTTAACCAAATATATTACATTAAAGGTCGGAATATTTGAATTGTGGTGGTGGGTTTTTTGAAGTTTCATAAAGGAACCCACTTGGAAACTACGTGAAAATTTCCCATATGAATACAAAAATAATATATTCATTTATAAGAGAAAATGATAAAAATAAAAACATACATGAACATGAAATACATAATATTTAAATTATTTAATAAAATAAGAAACTAATAGTTTTATAGTCATTTTAGCCCCGATCATCTTATATTGATCCCTTAAGAAACCCATGTTGTACCTTAATAACAATAAATTTTAAAATATTAATTATGGTCAAATATCATGCTCACCATATATTATAATAAAATTTATACTGATAAGGAATATGTAATCCATTTTTCCAAATTCAATTATCATGATAAAATATTTATATTTTTAAATTAACCATGTAAACATGATAAGAATGCAAGATTTCATGTATAAAAATATTTTAATGATTAAAACGTTATAAGAAAAAAATTAAATGGGAAACTGATTCAAATGTACAATATTGTGTTAATATAAATATAAATTATTTAACAATACATTTATCCCCATTTTAAAATAAAAATCAATCTATTAATTCTTAAAAAATAATGGTAATTGTTAATAAATAGTTGTATTATTCACAATTCATCGCAAAATTAATTTGTTTTTTCAAAAATCACAAAATTACACAATTAAAAAATAATTACATGCTAATTTGAAAAATGAATTTTATTTTATGAAAATAATTTTTTAAATAGGTGAAAAATTAATATTTAAATATGTATAAATTTTTTTAAAAAAATGGATGTTCAAGAAAAAATGTTTTAAGAGAGAAAATGTATTAATTCTTATCCACTGTCTAGAAAACACAGAATATGAATGATAAAATTTTATAGAATATATAATTCATAAAATTTATAAATAAAATTCACGAAAAGTTTATTTTATTTTTTTAACGAGGTAACCCACATGTGTGTACAGTGATTATGTTCTTTAAAAAATCATTTCCATTATTTTAAAATAGTAAATTTTTTTCTAATTAATTGTTCACCAAATAATTCCTTCTATATAAATGTTATACAATATATTTATATAATATATATAATAATATTCATACCATCCATTAAAACTACTAGTTGATAATTATCTTATTAATATTTTAATATTTTGTATCATTTTTCAAAAACCATGTGTTTTGTGTAGAAGATGGTAAACTAGTTATTGTGTCCAAATAAAAAATATAATAAATAATAAATTTATTTGAAATTTATTTTAATGAAATAATATTGTTTATATTATACCTCCATAAAATTAATTTCACCGTATTAAACTATCACCATAGATCCTGAAACTAATGACAATTCTACATCATTACAAACTCAGATTCTATAATATCTTCGGCATGTTAGTGCTTTTAACAAAAATAATTAACTATGATAGAGGTCGTGTTTCATTTAAAATTATTTATTCAATCAAAAATATATATCACATGTTTCTCATATAATATATAATTCTCAAGTTGTATGACCTCTATATTCAGTACAAGAGAAGGATCAGATGTGCACTTCCTAATGTGAAATACATGGAACATGTATTTAACGTGAAATAGGTTCAATGCATGATCAAATAGATTGGATAAAATCCATATACAATGATGAATTTCAAAGGGTTGGATATAACTCAGGATTAGTTGCCATTTATATCATTATAAAAATTTATTCCTTTTGTTTTTATTCAATAATTTTCAATGTTGTCCCTTTTTCCAAGAAATATATATGATTTTTTATTCTTAAATTACTAATTGATAAAAATATATATAATAGTATGATACGTCATTCTTGAAATCTTTAGTTATAACTAAATATTTACAACTAGTCATAAAATATTGATAAATATGCATATGATGCGGTAATATGTTAATCTATAAAACAACATCCAATATAAATGAAAACCATTTAGTTAATTGTAAACCTTATAACCCATAAAAAAGAAATAAATTTATAAAAAAGGTCAATATATTATAAAAAATAAACTTTACCTTAATCCACAAAATACTATAATGTATCTCAACATCATCATATTCAAAATATCTGAATATCCTAGTCATATATTTTAATAAAACACTATAATATCAATAATTACAATAAAACATTAATGAAAACATGCATAAAAGAACATTAATTTAATAATTACATATTTTCTTTATCATATTGTGTAAATGAAATAATTCATTAAACATCGTAAATGATAAAATAAAACACTTAGTCAAAAAATCATTTATCAGTTCTATGTTCATCAATACTATACAATTTATAATATCTCTATAAATCATCTCTATATCCAAACTAAAGCACATTTTATAATTATAAAGATAATATTAATAATTATCATTCCTTAATAAAAATAAAATATTCTCATTATATGGTTTTTCAAGTATATAAATATCTTTTATCATATTCCTACAACCCTTTATTGAAAAAAATACACAACCATCCATATATATTTCACAATTCATGAATTTTAATACATAAATGAATAGATCTCTCCATTTTCTTCACACATCATTAACCACACATTTTCATCTTATTCTTAAACACATTAGACCTTTCATATGTCATTTTTAGTTTCTTCAACATCACTAATATTACAATTACACATAAAACCATGATGATTCTCTTCATTTTTTCCCTTTAGGACATCTATTTTCATAATACACAAGATTTAAACATTTGATACATTAAACATTCAATGATATATGAGGGATTTCACTATCATAATCCATTTAATTAACCACCGATTTCCCTTTTCATAAGAAATTACATATTGTTATTACTTGTTTTAGAAAATTCAATAAATAATTTTATTCCTTTGAGACATTACTTTGAGTGATACATCCCATGTTTTCAATATCTAGGAAAAAGAGTATTCCTTTCTTCTTGGTCTCAACCACCCAAACAATCATCATACTATACCGTTTTGATCTTGGATGAGTCATAATTTTTTTAATAAATTTGTTGGTAGTAATTTATCATGAAAAATTATTATGAAAATTTACAATATCATTTGTCGCATTCATCATCACATTTTATACTAAATAAAAAATTTTCTAACACATTCAATATTAATCCATCTCATTCTGATTCCCTCTATTGACTTAATCCAATAATAATAGTATCATAAACAGTAATAATAGTGAGAAACCCCACAATAAAATGCAATAACATATAGGAAAACAAATTCATGACATAATTTTTTAATATATTACACCTTAGGCTTATAATTAGCTATTCATGATAATTATTTAATTCCATCCTGATTGTTTGTTAAGTGTTTTTTAATTTACAATGAATATCCCTCAGGAGTGTCAAAAAAGGAGTGATTAAATTCCCTTTATAATGAAATATGTAATTATTGAGTCCATATAAAGACATCATTTTTACAGTTACTTCCCAATGGTACCTCTATAAAAGATCCTCTTCTTATTGTAGTGTTTATAAAGGGATGCAATTTCTTAGAATCCACTCAATATATTCATTACCAAAATTAAATCATTTTTTCATATACATTGAATCATCCTTTGACTTATCATAAGAAATATCCCTTGAAATATAAATATAAATATAAATATAGATCAAAGTAGTGTTAACTCAACCTAGTTTCCAATGGTTAGTTATACAGACCATTTAATTCTATCAACAGTGACCGATGAATTAAATACATTGAAATTTAATCTTGTTATACATACATTCAATACAATAAAAAATCAATCCTGTCATGGCTATAATATATTGTTTTATTTTTAGACTATGTACACAATCATCTATTTTTGGGTATCATGTTTAACGTATATCCTAAATATCCTCCCATTTAGTACTCATTACAAACATATACTTCGAGAAACCTTTCTCTAAGACATGGTGATGGGAAACATAATAATGGGTGAGCACAAATGCATAGTAAATATAATCATGGGATATATGTCGACATAACATGATAAAAAGGGTCTAATAATATGATAATATAATTTGAAAATTATAACTTATATATCAAATATAATTATATTATGTTATGGTGAAAGGATTGGTAGATTATAAGACATGGATCATAATTAAATCAATGCACATAATCCATGAAATCATAACATTGGAATAAAATATATAATTCCGTGATACACATAAGAATATAAAATTATATCTATATTAGTCATGGATCATTACGAAGGATATCATAGTGGAATAGATTCTCTCCCCAAACCAATATTATTTTAAAGGATTTCCCAGAAAACCATTATAGAGAATAATAACTGTTGTTTAATCATGATCATTCCCTTTTCCAATCCATACTATTTCATGGGATATAAATTTTTACCAAATGAATTTGAGGGAGATATATTCCTCACCCTTAAAAAAATAAATATATACATTTGTGTGCTACAAATCCTTAAACATTAATCATCTTATAACCCATGAAGTGAACTGGGTTTCAAAACCATTTCATCATATAATAACCTATGGAAAAGTGGAAATTTTAAAAATCATATCATCATTTCATCATTTAATACCCTTAGGAATGATGTGGGTTTCATAAGAGTTTCATTATGGTTTAAGATATGGAAAATAAATTATTTTCCTTAGCATCATGCCATAATAAACAAAAACCGCACACATATATATAATAATAATAAAACAAGTGGATCATATCCTCGATAAGGGATAGGTAACATCAACATATGTAACCTTACACGGAAAATTATTTTGAAATCACATGATGAGTATTTACTAAAGAAAAATATAAATTCTCTAAAAATGGGTTTTAAAAATAAAATCTCATACAATACTTTTGAAATCATATTATTTAAAATAATTTTGACTACTTGTAATAGAATATTTAAAAATAAAATAAATAATTTATTAAAGATAATTTGATTTATAAAGTGAAAAAAACATTTGATAACATATTTTTTAGACAATAATAATATTTGACTACGACATTGAAACATATAAAGGAAACATACAAATCAATTAAAACATTTTATGATGAAAATATCCATCACTATTTGAAAAAATTAAAACAAAAAAAGTAATGAAAATACATTTCTTTAAAAATATGCATGAAAAAGTATAATGGTATTCTCAATGATAATAGTGGTTACAATTTTGTAAAATTATTTTGATTCCATAATATTTAGAGAAATACTTTTTCTCATATTTTTTTGGTGAAAACCAACATGGAATTGGTTATAGAACAACATAAAGATTAATTTAAGAAAATAGTTTAGAAATTTTATATTTTTAAAAAAGGTATTTTATAAATTATTTTAGGAATTTTTAAAATATTTTTGAGTTATTTTCAATAGATATAATTTTTTAATAATTATGGTTTTTGAAAAAAGAAATAAATAATTTAATTTTTTCCTAAAAACATAATTTTGAAATCACAAGTATATAAATATTGGAAAATTAAGGGAAATTTTTTTATAATGCAATTACCAAATGAAATTAAATATTATCTTTTTCTTGAGAGATATATAATAATATTTTAGCATCAAAAACACAATAAAAACAATCCCATAAAATGATGGGATTGTACCAACATAACATTAACAAATTGTAAATATGAATAATAATCCCGATGAAAAGGAGATCATAAAATGGACAAGTAAATCAAGATATAATTTAATAGATTCATAATAAATGGAATTAATGGGAATTTCATACACTATATAAATGAAATTAATGATTTATTTGGATTGTGTCTTAGAGTTGTAAAATTTAAGATGGAAATCCCTTCCCAATTTAGATAACTCTTTAATTAGGTTCCTTAATAATGATTGAAATATAATGATACATCATATATCAGAAAAATAATTTTTATCATGATATATCAATTCAAATAAGTAGTATATAAATCACACAAATTAAATGGGTGGAGAATTATCATATTGATCAAAGAAATATATTAGACACTAAAAATCCCTTACTTTGAGTCTTCAACCAATTAATATATGTTCAAAAATAAAATATAAAAAATATAATTTTATTATAAATTTATTATATAACCATATATATACATGAACAATAAGATTTTATTATAAACTTCTATTACAAATTTTATAAAAGTTTAATATTAAAGTCTTGTTTTAGGAAATAACATATTTATTATTCATGTACAATTTGTTTTTAAAATTTTGGTCCTCAAAAATTTAACATATATTCATAATATGAAGAATTAAAAACGATATAAATGTAATATATATTCAGTAGATATGAATTTATGGTAATCCATAAAATGAATTGATAGAGAATGATATAAACCATTCATGGTGACAAAATACTATAAGTATGAATGAATTATGTTTCCATTTTTTGTAATGGTTTGAAAAATAAAATAAAAATTGTATTTGAATTAAGGTAGAATTAATATTTTAGACATATAATTTATATTAATTAAATATATCCTTACTGCCTTCCATTTAATGTATGTGTGAAAACGATACACATCGCTTAGTGAGCCGATAGTCCACCATATATATGATTAATGATAAATAATCCCCCGCAAACAGGAATGTGAAAAGGTGTATTTTATATAAAAAATAAATATGTATATTAATTAAATAAATATCATATTAATATAATAAATCCAAAATTATATTGATCCTTTAAATTTTAAAATATTATAATATCAACATCGGTTTGTGAGGTGGTATTCCAATATTAAGGGAATCGATAATTAATTTTTCAAATTGATGAATGTGGAGATGGATACTGGTCATTACAATATTATAATAATGTATCTGTTTATTTTTTATAACTATGATATTATATATGTTGTACTTTGATATAATTAATGGTGTAAAAAATTAAATAAACTATAGAACATAGTCATTTCCATTTGATTCAGTAAGAAGATCCTCCTTTGGATTTCTTATTAATGGAAATAATCGTGGTATTTTGGGAGGACCAGAAGCATTAGAACATATATAAGTAGATTGGGGAGTTGTTATTTCGGAGTATTTATAAAAAAATAAGGATTTATAGGATTTAATATGTCATGGGTGGTGACACCATTTAAAGTATGGGAAAAGGAAAATACTACGAAAATACATGGAAATATCCAAAAATAATCCAATATAATTAATTAATTAGAAAAAAACATCCCAAATGACCATTAATTCAATATCCAGATGAATAATATTAAAATTCTTCTTTAAATTGAATATTTTAATATTTTTATAGTAATTTTATTCCTAATATTCTTAGTTTATCATTCTTGTAAACACATTTTTACATTAACCACGTTAAATAATATTTACAATTTTTAACACATAATTATTGTAAAAATATGAATTTAAAATATTTTATAATAAAAAGTATCCATATTGAAAATATAGAAACAATGTTTTTCAATTCAATCCATATAGGTTGACAATTAATCAAATTGATGGGCGAGGTAATGGGTTTATCAATGGAAAAAATTTAAATGTTAAATTTTTTTAAATAAAAATTCTATATTTTATAATTTAAAATATATTAAATTGTATTAATTGATATATAATTTAATTAATTTTACATTTATAACAAAATAAAATGAAATTTTTAACATTATACAAAATTTAAATGAAATTTTGGTATTTAATAAAAAAATTATTTTTATCTATTCAAAAAAAAAATATTCCTTCTATCAAAATTCAATAATTTCCCCATGATATAATTTTTACACGATGATTTCAAAAATAAATTTTATTTTTTTAATTTAAATTTTCTATGAATTAACTATAAAAATATTTTTTCAAAGGTGAATAAACTAATTTTTAACATAAATTTATTTTAGAGAATAAATGGATTAATTAATATATATTGTATATAGAAAAGGAAAGACAAAAGTTATAAATTTTATTGATGATAAAATATTAAAATTTTACAAAAAAATATTCCCCAAAAGTTATTATTTTTTTTATTGAGTTAAAAATGTTTGTGTGCATAAAAATAGGTTTCCAGAAAAATATTTCATTTAATTCAAAAATGTATTTATATTAATTCCATATTATTTGGTCACCAAATATTTCATTTTTATAAATGTGTTTTCCAAATATTTATATAATATAGTTAATAATATTTATAAAATCTTTTTAATTGGAAGCTTTATAACTATGATAATAATATTTTAAATGTACAACATATTTAATGTCAACTAAGTGTTTCATGTAACACAATATGAACATAATGTTGTGGGTAGTGAAAAATACTGAAAGTGAAACACTATTTGAAAAAAAACTCAGCTAATTTTGTGGAGTTACCAGTTAATCGGGAAATAATTACGTGGGTGTCTTTCAAGGAGATGTTATTCAAGCAATCATTTCTTATTACATTAATTTTATAATTAATTAGATATATTATATATACTCACCAAGGGATTTTTTTTTCTCCTTACAAGGATCAATATAAAAAGATTCCATTATTTTCTTCTATAATATATTGCGGTGAGGTTAAAACGTCCAGAATGAATATTATTGGAATTTATTTTTATATTATACAAATATGTAAGGGATTTGAAATGATGATGTGTGTTGGGGATCCATTCTTGACAATAATATATATGATGGGGATTGAGGAGAAATACTTGATGGATTTTCTTCCAATTTAATTTGAGATTCTAACCATACATTCATGTTCTATAGTGAAATCCACTAATTTAAAACAAATGAGAAGTCATGGTTATGTAACAAAATTTGGTATAAAATTTCAGTAGATTTGGTATTACTCTACTCCATCTTTGGGAGGAGGGTCTAGAGGTTCTATAACTACCTTAATAAAGTACATTTTAGAAAAACCAACACAATGCCTCCTAGAAAATTGTGATGATTTTTCAATATGGTCGATATCCATCACAATTATTTTATGGTGAATCATATAGATTTATGAATCTCTAGTCAGGGTGTAAGAAGGTGTATCTATTAGTAGATGGAGGAATTAGATATTTCAGTAACATTATTGTTTTCAATCATAGAAGTATGGTATCACAATAGAGGATAGATGTATGTAAATGATTAATTATGTTACATCCATTATTATAGAGTAGTCTTATATTGTTAGTTGTATAGTCTTGATTATATCTATGCTATCAAACAATTTTTATGATATAGGATAATCAAAATTATATATACTTTCTCACATAATTTCTGGCCAATATATTCCAATTATGTTATCATAAGAGTTTCACACTCATAAAATTTCATTTGTAATGAACATTGGAAATATATAATGATATAATAAGTGTCCCATTGTAATTTTTGTCCAATTTTTTTTTTTGAGAAATCATGACATTATAAATTACTAGTTTCTATGTTATTTTAAGAACAAACTATTTGAGTTTTTATTAATCTCATATTGATGGAATTATAGATTGTTCCCTATCACTAACCCTATAGGAGAAAGGTCTAGGATTAAAAATTTAATAAAATTTCATAAAATATAGGATGGGGTTGAAATCACACATGCCAGAGTTATCTTGTAGAAAAGAGTAAGCTTAGTTATCACCATAGATTATGTAGTAAATCCCTCTAAATTCCCTATTTTTGTAGATTGTTATCTAGATGTATCCCCAACTTATTTTTTTTTCATCGGCCAATTAGGGGAATTGAATTTGACATTAAAAGTATACTGATGCCCTAATAGATAATGATTCCACATTATCATATATAACTAATTGAGTGAGGGAATTTAAAGGTGTAGTTATGGGATTTAGTTATGAATGGATTTATCAGAATGCTCATATCCATATGAGTTTCTCCTGTTTGTTTCCATAATGTAGGATATAAATAAATGAATTGTAATAGAGATATAGAAATTGAATCAAATAATGATTTTATAGATGTGACATAAAATATTATTGAATCTCTATTTTAACAGCTATGGTGGGATAGATTGTTTTCTAGTATTTATGTTTATTTACGGAACCATCAGCTGTCAATTAAGGGGTTTAAATACTAAAGACAAAACATAGGGATACATATTGAAATTTTAAGTATCATTTCATGCCTATTGAGTTGATAAATTCTTTATTGGTATTTCGGTATCCCATGAATATGATTTTCAATCCATAACATATGATTTTCATTATTGGTATTTCGGGATACATATATTTTATGGAGTAAACATAGATTGGATATATATTATTCAAATATATCAAAGGGTCACATTTGGATTTATGAGTTCTAAATCATGTTTCATTTAATTTCATAGGTGGTAATTTTAATATACCCATAAAAATAAGAGGATTTGATTTCATGGTCACACCATAAGAACATGATTGAGATCAGGTTTTTCATTATGATTGTAAGGGTATTATAGATTTTTAATTCATGGAATAACCACTTTTAAACACCGATGATATGTATAACCAATATTTAGGGATAAATTACATTGTTTAGATATGCATGAAGATGCCTTCCAAGAGATGATGATGAATTTGGTGACATCCTTAATGTTTGTTCCTTATAGTGCTAATATTTGATATATATATATATATATATAGTGCACTATGATAAATCATGTGTTATTTTTGGAATCTTGATAATGTAGACAGTTTATGTTGCTACTTATGTGTCACTTCAGATGTGGCCCCACTACATTAATTACCAGACGTATAAATGGTATTTAAATTATGATGTCCATCCTATGAAATGTTGATGAAAATATATATTCATTCATATGATTATTATCTAAATGAATCATAAGATAGTGTTATGAACCATCTAACTAATACCTCAATATGAGGACGAGGAATAGAATATATTAACTATAGGTGTTCTACTTTGTGATGAACTCTTCTCTGAGAATGTTAATATCATTGTTGATTATATTAAATGGAAAACATTGGAGATATATGATCATAGAGAGTGACATTCAAATGAATAATTTTTTTATGTCTTTGTGTTATAGAGGAATATTTATGAATATAATTATCATGGAGTAATGAAATTTTCACCTTTAGTTGTCACATATCATTTTGTAGAACAAGAAAATTCAATCTATGAGTTAGATTTTGAGTCTTCAGGGATTCCGGTTTACATTGTTGCGGATGAAACATTCATATTGTTGTACTTGGATAAAGATGATGTGATATCTGTTTATCATAGGATAGTACTTCTTGGTAATATTTTGAAGGATTTAATGAGAAATCAGATTCATCGTAATGATAAATGTCTCTAGGGTCGACCATGATATACCATGACATATGGAATTAGTTTTAGAGGCCAAATATGAAGAGGGATATTAATAGTATTGTTTTTTGAATCCCTATTTATCCAAGGTAAATTTTCAATAATCATTATTTTACGGAGTTTGTATGACCACTTATATTACAAATGTGTAAGTGGGATTATGTGATGACAGAAATCATGGTAAGGCTACCCAAGACATTGAGGAGTATTGATCATGTGTGGGTTATAGTTGAAGAAATTATTAATGTAGTCTATATCTTACGGATTCATGAGACCCTACTAGATAATGATTATTGAATGTTTAATGTATAAATTATTATACTCATGTATATATATATATATTGAGAATTGTTCTAAAAAGGGCCCAAATTTCACATCATGGTATTATTTGGGATTATATAATGCTTTTTTGTAACCAATTGAATATGTGTACAATATATCAATGTTATATGATACAATAGTTAGAGAGGATGATCCATATAATAATGTATATGAAGTGAGAATAAATATTTTTCCTTAGAGGATATTTTTTATGATTTGATATCATCATTTTATAACATTACAAACAATAACATCAATAATTCTAGTCATATTTCTTCTTTTCAATCTCTTTATGTCCAATCATGCAGCTCAAAACTATTTTGGAAATAGGGCTGTTGATGCAAAATTTTTGGTGCTATTTTTTTTACCATTTATTTCCATGACAATGTAGTTTATATAAATTGTTTTAATACATATTATATTTAAATTATGGTTATATGATCATAAGAGGAGGTCACCATTGGGGTTTGTTGTGGGATACATTGTTTCTTGTGGGTAACTCATCAATTTGGGAAATGAATTTCGTGGAATATATAGAAACTATGACTAATTATTTTCTATTTTGAGATTATTTAGTTTTAAAAAAATAGATTTCTATGATTTTGATTATCTATATGGTATCTTATTATGCATATAGGGTTTTATTTATCTAATATATAATGGTAGATTCCTAATCTTGTGCATGTGATTGACTATATGGTGGGTGAGTTTGGTCCTAAGATATGTTTTTATAACCTGTTGTGAATCAAATATTTGAGATAGATCATTTTATGTGGAACAAATGTTCCATTTTTTGAGTCTTATGGTTGATTGGATTTATCTAATAAGAGACATGGGAGTGTTAAAGTATTATATCAGATAAATGGATTGATTTGATAGAGAATGGACTGTAACGAATCTTTTCAATGTTGAGATGTCAATAGAGGGGGATATTTTAAAGAAATGGAGATTTTTAGGTACCTTAAGTATTTATTAAATCCACTAAATTATTTTTTTGACATATCTAATTCTTGAATGATGTCTTAGGTATATTTTCATTATTTTATTGAGGGCTTTAGATGACGTATATTGGGATACATGGTCAGTGCATTAAAAGGTTAACTTATGAAGTTCTCCCCCTAAAACCATGATTACTTTTTAAAGAATGATTATGGTATAATAATGGTTAATAAATGGTTAATTCTATCACATTATATTTTGAAAATATTACTTTGGTTGGGAAACATACATGAATGTATTTTTGGAGACTAGTTTTTAAAATTGTGCGACCAGACCATGATTACATTTTTACAAAATAGATAAAAAATATATTTAACCAACAACCTTTTATTTCTCCTCTTACCCATATGTATATCCATAATATGAATTATTACCACAATTCATGGATAAATAAATTAATAATGAGATAAATTCAATTGGATATTGAGTAATATTGCAGATTTATTTAATTTTATGTGACCAATTATCCCTCTTTTCATTGTATTATTATTTGAACTCCTCCTTAATTGTGGATAATGTCTTAATTACAGGCCTCTATGGATATATGTATGAGTCTCAACTTAAATCTAATGATGAACTCATTCATGATTTATAGATGTATTTATATTAGAATAATTTATGAAATATCCTTTACTGATCTATGATCTACCCATGGTGATGAGTTTCATTTGGTATATTGATTAGGGTTCATCTTTTGGAATGATATCATTATATAATTCCAGTTTTATTGGTCGTGTGATGATTTATTGGGTAATTTTATTTGAATATAAGATCATGGTTTTCATTTAATCGACATATCTCAAAAAATTGAGGAATTTAGAATCAAAAAATTATATATAAGAAGAACATATCATCGTATTTCCTTGTATAGAGTTTGTTTTGGAATGATTGGTTTTTGTACATGTTCCTAGAGAGGATAACCCGACATGATAGGGTATGTTGACATTAATGGGTAGCTTATGATTCATTTTTCGATATGTTTTTTCATTTCCATACTATATTCAAACTTATATGTTGTTATTTCATTGCTATGGAATATTTGACATGTTGTGTTTATTGCTTTTTTTGTCGTTTATTTGTTGAATATTTTTCAATGCCAGTGAAATTATTCTTGTGACATAAATTTAATTTAATTATTTGGATTCACATATAGATTTTTCCATTGTCATTCTGACCCATGTTTTAGTGTTAATGTTTATAGGTGTCATTGGAGGATTTATCATGTCTCATACGGGGGATCATTGATGACATTCCCCTTTTTAATGTTCATAAAACATTTGTTACACTATAAAATGATATAATTTTAAGATGTTTGAGGTAATTTCTATATTCATTTTGGAATATGGAATATTGAATGATATGATGTGATTTTAGGGGAAGTCCTTATATTTGTGTAGACATCCACTATTGTGGGTGTGAAAATCATTTTTACCAGTTAGAGAATAATAATTGGTAGTGAGATATAATTTACTTGAATGGGGGTAGGGGTTATTCATTAATAGTGGAATATGTTTTTTTCCTAAATGGTGGATGGATACATATTGAATGATCTATTTTATAGGGAGATTATTGTTGACATTTTTACATCATTGAACTATTGTGACACCCGAAACCTATTTCATGTGTAATAATAATATTTTATAGTTTCTCATAGTTTTATTTTATGGAAATCCAAAAAATGATTTCAGAATAAAAAAATACATGTTTTATTCAATTAAAAACTGAACCCATTACATTACAACAAGGAAAAAAGACCATAGTATGCCTAGGAATGTAATAGAAAAAATGTGAACCGCCACTGTGATACCTAATAGAATCACAATGAGACCAAGCAGGTAGCCTAATCCCTTGGAACAACCATAGTAAAGAATAAAATTACTAAAATAATTCCACAGGTACAATGTATCAGAGGAATATAAAGAACCATCATTTTAAGAAAAAATGATTTAATGATTTGAAATTCCCTGAACATGTATTTATAAGGGTCTTATTGACCATTGTAAAAACATATGAACCCAATTTCCTTTTTGGGCGTTGGTGTTTTAACAATCATTAGAATTTTTAACCACTGGGAATATTATGTATCATGATTATTTTTATGCATACTTAACCGGAAAGTAAAATAAGTATACTAAATATTTTATATATTTTTTGTTTATAAGATTTTAATTTTATTATGTATTTAAGTATATTTTATGATTATTTAATGATATAATGTGGATGATGTTTTAATTAAACATACCCATTGATTTGGAAAGAATAATGATTTTGATATCATGACCATTTTGTTTTAATGAAATGATATGTACAGAACATAAAGGGGAATATAAATATAATTTTTGATAGAAACATTCGTATTTAAATATGAATTCACGTGTCAAAATAATTTTGATAATTAAATGTCATACAATGTGAAATTTATATGATGAGTTATGTATTAAAATCTAAAATGAAGTAGAAATTATGTTTTAGAATAATAAATTCGATGAAATCTTTTTTCTTAATATAATTTACTGTTAAAAAATTATTTAATTTTTCCATATTTGGTTATAGTTTAGGTTTTAAATCAAAGGGCTTATAAAAAATATACGACCCAGAGGGCTAGCCCTCTAGACGAGCCAAAGGAGGAAGCTCGTGCTACTCTTTCAGGAATAGGAGACCGAGAATGAAACATTCATCCACATCACATGCCAACCCATTGGTGTGAAGGAATTCCTACAAGCATGAGTGGATTAACCAAGTAGTGTGCCACGATGCGGGGCGGCGCGACGGAATGGGTGGTAGTAGAAGAATGCCCATAGAGAACTGGTACATGTGGGTTCTGGAGAGAGGGTGATGGAATTCTGAGGGAAAATAGGAGAGCTAGGATTATAAAGCCGGCCCAGAAACAATTTTGATTCTATGTGAGATGTATTTATATAATGGAGATCTAATCACAGCCGTTGGATATTGGTGAGTGAGATCCTAGCCATCCAGACCAGTATCAGGTTCAAACTCCTTCATCATGGATTTAATGCTGTGTTTCCCAGGACCACCCAATTTCAGACACAGATGATATCAACCATCTATCCATTTTTTAAAAACCACATTCTAGCCATAACCGTTCAATCAGATGAAGGGCGTGATCTCCACAGATTATCTATTTTTGAAACCCCAAACAACTCTCAACTGTCCTTTTAAATCCCAGATGATCGCAACAGTCCATGCCTTTCCTCTTCTTCTTCTTCATCACATCTTCTCCCTCACGTAGCACAGCACCACACCAGTCTTCATCAATTACCTCCTGTTCTTTTCAGTCTGTGACTCCACCATTCTACACCCGCGAATCCTTGTATCATATTTTCACACAGACACGAAACCCTCTGTTTACTTTGAAGCGAACCCCATTGGACCACATGAATTTTTTCCATAATATATGTGTATAAATATATATATAATTTATCAAAAAAACAATATAATTTGGATTATCTTGATAAAAGTAATTTTTTTCTTATGCACGAGCCTCCTGTTGGGTCGTGGTTTATCATTTTATAGTTAATTCATGGGGTATAAAAAAATAAATATACATATTTTATTTACACACTCACATTGCACCCTTAAGACTTGTGGTTTCTCTCGTCTCAAGAACATCTCCAACCCCTAATCATCCCTACCTCATCCTTTAATACTAGAAATGGAATACTACTCTTGGCGTAACTTGTTCATGTCTGATTATTCATGTTGTATATACATATAAATATACATATTCATACTATTTTAATATATTATCCTTTTCTAACAGAATTTAAGTCTTCTCAGGGTATATTTTCACATCATAAATGATATTTTTCAAAAAACAGGTGGTAATTATATTTTACAACAATTTATGTTCTTAATATTTATATATAGGGTTATATTTATCAACATAAGTACTTTATTGGAACAAACCAATTCTGTTCAAGAATTTTTGTGTGCTAAAATTATATTATTTTGGGTTCTAGTTTTTTATTTATTTTGAACATACAAACATTAATATATATACACAGTAATATATATATATGTGGTATTTAACCATAAACCGAATTATGTTTTTAGAAAACAATTTTTCTTTCATTCAATTGTTTTATTGTGGTGTGTAATATCTATAAATTAATACAAACCCTTGTTTTTGTAGTGAAAATACCATATACACACTAGTGATTATATGTATTTATATAATTTTTTAACCACACTTATATATGTACGAACACCCTAATCCCACAAAGTCATGTTTTGATCACTTTGTTAACACAATTGACCTTATATGCATGCTCTCTTTTTCTAAGATGCTTCGAATAGAATTTTTTTTAGATGAATACATAGACACGAATAAGAACATGTAGAGAAATATGTTTAATTATATTTCCATGCAAGTTCACATCATTTGAAAATAAAATTTCTATCTAACCTAATGCACTGTATTTCGTAAAGAATTGAATACTATAAATGCATTCAGTTAATGTAATTTTATTTTGGCATGCCCATTTATCAGCATATGATTTTAATATAAAAGAATATATACTTAAATTCAAAATAATTCATATTAAAATATAAAATATTTAGTCCAATTAAATAATTAATATAGAATTAATGGGTTATCACTCTATGTGAAAACACCTGAATAATGTTTTATTTTTATGTTTATTACTTATCATAAAAAGTGTCATATTATGTCTTCCTATCCATACATGTTATTTATTAATTTTTTATATCCATTCAGTTGTTATGTTTTGACAATTAATGCATGGTTAACCTTATATATGTAATTAATAAATAATTAAATTTAACTAATGTGAATATTTTTGGATTAAGAACTACATTATTAAAGGTTGTATGAAACACATTGAATAATATGAAATGAGAAAATTAAATATTCAATGTGTTATGAGACAGTTTGAATGTACTACCTTAATGAACATATGAGGAATTTATTAGACTAAATATATATGGGATGGGGGCCTCTTAATGAAATCCCAACATGTTGGGGACCGATTATTGGAAGACCTACGGGTTGGGGAATGATTAATGAAATCGCTACAATTAATATGTAGTTCTCATGAGATAATTTAGGTCATGGAATGATGCCTTCAGACATTCTAACATTATAATTTCACTTATCTTGCATATACTATTTCATTGACCGTGTGTGTTTTCAACTGGATATTATACATGGTTAAGAGCATGTACATATGAGTATTTGAAGAAGTAAATGCTCATGGCATGGTGTTTATTCAACACCAATATCATGAAATTTAATAAATGTGATGGTATTTTACCATTTCTTTTATGATGTGAATTTATTTATGTGATAAATTAATTGTGACATTCTTTATGAGAAACTCTAATCATGTACTATTTCGAAGTGTAAATTATGTACCTACACCCTTTCCTGATTCTCTTAGCATGGTGAAATCAAATCCTGAATAATACGATGCACACCAAGAATTTTGTATAAAAATTATCATGAATAGATCATATTTTATTATACTCATATTATTATTCCTTAAAATATTCATGGCTAATTCATAGAAAACTGTTATGTTATGCTTCATGTATAGTGGTTTCATTAATATTTTTTTGAATATATGTAATGAGATTTTTTAAAAGGTTTTATTTGAAATATAATATTTTAAAAAACCCCTTACTATGTATTAATATTCACACCCTATGTTTTCAATTCATTTTTACAAGTTTAGTAAATTTGAATTTCAAATAGGTGGCTCTTTTGTGGAGTTTTATTATACAGTATCAAAGGATTGCAATATTTGTATCTCTTTTTCTAGAACCCATACCTCAAAAATCCCCTGTATAAAACATGATGTCTAATTCATTGTTCTTTATTTGATAAAAGGAAAAAAAATTACATACCCTGATTATTAATGCACCGGCTCTTGGGCTTCTAGGGTCGTCACATGACAACTGTAGTAGGTATGAACATGGTTTGTGGATTCTTCAGTAGTTCACAACACATGGTACATTATTGGTCTCAATATTTTTCCCTCATTTACATTTCCATCTTGAAAAACAAATGTTTATGCTTGTATACTTATGTTAAGGACCCATTATTGGTATCTTATATTTTTTATACCTAAAAGATAAATTGAAATCGTTATGTATGTATAAACATCATGATTATCAATACAAAAAAGTGGAAAGGACTTATGGTATGTTTTAAATGATTTTGTAGTTGGGAGATGAATATGATACCATTAATGGAACATGGTAGTTGGTTACATATATTTAATTATTAAATTTATATTTTAATTAATTATTCATATGGTCCTTTTATATTGGGATCATTATTATTATTATTATATTACATGACATGACATATATTAAAAAATTAATTTATGTTATTATTCTGTATTTGTATTATTTGTATTGTGTTTATGTTTTTATTGTCATATAGATGGGTATATTATAATATATTATTATCAACCCATGAAACATAACACCCTCTAGGTTAGTCAATATAATCTTTCATAAGGGAAGGCACATATGATGTGTTATGGAATGTCATATTAGACTCGATGATACTAGTGGGAATGATACAATATGATTCATCACATTATATTTTTAATTTTCCATATAACAACTTTAATGACAAAAAAATAATCAAATACATGAAAAGTGTTTGATCATAAGTCAGTATTCATATTTATCTCTAATAGATTCGACACATTGATTGTAAATATGTAGAAAAACTATATTCATTCCAAAGGTTTCTTTCAATTATTAAACATTAACATCAATGTCATATGGCTTTCATAGTGTAGGTCACTACACTTGATTCTTCATCTCTCTCATTGATTCTACAGACCTTCTTTCTTTTCTTAACATCATATTCGCTCAATTAATGTTTCCTCGATATGTAAATGATCATGAAATAAGAATGTATTGTTTTATAATTAGTACTCTCTTTAATATAATTTATTGTTAATTTATTCATATATTAAGATTAGAAATAACTCAATTGGGTTTTATTCCCATGTCTTGATAAAATTAATTCTCACATAGAATTTTTCCAATGATCTTGGAATGTTTTCACATTTTTAGTATTTTTTAGTTGATTATTAAAAAACCATTACACTAATTATCAACATACTTTTATATGATCATATGTATAATATTATCCTTTATATTTTTTCAGGTATTTATTCCTATAAAACCTCATTATTTTATCTCCATAAAGGATTTAAAATAAACATATTTAATGTTATAATTTTATTTCACCAAGAGAATATCAATTTCATATAAATTTTTTCTTTTCAGAATATGAATTAATCTTGAGTCGGTCACCATTATAATAATTTTTAATAAATATGGAGTTGGTGGGAATCATCAGACATTAATGCTCCTAAATTATATAATTTTTAGAAATAATAATTTTTTTACTATGAAGTATAATTGCGTATAGATAACATAAGTTAGATAAAAAATCTTATTAATGTATCCAAATAACTTCTATGATCTGAAGAATATAATTCATATACTATTAAGAAACTAATATATACAAAATACAGTATTACTCGGCCAATTTCATTTGATCTATGTTATCTAGGAAATATTAAATATCTCTCTATGTATGATGCTTTTTCAATTTTTAATATTCAATATATTACAATAAATATTGATAATAATACATATTAAATATAATATATTATGAATCCGTCTTAAAAAAATTATTCTCCCGAGTATCTTCTGTATAATAGTATATATTTCCATTATGTAATCAAATAATAATGTACAATCCATGTCTTTAGTAGGATCTTAATTATCATTTGTTTCATGGAATAATCTGCCCTATGCCACATTTCATTATGAGGTTCAACATATATATTATATATTCAGTAAGATATATATAATATCAATAAGAAATTCATACATATCTAAAGAAAGATTATAAATATGATATGTTTTATCCTATATTTTTAACATATCATCTAGAGAAATTCAATCATTATTGTGTTCATAAGAACCTTGAAATAATTCAGTCCCAACTACAGATATGAATATGTATATATATATATATCAATGATTTAAATTTTTTAGTATTAACTTTAAATTAATGAATTTATTCCACAAAGATATTTACATTTGAAAATATTATCTAGGAATCTCCAATGAAGCCAATTAATCTAATAATATTATATATAATTATATAAATATATAGAAATTAAAAATTCCATTTAGTACAATTTCAATTGAAAATTTATTAATATAATGACACATCATGTGTAATTATATGTATATTTAATACATAATCAATTCTAGCATGAAGCTCATAAATCTATATCTCTCATCAATTTTTTCTGATAAAAACTTATAGAATCCATATTCTAGGATAATATTAGTGTTGAAAATATATTTAAACCCAAACCATTGTCAGTCATCCCATCTTGAGGGTAGATGTAAAAATAAATTAACATTGATTTCAAATAGTTCTTTAATATATTATTTTAACGTTTCAAAGTGTTTCATAATGTTCATTTCCATAATAAAGAAATTCTAAGGCTACTTTCTTGAATATGTATAGTCTAAAATTCCATAAGAATCTTAATATTTCTCATCATTCTATATTTCCATATTATAAATGTGTCTTCGTTAATATATCCCATAGTCTGAACATCATAGAATAATATTGGAAAATAAAATATGTGTCCCACAAATCCTATATTTAAATTATAATATTATAATAGACTTCATCCCTTATTGACATAAAATAAAACACTCATATTCCATTTAAAAATATTAAATGAATCCATTATATGTTGGTCAACCCCATTTTAAATATTAAACCATGATAAATTTAATATGATTTGTTTATTATTATAATTACAATTTAATAGATTACTATAAGATTACGGAAAATCATACATGTATCATTCGTCAATTTTATAAAACCATACCTTTCCTCCCTTATATGAATGTGATACAAAATTCACTTGAGAGAAGGTTGTTTCCACTATTATAGAAAATGATGTTTCAAAAATTAATAAACTTTTTATCTATTTGAGAATATAATTATATAATATATGAGTGAATAAAATAAAAACGAATGAAATCTATAAATATTCTCACCATATTATACAATATAAAATTTATCATTTCAGGGGATGATCAAGATGTAATTTTTATAACAAATATATTACATCCCTCAACTCAATATGAACCTATAAAATCAACCATATTCTGGGTTTTCTCCTTTGAGTGTCATTCCTATTGAAAAAATAAAAAAAATTAATAATATTATAAAATATAATTAATCAAATGATGAAATATATTTTAATGATACCTAAATCATATAATTCTATATATATATAATATTGATTTTAATATTTTGATTAAATGATTCATTCTAGTTGATTACAGATATTTTCAACATACTCTCATTAGATAGACTCCATCAATCACAATCCTGGCTAGTTTCATTAAAAAATAACCAACACTAATATAATTATTAAAATAATTGATGTCTTACAAGGATGTTTAATGATACATGTTAAACCACTCTATGAGGGAATTGTATCTATGATATAGGTCATTCACATCAATTTAGTTTTCTTTTAAATATTTAAATAATAAAATGCATATATATAAAATCTACCACAATGACAATATAATAATATGAGTCCTCATATTCTTGTAAATGTGAGAAACAATTTTGGATATTTCTATTCATCCAAAAAATCATTTTTATTTCACTTTAAATATGTGATAACAATTTATACTTGCTTTTCTAATGAAATTAGTGACATGATCATACATTGGAATATTTAATGTATTATTTTTTACAGTATTCTCACTCGAGGTATTTTTTTATATATTATAGAAAAGAACATTTCAAATTATTAGGTTTCCACAACATCTTTTCTATATCCAATTATTACAGAAAGATAATGGTAAGCTATTTAGTAACATATTTAAATTTCATGGTTATCACACATGTATCATTAATAATTATTTTTTAATTTCTTTGTGGAATTATATAAACATAGTATTTTTGTATGGCTTCCACCAAATAACCAACATTATTATCTCTTGGATTTAGTCTCATATTTTTTAAATCATTATCCTATGAAAATTGATGTTAATTTCTTCTTCATGATGGTGAATGATGTGTAAATTTTCTCCCTATGTGAAATTATATATTTCTTTTAATGTTCTGTAATACTCCCAGAAAAATAATATGTAATGGGGCCATTATTTATTCTTTTTTACAATAAAATGCGTAATAATTTTGATAATATTTTTATTAATAATTAATAATATCTATAATTATTAATATTAATTAATATAAATTTATTTATATTCATATGTATCAACATTAAATTAGATATAACTGAATAAGTGTTTTCAAATTTATGAACCAAATGTGTCAATTTAAAATATAGAGGTATCAATATTTAATAATTAAATTATAAATATATATATAATTATGTTAATAAATTGGAAATTAATTTGAAAATTAATATCTCAAAATAAATTTATAATTTCTTTTTAATAAATTTAATTTTTTATGTAAAATATAAATATCCATAAATAAATCAGAAACTTTCAAATAATTGATCCATTTTTAAAAATGTGTATTTTTATAATAATGAATTAATTTTTTCAATTTTAAAATATCATTAAGTTAAAATATCGTAATGTATAAACAAATATGTTAATAGTATATAAGTTGTGGTTTATATGCTATTATATTTAGAAAATTAAATTTTTTACATGAAATATTTTCAAATTTTTTATTATTCAATAAACTTTTATTCAAATAATGATTTTTATCATATTTGTAAATTTATTTAAATTAATGTAATTCCTAATTAAAAATAATCACAAACAATATTTAGAATTAGGGGACATCACATATTATTATGAAAATAATAGAAACTATTGTATATATTAATTCATAGTTAATGGAGATAAATGAAAAAGTGACGTGGGTTTTGATATTTTTTTAAAATGATACAAACATCTTCTATAACAGTTGTGATATGAATTATATTAAAAATCATAATTTCCCCTAACAACTTTTTACCTTACCCCCCAATATAAAATTTGATTCCACTTTGACTCCAAATGTAATTAAAATGTTAAATAAAATATCCCTATTTTTGACCTATAATAGTAGGTCAATATAACCCATTCCAACATATATATACACTCAAAATCAATTTAGCATGATTTTTTACTTTCATCTCAATATTTTATCCTTCTAGATTTTATTGTTCTAAGGAGTACATCCAAAAATTATGAAGCTACCTTGTAAATATGTGTTTTCAATCCTCCACTTCCCTTTTTAGTTGAATTTCTTTTGTTTTGATTTCATTCAAATTTTTATTTCAAATAAAAAAATTAATGTTAATAAATATCATTATAATCCTCTAAATATATTATTAATGATTTTACATCCCTCAGATTTTTTCATTTTCCAAAACTATAAATATTATAAAATAATGTTTTATAATATCTTCTTAAAAATTATCTTTACAATACCTACACTCCATTTTCTTTTGAATCAGAATCACTATAATGCTTCATGGATAAAAATAACATACCATATCATAAATTATAAATCCATGTTCTTAATAGTTAAAATTACCTCTTATTCTTATAAAATGATCCAACACTCTTGTATCAATTGAAAACATAAAATATTTTAAATATAAATAGTATGTTGTTAACAAGAGATGAAATCAACATCATAATTAAGAATAATAAAAAAATGTATTGAATAGATATTATAATCTGTAAAAACACTAAAATTGAAGGTTCAGTATTTTAATTAAATAACCATAGTTCACAACAACTAGGACAAACTTTACAATTGGTTTGACAATATCAAGGGATATACGTGGGATAACTCATAATTTTTTTAGAAATAATAACGAATATATTTTTGTTTGAATATTGTTTTTCACCTTAAATTAAAAATTACAAATGGATTATAAGTGTATTATGGATTATTCCAACTGAAAAACAATATTTACAATTTCTAGGGAAATATTGAAATCCAATATATCAATTGTCTTATATGGGAACATATTTATTACATAGCCAAGATTTATGTTTGAAGTTACATAGGAATAATAGTGATATGAGAATTTTTGTTTCATTATTTATATTATGATTATATTTTACATAATATGTTATGGGTGAGTTCTATAATTATTTACCCACAAGATACATTTTTATGTCATATAATAATAAACATTGTTTAGTAATATACTATATACCTTAACCATATTAGAAAAATATATTGTCATCATGACATAAATTTATATAAATTATCTCTACTCGATGACATAAAAATAATAATGATTTCATATCATGAGGATTCAATGTTATGAATAAAATGTTCCGAATTATACATTACATCAGTATGAAATTTTTATTAATATTAATTTTATTCGTAATTTTTTTATTTTTTTATGGATATATTATTCTCATTCATGGAAACATTAAATTTATTGATTCATTTGATATTAATAAATACATTACTACAATAAGATAGATTCTATTGTATTATAACCATTACTGGGAATCTATGCTTAGTTTTTTAATTATTATTTCAAATTTCCCTTAAGAAATATGAGAAAAACAATGTATAATGTATATAATTTTTAGGATAAATATAAAAGTTATTTTACATATTTTATATCATAGGTTTTTAATTTAATTTAATGTTGAATTATGTATCGAGTATACTGAGACAACAAAACTTCTGGAATCTATGTAATTTTATCTATGGAATCATTACAAATATAATAAAATAACAAAAAACACCATGGTACAGAATTCAATATGTTACATTTTATATTAGAGAATGTATATTATAATTATATAAAAAATATTTAGATGGACATGTACAGAGAAAAATCCCTTATAAAAATCCCTTACTATAATATCAAAATATTACTAGAATAATAATATCTATTTCTAGAAAATATATAAAAAATTTATTCTATGATTCTAAATTGATATTTTACACATTAAATAATTAATTATATTCCCTTTTTTCGAATTTATTCCCAATATAATGTTCTAAAATAATGTCAAAAACATTAATTATAATATATAATTCCATAAATATTTATTAATTGATGATAATTATGGAAAAATTAAAATATTTAAAATGAATGGGAATCTAACTCAAATCATTGAAAATTTGTTCATCCAAATAGAATAACTAGCTAACCCTACTCATTATGAATTAATAATATATCGATTTCTATAAAAGAGACAACCACCATAAATTATGACCACTATAACCTTATTTCCATGAAAATTGAAAATTTCCAGGGGAAGATATTTCATGATTTGTTTAGAAGTGAAAACGATAAGGCAATAATTTATATATATATTCAAAGGGTAGATTCTTACAAATGGTGGTAATTAATTCCGAAAACATGATATGAGGAAGAGATTTAAATATTGAGTGATATGATTTCAGTGTCATTATCTTTGAGAAATAATATTCTCATATGAAAATAACTGAAATAGAAGTGAAAAAATTGAATTTAATTCAATAGGAATAGTAAGCGATTATCATTTCTATTTCCAATGTTACATGGAATGCATGATATGTTATAGATTATTTGTGAAATCCAAAAATAAATATTTACTGATTTATTGGTAGATAAATATTAAATTTTATAATAGATAAATTCTTGAAATCATTATCATATTAAATGTATATTATTATAATATCTATTAATATTGCGATGAAGTTCTCTAATTACTATATTTTTTAAGGGAATAAACTGAAAAAAAGGGTGCTTTAGAACCTTAATGAAAATATTTTTTCAACATAGATGAGGGGATTGTTGAATTAACTTCTTGTAATAACAATGGGAAGAAACTAAAATTGTAATTCTTATATGTAATTATATAATGTTATATGTGAGGATATGAGTTCCATCATCCAAAAGAGTTCAATGGAAAACAATAATAAATAAATATCCAATACTCCAATTTCACACATTAATAGGAAATATACCAATCAATTCAAGATGTGTCAATGGAATCTACCATAGATGAAAAAAATAAAAACCAGATGTGTATATGCTATCACTACTACTGATTTTTATGTCCAAAAAGGCTTTTAGAATAGGAATTATGATAATAAAATCACTGATTGATAACACAATATTTGATTCATAGTATCAAAAATAATTTAAATAAAACAACTTTTCTAAAAATATTATATCATTTATTATGAAATAAGGAAGTATTTTTTGGTTAAAAATCAATTTTAAAAAATTATTGCAAGGAAAATATATTGATCTATCCTAGTAAAATTAATAATGGTCCAAAAATTGTATTCCGGGTTATTTATACAGTGGATGAATTTGACAGAATTAATGTTGTGGAATGAATTTAATTTTATAACTTATGAATTTATTACTAAGGGGAGGAGATTATAATCTCATAAGAAATAATGGAATATAATTTTAATTAGAAAAATGAATACCATTTATTTATTTGTAACCACATAAATGGATAAAACTAATGAAATTTGGACAGAATGTTAATCATTAAAAGTAAATGCGGTCTTTTTAATTGAGTCTAGATCTATTTTGATTTGTTATATTAATACATTTCCTATTTAAAAATTAATATATCTACATTATTGTGATGTTTAACTCACTACTAACTTCATCCACGATTAAAATACCATAACTATGACTTAACAAAGAAATCATCTAGTGGAGTTTGTGGAAATAGGGGAATAAATTCACAAGTACTGTGATTAGGGATTTGTATTCCTTAAACCTCCAACTGGTGGATTAGCTGTCAAATTATTAATTAATTAGTATAGATATATGATGTTATATCTTCATTAAAAATAAATCTAATACATTACTATAAATAAAATTCTTTTTACCTCACATTTATGAAAATTTGGATGAGATAAAAGGATATATATAGATTTTAAAGACTCACCAATGTTAAAATTAATTAAAGATAATATAAAAAATAGTTTTATTTTCTTCACATGGTGTGACAATTAAATTTTTAACATATATACATTTTGAATAACAAATGCACCATTGATGATCTTGGGTTTAATAGCAGGATTATTTAGGGATAATGAAGAAAAATGATTTTGTTTTTTCTTTATGATACCTTGATATAAAATATATGATATGTAAATCACGAGTAAAATTTAAGATCCATACTTGATACTAAATGGGAGAACATTCTATATTGAAAATTCAATAAATGTGAATTTTGGTTTCATCACATCTCCTTTCACATCCATATTTTTCATTTTTGGAATGTCATTTGATCCTAGAATTATTATTTTTAATTTATAGACCCTAACAAAAAATATAACTGATATATGTAGTTTCGTTTGATTAGTTTATTAGGAATGTGATTTTTATGAAACCAAAAACAGATAGTCTAACCTTACAACCAATTATTCATGTAAATAGATCTAATTTATATGGTCAAGAAAATATAATGATTTTTTTCATGAACTAATGATGGGTTTGATAAATGCATCAACAGATAATGTACCAATTATAAATTAAGGGTATTTTATATATAGTTATAAATTAAATAAAATAATTGAGTGTGTTATAATGATATTTTTTCATGTTTTTCTTATTCCTAATAGTAATTATGGACACATAAGAAAAGATCTCCAACTCTAGAGCATGGGGAGGTTGTTTAATCATTTCATAGATGATGTGAAAAAAAATATTATATATATATATCACAAGTGATAGGAATATATATAAACTCAGTATTTCTCACCATGATAAATTTATGATGAATAAAAATTCTAATGGAATATAAATATCCAATAATTAGGGATATTTGGATAAAAAATATTGTTGATGATGGTTTTAATAGTAAGTATTAGGGATTCCAAACTATGATGAGGAAATAAAAGGATCCCATGTTAATTGATTTATTAATGATAGATATGTAAATTTATAAGTAAGGGGAATCAACATTTATTTGGTATTTAATTTTGCAAATATCATTACTATATAAAATAAATAATTTTTAAAAATAAAAATTGGGAAATGAAATAATATTAAATATATAAAATAGTGTATATTGATATATATATATATATATATTGTATAAATATGTTTTTATAAAAATTGGAATGATAATTTTTATATCCACTATACCATCGTTGTTGATTAAATTTCTAGATGAAGCTGAAAATTATAATATATCAACATACCATAGTAGAATGTAGAATTATATCAATTTTTGAGAGTTCCAAAGGTGGAAAAATTTATGAAAAAATTTGTAGATTAATTATCAGAATTCTCATTATTTAAATAAAATTTATTTTTTGAAAAAAAACAAGACATGTATTGAATCATCCAGCATTACATGTATGGAAAAGAGATAATATCACTTTGTAAATTATTACTTGGTGAATTAATTGATATATGAAAATGATCATTTTCAAGTACATCTAGAATTACTCATCATGATTTCGAACTTCCTAGAAATAGGGGAGGATCTTACTTATGAAATTCTTTCACATATCCATATCAATGTAGATATCATCATTCATGGTAAATCATGCCCCAATTATTTTGATTATGAACATTGTCTGATAATAATATTTTTTAATTAGTAATCAAAAATAATTTATAAATGATATATATTTGATAACTATTTACCATAAAAAATGGTATTAATGATGGGACTATACAAACATTAGATGATATGTTTATGTCATTTGATAATGACTTCCAAGGAATATAGGACAACTACCTACCTATGGTGTAAATTTTATATAAAATATTATTCATTACGGGTATACAAATGGAACATTATGAGGAATATAATGGTAAAAAGTGTCTAACTCCAAAACATTATGGTAAAATAAGGAGCTAGTCAATAACTATTGAGAAGACACCTGAGAAGGGGAATGTTGTCATGAGCCACAATATGGATGCTCAAATCCCACATAACTACTAAGATGATAATCAGGGGAATGACATGAATTTATATTTAGAGGATCATAACTTCCAGAAATTAACCTCATGGAAATGCGTTGTATGTTCTTGTAATAATGAAATGATAATTTTGATTTATTTTGGGACGTTTTTAGACTTTTGAGAAAACTAGATTTGTGAATTTTTTTTGTTTATAATAAAAAATAAATCTCTATAATGTTTTTTTATATATTTCATGTGTTATGTTTATGTCTGTACACCTAGAATCCAACACACTCTCCCACCAAGGATGAAATAGTGTTAGAAAAAAGAATTTTCATATAATGATGTTCTCGTCTATATTCTGAAAACTAGAGAACACATATTACAGAGTTAGGAAAATTTCTTACTGAATATACATTGAGGAAACACTACATAGATAATTTTTCATGGCAGGATAGACAATTAATTTGGATTAATTAACATCATTTCATTCAAATATTTATGTAGATGCAAAATTTTGAAGATGAAATTATTTAGGGGTTATATAAGAGTTGAGAAACAACTTTGGTAATAAAACCATTATTTATTGATGTTAATAAAAAAATGAATATTTTTAATTATATTATTACTAATTATTAAGAAATATTAAAAAGTTATAATAAATAATAAATAACATTTAATTTAGTCACATATAATAAATAAAATAGAATTAATTATACAATGGTTCTTAAATTTAAAGAGATAAATGCATGATTTTAAAATATATAATTATATTATTAAATAAAAAAATTTCACAGAGGGAGATTTATATTAAAGGCCATATATTAAATTTTGAATCAAAGTATCATAATTTTATATATTATTCCCCTTCATAAAAATAAGTTGTAAAGGTAAATTTAAATTTCCATGGAAAATGATAATATTTAATAAAGATTTATTTTTCAAAACATTGTTTATTTTTTTCTAAATAAATTATATTTATAAATTTAAAAATAACAATAGAATATAAATTGTAAATTTATTAAAATTAATAAAATTATTCAATTCATTATTTATTTGATGTATTAATAAGAATCCATAATATTTTAAAAGATTTTATTTACAAAAATAAATTTTTCTTCACTATTATTTGTTATTTTTAAAAATTTAATATTATTACATTTTTAAATTGAGTTAGATTAAATTGAATTTAAATTTTTAATCATCAATTAATAATTTGGTAGAACATGTTATCTTATATTTTTAGTAAATAAAAAATTACTATCATTAATTATTAATCATGGTTTATGGGGGTAAAACTGTTATTGTGGAATGGATTAATATACTACGGATTAAATTAATACATACTACTTATATTAAGAATATTTAGTTATATATATTATAATTTTTGATTAAAAACATATCCTTATCATACCCAACTCACTCATATGTGATTTCCCATTTACCATTCGTCAAAATTATATTTTTAAGTAATTTTCCTTATTTCACCATTAAATGGAGATAACTTCCACTCCTTCTATCATTCATCGCCTATAAAAATACATACAGAAATTATTTCTAATAATTATTATTAGAAATAGTGTCTATATGGATATTTGATGGTTCAAATGATTAATTTACATCGTTTATGATAATAACACTAATGTATGGGTTTTATACCCCCACACTCATCTTTCCTTCTAAAATTTAATTATTTTATTATAATGTTAAAAAAATTATTTTTCCTAAACTAAAATACTTTTTTATATATTTAGATATTATAATTTTCATATATTATTAATTATAGATTAAATAATACCACTCATTATTTACATTTCATTAGTCGTTTTTATTGCTAAATAATAGGGTTTAACAACATATCTACCCCTATTAATGAAATACTTCAATTAAATAATCTATTCAATAAGAAAATTAGTTATTATTCATTTTTGGTAATTAAAAATCACATCACCAATTGGATAACACCATTATCTAACATTGTTCTATGTCAAAAATTATATAATTCTCAAAAACATCTATATCAGGTAAACATAATACAATTTTTGTAATGTAAACAATATATGTTTTCCACGAAATGAAATACCAAACTAGTTTAAAATATGTGGATTCAAAAAATTTAATTAATAAAAATTAAGGTGATATACCAAAAAATGTTAGTCATATATTAACTGAAGCATCACTTAGTGCACAACTAGTGATGTTAATTACACATGTGGATTGAGAATCTAGAGGGATATGATTTATTTGACATATTAACACATTATGAACCATATTGATTAAATTTTAATTTATATATATACCTACCCCGTGAATGTTCCCACGATAATATCATTTTTATAAATCCATTAATATGATTGATTTACATTAAATTTTCAATATCATATTATTTTCAATTTTTTAATGTGTTAAATGAAAACTAGTATTTGTAATATTCCTTTCAATGTATAAATATTAAAATCGCATATATCAATTTTATAATAGGGGATGTTATCGATTAATTATTCATGATTTATGTATGAGTTTATTTACTACATATTATGATATGTACTCTTATTCATTCATTTATATGATAAATGCATTATATATATAAAGTGACCGATGGGGCCCAAAACTACATTGTAACAAGTTGAACTAGTATGTCTCATGAGAAAAACTAATATGAGTAATTTGGCATATTAATTAAATATTTAATTGTAATTATTTGTCATGAGGTGATGAATATATTCCAAATATCGTGGAATGAGAACTTGATGGTATTTTCGATTTCTTAGAAAGATTTCATGATGATAAGATTCAAATGTCAGAAATAGTGTATTTTATCCCTATTTTATCAGTTATTTTAATAACTGTGATTATTTTAATTGTTATGGTATTGATTTATTTTTTATTCTCATTTTTTACGTAATTTAATTTTTTATTCATACCTTTTTATTTATTAAATTTTTATTTTATGATTTATTCTATTCTATGAAGTACCTTAATAGAATTTTGGAACTCACCCGTTCTATTATTACATCATTTATAATCTATTTGGATTTTACTCATCATAATTTTCATATTATTATCCTATCATTGGACTACAAAATATGGATAAATTATTCTTAGAGAATCTGATATCTTTCGATAATGCATTATTTTTTTAATAATATTTTTATCCACATATCATTTATGATTTTTTTATTGGATCCTACATAAGAAAATTAAGATACATTAGTATATAAAATATTATCTATGATATTTGTTTCCATTAATATTTAGTACATAGAAGACAAATTAAAAACATCTTTCAAGGTATACAAAACAATGGTATTATGTCTTTTAGAAGAAATTATATCATCATTTAAATTTATTGAATAACTATATGTCATATAATTTTTTGGGGATGGATCTTATGTTATATAATGAATTCATACCATTACATTCATATCACAAAACATTATATTAATTTTTAATTTCTAACATAGAACAGATCAAAATTAAAATTTTCATTATTTATTCATGTTTTTTATTTAGATATTTATATATCAAAAAAAATATTATGGATATGTTTGGTGATGATCATTTACTGTTTTCTATTAAAATATTATGTGAAGATATTTTAAATAAGAAATTACTGTGATTTTTTTCTAGTTAATGGGTCTTTTCCTCACTAAAAATTCATACCTCAGAATTCCAATATATAATTATTTTGAATAATTCATCAAAAAGAATCATATTTACTTTATAGATCTACGATGAATATTATTAATATACATAAAACCAAATGATATTGTTTCTTTTTTAAAAATAATTATACATGTGTTTTATTTTTTATTAAATCTACTTCAAAACCAGGATATGATTCATTATCAGATAAACCCTTGATAAACATCAACATATATGTGACAAAATCAATGGAGTCATTTTTTAAAATAACTTCCACAACACTGAAATATGAATCAACCTATTTAATTTGAATATACATATAACATCATAAAAATGAATATTATCAGCAAACTTTATGGTTAAAAATCATTTAAATTGCAAACAACTTTTCATGGATCCTCTTTTACCATTTTTAATGCTAATATATTATTTTATCTATTGTATTTATGTAATAGTATTTTTCAATTTTATGTATCTTACTTAAATTATAATGATTAATGGTTTAGAATAAATAGTTTATAATGAAAAAACTCAAGAAAATATTAAAATATTCACTATATATATAACATAAAAAATTAATTGGGGAAAATCATTAAAATAGATACAAAAAATTGGTATTAATACTATATTTATAGCCTAGTGGGAATATGTAGTCACACTGATATGTAAGGAGATAATCATTATGAAGTAATACTACCCAATTCCATTTTATCATTCAATTGACCCTCATTATATTGAACATTCAAGCTAATTAGTGTTAATGATTACTTTTATTAATAAACAAATCAACATTGAACATATATACTAGTAAATTAAAGAGTGAAAATGAATATGCTACATTTATAGGATCTGATATGAATTTTAAAATAAAATCTTTGAAATGTTTTTAATTATGAGACAAATATGACCACTGTTTTAATGACATATGTATATATAAATTGTTTCATCCATAACCATATATATATCTTCTGAAAATACTATATATTCTCAAAAAAATTACAATATCATGATTGTTTTTTTTTTCTATATCTGACAATTTAACAATGGCTGGCCTAAAAAGATCTAATGAATAAGATATACATTATACATTAGTATTCTAAAACATTATAATGTTTATATATATTAATCCTTGATAACTAGTTTTATACTTTAAAATAATGACTAAATATTATAGCATATATGTCAACATTATTCTCTGAACTCTATATAATAAAAATAAATGCATATGTATTATTGATATGATTATATTTTATTATTCTTACGTATTATAAAATGTTCACTGAATAGATGATAATTATACTATAGTATCACATTGATACACACTTTATTATTTATCTTCTTCTTTTAATTAAATGAACATATATAATGAATTGGTATCAATATTGTTTTCCCTCCTCACACATTACCTTCTTATTCAATGTATTATGATCTATATTTCTATAGTATGTAATTCCATCATTCTTGCATCTTATTCTCCACTCAAATATTAGGTTATATTTTTAGGAATTTCTATTTTCTTCTATATAATTAATTCATTAATAAAAATAATCTCCATGAATTGTTCTATATCATTTTTATCCCTCTATATCCAAAACCTTCCTTTCAACTTCATCTTATCTTTTAACATTAGGATTCTCAATGGATCACATGGGTTTTTAGAATGATATTTAAAATAAAATTTCCCATGTGGTATTATTTCCATGATCTTAGATCACTCTCAATACGTTTTAATTATTTATCTATTCTTATAAAACTAATTATCATGAATTAGAATATTTTATGTGTACAAGATCAAATAGAGAAAATAATACTTTAATAATTTTCAAATATTTCTATAGATAAAATATCTATTTATTATATTCATAAATGATTTAAAATATTAATATTTTATGTCATCATATAATTTCACCTACATAATCTCAATTCCAACTTGTTTATTTCTCCTTACATAGTATGAATCAAAGTTCAATAAATGGATTTATGTTAATAAATCAATGAATAAAGTCCATGAATCGTCTAAATTTAATACTATAAAATTAATTAAATTATAGTTTATAATCAATTTTAAAGAAATGAAATATCTTACAGATCACATAATAAATATCAAATCATTAATATGTTTCTAAATATCATATTTATTCCACATAATAATTTATATATGCTAATGGGAATATTGAATATTCTAAAATGCATTCTATTCATGATATTTGAATTATTTTATATCACCTTAATAACATATGTATCATATTAGGTCCAATACATTGATGATTTTAAACACATGTATGTTGTCTACCATTTATAATGTATTATATGTCAACTAGATGATATTTTGTATCACACTAAATTATATCTATTTGTTTTTCATTATCAAAGAAAACTTATTACTTGATTTCCCATTACAAATTTCTATAAGAAATTTTAAAAAAATCACACATTTTATTTTAAATATTTTACATAAAAGAACATAAATTTCACATTATCTCAATTACGTGTGAGGATTAGCATATTCATTCTTTATGAAATAGGATATATTACAAATCAGTATGAAAATAATAAATTTATTTTTAATGTTATTTTTTATAAGAAGATTTATTATATATTTTTGTACATATCCTTTGGTGAATGTTACAAATCATAGTGGGAATCGTTACATTTATATATTCTACATCTATGAAAATATGGAAATTTTTTGATCAATTTTTAACTTCAACATATAGTTCACTAATATATATAGCAAAACTATCAATTGATCATTCATCAAATGAAGTCCCATCTTGATTATTTATATAAATATAATCTATTTCATCAATTACATCATCAAACTAATAATTATATAAAAATAATTCTACTATGTAAATATATACATGTAACATACATTAGGATTGACAACTCAACAATGGATAATACCATTAAATTGTAGCTGACATAACTTTTTCCTTGTATAATATTGTATCCCAAACATTTCTTGAACTGGATATAGATCAATACCTAATCTCCTCTAAGCACATGTCACAGAATATCATTAATTATAAACTAAATATCCAAATTTATTGAATCCTTTTTAAATATATATATATTATAAAATATAATCAACCATGAATTTATATTTCTTTCAATATTATTTTGAATGTTTTAATGGATCATAATCAATATGTTGAATTGTAATATGATCCCATAATATATATAAACTCCAATATAAATCCCACACAACCTATATTGACTTACTATTTATTTAAACAATTTATCTCATATTGAAAACAAAAACAACACTCGCAATCCATTGATGAATTTTGGAGATATATTGTAAATGTATCATAGAATAAATGTTTATGATCAATTAATGAGATATTAAAAAGATATATCGTACGAATTAATATATTGTGAAAATTAATGATTCATTATAAAAAATAATTTTTTGTAGTTCTAAAAAAAATATGATGTGGTTTTATATGTTATAACATATTATATAATATATAATGACTTTTTATGGATATGATGATTCAATACATGTAAGTAAATTATATATATATATATATATAAATTGAACATCGTATCAAAAAATCATTTTTTAAACAACATTATATATTATTCTATTGGGTGACCAGATGTAAAAAAAAGTCACTCTGGTGCCTTTTTATTCATGGATATAAATATATTATTTAATAATGTTTGGATCAAACACATTATCCTACTATTAGTAATAATTTTTTATTTCATTATATGTATATTATTATTTGAGTAGTTCGAAATTATATAATGAATATTTAAAATGTAAATAATCATTATATGGAACGATGAATGATTATAAGTTTTGTAATATTTTTGAATCATTTGAGAATCATTTCATCAAGGGTAAGTAAATGTTTGTGTTATAGTAGTGTATATAGTTGAAAAAAAATCATGGATCAATACTTATGTACGGTGTCATAGGTAGTGAACATGACCTCAGTAACCCAATGTCGATGTATACATTATTACATTTTTATAAGACACATGGAATAATATCCCAAATTATTTAATAAACTAGTATTAATGGTAAACTAGACACATAGTTTATAACATAATTAAAATTCAAAAAAATAAACTGTTTTTTCTTTCAGAAAACCATTATTCTCATACTGTATCTCTGAATATTCATCATAGTATATTTCCTAGTATATTATGGATAATAAATAAAATTATATGGGTGTGATGAGATGCATGGTAAGGGTAATCATGAAAAAAAATTGATTATGAATAGATAATAATATTCTACATATCAAGGTAAATAACTAAATAACCTTCAAGATTATCATTACACTAAGTATAATATTGAAATAAATAAACTATGAAAAAATAATTCTATTTAAATAATCACTTGATTTTGGATCTTATCCTTGGATGTTCTAAATAATCTAATAATCAAATGGATATCAATAACTGATCTTATAATGAGGGTATTAATACAATCATAAATCATATAAATACAATCATTTGATCATTCCAATACATTTTACCTTCAAGTACTCATTCCAATATATCATAACATTATTGGGTAATGCGTCATCGAAATACCCAAGAAAATTTTCCTCAAGAGACCCAATGATTCGTTGAGGAGTATTCGATTCTAGTCCCCACCATTCACTTAATAATTCTATTAATTCTTCATATTAATGGGAGAAAATATAATCAACATATACATTCATATTGAAAACTAACATATGAATTTTTAATACTTAACCCAATCAATAATCTAAAACCTAAACCATCCACAGTAATATGGTGAATGGTTGTAAAATTTTACATCTCCATTCAAACTAATCATAACCCATAATGAAAAATAATATGGATAATTATAATATAATATATCAAAAATTAATCATATATAAAATGATGGAATAATTTAACTGATGGATATAAATTCCACAAAAATGTAATTAAATTTTTTTATAGAAAAGAAATTTTAATTTTAAAATTAATTTTCAAAAGAAAAATGTAGAAATTTATTTCATTAAAAAAATTGAAACCATGTAAAATAACATATAAAACATTTAGTGTTCATGATAAATTAATATTCCATAAATAATATACCCATTAAAATAATAAATCATTTCAAATTTTCCATAAAAACAAAATGGGAATTATTTTGAAAAAAACATGAAAAATACATTAAAAACTTTCCTAAAATATTAATAATTGGAAAAAATGTTTTTAATAAATAAATTTTAAATTGATAATAAAAATTTATAACATTTTTATAAAACCATGATTTTGATGAAAAGGGATTTACAATTGAAGAGAGTAATAAAGCCAAATTTCATAAAAAATTTAATATCATTTCTTTTAAATAAAAATTGTTTAAATTATAATATTAATAGAATCAGATTATGAATAAACATATAATATTAAAATTGGATTATTTTATATATATATAATAATTTTCCCAATATGGACTTAACAAAATATAATATCGAATAATAGAATGATCATGATAATAACCTTTACCAATTTTGTAATATTTGAATCATAATCCCTATGAAATAACTAAAATATAATAAAAATATATATATGATGAAGTAAAATATTTTCAGTATCATACATATCAAAAGGTACATTATATATAGAATTATAATTAATAAGTGTTGATTATGCTTTATGTCTCATTCAAGTTAAAGTTAGACATTGAACCCGTACGACTAGTTCAAATTCGATTGTATGTGTATAAATATAATTTAAAATAAATATATTCAAATTAAAAATCCAATACATATTTATAATAATATTTATCATATCATAAAATATTCTCTTATATCCTCTTATCAGTCATTTATTACAAATTATTTGTTGTAATCACTATTTAGGTTTACAACTGGATCGTTTTTTCACGTACATTTTATTTTGATAATTTTTTCCATTTTGTTTTATAATTAAAACATAATATAAAAAACTAATAAAGATATAAATATCATATATATTCATTATATATATTTTTTGACTAATCTAAAAAGTTCATTGAAAAAAATGAATTACACTGTTCATTGTGATAGTAGGTCGCACGTACGCAAGAGCGTTGTTTCCATTTGTCTCGACGGATGGATTATAAGAAAAAGAAATTTTAATTAACAATTAAAGAATATTTATAATTATATATATATTTGTAATTTATATTAAAAAATTAAATCCTTATAACCATCCATGATAAAATAAAATGTTAAACATTTAAAGTTGATATGTGGAGGCAGCGGTCTGCATATACACACGAGTGATGTTGTTGTTTTCAAATTCATTGGATGGTAGGAAGTTAGATGTGAAATTATATTATTATAAATTTTCATAGGTTATAATTATGTCATATTTTCATTTAAATTTTCACTTACTAACTTCTAAATATATCATATGTGAAAAATGAATCGCATCACTTTGGGATGTTGTAGTTCATCATAATCATGAGTGACATTGGAGTATCTATCACATAATAAAAACTAAAAATTATTATGTGATTTTGAAATTATATACATGTAATTATATATTAAATATCATATAGTTTTTTTTAAATCCATCATTATATCCATCCTTTAATGGTTTTGGTGGACAACACGCGACATTGGGTTGTGAGGCAGTAGTCCATCTTACAAAAGGTCGATTGTTTCGATATACAATTTATTGATGTAGAGAAGAATATATACTATGAAATTATCATAAAAAGTATAATTATATAAGATATACTTTTTGTTATTTTATAATATCTTAAAATTCTTTCATATAGGTAGAAGATGATATAAAATAAAAACGTATTGTTTAAAATATTACCTCTTTTTGAGAACCTCTTTATGTTTATCCTAAATGATTCCAAGATGATGATTCAAATCCATAAATGGATTTTATAAATTTTGGTGGTATTTATGGAAGAAATTTGGTTAGATAATTCATGATCAAAATGTATTCGGGAGTGTGAGGTTGGGGGTTATGAGATTTTCTTTTATAAGTTGGGGATAAAACATATTTCAATTTTTAAGTAATCAATCACAACCATATTTTAATCATTACCAATTCCTCCAAAATGTGTCATTCTGAAAAAATATAGATTATAGGGTAGAAATATGGATAGTAAATGGGAATTTGACATGTATGTAGGTCATTTCAAAACATTTCATTTAAATTTAATCAAATTTTAAACCCATCTTTTCATTATTCGCATTAATTAATTTTTACGGTTTAACTATTCATAATGCTCAACAATTGTTTTGAACTAATTATAAAATATAATTTATTCTTACTTTACAAATTTAATCAATTTTTTAATTTTTAATTCACAGAATTCAATGAATCCAATTCAAAATTATACCAATATACGCGATGAATAAATATACATCCATAGATAAACTTATCATAATTGTAAAATGATTAAATATATAAATTAAACATTAAATAGAGTTAAAAAAATTATTTAAATTTTAATATAGTTAAAGAATTATTATTATAAAAAATATTAACATATAATATTAATTTTTTAATATTTTAATTGAAAAAATTGTTTTCAATTAAATTTTAGAATATTTCATTGATCATAAAAAATTATTATTTTCATAGAAAATTCCCAAAATCCCCCATTTATAATGTTGGTAACTATATTTAAAAAATATTACTTTTAAAAATATATATTTTTATATTGGGTATATTAAATTTTAATTTTTGTGTTCAATTCAAGACAAATCCTTCATTCAGAATGTATTTTTTTCAAACGAATTTCATACTATGTCAAATGGTTCATATTTTATTTCTAATCATTTATAACTATTTAATTTATTTCATAAATTATTAAAAATATAATTTCCATAATATATTTTTTACAATTCAAAACCATCAATTTAATGGCGTGTTTATAATGGTCATGTTTAAATACTAATATTATAAAAGAGTACGATGATTCATTGAAACTGTTTGTTGCGTGAATTGAAAGATATACGGTGGATTGAATTTATCTAAGAATGCATATATTATAATTGCAATCGATGTTATATTTTCATATAATATTGTTTTTTCATGTAATTGATTCTATAGAAATTTATGTTCCATATTTAAAATACATATGTGTTATATTCTACCACATTAAATAAATTATGTCATCATAATTTAATAATGAGCTATGAAATCATGTTTTTGATATTTAAAAATTACCATCTTGAAATACCACATCATGAGAATTGTTAATAAACTACCATTTTGATACTAAATAACTGGAATTACAATGGTTATCCCAAATTATAAAATTACTTTGATTCAATGTAGGATAACATGGGTTTGAAGTGAAGATATTAAAATTTTAGAGAAGTGTAATCCGTATTTAATGATGGAGGGCGAAAGAGGTCATTGATCAAAAGAATTTGAATGATGACGGGAATGTAAAAAATCAAAATTTGTTAAATTATTGATGAGTCATGGGACTATTTTATTCATTATAAATCATGGTACTATGAAAATATTTTCTATTTTACGAACCTTTTACCAGATTCTAAGAATTCCTTTATCATCTAGATTGATAAGATATGAAAATATAGTTACGTGATAACTTAAAATATCATATGAACTATTTTATCAATTTTTTGTGTTCCGATCAATCCCCACTTCATTTATTAGATTCATAAATAAATATCCAAAATTAATTTCTATTCGCAAAACACATTTAACAATATATTTGAAAAAATTCCTTCCTCATTTCTCAGAATATATTAAAAATAATAATTTTTAGTACTTTTTATCCAATAAATTTTTTTTAACTTATTCCATATTATAATATAATTAAACTTAAGGGTTGTCTAAAATATGTCTTTATAAATTCAATGTTTAAATTAATCGATAAAATTAAACTATATTATCATTATATTTCCCAAAAATTAATATTTGTATCATAATTTATCATTAAATATGTGTGAATATATTGATTACCAAAAATCCGTAATGAAAACAAAATCTATTCCAAAAATAAAATATTAGGTTGTTTAGTATACATCATTATATTTCCCAAAAATTAATAATGTTTCACACCAGTAACCAATTTCATGTTCAAAAATATTATCCCTTACGAATATAATTTTAATTATTATATCAACATTATTCACTAAATAAGTATTATGTTCTACTAATCTTCTATTTTACAAAAAACATAAAATTTCAAATTATTCAATTTTATTTAAACCGTTTTTAACACCCCATCCTCATTTACCTAGAATCAGTGTACTATTACATATCATTGGCATGATACATGGAATAATGTCACGAAAGACCAATCAGTTTAGTAGCATTGGAAGTACTAGATACATACATAAGTTTAAAAATAAATCATGAAATAAAAAAACAACATTGTGTCTCCTTTGAGCACTCTAATATCACTTAGCCTATTCCTATAAGTAAATCATAATATACTTCATTGCATCCTTGAAAAAATAAAACATATGAAAGTGGTGAGCTCAAATGCTCAGTAAGGATATCAATATAGCAGAAATATTCATAAATAAGATTAAACAGTTAAGGCAATGTATAAGATTATAACACATGCCATTTAAACATAAACATTAGCATAATAGGGAAAATATAAATAAAATAATTCCATTTAAATATTCACATGGATATTCTACTAGTTGAATAATCACATGTAATATCAATAGCCAATTTCTTAATGATGTAAAGCATAATAACAACTTCATAACAACAATGTCAAGGCCTTTTGCCAAGAATACAAATAAAATGATGTCAAGACCTTGTGCCAAGACACTAGTTTGACTCATGATACCTTCTGATGCATCGAGGAGGTATAGTGGGCCCCACATATAACTTATAACGTATAATGCATTCCACATATGAAAATGATGAATCATAACATAAATATTCATATTAAAATAGCATATGAAATTTCAATCCTTTAACCATTAACCATTAATGTTATAAAAATAGAACATCTATATTCCAACATAACACATTAAATATAATATGGAAGATTTTATTATAATAAAATAACCTCAATAAAAAATACTGAAGCATATTGATATAGATGAAAATAATTATCAATACAATTTGAAGGAAATATCCCCCTTTTTCATGAAAACATTTAAAAGTATCACTATTTATCAAAAAATATTTTAAAATAGATTTTTGATTCATAGTGTCCCATTCCTCTTTGAAACATGTAATTTTAATTTTAAATTTAAAACATTATTGTCCATATAAATAAATCCATCAAAAAATTTGAATCATGACCATTAATGAGAAATATTTAGAAGAATAAACTTTTACAACATTTTCAATGATATTTTAGTTAGAGTTCCATACCAAATTAGAGACACCTGAATACAAATAATTGAGATCATCAAATCATAATAATATCATGAGTATAAATGGATTCATGATATATTATTTCAATGTACAATATTTACACCAAATAAAATTGAATTTTCTCATAAGGACAAAGATGTTTAAAAGAAATGTATGTTGAGATGAAATCCCTTATAAAGACTGTATCATTAGATTAAGGATAAACCAATGACCTAATTATTTGTGAGAATTTTAAATACACTAAATATTATTGGATATTTAGTGTAAAACGATCATAGGACATTCACACATATTCATGTAACAACAACAACAATGACTTGAATGTTTAACTCAATGAATGAAAATTGAGTTAAGATTACCCTTTGGAAGTTCATATCCATGACTTGAAAATATATCAATGGACTGATTATGTGTATCAAAAGAATAACCACACTAAGGGGAGTGAAAATTACTAAATAAATCAATAAATAGTTATTTCACACATAAATGTGGAGTAAAATAATCAATCATGTTTGTGTAAAACCCAATGAGTGGAAATCAAAATTAGAAATTACCTTACTGATTTGGTGACTTAAGAACCACAAACCCCATGAAAAAATGATAATACAATGAAGATTTAAATACCCATAAATGAATGTATGTTACAAAAGGAATACAATCATGGGTAGTACATACACCACACAAAAAGAAATAGCGGCAATATAGCATGAATCTCACAGAAATTAGAAGTGACAAATAAACCCCGTAGAATGTTGAAATCAATCGATTCGTATGAAAAGAAATTTAATAAATACCAAATGAATAAAAAAATACAATGAATATCAATAGAATCATGAAAATATATATCAAATGGAAGTACATAATACCTCACATGAAATAAATAAGTGGCGAACAATGGATGTCTCACATTATTAAAAGTGAGATAAGAAATCCCTTACCTTTTACTTTTCATTGGTTGAGTGTACGTTATCCTCCAGATTAATTTTTAAATAATTTTTTTTAAATAATACAAGAACAATATACTTAAGTTTGACATCATATATGATTTTCTAATATTTATTTGTTAATAATATTTTATTAGTATCATCATTTCGGGTGCAAACATATCTATTTAACATTATATTCTTGGTTACGTAATCCATGTTTTCTATAGATAGGATGTATATTATTAATATCGAGAATGATATTATGTTCAAAAAAATTATTCTTCAATTATTACGATTGTTAATGAATCTCATCGAGTTCTTCGAGACGGTAATTCGTACGTACGCACAAGAGACAATATAACTATATTGATTGCGAAGTCATATGTAATATGATTATATTAAACATATTCTGAATCATTAAAAAGTAATATTTATTATTTACTTCAGTTATATTCATAATTATAAAAATCCAAAATATGATGTGTTTGGATAACATACAACACCATAGCGTGTAGACGGTAAGTCGTGCGTATGCACAAATAGTGAGTTTGTCCTTCATATGATGCATAGATTAATAGATATGGTGGTTCCATTTTTATAAAAATTTTATTCTATATAGAATATAATGTAGTTATAATTTTAATATGGAAATAAAAATGAAAGAGGTATTGGAAGTAGAACATAACTTGAATGGGGTGATTAAATATTTACCTCTTCTTCAGGTACTTTCTTTTGATTTGACCAAAATGGCTCCATAGGATTGATTTATGACCAATTTAAGGCCTCTAGGATGAAGGGGAGAAATTTGGGTGGATATTGTTTTAGGGTATGGCCGAGCCAAATGGCATTGTAGATGTGATTTTGAGATATGGGGAAGTTCCTTTTTATTAGAGGTGTGTGGGGCCATTTAAGAAATGCATGAAATATTATTTTATAAAAAAATCATTTTCGGTTCCTAATGGCTTGAAAATGATTTATTTCGAAGATAATGTGTGTATGGGTTGGAATCCTTTCAACTAATAGGTTTCAGACAAGTTTATGTCCCCATATGAACCTTATGTTTTGGATTTAATACTTAGTTAAATAATTTGACATTTACCATGTATCTTTGTATTTCTATATTATATGGTAAATAAACATAATATAACAAGACAAGAGAACCCCATGTGGTTAATAATTATTAAATATAACTTTATATAAGTCATTTGGCTGAAAAATTGATTTTTTAAAATATTATATCAATTAATAATATATTATTTGTTTTAAAAACTCAATTATGTAAATTTTTACAGTATTTGGTATTTGGTTTTTGTGAAAATAATTACAGCATGATTACATGGAACAAAAATTATTAATCAACCCTAACATGTCAAGTTAACCAATAAAATTATTTTAACCTATAAAATGTCTCCAATTACTATTATTTGGATATTTAATGTATCAATTATTTTAATCGTTCATTAATAAGTTAATTAATGCACCATCATTGTGTCATAAATAAATTTAATTATATAAAATGTCCAAAAATTATAAATAATATAGAATTATATAGAGAATAATCATATATTTATAATAAATATTTATAGTCGAATTTATTTTATTAATAACCCAATATTAAAATTGGATTATTAATTAAACATTGAATTTAACACTTTTCAATCTTATTTAAATAAAATAATAATAAATTTTCAAATATAATTCTTGCAGACTAAAATGATCATTTTTATTAGGAAGGTAGTTTGTTGTCGAATTACAATTTTCCAATATAATTAGGACTTCTGTTAGGGTAATCATAATATAATTTTTACACTTAATTAACATATTTAATTTTAACCGAGGTAAATAAATGACACACTTTACGATTCACCAAAAATTAGTTTTGTATTATTGAAAAAAATTTATATACTTATGTTAACCATGTCTCTTGGATTTTTTAAATTCAACCCATATAAGTGGTAAAATTAAGTTTTATGAAAATTTTCAAACGCACCTAGAAGGTGTGTAAAAGACGGTAAAAAGTTCAATAAAATTTTATATATTGAAACTTATTATAAAATTACTACAATTAATTAAATTGAACATATAAAGGTTTTATGTTTATATTTTGACATAAAATTAATAAAAATAAAAATAAATAATAATTAAAATTAAGTTTCGGTTTAAACAATATCAAATTGTTCTTAACTATTTATAAAAAATTGAATGATTTTAGAAAATTAACAAAACTTTACCTAATAAAATTTAAATATTTCGAATTAAAATATGAATTCTATTTTAAAAATTTCAAAAAATAGATGTTCATTAATTAATTTAGAATTAATTCTCATTGTCAAAACTAAAAAGCAGGTTTTAAGAAAAAAATAAAATATCAAAAGATTGACACCTATTTATGTCAAAATTAAATGTGAAATTACTCAGAATGACCTAAATTGTATTAAATGATAAAATTATAATCTAATTATTCTTCGAAACCATTAAAATGCATAATTTTACACAATAAGTTATTTCTATTAAAAAATATGTCTTCAATTAGAATATAATATTTTTTAGTATTCATCAAAATGTGAAAGTTATCAGAAAAGTACCCAAAATTTATGCAAAATAATTTTTTATGTCCAGATTTTAATTAAAAAATTAATTATATTAAATTGAATATATAAAAGTGTCAAATATTGGTTTTAAAAAAGGATATCCATTAAAATCTGGTAAAACTTCATTTTTTGAAAAATACATCTTTCTTCTGAAAAATTAAATTTTGATCTTATATTATGTCTATGAAACAGATAATATGGATTCTAAAATAATATGGAGTTTATTAAATTGAATATCCAGTCATTACTATTCATAACCACTTTTGAATGGGTAGTTTGGTAAGTCGTGGTGCACTCGAACTCTGTGTTTTGTGTAACGCAAGCTATTGAGTATCATTAAAGAAAATAACTTACTATGAATTCTTATGATGTCACATTCTTCCCACCTTTGGGAAATAGTGACTTTGTAATTTTAAAATTTGGATAGGGACCATTATTGAAATTACCACATCAAAAAAAGAGAAAATAAAACAATCAGTTTAAAAGAAGAGAATGAGATTTACAAAGGTCAATCTAGATCACCAATACTATAATTCCATGTAAGAAAACATGGATATGGAGGAAAAACAAAGTGTCATGTTCTGGTGGAGAGTGATAAAAAATGATCAGGATAAATTTAACAACATGAAAACCAAAAACTTGTGATGGGATAAATTTTCATTTATTTTCTACTGGGAAAAGTACATGGACAGTATTTTTTTGTTATATGTTCCATTTCATAAAGTTGAGGAATTTAATTAAAAGATTTAATTATAACATAATGAGATATAATTACTTTTTATGTAGATATTCATCCTTTATTAAATTTTTACCACTAACTCATCATTTTTTTCAAACGATGACTATTCAAAATGACTTGGTAACACCTTAAGTGCTAGAATCGACTTACATAGAATCACATATTCTAGAAACGATAAACTAAATATATTTATCTTTCCATTTGAGATTAACCAAAACCAAAATAGATAAGATCAGATCATATGATCCCCAAAATGTATAATACATTATTGAAAGAAATAATAATCTTAATTTCTAAAATTAAACCAACAATACCCAAATTTCAATAAATACCAGTAAATAAACAATTGTCTTTAAATCCTTCAATATAATCCAAACTATTATTAAAACCCAAAACATAGAATAAATTGATTACATAGTATTCTACGTTAAATTATATCTCCAAATAACATTGACTACTCTTAAAGTCATATACTTAAATGTAATTAACCTAATCACATATCCATTTTGATAGGTTAATCATTTCCATAAATAACAAAAATCGCTATAAATCCACAATAAAAACATAGATTGGAATCCACCATTACTCTTCAAATGAAATCCCATAGTATTTTTTTTCTTAGGCATTTAGTTTTACCAACAGAGAATAAATATTCCAAAATAACATTTATCATTTATCACCAAACAATTTTACTATACTAAGAATGTCCATTTTAAAAGTCATAAGATCCAAAATCAACTTATTATTGATCAATAAAATAATTTAAATAAAAATAATAAAACACACTATCTAGAACATCACGTACTCCAATGGTAGGTGAGAAATCTTAATCACACTCTCGTTGTGGGTTTGATTCCCCCATCTTAATCTGGTGTGATGGGTTATCACACGATCATTGTGTTTTCCTTTTTCAAAAACTATATTTTAAATCATTCCCCAGATGAGTTAAATTCCTTAAAATAACCATAACACAATTTCATCACAAACCTTATCTCATTCCTCGCATTTTCCTCCCAAAATTTAATAACATGTAAATGCATCAAATTCCAGTATCATAGAAACACAAATGGTTATTTATAACCATATCAACAATAGAAATTAAAACTCTTCCAAAATTTGAATTTTCACCTAACAAACTATATGGATACACATACAAGAGAAAAGTCATCCAAAGTAATATCATCTACAAAGAGAACCAATACATTTAAACATATCACCATCAATATATTTTAACATAGTTTATTCCTTAACCGAGAGGTGATCCTATTGAAAAGGGAATTTACTAGGGTAATACCCAGGTCCCTAAAATTTTTGGAAGATGACTATAAATAGATTATTACGATCATTTTTATATTTTTCTATATTACTCTTCATTTTTCCATAGAAATTCATTAATTTATGTCCATTTCATTGTTCCAATGAGACACATTCCTAGGTGTCTCCTACATTTCCTATATGATGGAAATTGTGCTTTCTTTTCTCCATGGTCTCCCCTACAGGATCTATTATCATTCAACGCCTTTCTCTTCTTTGTTGAGTCTGATAATTGGTTAATATATATGTTGTTGATCATATTTTTGGAAAAATGATTCAGCATCGACATGATATCTTTTACACCGATCAACATTCCATTTTTTTCTCATTTCTACCACTGTTCCCACAATGTACATCATGTTCAATGTAACTATAACTTCCTTGGAATCCAGAAATTGATTTATAGTAGAATGCATAGTGTGAGTCATAAAATCATTTAGAGAATATCCTAACACCTTATTTTCAATATAAAACACCATAGTATTGACCAAGGATATTTATTCTCATCTTATATTCAAATCCTTCAAATCAGTTTATAATGAAAATGAGTATTATCCTAAGAATATCCATTTGGATTGTTGTAACCCAGAGTGCACCAAGGTCGGTTGTCGTGTACTAGGATAACCTAGGTCAAGCCTGAAACTCCTTGTCAGAGATATCACTCCTTGGTACATCAGTTCTAGAGCCGCCTTTACCTACTCTTATCTAGATAGGGATGTATTGTTTGGAAAACCCACCAATTATTTACATTACAAATTCATTTGGACATTCTTCTATACTAATGTTCAATGTCTATCTTATAGTAGTGTTTCTAAATCCGCATTTTTTTATATATAGCTTCCAATTTCTATAATATACTTCTTCTAATACCAACTATAATGCCCAGACCCCAGTCACCCAGAATTAGTTCATTATTAAATAACTTTGGTATGATACAAGGAATCATGTCTTAAACAACTGATCAGTTTAGTAGATTAGGAATTACTAGATAAATATATATTATTTACATTACATCATGAAATAAAAAATAAACATTGTGTCCCCTTTAAACACTATTATAACCCATAAACTGTTCATGTAGATCAATCATAATATACTTATTTTCATCCTGGAAAAAATAAAACATATGAAAGGGGTGAGCTCAAATACTGAGTAAGGATAACAATATAGAAGAAACTATCATAAATTAGAATAAACATTTAAGGAAATGTAGACGACTATAACACAAGCATTTTAAACTTAAACATCAGCATAATATAGTATATATAAATCAAATAATTCCTGTTACTTATTCATATTGATATTCTACTAGTCAAATAATAATATGTAATATCAATAGATAATTTCATAATGATGGAATGAATACTACCAGATTTCACAACCATGTAGTCAATGCCTTATGCCAAAATATCTAAAAAAATTGTCCTAGTCTTGTGCCAAGACACTAGTTTGTCTCATGAGACCTACTGATGAAATGAGGGGATATATAGGGCCCCACCAATCATTGACTATGTCCAATTAACTCCACATATTAGAATATTGCAACATTACAGAAACATTTGTATTAAATGTGCATACGAAATGTCAATACATTAACCATAAACCATGAATAGTATAAAAATAGCACATCCACAGTCAAACAAAACTCATTCAATACAATCTGGAATACTGTATTATAATAAATTAACTGTAATAAAGAACAACCAATGATATTGACATAGATGAAAATAATGATCAAAACTACATTAGATAAATATCACCCTTTTTCTTGAAAACATTTAAAAGTACCACTATATATCAAGAATATATTTAAAATATATTTTTGAATCATAGTGTCCCATACCACATTGGAAATTTTAAAAGTAATTTTATTTATAAAATATTAATGTACCTATAAATAAATCTTTAAAACCAATTTTAAAACATGAACATAAATGAGAATGAATTTGAAGAAAAAAAAATTAGAACAATTAAAATGATATTTATTTAGAGTTCCTAACCAAATGAGAGACACTTGAATAAAAATAATTGAGTTAATAAAAACATAATAATATCTTGCGAACAAATGGATTCATCATATATTATGTCAAAGTACAATATATTCGCCAAATAAAAGTGAATTGGCACATAACAACAAAGAAGATTCAATGGAATGTAAGTTGAGATGAAATACCTTATAAAGAATGTATCTTTAGGATAGGGATAAATCAACAACATAATTATGCGCAAAAAATATCAATACACCAAATATGATTATATATTTAGTATTAAACATTCTGAGTACATTCAAACATATTATTGAAACAAGAACACCAATGACTTGGATGTTTAACTCAATGAATGAAAATTGAGTTACGATTACCCTTATCAAGTTCATATCAATGAAATGAGAATTTATAATTGGAGTGATTATGTGTTTTAAAAGAGTAATCAAAAAAGGGTAGTTGAAATTACTACATAAATGATTAAATATTTATTTCACACATAATCATGGAGTAAAATAATCAATGAAGTTTGCGTAAAACCCAATGAGTAGAAATCGAAATTAGAAATTACCTTAAGGATTTAGTGACATACAAAAAATACACCCAATGAATGATTTATCATAAAATGAAGATGTAAATAATCATAAATTGAAGTATATTTCATAATGAATACAATAATGGTCAGTACATACACCACAAAAAAGGAAATTGTGGCAATATAGCATGAATCTCAATGAAATAAGAAGTGAGATGAAAACTCGTTACCTTATTGTAATAAATCGAGTCATAGGAACAAAAGGTAATAAAGGACAAATGAATCACAAAATAACCTGAATATAAAGAGAATAATGATATTATATATATCAAATGGAAGTACCCAATACACCACATGTAATAAATACGTGGGGAACAATAGAAATATCACTGAATTAAAAGTGAAATAAGAAATCCTATACCTTTTAATTTTCATTCGTTGAGTGTCATTTAACCTCCTGTATAATATTTATAACAATCTTATTAAAATATAAAATAATAATATACATAAATATTATATCATATATGATCATAAAATATCGCTTCGTTAATAATATTTTAGTAGTATCATTGTTTCTAGTGTTAACAGATCTGTTTTCAATTATATTCTTGGTTACCTATGCCATGTTTTTCATGGATAAGATTTATCTTATCTATATCCAAAATGATATTATGTTCTTAAACATTATTTTTAATCATGAACTTATAATTTTTGTTGAATAATTATGATGGAGAATGAATCTAATCACCTTCATGGAGATGGTAATCCGTACGTATGCATGAGCCAAAATATCATTCTATTGATGTTGAAATCATAACTATTTGGATATTATATCATATATACATAATCATTAAAATGTTATATTTATTATTTAAATCATTTATACTCATTATTATACACATTCTTATAATGAATGGTTTGAATTACAAACTACACCATGACGTGGAGATAGTATGTCGTACGAACGCATGTATGGTGACTTTATCATTAAAATGGTGGATAGAATAATAAATATGGTTATACCATTAATATAATAACATCACAATATATAGGAGGAACTGGTGATATTTTTTTATAATGGAAACAATAGAGAATGAGGAAGTGGAAGAAGATAAGAACTTGAAAAAAGTGAAGAAATGTTTACCACTTCATCGGCTTCTTCCATTTGATTTGATCAAAAGGTCTACATAGGATGGATTTATGACAAAAGGAAGGCTTCTAATATTATGGGAGGGAAGATGTGATGGCATTTGGGATGGTTTTGTCCAAGACAAATTCCAATGGAGGTGTGATTTTGAGATAATGTAATGTTCCCTTCGATAGGATGTGTGAGAGGCACTTTAAGAAATGCTTGAAATATTATTTTATAATAAATAAAATTTCGATTTATAATGGATAAAAAATGACTTATTTTGATTATAAGGTGAAAATGGGTCGAATAAATCTCGACCAATAGGTTTTAGGATTGTTTAGGTTACAATACAAACCTTATCTTTTAGATCTAACACTTAGTTAAATAGTTTGAAATTTACTATTTCTCATTGTATTTTTATATTATATGGTTAATAAACATAATATAAAAATCCAAGATAACTCCATGTTGTTCATTAATAATAAATATAACCTTTTCTATGTCCTTTTTAAAATCCTCATATTTTTAGGAATATTATATCATTTAATGATATAGTATTTTTTTTAAAAACACAATTATGTCAATTTTGACAATATTTAGTATTTGGTTTTTTTTGAAAATCATAATAGCACGATTTGTAATGCCCTGACCCTAGAAGCCCAGAGTCGGTGAATTATTACGTATCATTTTCATGATAAAAAATGATCAGGTCTCGAAAGACCGACTATTTTAATAGCCTTTAAGGTACTAGACACATTAATATGGTTTAAATTACATCATAAAATGGAAAACTACAACAACTTTGTTTCCATAGACAACAGTGAGATCCCATGGACTATCCCTGTAGGTATATCCTTATATAATTTTCGAATCTGGGGAAAAATAAAACATAGAAATGGGTGAGCTCAGATGCTCAGCAACGATAACAATATAGTGGAAACATTCATAAATAAGAAGAAACATTTAAGGCAATGTGTAAGAGGAAAACAAAAGCATTTTAAAATTGAACTTTTGTATTATATGGAAAAGATAAAATCAAATAATTATATTTACATATTCCCATTGATATTATACTAGTCGAGTAATCACATTCAATATATATACATGCTTTCATAATGATGGAATGCATAATGCCAGACTTTCATAACAACATAGTCAAGGCCTTGTGCCAAGACTACAAATAAGATTTTTTCAAGGTCGTGTTCCAAAATACAAGTTTTTCTCATGAGACCTACCAATCAATCGAGTAGCTATAGCAGGCTCCAACTGCCACTTACTATGTCCAATGCATTCATCATATGAAAATATTGAAACATAACATAAAAATTCATATTAAAACTAGCATACGAAATGTCAAAGCATTATCCACAAACCATGATTGGTATAAAAATATCACATCTACATACAAAAATAACTAATTCAAAAAAATATAGAGGATTGTATTGTAACTGATTATCCTAAATCGTTAATAATGAAGGATATTTACATAGATTAAATTAATCATCAAAACGATTTGAGAGAAATATAACCCTTTTTCGTTAAATCATTCAAAATTCTCACTATTTGTCAAGAAGCCGTTTAAAAATAGTTTTTTTGATCAATCTGCCCCATAAAAATTTGAAACATTTAAAATGAATATTTATTTTAAAAATTTATTGTCCATATAAATAAATTATAATAACCATTTTTAAAACATGGACATTATTGGTAATGATTTAGAAGAATAAATTTTTATAACATTTAAAATGATATTTTAGTTAAAGTTACTAACCAAAAAATAGATGCTTAAACACAAAAAATTGAGGTAATAAAAACATAATAATATCATGAGAAAAAATTATTCATGATATATTATGTCAAATAATAGTATATAGACTAAATAAAAGTGAATTGGTGTATAACAACAAAGTGGTCTCAAAGGAATGTAAATTGAGATGAAATCCCTTATAAAGACAATATCCATAGGTAAATGATAAATAAATTACATAAATATGTTTGAGAAATATAAATACACACAATATGATTGTATATTCATTTTAAACCAATCATAGGACATTCACACATATTCTTGTAAAAACAACACCAATGACTTGGATATTTAACTCATTGAATGGAAATTGAGTTAAGATCATCTTCATATCAATGACATGGGAAGTTATCAATGGAGCGATTATGTGTATAAATAGTATATCCACACAAAGTTGTGTGGAAATTACTACATAAATAATATATTGTGATTCCACACATAATCATGGAGTAAAATAGTCAATGAAGTATGCGTAAATCCGAATGAGTTGAAATGGAAATTTGAAATTCCATTACCAATTTGGTAACTTAAGAAACATACATCCCATGATAGATGGATTATAAAATTAGGATGTAATTAATCATAATTTAATATATATTACTCAAATAATACAATCATTGGGAAGTTCATAAACCACACCAAATGGAATATTGGTAGTATGGCATGAATTTCACGGAAATAGTTAGTGAGATGAAAACCCGTAATTCATTGTAATATTTTTAGTCATATGGAAAAAATTTAATAAAAACCAAATGAATCACAGAATAACATGAATATAAAGAGAATCATGATAATATATACATATCAAATGAAATTACACTATACACAACATTTAAAAAATAAGTGGCGAACAATGGAAATCTCACGAAATTAAAAGTGATATAGGAAACCCCTTACTATATAATTTTCTTTGGTTGAGGAACGGTTATCCTCCTGTATAATTGTGAAATAATTGTTATGAAATTTTACAAGAATCATATATGTTAATATGATATCATTTATGATCATTTAATATCAATTTGTTAATAATATTTTAGTATTATCGTCGTTTCAAGTGATAACTGATTTGTTTTCCTTTATATGCATTATTTCATAAGTAGTGTTTGTTATAAATAAGATGTATATTATTCATAATAATAATTATATTAAGTCTTTAAACATTATTTTTAATCATATAATGGAAATAAGCCTTGAATGGATTACGATGGGGAATGATTCTCATCGCGTTCGTGGAGACTGTAATATGTTCGTACACACGAGCGACAATATGATTTTTTCTGATATAAAAATAACATATAATTGGATGTTATATCATATATAAAGATTAATTATAATGTAATATTTATTATTTACTTAAATTACACATCATTATTATACCAATCCAAATAATAATGTATTGAATAACAATTTCACCACAACCTGGAGACGGTAAGTCGTACGTATGCACGTATATTGAAAAGTCATTAAAAGGATTGATAGGATAATTAATATGGTTGTACCATATTTATATTAATATCATAGTATATATAAGATACTGGAGTTTTTATATTAGAATAGAAAAAAAATAAAGAAGAAGTGGAAGAAAAAAGGAACTTGAAAGAGGTGATAAAATATTTACCTTTTCTTCTGGTTCTTCCTTTTGATTTGATCAAAAGGGATTTTTATAATGGATTTAGGACTAAAGGAAGGCCTTTAAAATGAATTTAAGACAGTTGATAGGGTATTTGAGAAGATTTTGGCCGAGTAAAAAGTATTTGATGGTGTGAATTTTAGGGAAGGTGGAGTTCCCTTTTATAAGAGGGGTGAGGGGCACTTAGGAAAAACTAGAAATATTATTTTATAATAAAATCATATTCGGTTTGTAATAGCTCTAAAATGAATTATAAAAAATATAAGGTGGGTATGTGTCTAACACCAATCAACCAACTGGTTTTAGATAGGTTTGGGTCACTATATTAACCATATTATTTAGATTTAACTCTTAGATTAATAGTTTGACATTAACCATATCTCTTTGAATTTTTATATTATATGGTTAATAAAAATACTCTATACTTTCAACAGAACCATGAGTGGTTCATTAATGATATAAATATCATTATATAAGTCTTTTTTCTAAACCAAATGTTTTTTTGAATAGAATTTCAATTAATAATATAATAATTGTTTTAAAAACTCTTTTATGTCAATTTTATCACTATTTGGTATTTTGTTTTTTCGAAATTCATAATAGCATTATTACTTCAAAAAATATTCATGTAACTAACCCTAAAATGTCATATTAACCTATAAAATTAGTTTAATTCATAAAAGATCTCAAATTACATTTATTGGGATATTTATAATATCAAATATTTTAATATTACATTAATTTGGTAATTACTGCATTGTCGTTGTGTAATAAATAAAATAATTTTTTAAATTTATAAAAAATATAGATAAAATACCATTATGTAAGAAATAATTTTAAATTTCTAATTAATATTTATAATCAAATTTATTTTATGTATAACTATATATTAAAAATCATTTAGTTATTAAGAATTGAATTTAACTCTTTTAACTTTTCATTGAATTAAATAATAATAAATGTCCTAATCTAATCCAAGTTGGCCTAAAGGATCATATATTATTCCTATGTTTGTTTTTGGTCAAATTACATTTATCCAATTGAATTAGTACATGTGTTAGGGTAATAATAATATCATTTTTACCCTTAATTACCCTATTTACTTTAAACTGTGGTAAATAAAAGTCAAAAGTTACTATTCATGAAAAAATATTTTTATCATATTGAACCACATATTACATAATAATATCAATCGTGTCTCTCATATTTTTGAAATTAAATTCAGAGATGTGGTAAAATTATGTTCTATTCAAATTTGAAAATGCTCCTAAGAGGTGGGAAAAATATAGTTAAAATGTTCAATAAAAAAATTTATGTATAAAATTATTATAAACTGACTCGATTGAATTACAAAAAAATATATAAATATTATGTGTATATTTTTATCTAAAATAAATTTATATAAAATAAATTATTATTTAAAAAAATTAGGTTTAAACTATAACTCAGGGTTTTTAACCATTCATCAAAAATTTAATGTTTTCAGAAAAATACCAAAAAATCACCCTATGCTAATTTCGATATTCGAAATACAAAAATGAAGTCCAGTTTGAATGATAAAATTTATATGATTTAAAAAAGTTGGTGTTACTATTCATAACGGCTATTTTGATTCGTCGCGGTGTGTTAGAATCTCGAAGTTGCGTACAATGAAAGCTATTACATTATTCAATGGGAAACGTATCGTGGAGGCTTGGGGTGTTACATTCTTCCGCCCTTTTAGAAATGGAAGCCTCGCAATTTTTAAATTTGGGATGGGGAACATAATTTAAACTCTCAAATCGGAAAAAGAGTCAATAAATCTATCAATTTAGAAGAAATAAATAGAAGTTCAAATGTCACCCGATGTAACCAATACTAGGATTCCATGTTAGAAAACATGGATATGGATGATAAACTATGTGTTATGTTCTGATGGAGAGGGATAGAAAACATGATCAGGAGAAAGTTAACCACAAGAAAACCACAAACATGTGATGTGACAAACGGTCATTAGTATCCCAATAGGAAAAGTAAATGGATAACATTTATTTGTTTGAAGTTACATTTCCTAAAGCTGAAGAATTTATTTATGAGATTGAATAATAACATAAAGAGATATAATTACTTTTTAAGTAGAGTTTCTTTAGTTACTAAATTTCTACCACTAACTCATTTTTTTCAAATGATCAGTGTTAAAGATGACTTGGTCACACATGAATATCTATAATCAACTTATAGATAATCACATGATCCACATAAAATAAACTATATATTTACCATGTCTTTATGGATTAATAAAAATAAAAATTATTTGTACAAGATCAGATGATCCCCGAAAAGTATATTCTTTTAGAGAAAGAAACAGTAATAGTAATTTCTAAAATTTAACCAAAAATACCCCAAAGATAAATAAATACCATTCAATAAACAATTTCCATTGAAATACTTCAATATAATCTAAACTAATTTTGAAACCCAAAGCATAGAAGATTTTGGTAATGTTTTATTCCACGTTAAATTGTATCTCCAAATTACATCGACCACTCTTTTAGTCACATACTTAAAAGTAATTAACCCCATCAAGTATTGTTTATTATAGGATAATAATTTCCAAAAATAACCCAAATCATTATAAATCAACAATAAAAACATAGATAAAAATACACCACTACTCCTCAAATTAAATCTCATAGTATTCTATTTTCCGTAGGCATATAGTGTTCCCATTAGAGCGAACATCATCCAAAATAACATTTAACACTTACACCAAATCATTTTCTTAAACTAATCGTATTCATTTGATAAGACATAACATCCCAAGTCAACTTATTATTGATAAATAAAATTATTTGACTAAAAATAATTAGTCAAAGTAACCAGTGACTTCACGTAGTCCAGTGGTATGCGATAAATCCCAATCGCACTCTGGTTGTGGGTTCGATTCCCACAGCATTGTTTGACGCGATGGGTTGTCACACGGTCGACGTGTTTTCCTTTTTCAAAAAAAGTATTTTATAAAATTACCAAAATGAGATAAATTCCTCAAAATAACCATAACATAATTTAACCACAAATGCAATCTCATACCTTGCATTTTCATCCCAAAATATAATAACATATAATTTCCTCAAACCGAATGATTGTATATAACAAAATGGTAATTTATTACTATATCCACAAGAGAAAAGGTAATTATTCCTCAAATATCATTTTTACATGACAAACTGCAGGGTTACAAATACAATAGAAAATTATTCCATAGTAATCCCATCAACAAAGAGCACATATACTTTTAAACATTTATCCAACCATTTATTTCCACATGGCTTCTTCTTTGACCATGAAAATATCCTATAGAATAGAAAATTAAATTGGTTTAGGGTCAAGTCCCCTATACTTGCGACCAATGACTATAATTGTATTCTTGGGACCATTTTAATTTTATTCCATAGGACTCTTCATTTTTCCTCACTAGTTCATTAATTATATCCTTCTTTCCCAAAAGTAAAACATTTTTTGTTCCTTTGAGACACGTTCCTAGGTGTCTCCTTCCACATTTACTACAGGATATAAATTGAGGATTTTTTTCTCCATGGTCTCCACTGCTGGAGCTCTTATAATTCATCACATTTATCTTATTTGTTGTGTCTGATAATTGTTTAATATATATGTTGTGGATCATATTTTTTAAAAAATGATTTTTCATGAAGATGATATCTTTAATGTCTATTGGCATTCCATTTGGTTGCTCATTTCCACCATTATTCCCACTATGTACATCATTCTCACTATTACTATTATTTCCTTGTAATTCAGCCATTGAATAAAACCAGAATGCAGTGTGTCAGTAATAGTAGTCATAAAATCATTTATATAATATCATGACACCATATTTTGAATTTGAAACACCTTAGGATTAGCCGAGGTCATTTATTCTCATCGTATATTAAAATCCTTCAAATCTATTTGTATGAAAAATGTAAATTATCCTAAGCATATCCCCCAAGAGTGTCGTAACCAAGAATGCAGCAAGGCCCGTTGTCATTCACCCATTCTCATTTGAGTCTAGATCAATGCAATGTTTTGGGGTTTTACCCCATGTTACATCTGTTCCAGAGACACCTTTACCTACTCATATCTAGACATGGATGTATTTCATGGAAACTCAAAAAAATTAGACAATAATAAAATTTTAGGAAAATCTTCTATACTAATATTCAATGTATATCTTAAGGAAATGTTCTCTAATCAGAGTTTATCTAAATCTAGTTTTCATGGTTTCTACTAAAAATTCTCTAATACAAATTGTAACGACCTGACCAAAGAAGCCCAGAGCCGGTGAATTATTACGTATCATTGGCATGATCGCGAATGATCATGTTTTGAAAGACCAATTAGTTTAGTTTCATTAGAATTACAAGATTCATTCATAAGGTTTACATTACATCATAAAATGGAAAACAACAACAACATTGTTTCTATAGACAAAACTAAGATCCCATAGACTATACCTATAGTTCTATCTTAATATACTTTTTCACATCCTTGGAAAAATAAAACATAGAAAGGGGTGTGCTTAGATTCCCAGTAAGTATAAAAATATAGCAGAGACATTCATAAATAAGAATAATCTTTTAAGGGAATGTATAAGACTAAAACAAAAGCATTTTAAACATGAACTTCAGAAATATATGGAAAATATAAAATTAAATAATTCCATTTACTTATTCACAAGGATATTCTACTAGTTGAATACTCACAAGCAATATCAATAGCCACTTTCATAACGATTGAATGCATAATGGCAGACATTCATAACCACATAGTCAGTACCTTTTTCCAAGACTAAAAATAAGATTTTTTCAAGGAAATGTGCCAAGACACTAGTTTGTATCATTAGACCTACCAATGCATAGAAAAGCTATGGAGGGATCCACCCTTCACTAACTAAGCCCAATGCATTCCTCATATGAAATGTTTGAAACATAACATAATCATTTGTATTAAAACAAGAATAATAAATGTCAATACATTATCCCTAAATCTTGCATGGTATAAAAATATCACATCCACAGTAAAAAAATCATTTCATAAAATATTGATGATTTTATTGTAACAGATTAACCACAATTGAGAATAATGAATGATATTTAAATCGAAAAAATAATCATCAAAACTATTTGAGAGAAATATCCCCCTTTTCTGAAAATCCCTAAAAAGTCACACTATTTGTCAAGAAGCAATTTAAAAAAATATTTTTGAATGAATGTTTCACATAAAACTTTTAATATTTTAAAAGAAATTATAATTTTAAAACATTAATGTCCATATAATGTAATCTTTATACCATTTTTAAAACATGGAAATTAATGAGAAATATATAAAAGAATAAATTTTTAAAACATTTAAAATGATATTTTAGTTAGAGTTCCTAACCAAATGAGAGATTATTGAACACAAATAATTGAGATAATATAAACATAATATTATCACGAGAAAAAGGGATTCATGATATATTATGTCAAATAACAGTATATACCGCAAATAAAAGTGAATTTGTGCATAACAACAAAGAAGTCTAAAAGGATGTAAATTGAGATGAAATCATTTATAAAGAACGTATCGTTTGGTAATGGACAAATCAATGACATAATTATGTGTTAGAAATATAAATACACTCAATATGATTGGATATTCAGTGTAAGTCAATCAGAGGACATTCCCAAATGTTCTTGTAAAAACAACACCAATGACATGGATATTTAACTCAATTTATGGAAATTGAGTTAAGATCAAGTTCATATCAATGAATTGGGAAGTTTTAAATGGAGTGATTATGTGTATCAAGAGTATATCCACAAAAATGGGAGTTTAAATTACAACATAAATAATAAATTTTGATTCCCCACCTAATCATGGAGTAAAATGGTCAACGAAGTATGCGTAAATTCGAATGACTGGAAATTTAAATTTGAAATTCCCTTACCAATTTGGATACGTACAAAACATACATCCCATGAATGAGGGATAATAAAATAAAGATTTTATACCTCATAAATTAATTTATATTACCCAATGAATACAATCATTGTGCAGTACATACACCACACAAAAGGGAATAGTGGCAGTATAACATGAATCTCACAGAAATCAGATGTGAGATGAAAACCCTTACTTCATTATAATAAATCGAGTTGTATGGAAAAAATTAAATGAAAACCAAATGATTCATAGAATACCATGAATATAAAGGTACTCATTATAATATATATCAAATTACATTACAAAATACACCATATTTAATAAATAATTGGTGAACAATGGAAATCTCACGGAAATAAAAGTGAGATAAGAGACCCCTAACATTGTACATTTCCATGTTCTAGGGTAAGTTAACCTCATTTATAATGGTGAAATAATTTTTATTATATTATAAAAGAATTATATACATCAATATGATATCATGTATGATATTTTAATATTACTTTGTTACTAATATTTAAGTATTATCGTCATTTTGGGTGTTAACTAATTTGTTTTCCATTATATTGTTTGTTTCGATAGTAGTGTTTGTTATGAATAGGATGTATATTATTTTTATTAATAATGATAATATGTTTTTAATCATATAATTAAAATTAATCTTGAATGGATTACGATGGGGAATTAATTTTATCGCGTCCGTGGAGACGGAAATCCGTACGTACGCACGAAAGACAATATCCTTATTTTGATATTAAAATAATATATAATTGAATTTTATACCATATATATAGAATAATTATCCTATTATATTTATTATTTAAAAAATTAATAATCATTCTTATAACCATCCAAACAATAGTGTATTGAATAACAATTACACCACGATGTGTAGACGGTAAGCGGTACGTACACACGTATGGTGACATGTCATTCAAAGGATGGATAGAATAATGAATATTGTTGTACCATATTTATAATAACGTCACAGTACATATAATATACTTGAGTTATTATTTTATAATGGAAAAAACAATGAAATATGATGTGGAAAAAGAAAGGAACATGAAAGAGGTGGTGAAATATTTACCTCCTCTTCGGGTTCTTCTTTTTTATTTGATCAAAAGGGATCCATATGATGGCTTTAGGACTAAAGGAATGCCTCTATGATAAAGGGAGGAAAGTTGAGAGGGTATTTGGGAAGTGGTTGGCCAAGAAAAAATTGATTTGATGGTGTGAATTTGAGGGAAGGGGGAGTGCCCTTTTATAAGTGAGGTGAGGGGCACCTTTGGAGAAGCTGTAAATATTATTTTATAATAAAATAATTTATGGTTTCTAATGGATCAAAAAATAATTATTTAAAGGATAAGGGGGGGATGGGTTGAACACCTTTCAACCAATACGTTTTAAACAGTTTAGGGTCACTATATTAACCAGTTCTTTTAGATTTAACTCTTAGTTAAATAGTTTGACATTTACTATGTCTCTTTGTATTTCTATATAATATTTTTAATAAACATAGTATATACTTCCATTTGAACCAAAATTTTTTAATTAATGATACATCTATCATTATATAAGTATTATGTCTCTTTCTTAGATTTTAAATAACAGAATATCAATTAACAATATAATATATGTTTAGAGAACTGTTTTAAATTAATATTGACACTATTATATATTTTTTATCTAAATGCATAACAACATTATTACCTAGAAAAAAATTCCTCTAACCAACTCTAAAATGACATATTAACCTAGAAAATTAGTGGAATTAATAAAAAGTATCAAATTACATTTATTTGGATATTTATATTATCAAATATTTAAAAATTACATTTTTTAGATAATTATTGCATCATCATTGCGTCATAAATATCCTAATCTAATCCAAGTGGACCTAAAGGATCTTATTATATTCCTATGTTTTTTTGGCTGAATTAAAATTATCGAATAGAATTCGGACATGTGATAGGGTAATAATAATATCATTTTTAACCTAAATTACCCTATTTAATATTAATATGGGTAAATAAAAGTCAAAATTAACTATTCCCCAAATATTATTTTTATCTTATTGAACCATATTTTACTAATTAATATCAACTGTGTCTCTAGGATTTTGGAAATTCATTCACAGAATCCATAAAATTATATTTTATTCAACTTTAAAAATGCTCCGTGGAGGTGGATAAAAGACGGTTAAAATGTTCAATAACATTTTTATATATCTAAAATTATTGTAAACTAAATCCAATGAATTAAATTTAACCTATATATGTATTATGTATCTACTTTTACCTAAAATAAATTTATATAAAATAAATAATTACATAAATAAAAATTCGGTTTTAAATTATTACCCAGTGTTTTTCACTATTCATAAAAAATTTAAATTTTTCAGTAAAAGACCAAAAATTCACCCTATGCTGATTTCGATATTCCAAATACAAAATTGAAGTCCATTTAGAAAGATAAAATTTAAACGATTTCAAAAAGTGGGTATTACTATTCATATCGTCTAGTTTGATTGGACGCGGTGTGTTAGCATCTCGAAGATGTGTACAATGCATGATATTAGATTATTTAAATGGAAACATACCGTGGAATGTTGGGGTGTTACATGATTACATCGATAAAAAATTATTTAATAAACCCTAAAATTTCATATTAACCTATAAAATTAGTGGAATTCGTCAAAAGTCTCAAATTACATTTATTTGGATATTTTTAATATCAATTATTTCAATCATTCATTAATAATGTAATTAATGCATCATCATTGTGTCATAAATAAATTTACTTATTTAATCTATAAAAATTATAAATAAATAGCACAATGTAGAAAATCATTTTATATTACTAATGAATATTTATAGTCGAATTTATCTTATGTAGAACCCTTTATTAAAAATGTATTAGTTATTAAACATTGAATTGAACAATTTTATCTCTTCTTTAAATAAAATAATAATAAATTTCCTAATCTAATCTATTTGGACCAAAAGGATCATATTTTATTCCTATGTTTTTTTTGTCGAATTAGACTTATCAAATTGAATTATGAAATCTGTTTTCGTAATGGTAATATTATTTTTACCCTTAATTACCCTTTATACTTTTAACTGTGGTAAATAAAATTCACATGTTAGTATTCACAAAAAAATATTTTCATCTTATTGAACAAAATTTTATTTACTAATGTAAATCGTGTCTCTTGGATTTTTGAAATTCAACTCACAGAATTGGTAAAATTATGTTTTCGGCTAGTTTTCAAAACATCCTAGTTGGTGGCTGAAAGACGATAAATAGTTCAATAAAAATATATATATATAAACATATTATAAAATGACTCTTACTATTTACATTGATCATATATAGGTATTATGCATCTATTTTGACATAAAATAAAATAAAATAAAATAAATTATTATTTAAATAAATAGTCAGTTTTAAACAATAACACAGTGTTTTTAACTATTAATAAAAAATTTAATGTTTTCATAAAAAAACTTCCCTATGTTAATCTTGATATTTAGAATTCATAAATGAAATATATTTAATAAAATTAAAATCATATAAGTTTCCTTAATTAAACTAATATTAATTTCCATTTTCAAAACTGAAAAGTGGGGTTTTTTTAAATATAAAAACCTTCAAAATATTGACATGTGTTTATGTCAAATTTAAATGTGATGTTACTTATAATGGCCTAAATTTTATTTAATGATAAAAATATAATAAAATTATACATCCAAACCATTGAAATGAAAAATTCAAAAAAATATTTTATTTTTTAAAAACAAGATGATTTCAATTAAAATTTAGTATTTTTCAGTATTCATCACAATATGAATGTTATCATAAACATTCCCTAAAATTTTCAAAATAAATATTTATGTCCTAATTCTAAAGATGAATTTAATTTCATTAAATTAAATATATAAAAGTATCAAATATTGGTTTTAAAATGGGGTTGCAATTAATTATTCGAAAAATGGAATTTTTTTAAAATTACTTCTTTCATCGGAAAAAATGAATTTCTTATTATATTATGTCTAAGAGACACATAATATAGATTCTACAATTATATGGAATATATACAAGTCATAATTTAGATAATACTATTCATAACTGCTTTTGAATAGCTAGATTTGTAAGTCATGGTGCGCTCGTTCTTGGTGTTCCATGTAGCGCAAGCTATTATATTACATTAAAGAATATAACTTATAGTGAAATATTGGGCTGTTACATTATTCCCTGATTTTGGAAATTGCATCCTTCCTATTTAAAAATTGGGCTGGGGAACATAATTGAATGTCACACATCTGAAAAAAAGTCAGTAAAACAATCACATCAAAAGAAAAAAAATAAGTACAATGGTCATCTGAGATATCCCATACTAGGATTGCATCAACGAAAACATTGATATGGTTGAGAAAATAAGTGTCTTGTTCTGGTGGAGTGTGATAGAAAACATGATCCTGAGAATGATAACAAAAAGAAAACCACAATCATTTAATGGGATAAAGGATCATTGTTTTCCTAGTAGGAAAAGTAAAAAATAAAACATTTTTTTGTTCCATTTCATAAATTTGAAGAATTTATTTATGAAAATGACAACAAAAATAAAATGATATACTTACTTTTTATGTATATTTTCATCCATTAATAAATTTTTACCACTAACCCATCGTTGTTTTTCGAACGTTGAGTATTCTATATGACATAGTCACACCTATAGCGCTATAATCAACTTCTAGAAAATCACATAATCGCAAAAGGATGGACTATGTATATTTACCTTGTCTTAATATATTAATAAATACCAAAATGGTGAGTACCAAATTAGATAATCCTCAAAAAGATTAATCCTTTATAGAAAGATATACTTATATTAATTTCTAAAATTAAACCAACAATACCCAAATAGCAATAAATACCATTCAATAAATAGTTTTCCTTAAAATTCATTAATATAATCTAATCTAATATTTAAAACCAAAACATAGACGAATTTGACTACACATTCTTCTATGTTAAATTGTATATCCAAATAACATCATCAACTCTTAAAGCTACATACTTAAAAGTAATTAACCTAATCACATATTATTTATGATAGGTTAGTCATTTCCTTAAATTACCAAAATTGAAAAAAAAATCCAAAATATAAAAATAGATAAGAAATCACCATTACTCTTCATATTAAATACCATAATATTCTATTTTCTGTTGGCATATAATGTATAAAGAAGTGTTTTTCACTATTCATTAAAAATTCAATGTTTTCTGAAAAATAAAAAATAATTACCCTAAACTAATTATGATATTCAAAACTCAAATATAAATTATATTTTCCCAAATTAAAAACATATAAGTTCTTATGATTAATTTAAAATTAACTCCCTTTAACAAAACTGAAAACCGAGTTTTTTTTAAAAAGTAAAAACCATCAAAAGATTGACATGAGTTTATGTCAAATTTAAATGTGAAATTACTTATAATGACCTAAATTGTATTAAATGATAAAAATATAATCTTATTATACTTCCAAACCATTCAAATGCATAATATAACACTATACATTATTTGTATTAAAAAATTTGTTTTCAATTAAAATTTATTAATTTTTGGTAATCTTCATAATATGAAAGTTATAAGAAAAGTACCAAAAAATTATCCAATATAAATTTTTATGTCAGGATTCTAAAAAATAAATATAATATAATTAAATTGAATATGTAAAGGTTTAAAATAGAAGTTTTAAAAAGGAATTTCCATTAAAAGGGGGTATAGTTTCATTTTTTTAAAATGTCTACATTCCTATGAAAATAATGAATTTATTTATATATTATGCATAAGAAACACATCATATGGATTCAAAAATAATATGGAGTGTATAAAATAAAAAATTCAGTTAATACTATATAGAACCTCTTTTGAATGGCTATTTTGGTAAGGTGTGGTGTGCTCGAACTCAGTGATGTGTGTAGAGCAAGATATTGAATTACATTTTAGAAAAAAACATACTATGAAATTTTGGGGGGTTACACAGTTCAACACATGATTTCAATTCCCTAGTGAAAAAATGATGTATTATAATAATTATATATTTCAGAATTCATAGAATTTTAATATATACAATAAATTAATTTGACAACACATTTTGATGGATCCAAATATAACGTCATAGTAATCATCCCACATAAAATGTACCTATAACATAATCTGGAATTTCATCATATAAATTTTTCGAGGGTACATTACATTGAATCTTATGGAATTGGTTGTAATACTTCCCCACATACATACAGTTTACATACTATACATTGATGGATTCTAACATAACCATTAATTCATGAGAATAATGTCTTTTTTATCCACACATGAATGAAACTCCTTTTCCTTTTAGGAAGGAACCACAATTATCTTTATCCAAAAGTATCACATGTGGGAAAATGAATCGTTACATTCTAAATATTTTCAATTTTTTATCTATTGTCCTATTTTTATCATGCTTCCATTCAAATTCATACATCATTGATAATTATTTCTCAATCATGATATCATGTTATGGTATGTCCTAATATGATGATAATGTTTTGGAGATTATTACCTTATGAAGGATTGAATTAAATCCATACAAAAAATTGTCAATATTGATCATTAGATTACATATATATTCTTCAACATCCCTTGCAATCCTTATAACATCTGCTTTATACATAGAAACAATTTCATCTTCATTCAAGCATAGGCTTGATAAATGTTCTTGATTCTATTATTATTTCTCATGAGGAAAATATTTTTCTATGAAGAGATCCCTGATGTCATTCTATTCCATGTAGTATATTTGTACGTAATCCTTAGTGTTTTGAATCAATTATTAAAATTGATATGTATCTTTAGAGAGACTATAAAATTCCATAAAAAATATCACCAAATATTTTCAAACTAGAGTGTGTAATAAATTCTTTAATGAACATATACATTGATCAAATAAAATTTGATTTGTAATCCAATTGAATTTTGTAGGATGATGGAAGATCACACAATGTAAGATTTATTTTACATGGTGAATCAATAGGAACATCCAAATGGTTAGTATAAAACCAATAACTGATTTGAACTACCCTAATGTTGTTATATATTTATTAGTTCCACATGTAGCTTTACCTCTATGGTTATTATCATTCATAATAGTCCTACAATGAGTATGTACATCGATATAGTTAAAATACCTTACATTATGTGTCATGTCTGTGAAATTAAATACACTAGATTAGATCATAGCATTTTGAAACATAATATAAAATCCATAAAATAATGAAACATAAATCATAAATTGATAACCATTTAATTAGATGTCATCAAAATCAAACACATGGTATATTTTGGGATATCATTTTTTTCAATTTCATTAAAATAGTATTGAAGAAAATTTTATTTATTATAAGAATATCCCCTAGGAGTGTGAAACCTATTGTTTAGTAAGACCCATTTTTTCAATAGGTGAGGACCGAGTAAATCCCAATGCACCTTTTTTGTATTTTTTCTCTTAGGTACATCTATTACAAAATCATGTCCACATTTTGTATCTACAAATAGATATATTTCTGAGGAGAACAAAAACTATCTCATCCATAAAAAAACTCTATAATTATCATATATACTATTCTCAATGTATATAATTGGGTTATATTTCCAAATATACATTTTCTTAAATATAGTCCCATTGTTTTTACAATAATTTTTTTGATACAAACAATAGTGACCCAAAACATAGTAACCTATGTATGATTTATACATTATTACATTGGCTTATAACCCAAGGAATCATATCCAAATGTATTGAATAGTTCACCCGTCTTGGTCAATTAGATATATGAAAACAAATTATCATTTAAATTTAAATCGCAAAATAAAAATAGTGTTTTATTTGATAATTCAACTATTCCTCATTGTTTATCCCTTAATTTCAATAACAAAAGACATCATTAGATCTCACGGATAATAGAAAATTGGAATGTTGTGATCAAAAATTATTATAATGTTTAAGAGTATAATAGAATATATCTGTAAAAAACTGGTACAACAAATTTGGAATAGTAAATAACTAAAATAAATTCAAATTTAATAAACCTAGAATGTAAAAGTAGAAATAAAATAACTAATCAAATACAAATAAATATTTGATCCAATAAATTGTGAATTCAAAATTCAGGAATTCATAAAATACATTCATGGTTGTATGACTCAACATATTACTATGAAAGTCTTATTCCATGACTTCGAAGCTAAATTGTTAAGGACGTAGTGAAATAACCTAGCTAATTTGTATCATGGGGAGAACATATGTATTGAGGGAAATGTAATTTCTATACTGAAACATCTCAAAATAAGTACATTGAATTTGTAATATTAAAGGGCTGAAAAAAATTAATGTAAAAATATATATTGAAGATCTATATATATAAAATTAAATATATACACAAATAAATAAATATATTCTAAATCAATCAAGAGTGATATGGTGAATAGTAAAAACTGCACATCCTAACTAAAATTGATTGTCTACCATGAAGAGAAATTAAAATGATTGTTTTAATGTAATTTATCCCCTATGGACATTAATTACAACAATGTGTTGATTTTATTAATGAATTGAAATTCAATAAAAAGGGAGTTAAATACCCTTTTTTAAATTAAAACCTTGACATTGAAAATATTTTTAAAACCAAAATATCATAAAAATATTTTGTAAATAATTTTCCAAGAAATTACCCATTTAAAACATTTACAATTTTTTTTCATGATATTTTTGTCTCTAAGGAAATAAAATTGTGTTCATGTCGTACATACTAAAATAATGACTCCAGTCTAATTATCAATATATGGAAACTGAATTTATTTTTAATAATACATGATGATTATTTGAAAATATTTTTTAAATAATAGTTTTCTTAAAAAATATCTTTCATTAATAATTTCAAAAAATTTAACATCGTTTTTTGAAAAATTATTCAATAAAAAATTGATTTTCAGGAAAATGGATTTTCAACCTAAATGAGAAGTAATGCTAAATTTTATAAATAAAATTATCTCAACAATTTTATGTAACATGGAGAGGGGGATTTTAGTATTACTTAAGAAATGTCATGTTTAACAATGGGAGAGGATAAAAGATTTATTTTTAATAGAAAAATATCTAATCATTACAATAAGGGATACTTAAAAAATTCATCAACAATTATGGTGATATTGTGAAATAAACTCTTACAACATCATTATCATCTTAACAAAATATCCCAAGAAAGAAATAAAATATTTTTATTAAAAAGAAAATTTATATTAAAATATTAATAAAATAAAATATCTATAGGAATATTATATACATCATATAAAGAAATATGTTGTGATTATGCAATACGTCTCATGTGTGTTAAAGTGGTACAAGAAACCCTTATCACTAGTCTAACTTCCATTATATGTATATTATCCTCCTATATAATTAATTTTAGATTATTAAAAACCATCACATAATCACAGGAATACATATAATTCTATTTATGATTTATCTATAATATGTTATCACTTATTAATTAGTAGTTCTATGTTTAAATAATTGTTTTAGGTGATAATTACTCTATTTTTTATTTATGATTTATTTCATTAATTCTTGTCATATTAATTTTATATTAGTTCCATTAAATAAAAAAAATTAACCATGATATAAGTATTATATATTGTAATTGTATTGTTATTTAGTGTAATTAATAAACATATGTGATCGAAAATTTATTAAACCATTCATGGAGATGATAATCTATTTGTAGACATTAACATTGTCTCCAATTTTCACAATAGATACAATGAATGGATAAATAAATATAAATTAACTTTCAATGAAAAAAGAGTGTTATATATACATAATTTATATCAATCAATTCCATTGTATGACCATCCATGTAATAATAAACTAATTGGAAATTCAAATCATGATATGGATGTGTTAAACTACACATATAAATGAGATACATTTTCCATCAAAATTATAATGCAAGATATTATATGTGATATTATATTTCTATAATAATATTTTGTTAATAAATGGTAAATATAATCAATAAATTTTAACATTAATACCATTTCTGTAAAAAGTGTTTGAAAAAAAGTCACATCGCTTCATGATTCGGTAGTACTCCATACAGATGAGCGATGTTGCAACATCCCTCATTGAAGAGAAATCTAAAAATTTATATGTCAAATGGTAATTATAAATATATATTATTATAGAAAATACCATATTCATATGTTAAATAAATATTTATATCATACCATTAAGGGTGGTCATGGAAAAAGAATTACATCAGCAAGCAAGGACATAGTCTGCCACACATGATCGACTATTTAGTTTTCAACATGATGGAAGTGAAGTTTGATATGGGTTACAAATTAATATAATAAATTTTTATTTTTATTTTATTGGGCTTTTAATTTTTTTTCCATAGTTTTAAAATATTATAATTAATTATAATAATGTGTTAAATTTATATTCATAGTAAAAAACATCACCTTTCTTCGAGAAATCTTAAAAATTTAAACATAAATCCATAATTGATTTGTTTTATGATCTAAAAATGTTTCTTAGGTTATATGGATTTATATATATATAGAATAATTTTATTCTTTTATTTTCTAAACAAAATGGATTTGTGAGTTTGAATAGGGGAGGAGAGAAGGTGGATATTTATGTGTGGAGAGGGTATATTTTTTTAGAAAGAATCAATTCCACTAACATATTTATCATAAGAAAAGAAATTAAATGGGTCATTAATAAACCATAGTGATTATTTGGTAATAATATTCCAATAAAATTGGTTTTGGTCATGTTTTAATGTCATTAAAACCATTATCATTTTAGTTTAATCCCCTAGTGAACCAATGTTAACATTATTTATAGTAATAAATTTTTACTACTAATAATGGTCTAAAATTATATTAACCTTATTAGACAATATAAATCATTTTTTTTCCAAATATTTAATAAATTTTACCGAATTCAATTCATAGATGTTCCATAATGTAATTCAAATGTATACCCACAGAATTGATGAAAAACTAGATTCCAAAGTAAAATCCACATAAGTATTTATTGTTTTAATATAAAAATTCAATATGATATTGATTAAAATGAGAAAATTAGTAAAATAATATTATAATTAAACGTATTTAAATATGATTTAAATTTAAAATATAAATTAAAATTATAATAATTCTAGAGAAAACAACTGTTTATAATTCAAATTCAATTTTTGTAATTGTCATCCAAAACAATTTTTCAGATTATAACCAATTATTCACGCAATGCAAATGTTTATATTTTTATTACAAAAATTAATTTTTTATTTGAAATAACGTTTACTAAATTAGATAAAATTATTTTTAAATTAAGCGTCCAATGCAAGTTTAATACATCATTCAAAAAAAATTTATATTTCATAAAACATCTCACTCAATTTAAAAAGGAAATTTTTAATTTATATTTACCGTTGAATTTCATTTATATAAGTTTAAAAAATATCATTTCAATAATATAGTTATCAATATCCATAACTCATATCTTAACTATTGTTTTATAATGTTGATGTTTTAAATAATACAACATTAATGGAGTGGTGTGTTTGGTTTAAACCTTCTATTTTATATATCTCATTCTATCAAAGAGATTTAATTTAATTAAATATATATATACCATACCTTATGTACGTATTATATTTACATCTAATTTTATTGCTTGTAATACAAACTATTTAACATGATGATTCTATTTTATAATCATATGGTGTTACATTACTAGAAATATACATTTGGATATTCAACAAAAAAACCTTGATCTATCATACAAAAATAGTCTCATTTAATCGAGTCTATTAGGAAATATTTTTTAATAATAATAGATTTGAGGAGAAACTATAAACACATGGTATGATTTTCATAGCTTGTGAATAGACTTGAAATAATAAGATTATTTTAATCTTCACCTCGAGCTTTATCATAATTTTATAGAGATGTTTCTAAAATATTGTTCTATTATGAATATGTATTGACACGACCCCTCCCCTGGGGCACGCATCATGACTACCCCAAGCCCGCCTTCCATAGGCCAAAGGCTGGAGACTAGCACCAAAGGCTTAATTCCTTAAAACCCGAGAAGGCATTGCCTTTATAAAATATAACACACACTACCAGAGTACATGCAGAATAAAACACTAAGTAAAGGAGTATAAAAAAGCGTGCTAAAAGTAAAAAGGGGTCGGAAATTCAAGCCTAACAAAAAGGTACATCTACAACTGAAGAATGTACAACTAAAAATGACAAGCAACTGAATGGTGAAGGAGTTCAGGGATCTTCGTTCGGGTTCCTACATGAAGGGTAGGTACAGATGTAATCCTATGCACTCCACGTCTATCGATCCGCTCCAGGTGTCTTTATGCTGAGTGGTCCACCTATGGGTACCATCCAGTCCTGGCACTCTCGGCCTCCGTTAGCGATGTCCGTCGTCTGCATCCAAAACAATGAGGTGCAGGCACAACCCCTGCATGGGTGAGTATAACAATACTCAGTAGGGACCCCGAGACCCTCATGGTCTCACAAAATCCAACAAGGATAAATCAAAAATTATGATTTCATGAGATAACCATTAGATAGGTATATGCCCATACATATACCTATGTTATAATTTAACCCATCTCAATCATGATAAAAACACAAAGGTCATTGACTCAGCTCAAACTAGGATTTTTATTCATGATGCTGAAACCACAACTGCTGGAAACATTTCCTCTATCATGTACATAGGGCATGCTGCTAAAACCAAGCGATTCCCACTAACCATGGACTGCTGAAGTACTCCACCTGCCGAGTACTATGGGCCTGCTGCTACAACCATGGACTTCCCAACATGGGTCTTCCACTATAACGGAGAACTCCCCCTATTTTCCTATATAGGTTCAACTTCTATCGAGTAATGCAGGTTTAATGCTACAACCATGCACCTCTCCATCGTGGGTCTGAAGCTACAACCAAGCGTTCCCCACTGGGCCATAAGAATCACTCCAAGTCGATCGATCAACAGCCATCATGTCTCAGCCAGCTATTAGGTCTCAACAATCTGCTCGCTCATCACCTGGAGGGTCCGCTCAACGATCTACAATCTGATACTCCAAGTTTCAAGATGTATTATGATGAATTATCACAAGGGGACACCTCGTCATAGGGGTATCAACGCAACAGACGACGCGTCAATCGGACTCCCGGTCTGTGGGTTATTGGTGTTTCCAATCCAGGGGCCCGGTTGGTTTTCAAGCTAAAACCAACCCGACCATAATAAAATCTCATTTTAATCCCATTTTTAGTATTCCAACAGGATTTTCTCATCAAAAGGAATCCAACTTAGTTGATGACACACCAATCGATCGTCCGGTCATCTAGTTATAAACGTTTCGGCTCCGATAACCCGATTGGTTTCGTGATCGAACCAACCCGGACGTACGAAAACTTCTCCAAAACCTTTAGTGTAATATTACTAAATGACATTCTTGATATGAGGATTCCTACGCAACTGACGGTGCATCGATTAGAGGTCTGTAGCTCAAGTTATCGGCGATTAACCGAAAATGGTCCGAAGAGGGGGCCTGGGCCCGGTCCGACCCGGCCCAACCCACACTGGGTCGGTATGAACCGGGATGACCCGAACAAGGTCCAGGTCCAGCCCAAAAGGGCGCGACCCAGCCCAGCGGGCATGGCCCGACCCACAGTAGGCGCGGCCTGGCCCGCGGCTGGCCGCACAGAGAGGGGACGCGGCCCCCCGGCTCCGCGTAATGGCGGCGCCAGGCTGGCACCGCCTGCCTTCCCGGATTCTGTGTGGCGTGGGATCCGCTCCACCGCCACCATGGATGGTGTTGCGGCGGGTCATCCACCAGTAGCGCTCTAGGGCACTGCCGATTTAAGGCGGCCTGCCGGTGCGGGCCGCCGGCAACCCGCACCGTCGCGGTCTTCCTCGGGCACCAGATTCGTTCGGGTGGTCTGTTTTACCTCATGTCTTCTCCTATGGACCTCTAGAGTTTTTCGCTACAATTTGACAGCCTCAAAATGCTATTTACCTTCCGTTAAACCATTTACATGTAATCCATGCACCAAGAACGTTATGGAAGTGGGTCCGAACTTGTTCGTTAGCCCGTAACCACCGCGTTAGTTGTTCAAATAATCACCCAAAAATTAAATGCACACGTTCAAGGGTATAAATCACATATATGAAATTATTAAATATCTGCCTACCTCGAAATAAGGTTAGAGGTAATAGGACGTCACGGAATATGAAGTCTCAGGGATACGACGTCAACTCATTGACGTCAGGGAAGAAGGAGACGAGGTTGGCGCGTCGTCGTCGTTCCTTGCGGGTGGCTCCTTTTCCATAGGCTTATCCAAAGATCAAAGCAGATTATCATCATTCTTCGGCAGTTTTTTTGAAGGAAGGACAATTTTCTTCAACTAAAGAGGAACTCTCATCTTCAATTTCTCAAGAGTTCTCCCAAAAATCCACTCAACACAACAAGTTCCCAAAATAAAATAATAGCTAAGGCTATTATTTTATTAACACCTGTAATTCAAAATTCAAACCACTTTTATTAATTAATAGCAGGGTTCAATTCATTAATTAAATGTGTTGGAAAAAATTAACTGGAGAGGGGGAGGTGGATAAATCACATAATTTAATGGGGGATATATTGGAAGAAGAAAGGTTTAGGGAACGTGTGGGTCCCACCATACTAAATCCTCTCATAGGAGGTTAAGTGGGTGTGGGACCAACTTTTAAGTTCCCATGGGTGGAAATAACTACCATATATAAAATAAAACTATGTTCCACATTTTTATTTATTTTATTCTAAATCCCCAAAATTAACATTCACCCTGCATAAAACGTAACTGCGGTAAAGGTCCCCTTAATCGAATACAGGCGCTACAAGTTCATTAGTGCCCTCAGATTTCAATTCCAAGCACCGGTTCAAAATATAGAAAAACCCGCTCGTACTTTCACTGATCGAACCCAAACAAAACATTAGAAATTGATTTCTGGAACACTAGACCTCAGAATCAGGTTCCTTCAGAAACAACGGACTCGTAAAATTCAAAGAAAAATTAAAAAAAAAATCTTTAAAATTTCCAGTTCTTTAAATTACCCCCACCTCAGGGCTTTACATCCCTTAATTCTACAACACACACTAGGGAAACTAAAGGGGGTACTGAGCACACATCTGTGCCTCCCACTCCCATGTGATCTCCTGAAGGTTCTCGCGCTGCCGGGGAATTCGCACTAGAGGAATCGTACTTCGACCCAGGACCCACTCCTGTCGACCCTAAATCTCCACTGAAACTTCCATGATGTCACCCCATCATCGATTTCCACCTCCACATGTTCGATGATGTGGAACGGGTCACGCACATATCTTCTTAGCTGAGATTCATGGAAGACGTCGTGCACCTGGTGTAACTAAGGTGGATGTGGGGACCCGAAGCATGATGTACATGGACATTAAATTACTTTTGTGGAATACTTAATACATAACAAAAAACGGACACACAAGGATAGTAATAGTTTAGTGTCTTTGGAAACATGGAATATAATCTTCTAATCATGGTGAATGATCTTCAAAATCTTTATTAATGATATTCCACATTTGTTTTATTACCTAAATCCTTTAATTATATCTTGGGGAGAAGAAAACATATAAAGGGTGAGCTCAAATGCTCAGTAAGGGTAAGCATAGAGAACATAAAACAATCCTTAGACATTTGAATGTAAAAAACATGAGCATAAAATCTAAACATCAAAATATTGAGCAATGAAATAAAACATGGAAGTACATAAGGAATAGATCATAATGGAACATTAATCATGATAAAATAGAATGGGAATAAAACATGTAATTGTGGAAACTATTCAGTACTTATTATGATTTCCATTCTAGCCAAGGCATTTCTGCCAAGACCATATTAGTGGAGAAAGTCCCTTTCTGAATCGAATTCACTCCTTGTTCCAGTCATGTATTACTGAACTCGTTTAACTTTCCGTTCTAGCCATGTCTATCTAATGAGATATAAATCTTTACCCAATTCATTGGAGAGAGATATAAGTCCCACCCATCTCATAATGAAATCATTTTTACTTGTTCCACAATGTAAACATAAATCATTCATCATAACCCAAAGAATAAAATGGGTTTGATAAACATCATTCCATCATCACATAATCCATATAAAATAAATGGACATCATTTAATAATAATAAAAGTTAAGCCATGTAAATTATAGAGACATTATACTGGAAATGTACACATATGAAATAATGTAATCTTAGATGGAAAATGGTTTTGATAAAGAACATGAAATGAATTTTTAAGGAAAATATCCGCTCTTCTTGAAAATCATTTTCTTTTCACATAATTCCATTAAATTTTAAAAGAAAGAGATTTTATTGAAGATAGTCATGAATTCTATTGGAATACGCTTTATTAAAATAAGCCTTTATAAAACCGTAAAAAATCCTTTCATGCCGTATATGTTAAAAAACATTTTTCTCGTACTTTTTCCGAAAAAGTCAAAAAGTACCTCATAAAAGAAAGATTCTATACATACCATGTAGTAAAGGTCAAAAATGGGTAAAAATGACTTTAAACATACATGAAACCATTTTTAGGAAACATAGACATGGATTAGAACAATAACCCCAGTAAATAACAATCTCGGAAAAGAACGAGATTTGAAAAGTTATCCCTTACCATAGGTCTGATATGCTTTGTATGGATCCGAACCTCATGTATAATGATTTAAATAATGTCATTAACTTATTAAATAATCATATTCGTTGTTATGATATCATATATGTTTCACTTATTACTTTATATTACCTGTTCTTTTGTAAAGTCCATGTTAAAGAAGTGTTTTGTGTAAAATCATTTCATTTATCGTATGTGTTTCGACTTATCATTATTGATATTATTACTTATATCCTGATTTACATAATTTCAGAATGTAAAACATGATTTATATATAATATATATTCATCATATACATATATATATTATAGATCAATAAAAGGAATGAAATACACCGTTCATGAAGACGGTAGGCTGTACATACGCATGAACGTTGTTTTTGTTTCTTTATTGAATTGAATGAAAATAAATAGATGAAATACATATATATATATACACATAAATACAGTAGCATTATTATTTCATATATTTCATTATTATCCATTATATAAACTTTATGATCATTCATGTATGGTTAACATGGAGAATGAATCTCATCACATCATGGAGACGGTAGTCCGTACGTACGCAGGAGCGAAGATATCGTTCCCATAATTATTGAATAGAATTGGAGTGGATGGTATAATATATCATAATCATTATGATGTTATAATAACCATATATAGTTATTCTTTACACCATTATACCCTTCCATGTAAGGTGTTGGTGGAAAAACAGATTACACCACGGTGTGGAGACGGTATTCCGTACGTACGCACGCACGGTTATTTTGTTTTTCGTGGGATGGATAGATGGTTAAATTTGGTTGTTTCATATTTATAATAACATATCAGTATATGAGGGATACTGATGTTATTACTTCATAATAAAAAAACTAAACAAGAGGGAGTAGAAGAATAATGTAACTTGAAGAAAACGGTAGAAGGTATTACATATTTCATGAAGTGCCTCCTTTAATCTTTCTCTTTGGGCACTAGAGTTGGTCTTTTGAGAATTCCAATACCTCTAGTAGGTTTCTGAGGAAGTGGGGAAGTGAAATGGGCAGGGGTTGGCCGATCATGGAGGGTCAAATTGGTGTGAGGAGTAGAGGGAGGAGGTGCCCTTTTATAAGGGAGGAGAGGAGCGCCTTTGAAAATATAAGAAATATTAGTTTACATTAAATCCAATCCCCACATAAAAACTTCCAAAAGGACTCATATCCAAATAATAGATGAGATAGGGTTTTAATATCATAATCCAATAAAATTTAGACATGTTTTGAATTTATTTTAAACATTATCAACATGATTTATCCTTATTTATCAATTTTATTTTATTTGTGGTAATAATATTCTAAATTTTAAATTATTATAAATAATTACATATGTGTTTTGAATTTTCCATAATTTGACACATTATGACATTGTCGACTATATAAATTTAAATTTATAATTTTTAAATATTTTTGTTATTTTTAAACATTTTTATAATATGTTATTCTTATAAAATAACAATAGTGTCAATTTTGACCCTATTCATTGAATTTAAATAAACAATATACAGGAGATATGTTCAAACTAAATGATTTAATAGATTCATAACATGTCATATTTATCTATAAAATTAGTGGATCACATTAAATAGTTCATATAATATTTAGTTTAATATTTTTAAAACCATTAATTTGATATTTCTCTTAAAAAAATAATTTCAACATCACTATTATGCAACCTTTAATAATAATTATATAATCCCTAAAAATTATAAATAAATTCATATGATGTAGATAATTTCATTAGATTTATGGAGACTATTTATATCCGATGTTTCATGAATTTTATCACTAAACCAAAATTATTATACATATAAGATTTAAGAAAGTGACATGTTGTCACTTTTGTTGGTTGTAATAATAATTAAATTATTTTCTTTGAAAAGAGTCCATTAAATGAATCTAATCCGACCCTTAGGTGATATGGGTCTAATATTATACATACAATAGGATTTTGACAGGTGTTAGGGTAATTTTATAATCTAATATTTACATTTAATTACCCGATTTACCTTTGACTATGGTAAATAAAATTTACCGTAGTTACTATTCATAATGCCCAAAAAAATAAAAAGTAGCTTATTAACATAATTTTGACCCACTGATTTCAAATATGGAATCCATTTTTTCCAATTTCAATACACAAAAGTTTCAGAATTTAAATTAAAATTAATCCCGTTGTCGATAGAAAACGGGTTTTGTTTAAAATACTACAAAAGATTGAATTGATTTAACCTACGAATTCTAGGTAAAATCAATGATAATGAAATAACATATATTAAATGGTAAAAATATATTCTGTTTATACTTTAAAACAATTCAATATTATAATTTAACCATATAAATTATTATGATGAAAAATGTTGTTTTTAATTAAAATATACCTTGTTTATACTATTCATTAAAATATGAAAGTTATCAGAAAAATATGAAAACATTATCCAATGTAAATTTTTTTATCCTGATTTAAAAGAAGAAGTTTATTTTGTAAAATTGAACTTATAAACATGTCAAAAACTATATTTAATGAGGGAGCTCCATTAAAAGGTGACAAAACTATATTTTTTGAAAAATAATTCTTTTACCGGAAAAAATTTATTTTGTTCACATACCATGTCCTAAAAAATCCGTAAGATGAAATAATAATGTTATAACATTCAAAATATAGTTAATAATATTCATAACTACTAGCTCATAATAATATTATAACCATATATCATTGTTTAGTGAAACCTGATATTGCGTATAACACACGCTATCGAGGAAAGTCGGGATTGCGTGTAATGCAAGGAATGTCAGGGTTGCGTGTTGTGAAAGAATCCATCATTGTTTCGTATAACATAATCCAACCATATTTCATTTATACAGTGAATATATATACATATATATATATATTCACTCAATGTTGCGAACATGAAATTGTGTGTAACATGATCCAAGAATAGTGTTACGTATACTACAACCTAATGCGGTGTTGCGTATAATAGAAGCTAAACTTTGTGTAGTGTATAATAGATGATCAATGAAATTAAAAATAATATATCTCATCAAATATTGGCGTGTTACATTCTACCCCCCTTAAAATGGATTTCATCCTCGAAATTCGTCGGGGTTATAAATCGTTTACTATTCATAGAAACCCACATCGTAAAAAAGATTACTAAAACTTAATTTTAAAAACTAAAGTAAGAAATGTAATGATTAACCAAATTAATTCATCACTGGATTTCCATATAGGAGAACATAGGTGAAAATATGGATATGGAAGAAAAATCTTACCATCAAGTTCTGATGGAGAGTGGTAGAGAACATGGCTATGAAAATGCCATCAATCACAATGCCATAAATTTGTGATGATCTAAGGTACCATCTAATTCATCATATATAATAGCACTAGGACAAAATTTATGGTTTTCAATATCAATTCCATAAAATTGAAAATTTTTAATTAGAAGAAATACTTGCTTGATTTTGGTACAATCTCACTATTGTGCGTGCTTTGAACAATTTCCACTTCCTCTCCTAAAGAAATGAAGTTGAATTTGTTATTCGTGAAGTGTTAACAGATCATGTGATAGAACGATGGGTCATTCCATCTGTTTCAAAAAAAAGAATAGCAAAAGTTATCAAATATACATAATTCCATCTACGGTGAGGTTAGTCATATTCGATTCCAAAAATGAACTTATACTTCATATATCATACCGCCTATTAAAATAAAACTATTTTCTACTAACCAGGGACTTCCTATAGGACAGTGGTAGGTGATAAAGGCCTGTCACACTTCGGTTGTGGGTTTGATTCCCACATCCTTGTCCGACACGATGGGATGTCGCCCGTCTGGTAGGTTGTCCTTTTTCTAAAACCACATTACTATGACATCCCATCAATAATATTGAAAAATGTTCTATCCTTAAACAATACTAACTTATGTGCAACATAATCCATTCCAATCTTTAGGATTATCTAAAATACTTCGGTCCAATCTCATAGTATAAATGAAACAATTACTAGAAAGGTTATCTACCAAGAATTTTAATTCAAGCATTTAGCTCACATATATCATAAGATATATCTTGTTGGTTTCTTTCCAGACACATGAATACATTAGTCATATATTCTCTTGAAACATATATTACCATACAACCTTAGTGGAATCATGAATACTGTCAAAAGGTAACTCTTTCCACATACCAATATCCCAAAAATTCTACATAATCAAACCATAATATCATTTAGTCTTTATATCATTCCTGATCTCATTAATATAATTAAACATCACATTATCTTCTCATCCATTCATTATGCTCATATCATCTAATTTCCAAAAATATCTGAATAACCTTCCATGGTTACCGGTACCATTCAACATGTACTTTCAAATAATTTAGAAAAAACAATAGTGTAACAATCCTTAGATGATTCTTTATTCCATAGTACAATATATTATTCTTCATAAACATACAATCATTCCACTAACTTCTTAAACCACTAACTGAGCTTCATCATTTCTTTCATCTCATATTTCATTTGTAGTCTCTTCATCACCATCCACATAAATACTACACATATGACCATGTTGATTCTCTTCATAAGATTTTACCTTAGGGAATTGGTTTTCATAATGCCCATACATTCCACATTTGAAACATTTTATCATTGTTGATGTCATAGAAATACCATTATCCTTATCCATGGTGTTAACAAAACATTTTCCTTTGCACTTACTAGCTTTGTGTCCTTTTTTCCACACCGAAAGCATCTTACAGTTCCTTTGAAACAATCTCCCCAAGGCCTCTTCCCACATGATTTACATGAGGGAAATTGAACTTTCATTCCTCTATGATCTACATGAAACTCCATCTTTCTCATATTATTTGAGTCAGGAAACTTACCAAAGTTGAGATTATTGATCATATTATGAGATTGATGATTAGGAATAATAACGATGTTTGGACTTCCAAATCTCGTTTCATTTGGTTGCTCATGAATAATATCATTCCATTGTCCGTTATATCCTTCATTATCGCGAATCTTCATGTTTCCAGCCATTTTCTAAAACCCAAAAAGAATAGTGTGAGAGGAAAAAAACATGCTAGGGAATACAACATATTAAAGGGGGAGTACCCTCAATATCTATCATCATAGGTTAAATTCCAAGATCATTACCATAGTTCAAGGACTATATCCTATACGTATACTTATCCTTAGGGATATCCCTAGACATACCTTAGAAATATCTCTAGGGATCTCACAAACGTTTTCTCATCCTAGTTTCCAAAGGTTGACTAAACCATTCCTCTGATACCATCTGTAGATACCTAAAGCTTGACGTACATGGACATTACATTACTTTTGCGGAATAATTAATACATAACAAAAATATACACACAAGGATCGTAATAGTTTAGTGTCTTTGGAAACTATGAATATAATCTTCTAATCATGGTGAAAGATCTTCAACATATCCATTAATGATCTTCCACTCTTGTTTTATTACCTAAAAACTTTATTTAAATCATGGGGAAAAGAAAACATATAAAGGATGAGCTCAAATGCTCAGTATGGGTAAGCATAGAGATCGTAAAACAATCCTTATAAAATTGAATTTAAAATACATGAGCATAAAATCTAAACATCAAAATCTTGAGCAATGACATAAAACATGGAAGTACATAAGGTATAGATCATAATGGAACATGAATCATGATAAAATATAATGGGAATAAAACAAGTAATTGTGGAAACCATTCAACACTTGTTATGATTTCCATAGTAGCCAAGTCATTGCTGCCAAGACCATCTTAGTGGACAAAGTCCCTTTCTGAATCGAGTTCACTCCTCGTTCGAGTCCCGTATTACTGAAATAGTTTAACATGCCGTTCCATACATGTCTATCTCATGAGATATAAATATTTACCCAAATAATTGGAGGGAGATATAGAACCCACCCATCTCATAATGAAATCATTCTTACTTGTTCCACAACATAAACATAAATCATTCATCATAACCCAAAGAATTAAATTGGTTTCATAAAAATCATTCCATCATCACATAATCCATATAAAATAAATGGCTATAATTTCAGAATAAGAAAATTAAAACAATGTAAATCATAGACACATTATACTTGAAATATAAACATATGAAATAATGTCATCTTAGATGGAAAATGGTTTTGATAAAGCACTTGAAATGAATTTTATGGAAAATATCCTTTCTTCATGAAAATCATTTTCTTTTCACAAAATTCCATTCAATTTTAAAAGAAAGAGATTTTATTGAATATAGTCATGAAATATTTTGGAGTAATCTTCATGAAAATAAGGCTTTATAAAACCATAAAAAATCCATTCATGCCTTATATGTTAAAAAACATTCATCTCGTACTTTTGCTGAAGAAGTCAAAAAGTACCTCGTAAAAGAATGATTCCATACATACCATGTAGTAAAAGTCAAAAATGGGTAAAAAGGACTTTAAACATACATGAAACCATTTTTAGGAAACATGGACATTGATTAGAACAATAACCCCAGTAAATACTTACAAATAAACAATCTCAGATAAGAACGAGATTGGAAAAGTTATCCCTTACCTTAGGTCCGATATGCTTCATATAGATCCGAACCTCCTGTATAATGATTTAAATAATTACATTGACTTATTAAATAATAATATTCATTTTTATGATATCATATATGTTTCAATTATGACATTATATTACCCGTTCTTTTGTAATTTCCATGTTAAAGCAGTGTTTTGGGTAAAATCATTTCATTTATCGTATGTGTTTCGACTTGTCGTTCTTGATATTATTACTTATATCCTGATTTAATTAATTCCAGAATGTAAAACATGATTTATATATAATATATATTCATCATATACATATATAGTATAGATCAATAAAATAAATGAAATACACCGTTCATGGAGACAGTAGGCAGTACGTACGAATGAACACTGTTTTCGTTTCCTTATTGAATTGAATGAAACTAAATAGATGAAATACATATATATATATATAGACACACATAAATCCAATAGCATTAATATTTCATATATTTCATTATTATTCATTATATAAATTTTATGATCATTCATGTATGGTTAACTTGGATAATGAATCTCATCACGTCGTGGAGACGGTAGTCTGTACGCACGCACGAGCGATGATATCGTTCCCATAATTATTGAATAGAATTGGAGTGGATGGTATAATATATCATAATCAGTATGATGTTATAATTACCATATATATTTTTTCTTTACACCATTATACCCATCCATGTAAGGTGTCGGTGGAAAAACATATTACACCACATTGTGGAGATGGTATTCCGTACGTACGCACGCGTAGTTATTTTGTTTTCGGTAGGAGGGATAGAAGGTGAAATATGGTTGTTTAATATTTATAATAACATATCAGTATATGAGGGATACTTATGTTATTACTTCATAATGAAACAACTAAGTAAGAGGGAGTATAAGAAGAATGGAACATGAAGAAAACGGTAGAAGGTATTATCTCTTTCTCGAAGTGCCTCCATTAAACATACTCTTAGGACACTAGAGCTGGTATTTTGAGAAGACCAGTTCCTCTAGTAGGTTTCTAAAAAAGTGTGGAAGTGAAATTTGAAGGGGTTTGCCGAGATTGAAGGCTCAAATTGGTGTGAAGAGTAGAGGGAGGAGGTTCCCTTTTATAACGGAGGATAGGGGAACCTTTGGAAATATAAGAAATATTAGTTTATATTAAATCTCAACCCCACTTAAAAACTTCCAAAAGCACTCATATAAAAATAATAGATTAAATAGGGTTGTAATATCATCAACCAATAATATTTAGACATGTTAGGAATTTATTTTAAACATTATCAACTATATTTATACTTATTTATCAATTTATTTTTATTTGTGGTAATAATATTATAAATTTTAAATTATTATAAATAATTACATATCTGTTGTGAATTTTACATAATTTGACACTTTATTACATTGTCGACCATATAAATTTAAATTCATAATTTTTAAATATTTTTGTGTTTTTAAAAAAAAAATTATAATATGTTATTCTTATAAAATAACAATAGTGTCAATTTTGACCTTATTCATTGAATTTAAATAAACAACATACAGAAGATATGTTCGAACTAAAAGATTTAATAGATTCATAACATGTCATATTTGTCTAGAAAATTAGTTAAGCACATTAAATAGTTCATATAATATTTATTTAATATTTTTAAAACCATTTATTTTATATTTCTCTTAATAAAATAATTTCAACATCACTATTATGTCACCTTTAATAATAATTACATAATCCCTAAAATTTATAAATAAATTCATTTGATGTAGATAATTTTATTTGCTTTAGGAAGACTATTTATATCTTAAGTTTCATTATGTTTATCACTAAACTAAATTTATTATACTTATAAGATTTAAGAAAGTGATATGTTGTCACTTTCTTTGGTTTTAATAATAATTAAATTATTTTCCTGGAAAAAAGTCCATTAATTTAATCTAATCTGACCCTTAGGTGATATGGGCCGACTTTTAGTCATCCAATGGAATTTTGGCAGGAGTTACGGTAATTTCATAACCTTATATTTACCGTTAATTACCCGATTTACCTTTAACTATGGTAAATACAATTTACCGTAGTTACTATTCATAATGCCCAAAAAATAAACAGTAGCTTATTAACATAATTTGGACCCACTGATTCCAAATATGGAATCCATTTTTCAAAATTCAATACACAAAATATGCAGAAATTAAATTAAAATCAATCCCGTTGTCGATAGAAAACGGGTTTTTGTTTAAAATATTGCAAAAGATTGAATTGATTTAACCTACGAATTTAATGTAAAATCAATGCTAATGAAATACATTATATTAAATGGTAAAAATATATTCTATTTATACTTTAAAACAATTCAATATTATAAGTTTATCATATAAATTATTACGATGAAAAAGGTTGTTTTTAATTAAAATTTTGCGTGTTTTTACTATTCATTAAAATATGAAAGTTATCAGAAAAATATCAAAACATTATCAAATGTAAATTTTTATATCCTGATTCAAAATAAGAAGTTTATTTTTTAAAATTTAACTTATAAACATGTCAAAAACTATATTTAATGTAGGAGCTCCATTAAAAGGCAACAAACCTGCATTTTTTGGAAAAATACTTATTTTACCCGAAAATATTATTTTGTTCACATACCATGTTCTAGGAAATGTGTAAGATGAAATAATAATGTTATAACATTCAAAATTTAGTTAATACTATTCATAACGGCTATCTCATAAAAATATTATAACCATATATCATTGTTTAGTGAATCCTGATATTGAGTACAACACACGCTATCGAGGAAAGTCCTGATTGCGGGTAATGCAAGCCAAGTCATGGTTACGTGTTGTGCAAGAATCATTTATTGTTATATAACAGAATCAAACCATAATTCATTTATACATTGAATATATATATACATATATATATATATATATTCACTCAATGTTGCGAACTTGAAATTGCGTGTAACACGATCCAAGAACAATGTTACTTATACTACATGCTAAGGTAGTGATGTGTATAGTACAAGCTAATCTTGGTGTAGTGTATAATATAAGATCAAATAAATAAAAAATAATATATCTCATAAAATCTTGGAGTGTTACAGTTGAAGGGCTAGGCGGTAAGCCACCTCGCATACTCTGCTGAAGAAGAAGAGGATTGACTGAAAGTGACAGTAGATAGGCTCCACCATCTCTATCCACAAAGGATTTATGTAAGGCAGCTAGCTTCTCTGTCGCCTCTCCTAGTAGTTGAATACCAGTCCTCCTGGTGAGCGTATCTGCAACAATGTTCCCCTTCTCAAGAGTATAGACTATATCGAAGTCATAATCCCATAGTAACTGAAGACATCACCAATGTGTCAGGTTCATGTCCTTCTGTGGGAATATACACCTAAGACTATTGAGAATGGAGTGAACCGAAAACCTTTTGCTCGACGAACTATCCGGGAGACAAGCCAATTGTAAGAAATCGACTTCACCCTTTCTCGTCTATGTTCTAGAAGAGCTGCTACGATTTATCCTTTGCCGAAAAGGGAAATCATGTCTCATCCCCTGGATGAACCATGTCATTTTCCAAATATAGTCAATCTTGACATGAAAAGTACCAATTAATGCAATGGACAATGTCGTAAGGCCTTGATGATACTACCAAGAGATCCAAATGTTACTCTCACCTCCAAGGGTTAAGTGACACTGTCGGAATCATTGTGTAGTCACTGTGTCTCCTCCAGTAAAAATCTCAAAAGTGAGGGTCATGTCAATAGTTTTAACATGAACCTCTTTGTATTCACCATAAAAAAAGGAAGGAATGTAAAAGTCACAATAAAAATTGCCTTTTATTACTGCAGCTCAAAGTAAAAAGACACAAAACAACCACAAAAAACAACAAAAAGAATGCTAGAAGAACCATGAACAAAGGCCTCCATGCCTGGAACAAGTCCCACTCCTATCCACCTGCTTCTAGATCTCCATTGTCGTATGATTCAGCTGCCTGAAGTTGTACTCTCCCATGTCCACCCATTACCTATAGTCGGGGTGGACCTCAGGGTGGTGGTGTTGGAAAAACCTCGAAGCATCACCCACCACTAGCTGCACAGCCAGCTCCTCTGCCTTAGTCTCCTGCTCCTTGCGATCCGCATTGATCAAACCTCTACCTCTTCCTGGGAGGTCCTTTATCTATCTGTTGATCGTCTATATGGAGGGTCAGACATTTATGTCCAATGTGAACATGACCATAGTAGGAGTAACATTGTCCACTCTTGGTAAGTCATTCTCCAACCCGGGTGCCTCGCACAGACGATCCTGAGTCAAGCGGTCGACCACTTGTGGGTCTGGTCCTCTTGGACCCCTGTGTCATCCGTCTACTGCCAGCTGCAGAAGACTCTGCTGCATGTTGACTATTAGTAGGTCCCACTGCAGGAGATTTCTTAGCAAAGAAAACTCTCCACTATGAGGGCTCGATCCAACACCCCTTTCTGCATCGGGATGTTCTGAGAAACAATTGAAACTCTAATCTCTCGCATGATCCCCTGTTGATGTTCCGGGAACTGAAGAACGGGTCCCGTACCATATTTTTAGTGTAGCGCGAGAGGTCTTTGAACCTTATTGAGTACCATTCTATTATCATGCTTCCCTTCTGTAGATGCAGTAGCTCATGTATAAGAACGGATAGAAGGGTGGCTGGTACAAACTCCGCCCGAAACAGGCTCTCCATGTCTTCCCATAGAAGTGTCGCCTCGTCGTGCATTTGGAGCATCAGGCTCCACCATATTCTTGCTAATTCCTGAAGAAGGATGGCACCAAGGATCACCATAAAGTCTATTGGTGTCCCTATCAATCTGAATACTCTCTCCACATCCTCCATACAATCATTAGCCACTTGTGGGTAAGTCTCTCCCCGGTACCTGGGTGGCCTCTAGCGCTGGAACTCGTGCATCGCGCTCAAGCAGCATGCATCACCTACTACTGGGGCTGGTGGTATCAGTGGCCCAATAGTAAGTGGTACTTCTAGTGACTCTACTAATGCCTCATCTGGAGGAGGGCCCTATACTGAGGCCTCGTTTCTCGGTAGGATGTCAGTACGTACAACTCTTGGTGCCCAAGCTGGTCGTTCGCGGGGAGGTATCCTGAACAAAATAGATGTGACACGGTCAATGACTATACCTAGCGAGCTAACATGGTTTGAGATGACTTAAAGAAAAACATTTTGAAAAAATAGACACAATCAGTTTTTTCGTGCACTGAATCAGAATTCAAAAGGCAGGGTACTGGTGTATGGATACGTCGGCCATCCGCACCAACACTAGACTGAATGAACTAAAAACCACACTTAGTACCCTTAACACTATTACTTCATAGAAAGAAAATATCAGAGTCCTAGTTCTTCTGTAGAACCGACTCCTCTGATACCAATTTGTCATGACCCATCCTCCGAGACCCGTATCGTGACTACCCCACACCTACCATCCATAGGCCAGGGGTTGTTGACTAGCACCAAAGGTGTAATTCCATAAAAACTTGGAAGGTATTGCATTTATAAAACGTAACACACACTACCAGAGTACAAGAGGAAGAAAACACTAAGTAAAGGAGAATAAAAAGTGTGATGAAAGAACAAAGGGCCGGAAATACAATCCCAAAAAAAAGGTACTGCTACAACTGATGAAAATACAATGGAAAAAGAAAAATAGTTGAATGGTGAAGCAGCTCCTGGATCATCCTCTGAGTTACTACTTGAAGGGTAGGTACATATGTCCTCCTTATCACTCTGCATCTATAGGTCCACTCCGTGTGCCATCACGCTGAGTGGTGAACATCCGAATATTGTCTAGTCCTGGTGCTCTTGGCCACCGTCAGCGCTGTCCGTCGTCTGCATCCAACACAATGAGGTGCGGGTATATCTCGAGAAGGGGTGAGTATAACGATACCTAGTAGAGACCCAGAGACCCTCATGGTCTCAAAAAATACATCAAGGATATACCAAAATGTATGATTTCAACACATAACCATTACTTAGATATATGACCATTCATATACCTACGTTTTCAAGTAACCCATATCAATCATGATGAAAACACAGAGGTCATTGACTCAGCTCAAACCATGATTTTTATTCAGGATGTCAAAACCACGACTGCAAGAGAACTCTTCTTCTGTCGAGTACAGTGGGCCATCCACTACAACCAAGCGCTTCCCACTAACCTTGGACTACTGAAGTACTACACCTATGGTGTATTGTGGGCCTGCTGCTACAACCAAGCGCTTCCCACCATGGGTCTGCTGCTACAACTAAGCGCTCCTCCTCTTAGCCTACAGAGGTACTTCTTCTGTCGAGTACCAATGGTATGCCTCTATAACCATGCACTCTTCCTCTGTGGGTCTGCTTCTACAACCAAGAACCCCCCACAGAGCCATCTGAATCACTCCGAGTCTATCGATCAGCTGTCTTCAGGTCTTAGCCAGCTACTAGGTCTCTGCAATCTCCTCGCTCATCATCAGGAGGGTCCGCTCCACGAGCTACAAGACGATACTACAAGTTTCAATAAGTCTCACGAAGAAGTATCACAAAGGACCACCTCGTCATAGGGGTCTCAACGCAGCAGACAGCGCGTCAATCGGACGCCCGGTCTGTGAGTTATTGGTATTTCCGTTCCAGGGGCTCGGTTGGTTTTTATGCTAAAACCAACCCAACCATACTCCAATCTCATTTGAATCCCACGTGGATTATGCCAATCTAACCATCTCATCAATAATAATCCAACGTAGTTGACGTTTTATCAATCGAATGTCCGATCCATAGGTTATAAGCGTTTCCGCTCCGAGGGCCCGGTTGGTTTCATGTTCTAACCAACCCGTCCATACACAAACATTTCCAAAAACTTGATTGTAATATACCGAAATGACGGTCTCAATCTGAGGATTACTAAAAAACTAACGGTGTGTTTATCGGAGGTCCGTATCTCATGTTATGGGTGATTAACCGAAAACGGTCTGAAGAAGGGGGTCTGGGCTCGGTCCGACCCGGCCCAACCCACCCTGGGTCGGCCCAACCCACCCTGGGTCGGCCCAACCCACCCTGGGTCGGCCCGAAGTAGGTCGACCCGACTCTGGTCCGGGTCCGGCCTGGCTGGCATAGCCCATCCCACGGCTGGTGGTCCATTTTACCTCTCGTCTGTGTCTGTGGCACTCTCGGGGATTTCTCTATACTGCTACTGCCTGAAAATGTCGTTTCCCTTCCGATCACCCTTCGCCATGCAATCCACGCATCAAAAAAATATGGAGGTGGTTCTGGACTTCTTCGTTAGCCCTTTCTGACCGAGTTAGTGGTTCAAATAATCACCCAAAAATTAATCTCCCATGTTCGAGGGTATAAATCACATATATGAAATTATAATATATCCCATACCTCGAAATAAGGTTCGCGGTAATTGAGCGTCGCAGAAGACGACTTCACAGGGAGATGGCGTCAACTCCTTGACGTCGTGGAAGAAGGAGTCGAGGATGGTGCGTCGTCGGCGTTCCTTGCATGTGGATCCTTCTTCTTTGGCTTGGCCAAAGATCGAAGGAGAAGATCTTCATTCTTCAGTGGTTCTTCATTGGATGGAAAATGTACTTCAACAAAAGAGGAACTCTCCTCTTCAATTTCTCAAGAGTTCTCCCAAAAATCCTCTCAACAAAACAAGTTCCCAAAATAAATTAATAGCTAAGGATATTATTTTATTAATAGATATAATTCAAATTTCAATCCACTTTTATTAATTAATTTATGGATCAATTCATTAATTAAAAGAGTTGGAAAAAATTTAATGGGATAGGGGGAGGTGGAGAGATCACATAATTTATTGGGTGAGTTATGGGAAGATGAAAGTTTTAGGGAATGTGTGTGTCCGACCACACTAAATCAACACATGGGAGGTTAAGTGGTTGTGTGACCCACTTCAAACTCTCCTTGGGAGGAAATAACTACTAGAAATAAAATAAAATTGTGTACCATAATTTTATTTATTTTATTCCAAGTCCCCAAAATTATCTTTCAACCCGTATAAAACACAACTGCAGTAAAGGTCCCCTAAAGTGAATACTAGCGCTTAGTGTTCATCGGTGCCCTCAGATTTCCATTCTGAGAAAAGGTTTAAAAGATAGAAAATCCCACTCATACGTTCACTATACATACATGAACAAAACACCAGAAATTGATTCTGGGCACACCGGGCCTCAGAATCAGGTGCCGTCAGAAACTGCGGACTCGTAAAATAAAAAAGAAATTATGAAAAACATTTATTGAAATTTTAAGGTCATTAATGATTTAAATTTTACATTTTATTGAAATAAAGATAATGATTCCATGGTGTAAAATGGGTTTTATATCATTTTTTTCTTCCTAGGTATCCCCCTGTCAAATCCATGATACATAAATATTGTACTTATTTATTTTCACTAAGGGGATATTATGCATGACTAGATGTTTAATCATTCATCATATTCTAATTAAACTCAAGATAATTTTGATTTTAATTTTCATGTAATAAACATTATCCTTTTAAATTAAAATAATCTACAATTCAAATTTTCAAATAACTATTTAAATAATTTTTACGTGATTTTAGTTACTGTATGAAATATTCTAGATAAGTATATTTAATTTAATTTGATATTTATTTTAATCATATGGTATAGTTTATTTAATTATTAATTAATATCGTATTCTGTTTGAGTACATTTCCAATTTGATAAACCAAATTATTTTGGATATATAAAATATCCTTTCTATGAATGTAGTCTTGAAGTCATTGGAATTATGAAATGAATAATCCAAAAAAACATTTTTTTAATGATGTGATAAAAAAAGTATATAGAATAGTTTAATTTTATTTAATAATAAAATTTATAATCTATATCAATTCTTATTTCATATATTAAAATTTAGTGAATTGAGTAGATTCAATATACAAAATTAATTTTAGTTTCCAATATATGGATATCACCATATGCCCTAATAAATTCCTATGATTTTTTAATAAAAGGATCATCTCTATATATATTTATGTCAATCTATTATATATTTAAACAATTAAAATCTTCTAGATTTTAGTGATAGTAAATTTTTGAGAAAATACCATCATGAGTTATTTAATATTAATCTAATACTTAATTAAACTAATTTAATAAGGTCATTAAAATTGTATACTTGCATTTTCATATGACTATAAGTATATTTATATCTAAACAATGAATCATGAGGGAAATGGTCTTCCCTCATATTGAATTTTCTAACTAAAATAATCGTATTATAAATGTTATAGTTTTTTTAATGATCATATTAATTATATTTCATTTTAAAATGACACTATCAAATTCAGTGATTTTCCTCAAAAATCCCATCAGTGTCTTTTCCAATTGGAATTGTGACATTTTATATAATATTTTATATAAATTTTATAATCATATGATCTATTATAAAAATATATAAGACTACAAGTTCAGACATTTTAATTTATAAAATCTTCCTTACTATGTTAATTCTTTTATTTTCTAATGTGAATTTAAAAAAATATTTATGATTAATGTAAACAAGATTATTCATTAATTCAAAGTAAAATAAATATATTAATGAATATCCCAATAAACAAATATTGAGAAAATAATTAAATTATCATGCATTCACTATCCATTTTTTCCAAATTTAAAACATTGTGATTTTATCTAGAAATATTTATCATTAATGTTAAAATATTTTATTTTTTAAAATAATATATACTATACATGTAATTTTTCTCTACTACATTAACTTCATCTATAATAAATTATCTATTTATAATAACACATCCATATATTAATAATATTATCATTCCTTTTCTCCTACTTTCTTCTGTATATAGAATAAGGCCCTTCAAATTCCACCCCCATTAGTCTTTAAGATGATTCACTAGTCTAATCTTCGAATCAATCAACATAGGGTATGTTGGAAAACTTCTAATAAGAGATTTAATCCCCATTCATATATTTTACTTTTTTTCTCCAAATGATGTTATAATAAAACCAAGATGATTTACACTACTTTTAGGGTGTTCATCTATAATCCTAGTTTCTTTTGAATCATCTGGAGTTTGAGTTTGAGATTCTATGAGACAACTTATACCATATAATGTTGGTGTTTCACTGATTTATATTTTATTTGGATTGTGTTTTGGGGGATAATTCATACATATCCCTTTATGTTGTCCGATATTAATCATATAATGTTAAATAAATGTAATTAATTTATTAATTTAACCCGTGGTATGCCTAAGGGTATGCTCTTCAATTTCTACTAATAGTTTAAGCATAGTGAAAGGTTTTGGATCTTGGGAATATTAGGCTGGGGTCTCTATTTATATAAATTTAATTATTTATATTGTTTAAAATAGTTCCATGGGAACATGATGGGCATATCTACTAGATATAGGATGTGTTGATCACCTTGATTTAAAATATATGATCATTAGGTTTGGAAGGGACTAAATTATTTGGTCACATGGACCATCAGTTTGGTGGCATGGTCTTGAGGATTAGGGTATGTGATCGTCGATTTATAGGCATGGATCGTGTGTTATAGTAATTTGTTGACAGTCAAATTTTCTTACAAGATTAGATGAGCTAGAGGGTCTATGATAAAGTAGCTTAGGTAATATTTTCGGTGATTACAACTCATAGTGATTGGCTGTTGAATCATTGGATTCATGTGCATAGAGATAGGAATCAGATTATGAGGTGTCTTTGACCAATTTAGTGGGTTGACGATTCGGTTAGATCCATCATAGAACTATTTTTACCATCATTAGGGTTGGAGTGTATTCTATAGAATTCCAAATGGATGTTTAATAGCCATCGATTAAAAATGGTGAGACTATATGTTAGTGGTAAGGATCTACGTATATTGAGTCAATGGGGTTGGGGTTATGTGGGATGATGGATATCGTAGTTCCCAATAGAATTGTATTTTGACACAAAAATGATATAATTTAGTGGACATAAATTTATGGTTATCGAATGATAGTATTTGTGCTGATAAAGATTCTTATGACATGATATCTTTCAGACTAGGTTCTCTATCTTGAGCATCCCTTTGAGATATTGGTTACATTCTTTCGAAACGAGGTGTCTGCTGGAACATGTTGATTTGATACTCTTAAAGTATATTCCAAAGGGATCTCATACATTTTATACATCAAGGGATGCCTCAAAATATATGATAAGGAAAATAATGTCTACAATTATACCAATGTTCTCTAAAGTAGAAGATTTATTCTTTTTGGATGTCAATAACAAGGGAAGTACATAATATTTTTTAATCTGCATCTATGGCATTGTTTATTTTTTGTACAAAAATTATTTATCACAAATTTCAGGTATGTACACATTGGAGGAGGCTACAGATTTGATTCCTATAACCTGAATGAGACCTTTCAGAGGCACATTTTCTTTATGATTTTGTGATCTAAAAAATGTTCAAGCTCTACAAGAAATGTCAATTGATCATGTATAACGTTTTTAATTCTATATATGGAAAGGTGAATTGAAAGTTTTCTTAATAGTTAGAGTTTGTTAATTTGTTTATTCATTTTTGTATTATCATGACTACATTTGTAAAAACTGATTCCATCTATGGGAGACTCTCCTAATTATAGTTTTTATGACCAAAAATAGATTCATGATAAATTAAAAATTGTATATTTTAGTTATTTATCCATGAAATGATTTTCTTAACATGATTTCTATTGCAACATCTGATGTATGGGCATCTATTATGGTGGGTTACTGGTCCAATGTATTATAGTATTTATTTTCTACTAGAAAATATCTATATAGACCATTAAAATATTAATAACTAGAGGATATAATCTCCCCACTATCACCTCTATACACCCAGACTACTAGTCGGCATCCTTTGACATGTGTAGAGGCACACCAAAGGCATAGTTACTAGTATGCAACGAAAAGTGTCCAGTGGAAAATAGATCACGGTGCCAAACAGATATCCTAATCATAAGAACACTACCAATGGAGATGAGAGAATATATTTCACATAAGAAAAAAATAATGTATATAACAAACATCAAGTCATTATGTAATTATGTTATTTATGCATACAGTGTAAAAAATATAACACATTACTAAGTTGTAAAAATTATGCGACAATGGAATCAAATTATAAACTGAGTTGGAATATCTACAATAAAATTATTGAAAAAATAAATTTAATATAATATATAATAACATAAAATTATTTAAAAATAATTATTATTTTTGAAAAAGAAATATTTCATTAATTTTTTTTCAATGATATCAATTTTATATAATATCATTTCAAACATTCTTAATTATATAAGACGTAATATAATTGATGCAAAATAATTATTTGTTAATTTTTCATAAATTTATCGAAATTAAAATATAGTTTATATAATGATGATACAATGTTTAGGTTCATCCTTGAGCATGAAAATTTGAGGTACAGTGAATTTAATGGTTTATGATTTTTGTAATTTTGGTGAGGTGATTTAAAATTGATTTAAAAAATTATATATAATATTTTTTAATTTGGATATAGTTATATTGGAATTAGTTTTGAATGTTTCTAAATATTAATATTTTTTATTATTAATTATAAAACTATATATTCATAAATAATTAATTTTATAATTTTTCTTACATTTGAGTATAAATTTTAGGATTTGTTTATTAGTAGGGAGATTTAAAATAAAAACAAAATGTAATTTTATAATTATATACATAATTGTTAGTATTATACTTCTAGAATTTTTTTTTGATTTTTGGGTACTGTGATTTTTAAAATTCACATATAGGTGTCATATTTAGTCTAACATAAGAGTAAAATAGGAATCATAAATTTCATATAATGATTCCTTAATGATGCATAAAGGTAGAGTAAACTACAAAATCAATTCTCTTAAATCATACTTTTTTGAATTATTTATGTTGTGTAAGGATAGTTTCAACGTATAATTATGTGCCACAAGATTAATATAAGGGAAATATAATGTCAACATAATATATGTATACCTTTTTTAATAGACATGAAATTTATTTTGACTGAAATTTACTTAATATAAAATATAAATGGATAGCTTTTGAATATTTTTAGATTGAGAATGAATAAAAATAGATTTTCAAAATTTTAGGAGATCTAAAATTATTTTTGTTATTGAAATTAAATTCTAACCAATTTCAATATAAATTACCTATAATCAAATTTATATGAAAACAATATCGACTATTTTATATGTAGCACAAATAAATTAAATCGTCTAAAAGTTATTCACTTCCCTTTATGATTATAAAAAAGTGAAATTTCATTTTCTATATGAATGATTTTTATAAATTCATTTTTTCACATTCTAGTATTAACAACAAGCCTGATTATACTATTTCTCTGTCATTTTTTGAGTAAAACATCATACTAATCCGCATCTATGTAGAGGATTTGATTTATCTATTTATATTTTTCACAATTATTTGTAATCATTGCTCATAATACTTATTATTAATTTGTGGATATATAAATAGAATGATAAAATCTACAAGGAATAAACATGGAATTTATCTGGTTATAGAACAAAAAAATTGAAGATTATTATATATATATGAATAGATGAATGCTTTATAGGGAGTATGAATTGTATTAGTTTAGTATTTTTATCTCATAGTCTATATATAATATGTTGTGGATTATATACATTATTAATTAATATAGTAATTCACATAAAAATAATTTTTTATATTATTTTATAATCATATAAAATAATTTTGGAGGATGAGATTGATTTTTTTCCTAAAATGTATTTTTATTATTATGTAATATCAAAAATATTATAATTGGAGATAAATAAAAATTTCATGTAGTGGATTTTAAATATTATATCATAATATATATTATAAAATAATTTAAAAAATAGATTAAATTATACATGTAGGATTACTATTAATATTTTTTAATAACATTAAAATCATGGAATGATATTAGATGATATTATCACTAGTAGGTTGAAAAATATTGCATGATTTGGATATTAACGAAAATGATGTGGTAATTTATCCTAGAATGAAATTATTATTACAATATATTTTATAGTTACTGTTGATTTAGATTTATATTGTTTTCGTATTATCATATATGATTGATACTTTCAAAAAAATAAAGATAAAACTAATAATGTTTGAATGTAGGAAGAATTAAATATGGTTCATGGATATTTTGATCACAATTTTTATTATTTTTTTATGTTACCCCTAAATTATGTTGTTATTTTCCTATATGTTGGTGATGTTAATAATATTTTTACATTTGGGATTATTTTATTTAACGAAGATAATCAATGTAAATAAAAAATTGCAAGATATGTTTTTGGAAGATAAATGTGAGTTATGTATCATTCCCCCTAAATATTATTGGTATATAGAAATAGTGTTAAAATAAATGTTATTAGTAGTAAATATATATTTTAATCTGATAAATTCTAGGATGTTATTATAATCATATATATATATACTATTGTAGTTATTTATATATGGTAATAAAAACAGTTATTTATCAATAACATCTGACTAGGGTTGAACAACCCATTAATGATTGTTTGATGATTAAATTTATCAATTTCTTGTTTATAATGTTTATTTAATTTTGTTTGATAAACATTTTTGGTTAGATTGTGTGAAATATCTGTTAAGGTAGGTCCTGGTAGTGTTTTGATGGGAATCTAGTGTTATCGGATTGTTAGTGATAAATAGATGGTATTCTAAGAGCTATAATGATGGATAATGTTAGCAATAGTGAGATGGTATCAATTATGAGTAGTGGTGTCTTCTATGGAATTGGGGATAAATATATTATATTAGAGATGTAATTTCTCACTTATTAAATTCTATTTGTATTGATTAGGTGGTTAGAATTTTTGATTTATTGATTATTTATTTTCAATTTTTTAAAATAATTTGTTCCATTAAAGGAATGAGAATTGGATGCATGAGATATATTAGGATGATTCCATGTCTACCAAAGAAATATATGTTTTTATATTAATTAATTAATTAATGGGAATGTTTATTCACTAATAGAAATGATGATGAAAAACATGCGTATAAATAAGAAATAATGGTGTTGAAGTGTCGTTTAGTTGAATATTAAAATATTAATAATAGATGTGAATGATAAATATTAACTTATTATTTATTAATAATAACATATTATATTTTAACATCAATTTTTTTACATTTTTGATATATATATTATATTGGTGGATGTTGGGGCCTCTTATGAGAATATAACTATATATGAGTATAAGACCTGATAATTTCTCTTAGAAAAGTTTTGTGTAAAAATATATATATATTTTTATGATTTATTATTACTCACCAAACATGTTGGTATGTTAATATACTCCCAAATGACTGGGGGTTGATTTCCATAACTTTTAGGTTGGTGAAAGAACATGTGGATAACTACTCCGTCTCTTATTATCTCCCTTATTCTATAGTATGATAAGTTGGAATACATAATATATGATGGTATCTGAGATAATGTACGAACTCTTAATGTGTAACACACAAATATAAATCAAATGTTTTTGTCCAATGTTCTACATGACCTCCGTTATACCTCCCAATATTCAATAGGATTGCAAAAAATAGTGATGGTTCAATTGGTCTAACGGAGAGAATATTACCTTATTGTCAATAACGATACATCATAATCACAACAATAATATAATAATAATAAAAAAAGGATTAGAGTGACAAAAAAATTCTATATCCGATATATTGTAATGAATTAAGCAGTCATACAATATAGTAAACAATGGATCTCTAATGTGGTATGTCAAAAAATGAAATTTTATAGAAAAAAAAAGAAAGGATTATATTTTATGGAGCTTGTATTAACACTTCTTGGGCCCCCAAGCTAATCCTTATAATCAACATATCATATTTACCCTTCCATTTTTAGTATAGCTTATGATGAGGTCATAATAAACACCGAGATAACCATCAAGAGTTAATGTATGATCCCAGTTGTGCACCACCAATTTTTTATTAACATAAAAGATACTAAAACCCAAACTAGGTTTTCATTAATTTTATATATTTTTATTTATTTCATGGTTTCTAATCATTCCATTGATGTTTGAGTTTATTTTCCAAAGATATTATTTGAGTCTGGGGTGAATAAGGTGGAGTTTAACTACATGCATGGCTAGTGTACATTGTTTTTAGTGGAACAATGTGAACATTTAAGGAATATTGTTTATCATGTTCAATTTATTCTCGAGTAATTTATCCTAAATTGTTTCCAATTGTTTTTATTAAACCATACAATCCAAAATGGTAACTCTATTTATTTAGGATGATGTGTGAGGCCAAGTGCATGGATATTTCAAGGCTAATGGAAATCTCATGACAAGCATGTGAGATGTTTTTTATCTGTGATAGAATAATTTTACACAATTTTATCATAGATTCAGAAATAATGTGGCAAACCCATGGGGGATCAAACTTCATCATGTAGGGCGTGAATGGTTGGTGGAATGTATGAGAAAACTTGTGGCCAAACTATGTGACCTATTGAGATATATATAATAATAAAATTAAAATTTTTACTCTTATTTTCTTTAACAATTATCAACACCCTCTCCCTATTTTTCATTTATAGAATATAATGGTTCTCACAAAACCATCTTAATATTTATCTCCATTCATCTATAATTATTACTTAAGGATCCTAGGTGAGATCCCATGGTTTTAGTCATTTTTCACCTCATATTATCGTACTCCCTTACTTCATACATCTTTCATGTAATTCTTCTCTTTTAGAGGAACCATATGGCGAGGGTTGGATAATATCGGTGATTTACTTTTATGTTATGAAATTCAGTTTGTCCCTTCAACCTTGATCATTCATGTATGAGAGTTTTCATTCATTCACATGTCATTGAAGAAGGTGTTTCCACTCACTTCCTTTCCAAAACATTCCATATTATGGATTTTTAATTATAATTAATTTCTTGTTGTGATTCTCATGATTTTTATATGGTTTATCGAATTATTTTGGGTCTATCATGTTGGTAAATTGATGAAAATAGGGTTATTAGAGATTCATTTAACTATGATTACATGTACATGCATTCGTGGTGTTTGATATAAGGAAAATATGTTTTTAAAAATAAAATAGGTTATTTTGGTACTATTTTATTATATTTAATATATCATGGTAGTTTAATTTACATGTGATGTTGAGTTTTGTGTGTTGTTGTGGTTCGACTGTTGGTTTAACTATTTTGTGTGAATTCTTATATTGTGGTTTTGATGCCATTTTGGGTCATTTAATAGGATACATGATTATTTTTATGTATTCATTGTAATGGCCCTGACCTCTCCGACCCATTCCTTTGTCAAAAAGAAAGTCACGAAGTGTTCTGGAGGGTAAAATGGACTTTTCCCACACATTCCAGAATTTTGAAACTACACACCGTGAAGTGTGAGTACACGCCGTGTACCCCTTCACTGGGTATACCCCAGGTTCAAGGTCGTGTCCTTGCCGTGTGAAATAAATGGGTACACGCCATGTACCCTAAACTACATGTCGTGTAGTCCCTCACCGCGTACGCGTTACCTTCTACCCATGTGTTGACCTGTCAATGGTCGTGTGCCGTGTTGAGGCCATGTCCTTGCCGTGTGAAATAAATGAATACAATCTGTGTATAAAATACTGAATGGTGTGTAGTCCCTCCCCGCGTATGCATTTCCCTCAAGCCGTGTGTTGACCAGTCAACGGTCGCGTGCCGCGTTGAAGGCCGTGTTGGAAGTCACGTGGTGTCCTCGTGAAATGGCTAAGTACACACCATGTACCATACAGTACACGTCGTGTACTTTTGTTTTTCTCTCCTATAAAAGGATGGGTCCCCTCCACTTTTTCATCTCACCCCTCCCCTCCCCATTCCTCTGAGCAGAGCTCTCCCAAGAGACTCGAAGGCTCCATTTCATCCACAACTTCTTCGTCCGAGCTCCGATTTATGATCTGTCTGCGTCCACGGGATTGTAGCAATGATACAGAACTTCAGAGATTGGTTTCGTTGTCTTTCCTCCGGCCTTTACTTTTCCAACATCCACCTGAGGAGGTTTTTCCAGGACTCGACAGAAGTGACGGACGCAGACAGACGTCTTCTAAATTTGATCTGGGGGAGCATTGTGATCAGAACCTATTAAAGTATAGAGCTTACCTTCATCTCTCTAAATTGTGCATCATGTGGGGTAGGTGACCTATTTTTTACGTGAAATACATTTGAACCGTTTTAAATAATGATAATAAATGGATTATATATTGGGGATGGGATTTTTTTGAATGTGGTTACTTTATTTATATCTTGTGATATTATGTTGTGAATTGAATAGGCTTATGAAAACTGAAAATCATGATTTCTGGGGGCCTTTTCCTGTGCAATTAAATGTTTCCCTATCTTTGTAGACCGTTTTTGTGAATGGAACAGTGTGGAAAGTGAAATTTGGTTAATCATGTAAAGATGGATGATTTAAAATCTGGAACCCTTTTGTGATCACCCCGGTTGAAAAAAATGGAAAAATGAACAAGTGGGTGTTGTCTTTGATATGTGTCATGTGATGGGGTTTTTCATGGGTTGTTATGGATTGGGTGAGTAGTAGGGTTGCAGTTGTCCTGGTTGTGGGTTAGTGTGAATACTATGATGGTGATGGGCAGCGGGGCTGCGATAAATGGTATTAAAGGGATAATGATGTATGGGTTTCGGTGTGTTTGTGGTTGTGGTGGTTGGCAGTGGGGTTTTAGGGATGGGTTTGAATGTGAACGAACTCTGGGTTGTGAGTAATAAATAAAAAGTGCATGTTTTAATGAATAGTGGGTCATGGTAATGGAATGGGATTAATAATCAATCGGTTGGTTGGATAATAAGAAGGGACTTGTTGTGCTTCTTGTGTTTTCCTAACTTGATTTGTGGATGGCAGTGATATGTTTCACGAACGATTGTTTTGGTTGGTTGCATTTGTTTTCACAATAGATAAGGAACTAAATAATCTAATTCCGCTGAAACGTGAAAACCTAAATGGGGATTGGGTTGTTTGTTGTATGCATGCTTCGTGGTAGCAGTGCCGAGGCACGTGCTCAGTTTCTCTGTTTAGAAGACATTGGTCGGGTTGTGTGTTTGGTATATATATATATATATATATATATATATATATCTGTAACTTTTGTGTTTTATCACACCCCACCCATGTTGATAACTTAGTGTCGAACACTCCCATTTCATTGGAGACGGTGTTTTCCCCTTAGTTACTATATCCATCCTACTCTATCTTCCCTAGGCTGTGATGGCTTGAGGCGACCTTACGACTAAGACTCTTCAGGTAGGTTTAGATTGGAGTGGATTGGCCCAAGACTCTCAGGGCATGGTTTTTTCCCAAGAATCTTCACGATGAGGCCCAGGTGTCTTCGGGCGAGATTTCTATTACTATTATTGTTCCCATGAATCTTCAGGATGAGGCCCAGGTGTGTGCGGGTGAGATATGTGGTTGTAAGGCCCATGTGTGTGCGGGCATGATGCGTGGTTCTGAGGCCTAGGTGTGTGTGGGCGGGATGTTAGGTTTTTGAGTCCCAGGTGTGTGCGGGCGGGAAGAGTGTGGCAGCGTCAGGATGTTCGCCATTAGGAATAGCATCTAACTAGTGGGAAATGGTGCGGGGTACCCAATACCCTTTTTTTATATACTACTACCTATGGTGATTGTGTTTTTGATGAGTGTGGGTGGTGAGGTTGGGTGGATAAAATTTATTGATAGGTTTATTCTGTTGTTCACACGAGACATTAGAATGTCTCCCCACTAGTGCATGAGAGCATTAGGTTTCCCTAATGAGTATACTTGTATGCTCACCCTACGTTTAATTTCAGGTTTCCAGGAGGGCTACCAGGGCCGTGTGGGACCCTACTAGTCGGGACAGTTGGAGTTGTTGTAGTTGATTTACTCTTGTTTCTTTTGGCATTATACTTTTTGATATTTCTTGTACTTGTACCTTGTTTCAGAACTATTTAAACATGCATGTGAGATTGGTTTGAGTTTATTTCTATACACTTGTTCTTTTCATTTTGGTGGTTGACTTGTCCTATTTCCCGATATTAAATAATAAAAACGGTAATGCCTCCCATATTTGTGAAAACTCATACCATTGGTGCTAGTCGCCACCCCGGGGCCTACGGGAGGCAGGACTCGGGGGGTCATTATCTCCCTTTCACCATTGCCAGCTCAGGAGGGGCATCTTTGGTGGGAGGGGGTCATGACAGAATGGTATCTGAGGTGATGGTTGAGAGAAAGGATGGAGTCTAGAGTTAGACACAGCGAGGATTTCATGGAATGGTAGGTCAACAGTGTTGGTTAATCTTGGTGCGTGACATAGGCTAGGGACGACCTGCTAGGACACGGGATTTTAGGGCCCCCCGTGATCCGATGCAGGGACTCTGATCCTACCAAACAACCATGTGAGACTACATTGATTGCAGGGTAGCGACCCTAGGGAAGGTACATTCATCATCATGATTGTGTTTTACTTGATTTGGGTGTTCTGAGAAATAATTTGAAATAAAATGATAAAATGAAACCTTGAAGAAATTTTCCTTACTACATGGTGTTTGGTGATCTTTGATTACTGTACAGCTATGGAACATGGACGTCATCCCCGGGTGTCTTAGATGGCCGAGACCCAGTAGATTCAAGCGGTCGATCATTTAAGGATTGATCTAGCGGAGGAAGATGACCAGTGGAAGAAGACTCTCTGTTCTTTCCAGTGACAGACCCTCAAGAAGTACGAGGGTAGTACTTCAGATATGGAGATGGAGGGGTGGATTGAGGATCTAGGGATCACTTATACATTTATTCGTGCTCTGAGGGAGTACTAGGTTCCTCTAGCAGTTAGTTAGTTGAGTGGTGTCGCGTGATAGTGGTGCACGCTCTACCTTGGAGAGAAGATAGAGGAAGAGGATCCATGGGATGACTTTGAGAAGTAATTCCAAGTGGAATTCCTTTCTTCCATGATCAAGGCAGAGAAGCGGCAGGAGTTACTCTCCCTTCAGTAGCGGATTATGTCAGTACAAGAGTTAGGGATCAATTTCAAGGTTCTCCTGCGCTTTTAACGGGATCTCTTTCCGGATGAGGAGTCTCGGGTGAGACATTTGGAGGAGGCACTTCGTCCTTCGCTCCAGTATGTTGTCACCCCCTTCACCCTTCCGATATACTTGGCAGTACAAATGAAGGCAGAGGCTGTAGAGAGTATGCACTCGATGGTAAATGCACCACGAGAGGGGATCCAGTCGGGTTCATCGAGGGGGAGACAGTTAGCAGCAGGTCTCCTACGATGGGACCTTCCAGTTTCAGGCAAGTAGGGAGTAGTCCCCTGCAGTTCCAGTTCAGATCATCGGGTCCTTGTCCCTTTTTGACGAGCCCATGACTGAAGTGTTTTTATTGTGGAGGTTTCGTGCACGTTCAGAGTCGGTGCCCGACCCAAGCTCAGTACGGTGGAGGTGGGCCGGTTCAGTGCCCGCCTCAGCAGCACCAGTCGCTGGAAAGACCCCTCTAGCAGCAACATGATCCAGTCCCTATGAGGAGAGATGGAGCAGGTGGTGGACAGCCACATGGAGATCCTCAAGGATCCCAACCGGGATGTGGTCGAGGAGGCATACGTCAACAAAGAGATAGAGGAGTTGGGCACAGATAGTTGCATGCATCAGAGGCAGCATCTCTAGAATGCCCTGGGATCGATAGAGATGTGTTTGGGTTTTCTTGAATGGTCTCCTTTATGTTTTGTTTGGTAGAATTACACTCCATTGTTGGAACTCTTTTTTCTCATTCTTTGGGCATGGACCTTTTTTGGTGAGTTTTTAATGCTATGTTGTTTGCTTCTTTCCTTTAAATGTACGTGAAGAGCCCTATCATTTGGGGAGGGGAATCCCTAATCCCTAATCGATACGCATTAATGTGGATGTGATTAAACCTGTGCAGGCGAGTCAAAGACACCTAAATCAGATAATATCTCGACATGGGAGAAGGAATTCCCCAAGCCATGTGTTCGGGCAGTGTGTGGGTTGTATGGTGTTAGCGTTAGTGTAAGTTGGAAAATCTTAATATATGGAAGTGGGAAGGAAAAATCCATATTTGAGACGCATTAATGCGGATGCGATTAAACCCGTGCAGGCGAGTAAGTTCCTCTTAAAGCGGATAATATATCGACATGGTATAAGGAATTCCCCAAGCCATGTGTTCGGGCATTGTGTGGGTTGTACGGTGTTGGGGGCAGTGTAAGTTGGGAAATCCTAATATATGGAAGTGGGAAGGCCCAATCCTTAATCGAAATGCATTAATGCAGATGCGATAAAAACCCATGGAGGAAAGTCAGTGCCGCCTAAAGCAGATAATATCTTCACATAGGAGAGGGAATTCCTAACACCTATGATTAGGGTTGTTGGTTGGGTTCCTGTTATAATGAGAACCCTAAGAGGTATCTCATTGTGATTCCTCTGGGTTGTTTTTTGAATTCTCAGGGATGGTAATGTTTTAAGTGGTATCTTATGTAATGGCCCAGACCTCTCCGGTCCATTACATTGTCAAAAAGATGGTGACGAAGTGTTATGGAGGGTAAAATGGACTTTTCCCACACTTCCCAGAATTTTGAAACTACACGCTGTGTACCCCCTCTATGGGTATACCCCGTGTTCAAGGTCGTTTCCTTGCCATGTGAAATAAATTGGTAAACTCCATGTGACCTAAACTACACACCGTGTAGTCCCTCCCCGCGTATGCGTTACCTTTAACCCGTGTGTTGACCAGTCATCGGCCTTGTGCCGTGTTGAGGTTGTGTCCTTGCCATGTGAAATAAATGAGTACACACCATGTTTCCAATAATTAACTCTGTGTAGTCCCTCCCCACGTATGCATTACCCTAAAGACGTGTTTTGACCAGTCAATTGCCGCGTGTCGTGATGAAGGTCGTGTTAGAAGCCACGTGGTGACCGTGTGAAATGGCCGAGTACATGCTGTGTACCATAAAGTACACGCCGGGTACTTTTGTTTTTATCGCCTATAAAATGAGGTGTGCCCTCCTCCTTTTCAACTCATCCCTCTCCTCCCCATTCCTCTGAGCAGAGCTCTCCCAAGAGACTCGAAGGCTCCTTTTCTTCCATAACGTCTTTGTCCGAGCACCAATTTACGATCCGTCAGCGGCCACAGGATTGTAATGACAAGGCGTAACTTCTGATTTTGGATCTGTTGTCTTTCCATCAGCCATTACTTTCCAACATCCACCCAAGGAGGTTTTTACGGGACTCGATAGAAGTGTCGGATGCCGACGGACGTCTTCTAATGTTGATCCGGGGGAGCATTGTGATCAGAACCTGTTGACGAAGGGATCTTACCTTCATCTCTCTAAATTGTGCATCATGTGGGGTGGGTGTCCTCTTGTTTACGTGAAACACATTTGAAATATTTTAAATTAAGATAATAAATGTCTTATATAATGGGGATGGGATGTTTGTGAATGCAGTTACATTATTTATATCCTGTGATATTATGTTGTGAATTGAATAGGCTTATGCCTACTGAAAATCACGGTCGTTGGGGGCCTTTGATTGTGAAATTAAATGTTTCCCTATCTTTCTATACTGTTTTCGTTAATGGAACTTTGTGGAAAGTGAAATTTGGTTAATCACGTAGCGTTGGATGATTTAAAATCTGGAACCCTTGTGTAATCACCCCGGTTGAAAAAAATGGAAAAATGAACATGTGGGTGTTGGACTGGATATGTGGCATGTGATGGGGGTGTTTTAGGGGTTGTTGTCGATCGGGTGAGCAGAAGGGCTGCAATTTTCTTGGTTGTAGGTTGGTGTGAATATGATGATGGTGATGGGTAGCAGGGATACGATAAATGGTAATAATGGGATAATGATGCACGGGTTTCAGTGTGTTTCTGGTTGTGGTGGTTGGCCGCGGGGCAACAGGGATGGGTTTGAATGTGAACGAACTATGGGTTGTGATTAATAAATAAAAAGTGGAAGAGTTAATGAATGGTGGGTCATGATAATGGAACGGGATTAAGAATCCATGGGTTGGTTGGTTAATAAGAAGGGACTTGTTGTGATTCTCGTGTTTTACTAACTTGATTTCAGAATGGCAAGGATATGTTTCACGAACGATTGATATGGTTGGTTGCAGTTGTTTACACAGTAAATAAGGAACTAAATATACTAATTCTATTGAAACGTCAAAACCTAAATGGGGTTGGGGTTATTTGTTTTATACATGCTTTGGGGTAGCAGTGCCGAGGCACATGCTCAGTTTATATGTTTAGATTCCATAGGTTGGGTTGTGTGTTTGGTATATATATATATATATACCTATATCTTTTGTGTTTTATCGTACCCCACCAATGTTGAGCACATAGTGCTGAACACTCCCATTTCATGGGAGATGGTGTTTTCCATATTGTTACTAGCTCATTCCTGCTTTTCCTTCCCTAGGTTGTGATGGCTTGAGGCGACCTTACACCTAAGACCCTTCAGGTAGGTTTCGATTGGGTTGGATTGGCCCAAGACTCTTCGTGAAGGTTTGTTTTCCCAAGTATCTTTGGGATGAGGCCCAGGTGTCTTCGGGCGAGAGTTATGTTACTATTACTGTTCCCAAAAATCTTAGGGATGAGGCCCTGGTGTGTGCGGGCATGATACGTGGTTGTGAGGCCCAGGTGTGTACGGGCGGGATGCGTGGTTGTGAGGCCCAGGTGTGTCCGGTTGGGTTCAGTGGTTGTGAGGACCAGGTGTGTGCGGGTGGGATGCGGGGTTGTGAGGCCCAAGTGTGTGCGGGTGGGATGTGTGGTTTGTGAGGACCGGGTATGTGCGGGCGGGAGGAGTGTGGCAGCGTCATGATGTTCTATGTTAGGAAGAGCAGTGAACTAGTGGGAAATGGTGTGGGGTACCCAATACTCTTGTTTTTATATACTACTACCTATTGTGATTGTGATTTTGGTGAGTGTGGCTTGTGATGTTGGGTGGATAGAATTCCATGATAGGTTTCTTCTATTGTTCTCACGGGAAATTAGGATGTCTCCCCACTTGTGCATGAGAACTTTAGGTTTCCCTACTTAGTACACTTTAATTCTCACCCTATGTTTACTTTCAGGGTTCCAGGAGGACTACCAGGGCCGTTTGGGGCCCTAATAGTCGGGATAGTTGGAGTTGTTGCAATTTTAGTACTCTTGTTTATTTTGGCATTGTACTTTATGAGCATTCTTGTACTTGTAACTTGTTTTAGAACTATTTTATCTTGCATGTGAGATTGGATTGGGTTAATTTCTATACACATATTCCTTTCCTTTTTGGTGGTTGACCTTTCCTATTTCCCGATCTTAAATAATAAAAAGGGTAATGCCTCCCCTATTTGTGAAAACTCATACCCTTGGTTCTAGTCGCCACCCCGGGGCCTACTAGAGGCGGGACTCATGGGTCATTATCTCCCTTTCACCATTACCATCTCAGGAGGGGCATCTTTGGTGGGAGGGGGTCGTGAAATTCATATATTTATGTATCATTGAATTTTGGTATATGCATATGTATATGTGGAGATAATATAAATATGATCACAATCATATTAATGGAATTCCATTAAATTTCCATATTTAAGGAATATTATAAAAACACTTATTCTACACATTTCCCCTTAAATCCCTCAATTCTAACTACACAATGTTTTTTCTAAAAAAATAAAATGTTATATTAAATGGATATTGGGTTTTTGAATGACCACATATGTGACCCTCAAGTGTATCTTCAAAGTCCTGTCTCATTTTGAACCGTGCGAATCAATTTTTTATTTAATGTAATACAACAACCATTTAAAAATATCTATGAAAAAATGGTGTATAGTCATGGTTTTTTAAATGTATTGAGAATAAAAATAATTCCATTTTGAAATGTTTTTGTTATCTTGAATATTAAATTCTATTTGGATCTTTGTGATGTTTTAGGAAATAGGTTTCAAACTCATATGAAATATAGTACTTATTGAAACATTGTATAGTCTGATGGGTGATGGCCACTCTAATGGTAGGAAATCAGTTGTGTGGGATTTCAAATAATTGTTGTTTGGGAATGGAAAATGCCTAAATGGTCGATATAGTGGGTTAATATATGAATGTGATGACATACTAACTCATTTTTTAAAATTATCACTTGATTAATGGAAAAAAGTAGTGGGTTGTGTGAAAGTTAATTTCTAGTATCGATTAGATGGATTATATCCCATTGGGTAAATGTTAGTTAGATGGGATATTACACAATTGAGGCTATATTAGAGTATCTGGGTGGATTATTTACTAACGATTATTACAAAACACCATTAGTTGGGTCGAAATTAATTATCTCTAGATGTTTATTCAAGATATGTTTAGGAATTTCTTATGATTATTTATTTATAACCTCTTAATTTATTTTTATATGAACTTGGTTATTTATTCTTCTAGTGTTATCTAATGACACATGTATTGTTTCATTGTTATGGAAATTTTTTATAAACCATAATATCTTCTCTTAGTTTTTTCTTCTTTCTCATTATATATTCATTAGGTTATTTTTTATTCATGGAATTTTTATTTCATACTAGAGTTTAAATGATAATTTTGATTAACATGGATAATCAGGTCTTTTTTGAGGTCGATATTTTTAAAATATTATTTTATTTATGTTAAATAATAAAATCATATTTTCATTAAATTTAATCTAATATAATTTTTCTGAAATATTTCGTGAAAGAAAATGTATGGACTCGGCCGTCCTTGCCCAATAATCAATTTTATTCTCACAACATACATATGCCACTTAGTGATGGTAGACCTGATAGGTTTTACACATAGTATTTCCATTAGGATTGCCTATTGTGTAATATTTATTTATGAATGGAGGTTACTAATATGTAACAAAAAAATAGTTTCAGTTGTAGTTACATTTTATTTTAGTTTTTAGTTCTATTTTGTTTAGTTATAATTATATTTGATCAAGATCTATTTTTCTTCCTTATGTTCTATTATTAGTGGATTCTATTGGTTATGTTTTCTGATATGTATCATTATTTTTATATTATTTTGTTATGGGATTACTCATTTCCCATGTAAATGCTCTATGATTCCCATCAATAGTTTTTATCCTAGGAGGATCGGGAACGCCACGTAGGGATTATTGCAATCCAACTCGGTTGACAAATTTAGGTCAACCTAGCTTCGATCATGTCACAAATGTATCATAGAGGACCTTATTATTTTTGGTGTCTTTAATTTAAGAGATAAAATTGTAGTAAAATAGTTGGTAGGTATGGGAAGATTCTCATAATAACTTTGACATTCAGATCCTTGAGATACCATTGGTATATTGGTATATTGGAATTTTGTATTGAATTATGGTTTTATACAGTTGTTTCTTGTTTTTTTTGTATTTTTGGGAATGATAATGGAAGTGAAACAATTCTACATAGTGATCTTATAGAGAGTGGTGAAATACGTGGAGCATGAGTGAATTGTTCATGATATTTAGAGTGGATGGTATATTAAGGGGGAATGGTCTCTTAAAATAAGTGGTTGGGTAATGCTTGGCCACTATTTAACTTTTTTATATTCTTCTGTGTGAGTTACGTTTATGTAGATTTTGGTTGGTGTTAGTAAATTTTTAAATGAAAATATTTTTTGGAAATGTGTTTTCAAAAGGAATAGTTATTTGGAATATGTCTATAGTTTGGAAATGGGATCAGATGTTTAGTTGGATTTGGATATGGATTCTGGAACATGAAAAGTGGAAATTTAAATAAATGCTTTTAAAATTTGAATGAAAATTTATATTTTTTTAATGATGATATTTATTTTGGATTGTTTTCTTTGATTTATGAGATTTAGTTTTTTCATGGAATTCCCTTTTTTTAGAATTTTTTTTTAAATTTTTTGGATTTTATGTTTAATATGTTATTTATATTATACCACCATGAAATTTCAAAAGGTATCTAGTGGGGACCATAAAGTAGTTTTCCCTTCCAGGACTCCCTGTTGAATGGAAGACTCAATTTAATCTCAATTATCACAAATTTTCCTTCATAATCAAGGTCTATTATAGGCTATAAAATGTATTCATATTTTCATTATTGATTTTAGGCCTTCGGAAACTGTTGAATCCATGAGGGTATGAGACAATTTGTTCAAGTTTGTCGGTATGGGTTTGGATCAGTGGATGGTGGTTGAGCAATCATAATTTCACAGTGGGTGGTCTTGGGATTTTTAAGACCACTTTTATTTGATGGTCCATACTCGATGAGGTTAAGGGGGACTATGGAAAAATATCATTGGCGTTTAGTATGAACAATTAAAGTTGATGAAATATGTGATTATTTTAATGATATGTATTCTTTATGGAATATAACAATAAATTATCATATGAAATATTATTTCTTCATTTAGGGTCTTGGATAATAGATTTAATATCCAGGCCTCCATTCCATTGATGTTCTGTTCAAGAAGCTAGTGGATGAGGTCTTTCTAGATGATTTGGTTTCCAGATCATAGTCTCTAGTAGTTAACAATCCAATTTCACTTGGAAATAATGAAGGATCCCTATAAGGTTAATGGTGTATAAAAGATTAACTAATTTATAATTATTCTATATTGGTGGATCCATTTCTTCTCCCATCAGACCAATAACACATGTTCTTCGAGAGTGAATAGTTAGGGCAGGGTGGCCCACTACCTCCTCGTTTATGGTGATATCAATTGGTTCATAAAAAAAAGTACGATGAACATCAATTATTTTACAAAAATGAAAATAAATCTTTTTATCTGAAAAAGAGAAAGAGATAAAGGATTAAAATATAAAAGTAAACCACCTACCTTTATCTTCGTTCTTTGTTTCATTGACGGAGTCACATAAAGTTGATGAAGATGATCCTCTTTCGTCGTGTCTTCCACGCACATCAAAAACCCAGTTGCATCAGCTCGTCGACGATGAAGTGGAAGTCAGTCATCAAAGATGTCTCACGATGGTTGAAGCTTTGAGGAAGAAGTTAATGAAGTTCAACATTCTTCATTCTTCATTGGGAGACGGGGTTATTCATTGGAAAATTTCTTCCAATAATCCCCCCCTCAAAGCTTCCACCAAAATGAATATTCCCATGAAATAATAGGTTGATATATTCTACTAATTTGTTGGAATGATATTCAAATTGGACTATCTAATTAATTAGATAGGCTCCACTTTATTAATTCATGTGATTGGCACAAGTAATTAATTAGGGGAGGTGAAGTGGCTCTCCCTCATTAGTGATGGAGATTTGAGAGGTTTCACTCTCCTCCATCAATAGGTGGGATAAGCCCCATGTGGTCCTCACGCAGTAACCTCTCGCAGGAAGTTCTGTTCGGGTGGGCCCCCCCAACATAACCTCTAATGGGAGGTTATAGTGTGGTGGTCCCACCTCCAACTCCCACGAGGTTCTTTTAACCACCAAACACCAAATGGATACCCTAATAAAATAAAATGAAAACTGACTTTATTTTATTACTTTCCATGAAAAACCAAAAGATAACATTTACTTTCGACTAACTGTCATCGAGGTGAACGTTTTCTTAAGTGAATATCGGCACTTTGAGTTCAACGGTGTCCTCAGATTTAAATTCTGAGCACCGGTTCAAATGTTATAGAAACCAGATCATATGTTTATTGAACGTACATGATCAAAATATCATAAATTGATTCCGGGCACACTGGTCCTCGAAATCATGTGTCGTCAATTTTCGTGAACTCGTAAAATTCCCATGTATTTAGGGAAAAAATCACGTAAATTCCAGTTTATTACACATACACATTAATAATGTTGTTAATCATCACAAATATATCACTTTTTTCCATTTAGCCAATCTATTTTCCATTTTATTCTGATATCATTAATGTTAAGTGAATAACTATTATCATTATATAGTAATTAAAACTCATTATTCATGAACCCTCTTCTATGATAACTTCTTATAGAAAATATTATTAAAAATTTTAAAAAATAATGATAATTATATTATAAAAAAAAAATTATTCCTAAAATTAATAGAAAAAAATAACTCCGTAATCATATTTATAAATCCATCATAATAAATGAATATAATTTTTGTACTAAAAATTGATCTATTTGATAGTTAAATCATTTATAAATTAACATGAATTTAAGGAAATATTGGAAAACCCTCAATAATATAGATTAAATATTTATAATATTTCATTCCTTTAATTCAACGATAAAAATTAATATATATGATTACATGAATATCAAGAAGTTTTGAAATAATATTATTTTTGGAAATTGAATATCAAAACATGAAGATACATTAAAAATATCATGCCTTCCCCAATAAAAAATTTTTATATAAAGATTTTAATTTTTTTCAATTCCTACATAAAATATCCATTCAATATATTTTTTGAACATTATTTTATAAAATCATGTTTTTATTATTACATCTTAAAGAAAACTAAAAAATTATCACTTTTCTATTTAACATGGAAGTTAGAATCCAATATTTTTTAAATACATAATATGTAATTTTTTATACAATGAATTTAAAGAATTATTCTTATCATGATTTAATTATATATTCCACCATATAAAATTCCATATATCTTCCCTATGTAATGTATAAAAAATGTTACATGGAATCTATATTTTTTTTTAATATTTTATGAAATAATGGATCTATGGTAAAATGACATGGATGGACACTACCAATTTTGACATGTTAATCTCATGAAATCAATGTAATTTACCATATAATTATATTATAAATGTAAATTATTTTATGTATAATACAGTTTTTAAATTAAATTGGATAATGAATCATTTTGTAGAAATATAGATTTAACTAAATGAAAAAATGGATTTTTACATGAAATGTATGTCAAAATAAAAAATTTCATAAATCCATAACTATTGAGGATTTTTTTAGTTTAAGAAAAATTATATATTTCTAATTAATAAAATAATTAAATGTTTTTATGCTTTTAATAAATAATGTATTACTTCTTATAATGATATATATATATATATTGGGATATTTTCCATGATATTCATATTGATTTATTTGATCTATAGTCTAGTAAGAAATCATAATATACTCCATTTTTTCCTACCAAGATATAAATTTATTAAGGGATTTATTTTATATGTCAATCTAAATTTTATAATACAAATTATGAATAGATAGAAATTTATTTGTTATAGAATATAAATTCTTTATGTTTTCACTTCAATGATAGAGACTCATATTTGTTTCTCACAAAATCATAGGTTTTTTCATCAAATACATATTAAATCTTGTGGCATGATACAAAGCTTCTTAATTTTTACTACATTTTTGGAGCTCCTATGATGAATAATTTTATGGTTCATATTTTGAATCAATAAAATATACCCTCTTCAACCCCAAAAAAAATCATTTTGAATTATTTTTATTCTTCACATTTATCAATTGGGGAGATCACATAAATTTTTATTTATTATTTATGGAACATATTTGATTTCATTTTAAATTAATTTCATTCAAATGGATTTTTTATCTAAAAATCAAAGATTGAAATTAATATTCATATTCTATTCAATTCCTATCAAATTATACGAATTTAAATTTTAGTTTAATATTTTTCCTTTCTAGTCATTTCATATTTCCTATTTCTAATGATTTCGCATTCTTAATTTTTGGATAAAATTTATTTTTATTAAAATATTATTATCCAATTTAATAATATGGGAGAATTATTCATAACTAATTTTATGAAAATTATAATATTATATTTTTTTGACAATAAATTTCAAAATAAAAATGAACCTCATTTTTCATAATATATTAGACATCTACCATGTTTTGAAACTCAAGATCAAATTGCAATAGGGATATAATAAGATTATTTATCATGTATATACTGATTTTTTTTACATTAGAAAAGGAAAAAATATTCAAATTTTATTTATTTATTTATTCTATTATTATTAATAACACCAATATTTAATTTTAATTTTTTTAAATAATATTTCTACATAATTCGTTATCTTAGTAAAATAGTGATAAAATTTGTCAAATTGTATAATTAAAATTCATATAAATAAAATAATTTTAGAGAATCAACATTACAATTGTTACTTGTGGAATATTTTTAGTTATAAGTATTTTGGAATTGATCATTCATCAAATCACATGGTTTGTCAATCATGTTACGATATTTTTAAATAAATTTACATCAATTTAGCTATAAAATTTTTACAATGTTATAATTTAAATCATTCATTGTATTATCATTACTATTTAGATTATATTATTAATAAGTAATAATTTCGATCACATTTTATATCATAAAAGTATAAAAGTCTACACATAGGCAATTAAGAAATACCAATATTCTATTATCTCATTAAATATACTCATTTTTTTCTACTATAGTAGATTTTTTGGTTCCCCTCTTTCATTTATTACATAACAATTTAATATAAATGTTTTTTAAATAAGATATGTCAGTGTCTACGATATGATATTTTTTTTAAAATATTTCTAAAAAAATAAATCTTTTTTATTAATTTTTAGTTATAGGGAATATCTAAACTATCATGAGGTGAATTGATAATTTTAAAATTACGGGTGATTAGAAAAGTTATGTAAATAAATCATAGATTTTTATTGCAGTTGAAATCAATGTGGTCATCATCTAATCATACAACCTTTTTTAACCAAGAGAAATGTGGATAATAAATCGAATATACCGACATTTTGTGGGGTTTCATAACTATAATACCATGTAATCATTCAGACAAAAAATTACTAAGATGGGTTATACTATTATAAACCATGTATGGGTCCCCATTTCTAGAATATTAAAAATACTTCTTGGTAAAAAAATAACCACTAGGAGACTATACTATCAAAAAACAATAAAATTTTTCAACAAAAAATATATTTGATAATTTTATTTTATAAATATATAAAATAAATATATGATTTGCACTTTTATATATAATGTTTATATTGGAGTGCTTTAGAAAAATCATGAAAATAAACATACAATTGTATTCTATATGATTCTTGAAAAACATAAAATAAGGAATAAAAATATTTAATAACGGGATAATAGTAAGACATAATAAATTATTACAACTTATTACATAACATCAAATAAAATAATATATAATGACCTTTTTTCTAAATTAATAGACCCAAATTTTCCTAATCATCCTCCTTTGTTACATTTATTAGCACAAGTAGGGCATCTAACTCCGACAAGATACTTATCCCTGATAAAACTATTAACATTATAACCAAATGAATTGATACCATTTACATTTATATATATATATATATATGAATTCATTGTGTGAGAAATCTAAATTAACATTATTCGCTCAGTCACTTCAACATACTAGAATTTTACTCATCAAGGGTTTATGTTAAAAAAATAATCATTCTATTCAATTTAAAGATAATTTAAAATAATCAACAAGAAAATTGATACACAAGTATGTGTATAAATATTATGTAGGTGTACTATCAATTTTTTAATTTATATCATTATTGAATAAATAAATTGAACATCATGAATCAAACTAGATCTTATTTTTTTAAGAAAGTAATGTATTAAATTTTTTCAAAATATGGTAAAACATATATCCACTATTACCAAAATGGATATTATTATAAATTAATACCACATAATCTATAAATAATAAATATTTATCGTTATAGATGTACCAGTAGTCATCAAATTATCCACCATGAAATATAAACGCATTATATAATTTTAAATCAATATTTTATCAAGAATAATAATTTCAAATCAAATAGTTATGAATTTTAGATCTTATGTGTCAAAAGAATAATTAAATACAAAAAAAATTAAAGAATCCAAAAAGTATCAAATTTAAAATGTAAAAATCAAAAAATTAAAAAATAAGGAAAATATGGACTATTAGGATGAAATGACGATTCCGAAGAATAATTTCAAGCATCATCAAAATCGCTAGTCCTCCTCAACGGTATCCTCTAGAATTCCCGGAGGGAACACCCATATTTATAATAATTAGGTCAAAGAATATCATTCCTATATGAAAAAATTAATGTGTTTCATATCATTATTTATACACAACCTTGATCATAAAATAACTATTATCAACTATTGATGTATATTATTAATTATTTTGGTTATTACCAAGAAACTGGATTTGTGGATAATAATATAAATAATGTAATTTTTTAAAATATGAATGTTATTTTTGTTAATGTATTAATTAATCAATATGAAATAATTACTAAATTTTAAATTGAAAAAATAAATTCATTTTATGTTAAATGATCGATTTGTAAATTTTTTTCTACACATATTAAATTCCAAGATTCCTAATGAAAAATATATTTTATGAAATTAATTTTATTTAAATATATTAATTTTATAATCATTCCATAATTGAATATAATATTTTTATACAAAATTATAGAATCTTTTTCATTTAAATAGAATTTTATTATAAAATTTATTTTTATGCAAAAAATGAATTTTATCTTAATATATTGAATTAATTACTAATGGTAAATTATTATAACGTAAATATTAAATTATATATTAGAAAATATACATTAATAGTCTTCTAATGTTATTTATTATGAAATTAATCTCAATAAAATCATTTTTTCCAAATATATGTTTCATTAATAATTGGTATTTATAGAATTTAAGCATAGATAATGGCATCAATTTATTTCACATGTAGTAGTTGAATCTTATAAAATTGTTTATATATTATTATTATATATTATAAAATTTATATAATTATATTAACTGAATATAAATAAATAATGAATAGTTACCATGGAAAAAATGTTGGTTCTATTATACAGGATAATGGGGGTGACCTAATAGACATTGATTGAAATATAAAAAAACATAATAATTAATTTTATTGTTTGATTGTGTTTTGAAATTCACTATATTATATTTTATTAATTTTCAATTTGGAGAAATAATCCATTTATAATCCATTTCTTATATTAAAAAGATTCAAGTATTTACAATTCATTGACCCAACACAATTATAAAGGGACACCCAATTATATATCCTATTCAAGACACATGAGTCATTTTGCTCAACCATGCTATATGAAAATAAACTCCCAAACACCCAATACATGAATTATAGGACCTTATGTCACCGAAATTCCATTCTAAATGTATAATGTTTTAAATTAATGGGGGTTTTCCAAATAATATGTCTAACTCTTAACTGTATTATTTTGTGTGTATTTCTTATTCAACTACCATTCATCATATTATAATCATTGGTGATGGAGGTTATAGAGGAAATATAGGACCTACGGGATGTGGGGCCATCTTCATAGATTATCTTGGTCACTTTCACAGATGCTTCTTTAGAAATTGTGGTGCTGCCTCTGCCATAGAAGATGAGATGATGGTAGTGATTTAGGTCATTGATTTTGATAAGCTAAAAATTTTTTGATAAGCTAAAAGGATTGAGAAACATCTGGATTGAGAGTGAATCCACCACCATTGTGAAAGCTATTTGTAATGGTGTGCTTCACCTTGCATGGCCTCTCACTGCTCATTGTATGAACACTCTCAACGACCTTCTCGAAATCAGACACATTGCCACTCATACTTATCGGGAAGCAAACACAGTTACAAATGGTCTTTCCAAAAAAAGATTTAACCAAGACATGATGTAACATCCCAGGTAAATAAAGAATAAATAATTTTCATATTTATTAATATTTATGAATTAAATATTAATTTTATTTTAAAGGGGTTCCTATGTTCGATAGCGTACCTGATACGCAACGATGAGTTTCTTTGAAACTTACGTAGCACAATAGTAATAAAATAATATTATTTTAAATGTTAGTTAACAGGTAGCCGTTGTACTGGTGGGAATGGATAGAAATAACTAAAATATGATTAGATATGTTTTTAAATGTTTATACATTTACCCAATAAAAGATAAAATCTTAAAATATGGAAAGAGTTCAATTTTACGGGCATATATACTCTAATTTTCACTAAAGGTTCACATATCACCTTTTAATGGTGAACCGTCATTAAATATAGTTTTCATCACACTTATACTTTATTTTGGACCAAATATAACTCTTCTTTTGAATCGGGACATCAAAATTTACTTTGTGTAAATTTTTGGTACCTTTCTGATAAAGTTCAATTTTTTATGAATACTGTAAAATGTTGTATTTTAATTCGAAACCTCTTTTTAATCTAAATTATTTATATTATTAGATTATTATTTTAATTGGTTTTAAAGTGAAATTAGAAAATATTTTTACCAGTTAATCCAATGGTGGTCATTGGAATCAATTTCACTTTGAAATTGGACTTAAATTGGTGTCAATCTTTTGATACTTATTGTTTCACAAAAACACGCTATTTGACATGACAGTGGGAATTAATTGTTAAATTAATTAATTTGACTTATATGTTTTGAATTTTGTAAAATGGAATTCATTTTTGAATTCGGAATATCAAATATAGATTAGGGTGAATTTTTGGTAATTTTCTGAAAAACATCAATTTATGATGAATAGTGAAACCACTAAGTGGTAATCAAGCAAACTGATTTTTCAGCTAAATGAAAGTTTACCACTAATGTGTATTGAATTTTGAAAATCCGACATACATGGTTGTCATTAAGAAGTAAAATGTGGTTCAATGAGATTAAAATAATTTTTTGGTGAATAGTAATTTTTTTCATTAATCGCGATTAGAGAGAATTAGTGTAGTTTAAGGTAAAAATGATATTATAAGAATGTGAAAACACAATGACACTTGTCCTACACCTATTGGGTGAGTCATGGACGACCAAGACAAGCCATGGGCCAAATTGGGGACCCCATGGAGCCACTTTAGTTGGAAAATGACATTAATATATTTTTATTTAATGTTAAAGTGAAAATGACACTAACATAAATTGTTTTACTAAAATAATTTTTGAGTGGGGTTATACAAGTTCCAATTATGATTATAAATAGTCATTGGAAAGATAAAAAGATTTCCTACATCATAGTATTTTTTTTTATAATTTTTAGACATTAAATAAATTACATTATATATGACATTATATTGATGCATCGATGACATCATTATTTGACGATTTAAATAAAATGGATAGATAATGAAAAATATAAAACCTACACATGGAAAAAACCAATTGGATGAGTGTATTTCTAACCCTTATCACCTTATCCACTAATTATATCAATGTGGGACCTTTTAAAACCGAAACACATTTTCAAATAAAGTAATATTTCTTTACTTTCCAAAAGTGCCCCTCCTCTCCTCTTATAAAAGGCCCCCTCCTCTACCTCATTTCACACACTTCTCAAGCCTTTGGCTCGTCCAACCCCTGCCCAATTACTATCTCCACATCCCTATCCTCATCCTAGAGGATTGCCTTTGGTCATAATCCTTTCAAAGGAAGCCTTTAGGCTCAAATCAAAAGGGAGTTACACTTTTAAAGGTAATTCATTCTCTCCTGTTCATTTGTTTTATTTTGCTTCTCCAACCCTCTAAACTCTTTTTATTTACTTCTTTTGTAACAAAACCAGTATCTTAAATATACTAGGATGTTGTTATAATATTTATTTGAGCTACACTCTCACACAACTACATCAAATGGTTAATGAACATACGGTTTCCGTGGATGGAGAAATTCTGCCTCCCGAAACGATGATTGTTCAATACTCATTTAACACCTTCAAGGGTGGCCATTATGATGTCACTATTTTTATATATGATATATAATATGTTTATGTTTTCTTTAAGCTTCTGTATTTTTCATTTTTGGCATACTTTTATGGTTTCCATTATGGGTAAACACGTTATCTTCATTTAAGGAAGTGCGGACTACCGCCCCCTAAAAGTGATGTGATTCGTTAATGCCATATGTGGGACGTGTAAAGGATGTATTTAAAGTTATTATATATGATGTTATAATGGAATTATAATATACATCTATATGATTATAATTTCATTCCATTAAAGTATGATATATAAATGAAAGTAGCGTTCATGCGTACGTACGGCTTACCGTAACCATGAACGGTGCATTTCATTTCTTATCCCCAAATGTAATGTACTATTAAAATTACATGTATATAATGTATATATATAATTAATGATATATCTAAATGATGAATATAATTCTGGAATTAAAATATACATACCTCTCCTTTAGTTTTATTTCCACTAATATGACAAAGAAATGAAAGTAGCGTTCATGCGTACGTACAGCTTACCGTCTCCATAAACAGTGCATTTCATTTCTTACCTCTAAATGATTATGTAATATTATAAATACATTTATATTCTGGATATATATGATACATATTATATCCAAATCGGGAATTTCATTCTGGATATAAAAAACTTTTGACCACATGAACAACATGTAATTGTAAGAAGTCAACTTTCGACTTAAGAACCAAATATTGACAAAAAAACATTATTAACTTAAATGGTTACATAATGTTTATAACATGGCAATAAGTGATATAAAAAGAATAATGAACTTTAAAAAGTTTCTTAATCAAGTATAAATTAACTCAAGTTTATTATTCAGGACGTTAAAGAACGATCGAGTCAAGTCGGACCCAAGGTAAGGGACTTCGTCTCAATCTCCTTTCATTGAGGAATATTTCTTTTTATACACAAATTTCTTTTATACGGTGTATAAACTCCTTTGACTTTTACTTTTATACAAAAGGAATCTTTTTCTACGAAGCGTTTTACTAAACGACAAAAAGGAATGTTTTTTACGAACGCGGTGACAACAACTTTTTCCGCAGCCGCGAGTATTATTTGGTCTTTGGATTTCTCAACAAGCCGTAATTTTTTTAGAATAAAATAAATACCATATAATATTTTATGTATTTTGGTATTGAAAATTGTTTTGAAAAAGGATTCTATTATGTGAATATATTTATGATATATTGTGATTGAAATGTTGAAATGTTATCATTCCTTTATATTGGTTTTATGTTTTATGATTTTATATTGGTACTTGGACATTTTAACGGGTGGTTACGTTATAAACCATATGACGGGTGGTGCCGTGAATACCAGGACGGGTGGTTATGTTATAACCTCCAATGCATTGGGTATGGAAGTCGGCTGTATGGCTATTCCATTAGGTATGTATGGAAATTGGCTGTATGGTTATTCTATTAAGTGATATGTGTGGAAGTCAACTGTATGGTAATTACACTTAAGTATGTTTATGTCCCAAGTTACCTTTATATATTCTATGTGTTATTTATATGGGTTTTATGGTAATCCTTTGGTTACAAAAAGGTAAGTAATGATACTATATTCAGTGAAGATTTTTTTTACTACTTCATGAAGGTGAAGGTATTACTTTGATATAGTATACATGGTTTACTTGATGTTTGAAAAACTAACAGTTTTCATTCTTTTTGTATCCCTTACTGAGCTTTTTATGCTCACCCCAAGTTTTTTTGAAATGTTTTTCACAGGACTTAATATGGAATAAGGTCAAGGATGGGATCAAGGGAATGTCATGCTATATAAAACCTGGAACTAGACATGTTTCTTTCAAGAGTTTTTTTATTATGGAAACTTAGTATAAGTGACTACTTTGTAATCTTTTGAGATGTAATAGTTATGTTCTAATTCTCTAAAACTCTAAACCTGAAAAGATCCTCGATGTGAATTGTTGATTTAATTCAATATTAAGTAAGGTTTAAGGTTGGGGCCTTATAGTTGGTATCAGAGGATGGTTTAGACAACTTTAGGAGTTAGAAATGTGTTAAATAATAATATGATTGAAATGATATAGCATTTACGGATTACCATGTTGCTTCGCCTAAGATATTTCTGTGTTCAGAATGGTTTTTCGCAGAGGAAACAAAGAAGCTATGTTGGGATGACATCCGGAGGAAGATAACCTTCCAAATCAGCAACCTGAGATGGTCGGAATCGGAACTGAACAGTTTGTTGCAGTGATGGCACAGTTGAGTTAGGCTATAAATGATGGTGGTATCCATGCACGAGATCAGCCAGATCAACCGCAGATGAACATGTCAGTGGTGGAACATTTCATGAGGCAACATCCCCCATCATTAAGAGGATCATCTGAACCTGTGCAAGCTGAAGGGTGGATTAAAGCACTGGAGATGATTTTTGATGTCATGGGGTGTTCAGAACATCAAAAGGTTAGTCTTGTTGTTTACCGTTTTGAAGGTGAAGCTGATCAGTGGTGGTCGATGGTGAAAAATATAAGGGATAGTGATGAGATTGAGGATATTCATTGGGATGAATTCAAAGGTATGTTTCTTGAGAAATATTTTCCTAAGGTGGTTCGTCTTAGGATGGAAAAACAGTTCCTAGAATTGAGGCAGGAGGATGATTCAGTGGCTAGTTATGAAGAAAAGTTCACTTGATTGGAAAGGTATGCTCCAAAATTCATACGAGATCTTGATAGTAAAATAAAAAGTTTTTACTCAGGGTTAAAGCCATAGTATAGAAGGGCTTTAGCTTCTCCTGAGTTCAAAAGTTATGAAAAACTTGTTCGATGTATGGAGAAGGTGGAAATGGAGTTTGCCGATGATCAGGTGTTCTATGACAAACAACAGAATAAGAGATCTAGTTGGCAGGAAAAGGGGAAGAATTCATCAAAGAAGCAAGGAGATAAGAAAACCAAATATCCATCCTGTGAGAAGTGTGGTAAAATGCATCCTGGAGAATGTTTATCCAAGTATGGTAAGTTCTTTCGGTGTGGTAAGTCTGGTCATATTGCTCATAACTGTAAGGAAGATGATCAAGCAGGAAATGAAAAGCCAACAGTAAGTTGTTTTAAGTGTAATGAAATGGGTCATTATGCAAACGAGTGTCCAACGAAGAACTCAACTGGGGGAATGCAGCCATAATACAAGAAGAAAGGGGTGGTGAAATCCTTTGCAACAACTTCAGCAGATGTTGGGCCATCGAATGAAGTGGTATCAGCTCCAGGGAGCTCAGTATTTTTCGATGATTGACTTGAGGTCGGGGTACCATCAATTGAAAGTAAAAGAAGAAGACGTTCTGAAGACTGTGTTCCGTACTAGATATGGCCATTAGGAATTTGTAGTTATGCCTTTTGGGTTAACCAATGCACCCGCTATATTCATGGAACTTATGAATAAAATTTTCAATGACTTCTTGGATAAGTTTTTGTTTGTGTTTTGAGGTTTGGGAAGAGGTTATGTGTTCCTTGTGATTCACAGTTGAAGAATGAGTTGTTTTGTGAGGCTCATAGTTCCCCGTTTTCAGTTCATCCTGGCATTACAAAGATGTTCAGAGATCTGCGGGAGTATTACTGGTGGGATGGAATGAAAAGAGACATTGTTGATTTTACTGTGAAGTGTTTGACATGTCAACAGGTTAAAGCAGAGCAGCAGTTACCGAAAGGGATGCTTCAGCCTTTACCAGTGCCAGAGTGGAAATGGGAAAACATATCCATGGACTTTGTTGTGGGATTACCGAGGACATCTCGAGGTAATAATGCAATCTGGGTTATTGTTGATCGCTTGACCAAATCTGCTCATTTCCTTTCTATACGAGATACTTTCTCTCTTGATCAACTTTCCCGTTTGTATCTTAAAGAGATAGTCAGGTTACATGGAGTTCCTCTCTCCATTGTATCGGATCGTGATCCCAGGTTTACTTCTAACTTTTGGAAAGGCCTTCAAAAGTCGTTGGGTACTGAATTAAATTTTAGTACAGCTTTTCATCCTCAATCAGATGGGCAGTCAGAACAAACAATCCAGACATTGGAGGATATGCTACGAGCTTGTTCTATGGATTATCAGGGAAGTTGGGACCGACATCTTTCTTTGGTTGAGTTTTCTTATAATAACAGTTTTTATTCAAGTATACAGATGGCATCATTTGAGGCATTATATGGGAAGCGGTGTCGAACTCCAGTATTTTGGAATGAAGTGGGTGAAAGGAAGATGATGGGACTAGAATTGGTAGAAGAGATGGCCGAAAAAGTTCAGTTGATTCAGAAGCACATGAGAACAGCTCAGAGCAGGTAGAAGAGTTATCCGGATAACCAAAGGAAGGATCTATCTTTCGAGGTAGGGGATCATGTTATTCTCAAGGTTTCTCCTTGGAAAATTGTGATGAGATTTGGTAAGAAAGGAAAGCTGAGTCCAAGGATTATTGGACCATATGAAATTCTGGAGAGAGTTGGATCAGTTGTATACCGGGTGGCTTTACCTCCGAGTTTATCTCAGGTACACAATGTTTTTCATGTTTCAATGTTGAGAAAGTATATGCCATATCCATCTCATGTTTTGAGTCCAGAGGTAGTCCAGCTGGAAGAGAACCTATCTTATGAGGAACAACCGGTCCAGATTCTTAACCAGAGGGAGCAGGTGTTACGGAATAAGGTGATTCATCAGGTAAAGGTTTTGTGGAAAAACCATGTGATTTAAGAGGCAACGTGGGAATCTGAAAATGCTATGAGGGATAAATACCCCCACTTATTTTGATAAGTGAATAAAATTGTGAGGATGCAATTCCCAAAAGGGGGGAAGGATGTAACATCCCAGGTAAATAAAGAATAAAGAATTTTCATATTTATTAATATTTATGAATTAAATATTAATTTTATTTTAAAGGGGTTTCTATGTTCGATAGCGTACCTGATACGCAACGATGAGTTTCTTTGAAACTTACGTAGCACACTAGTAATAAAATAATATTATATTAAATGTTAGTTAACAGGTAGCCATTGTACTGGCGGGAATGGATATAAATAACTAAAATATGATTAGATATGTTTTTAAATGTTTATACATTTACCCAATAAAAGATAAAAGCTTAAAATATGGAAAGAGTTCAATTTTACGGGCATATATACTCTAATTTTCACTAAAGGTTCACTTATCACCTTTTAATGGTGAACCGTCATTAAATATAGTTTTGATCACTATTATACTTTATTTTGGACCAAATATAACTCTTCTTTTGAATCGGGACATCAAAATTTACTTTGTGTAAATTTTTGGTACCTTTCTGATAAAGTTCAATTTTTTTTTGAATAGTGTAAAATGTTGTATTTTAATTCAAAACATCTTTTTAATCTAAATTATTTATATGATTAGATTATTATTTTAATTGGTTTTAAAGTGAAATTATAAAATATTTTTACCAGTTAATCCAATGGTGGTCATTTGAATCAATTTCACTTTGAAATTGGACTTAAACTATAAGGCCCCAGCCTTAAACCTTACTTAATCTTGAGTTGTTACAAGATTACACGTTGAGGATCTTTTCGGGTTTAGAGTTTTATAGAATTAGATCATAAAACTTGCATTACATTCCACATATAAACAAAGTGGTTACATAAAGATAGTATTCCTCATTCCCATCAATGGAAACACATTTGAATTAAAACATGGATTCTTTTTGACACATCCTTGACCATATCATCTTATCATGTACCTTTCCCTTGACCTGTGAAAAACATTTCAAAAACTTGGGATGAGCATAAAAACTCAGTATGGGTTATAAAAAAACATGGAAAGGAAACATGAGTTCATATGTACATAAGAATGAAATCATACTTTACCCATAAAACATAGGCACTTTAACACGCCTCATAAAATCATGAATAAATCATAGAAACCATAAGACATAAAGGTAACTTGAGGCATTCATAACATTCTTACGTAGGGAGTAACCCTCTTGGTTACGTTTGGAATACCCATCACAGTATATTCCCTGAAAATCTCTTCGGAGAAACCATAATGTTTCACTCCTTCGCGTTACCCAATGCATTGGAGAGCTATAACGGGCTCACCCGCCCTTAGTTTATCACGGAACCACCCGTCTTCATAATAATGCCCAAGAACCATAACATAAACGTATCACATAAAACATGCATAAAGGAAAAATAACATTTCCACCATTCAATCACAAGATATCAATACCACACATTGATATAAAAATATTATGAAAACCATTTTCAATACCAAAATAAAAGAAAAGTAAAACATGGTAATTATTTTTCTTTTAAAAAGAAGGAATGGCTTGTAGAGGAAGCCGAAACTCAAATAACGGTCACGACGGCGGTGAAGTCGTTGTCGCCGCATACGTACGACATAAACATTCCCTTTTTTCGTTTAGTAAACGCTTCGTATAAAAAAGATTCCTTTTGAATAAACGTGAAAGTCAAAGGGGTTTATACACCGTATAAAAGAAAGTTGTGTATAAAATAAAATATGCCTCAACGAAAGGAGATTGAGACGAAGTCCCATACAAAGATAATTTTTAAAATAAAATAGATACATTATGTGTATTCACTATAAGTACACATAAATAAAGTACAAATACAAGATACGACATAATAATATAATGACATAATTTAAAAGTAGGAGATTAACCCAAAGAATGGAAATTGGGTTAAGAAGTTCCCATACCTCGTATCCGACTTGACCCGACCGTTCTTTAAACTCCTGAATAATAAAATTTAGTTAATCTCTACTTGATTATGAATCTTTTCCAAGTTCATTATTCCTTTTATACCATGTTATGAACATCATGTAATCATTTAAGTTAATAATGTTCATTTTGTCGGTATTTGGTTCTTAAGTCAAAAATAGACTTCTTACACTTACATGTTGTTAATTTGGTCAATGTTTCATTATATCCAGAATGGTATTCATGATGTAGATATCATATATGTCATATATATCCAGTACATACATGTATTTAAAATATTACATAATCATTTATAGGTAAGAAATGAAATGCACCGTTCATGGAGACGGTAAGCCGTACGTACGCATGAACGCTACTTTCATTTCTTTGTCATATTAATGGAATTAAAACTAAATGAGACTTATGTATATTTTAATTCAAGAATTATATTCATCATTTAGATATATCATTAATTATATATATCCATTATATACATGTACTTTTAATAGTACATTACATTTGGGGATAAGAAATGAAATGCACCGTTCATGGAGACGGTAGTCCGTACGTACGCATGAACGCTACTTTCATTTCTATCTCATACTTTAATGGAAATAAATGATAATTATATATATAGGTATATTATAATTACAGTATAACATCATATATAATAACTTTAAATCCATCCTTTACACGTCCCACATATGGCATTAACGAATCACATCACTTTGAGGGGGCGGTAGTCCGCACTTCCTTAAATGAAGATATCGCGTATACCCATAATGGAAGCCATAAAGGTAAGACACAAAAGAAAAATACAGAAGCATAAGTAAAACATAAACATATTATATATCATATATAAAAATAGTGACATCATAATGGCCACCTTTGAAGGTGTTAAATGAGTGTTGAACAATCATCGTTTCGGGAGGCAGAATTTCGCCATCCACGGAAACCTTATGTTCTTTAACCATTTGATGTAGTTGTGTGGAAGTGTAGCTCAAATAAATCTTATAAAAACATCCTAGTATATTGAAGATACTGGTGTTGTTACAAAAGAAGTAAATAAAAAGAGTTTAGGGGGTTGGAGAAGCAAAATAAAACAAATGAACATGAGAGAATGAATTACCTTAAAAAGTGTAACTCCTTTTGAGTTGAACCTAAAGGCTTCCTTTGAAAGGATTCTGCCCAAAGGGAATCATCTAGGTTGAGGAGAGGGATGTGGAGAGAGCAAATGGGCAGGGGTTGGCAGAGCCAATGGCTTGAAGAGTGTGTGAAATGAGGTAGAGGTGGGGGCCTTTTATAAGAGGAGAGGAGGGGCACTTTTGGAAAGTAAAGAAACATTACATTATTTGAAAATGTGTTTCGGTTTTAAAAGGTCCCACATTGATAGAATTCGTGGATAAGGTGATAAGGCATCGAAATCCATTCATCCAATTGGTTTTGGACATGTGTAGTTCATAGATTTTATATTATCTTTCCATTTTATTTAAATCGTCAAATAATGATGTCATCGCTGCATCATTATTATGTCATAAATAATTAAATTTATTTAATGTCTAAAAATTATAAAACAAATACTATGATATAGGAAATCTTTTTAGATTTCTAATGACTATTTATAATCGAAATTTGGACTTGTATAACCCCACTTAAAAATTGTTTTTGCAAAACATATCATGTTTGTGTCATTTTCACTTTAACATTAAATAAAAAGTAATTTATGTCATTTCCCAACAAAAGTGGATCCATGGGGTCCCCAAGTTTGGCCATGGCTTGTCTTGGTCGGCCATGACACAACCAATGATGTTGGGACATGTGTCTAGGTCATTTTATATTATTAAAGTATTATTTATTCCTTAAACTACACTAATTACCACTAATCGCGATTAAAAACTTAATAAGTTACTATTCACCAAAAAATTATTTTAATCTCATTGAACCACATTTTACTTCTTAATGACAACCATGTATGTCGGATTTTCAAAATTCAACACACATTAGTGGTAAAATTTCATTTAACCGAAAAATCAGTTTGCTTGATTACCACTTAGTGGTTTCACTATTCATCAAAAATTGAAGTTTTTCAGAAAATTACCAAAAATTCACCCTAAGCTATATTTGATATTCCGAATTCAAAAATGAAGTCCATTTTACAAAATTCAAATCATATAAGTCACACTAATTAATTTAATAATTAATTCCCGCTGCCAGAGCAAAAAGCGTGTTTTTACAAAACAATAAGTATCAAAAGATTGACACCAGTTTAAGTCTAATTTCAAATCGAAATTGATTCCAATGACCACCATTGGATAAAATGGTAAAAATATATTCATATTACACATTAAGACCAATTCAAAAGATAATCTAATAATATAAATAAATTAGATTAAAAAGCAGTTTTGATGTAAAATACAACATTTTACACTATTCATAAAAAAATGAACTTTATCAGAAAGGTACCACAAATTTACACAAAGTAAATTTTGATGTCCTGATTCTAAAGAAGAGTTATATTTGGTCCAATAGAAAGTATAAGAGTGATCAAAACTATATTTAATGACGGTTCACCATTAAAAGGTGATAAGTGAACCTTTAGTGAAAAATAGAGTATAAAAGCCTAAAATTGAACTCTTTCCGTATTTTAAGCCTTTATCTTTTATTGGGTAAATGTAAAAACATCTAAAAACATATCTATTCATATTTTAGTTATTTCTATTCATTCCCTCCAGTACAACAGCTACTTGTTAACTAACATAATATTATTATATTACTAGTGTGCTACGTAAGTTTCAAAGAAACTCATCGTTGCGTATCGGGTACGCTATCGAACATAGCAACCCCTTTTAATTAAAATTCATATTTAATTCTCTAATATTAATAAATATGAAAATTATTTATTCTTTAATTACCTGGGATGTTACATCCTTCCCCCCTTTTGGGAATTGCGTCCTCGCAATTTTATTCACTTATCAAAATAAGTGGGGGTATTTATCCCTCATAGCATTTTCAGATTCCCACGTTGCCTCTTCAATCACATGGTTTTTCCAAAAAACCTTTACCTGATGAATCACCTTATTCCGTAACACTTGCTCCTTATGGTCAAGAATCTGGACCGGTTGTTCCTCATAAGATAGGTTCTCTTCCAGCTGAACTACCTCTGGACTCAAAACATGAGATGGATCTGGCATATACTTTATCAACATCGAAACGTGAAAAACATTGTGTACCTGAGATAAACTCGGAGGTAAAGCCACTCGATATGCAACTGATCCAACTCTCTCCAGAATTTCGTATGGTCCAACAAACCTTGGACTCAACTTTCCTTTCTTACCAAATCTCATCACACTTTTCCAAGGAGAAACCTTGAGAAAAACATGATCACCTACCTCGAAAGATAGATCCTTCCTCCGGTTATCCGCATAACTCTTCTGCCTGCTCTGAGCTGTTCTCATGTGCTTCTGAATCAGCTGAACTTTTTCTGCCATCTCTTCTACCAATTCTGGTCCCATCAACTTCCTTTCACCCACTTCATCCCAGAAAGCTGGAGTTCGACACTGCTTCCCATATAATGCCTGAAATGGTGCCATCTGTATACTAGAATGAAAAATGTTATTATATGAAAACTCAACCAAAGAAAGATGTTGGTCCCAACTTCCCTGATAATCCATAGAACAAGCTCGTAGCATATCCTCCAATGTCTGAATTGTTCGTTCTGACTGCCCATCTGATTGAGGATGAAAAGCTGTACTAAAATTTAATTCAGTACCCAACGACTTCTGAAGGCCTTTCCAAAAGTTAGAGGTAAACCTGGGATCACGATCTGATACAATGGAGAGGGGAACTCCATGTAACCTGACTATCTCTTTAAGATACAAACGGGAAAGTTGATCAAGAGAGAAAGTATCTCGTATAGCAAGGAAATGAGCAGATTTGGTCAAGCGATCAACAATAACCCAGATTGCATTATTACCTCGAGATGTCTTCGGTAATCCAACAACAAAGTCCATGGATATATTCTCCCATTTCCACTCTGGCACTGGTAAAGGCTGAAGCATCCCTTTCGGTAACTGCCGCTCTGCTTTAACCTGTTGACATGTCAAACACTTCACAGTAAATCAGCAATATCTCTTTTCATTCCATCCCACCAGTAATACTCCCGCAGATCTCTATACATCTTAGTACTGCCCGGATGAACTGAAAACAGAGAACTATGAGCTTCACATAACAACTCTCTCTTCAACTGTGAATCACAAGGCACACACAACCTCTTCCCAAACCTCAAAACACAAACACAAACTTATCCAAGAACTCATGGAAAATTTTATTCATAAGGTCCATGAATACAGAAGGTGCATTGGTTAACCCAAAAGTCATAACTACAAATTCATAATGGCCATATCTAGTATGGAACGCAGTCGTCTGCTTCTTTTACTTTCAACTGATGGTACCCCGACCTCAAGTCAATCTTCGAAAAATACTGAGCTACCTGGAGCTGACACCACTTCATTCGATGGCCCAACATCTGCTGAAGTAGTTGCAAAGGATTTCACCACCCCTTTCTGCTTGTAGTCTAACTGCTTCCCATCACTCAAGCTCCTTGTCGGACACTCGTTTGCATAGTGACCCATCTCATTGCACTTATAAAATTTCACTAACTGTAAATCAAATTTATTCTTACCTTCACCTTGATCCTTTTTAGTGCAATCACGAGCCTTATGTCCCATCTTACCACATCGGTAGCACTTCCCAGAATTCAGAAGACATTCCCCAGCATGCCTTTTGCCACATTTATCACAAACTGGAAACTTAGTTCTCTTACCATCAGACTTTTCTGAAGAATTCTTACCTTTCTCCTGCCACCTCGGTCTCTTCTTCTGCTGGTTGTTATAGGACACTTGGTCATCGGCAAATTCCATTTCCACCTTCTCAGCACATCGAACAAGCTTTTCATAACTTTTAAACTCACGAGAAGCTAATGCCCTTCGATACTTTGGCTTTAATCCTGAGTAAAAACGATTGATTTTACTATCAAGGTCCCGGATAAAATTTGGAGCATACCTTGCCAATCGAGTGAACCTTTCTTCATAGGCAGCCACTGAGTCTTCCTCTTGCCTCAATTCCAAGAATTGCTTTTCCATCCTAAGTCGAACAGCCTTAGGAAAATACTTCTCAAGAAACATACCTTTGAAATCATCCCAGTCAAGAGCATCAATCTCATCGGCTTCCCTGATATTTTTAACCATAGACCACCACTGATCTGCTTCACCCTCCAAACGGTAAATAGCAAGACTAACCTTTTGATTGTCTGAACACCCCATGACATCAAAAATCTTCTCCAGTGCTTTAATCCACCCTTCAGCTTGCACAGGGTCAGATGATCCTCTGAATGATGGTGGATGTTGCCTCATGAAATGTTCCACCACTGACATGTTCCTCTGCGGCTGATCTGGCTGATCTCGTGCATGGATACCACCACCATTTATCGCCTGAGTCAACTGTGCCATTACTGCAACAAACTGTTCAGTTCCGATTCCGACCATCTCAGGTTGCTGATTTGGAAGGTTGTCTTCCTCCTGATGTCGTCCCAACATAGATGCTTTGTTTCCTCTGCGGAAAACCATTCTGAACAACGAAATATCTTAGGCGAAGCAACATGGTAATCCGTAAATGCTATATCATTTCAATCATATTATAATTTTACAATTTTCTAACTCCTAAAGTTGTCTAAACCGACCTCTGATACCAACTATAAGGCCCCAGCCTTAAACCTTACTTAATCTTGAGTTATTACAAGATTACACGTTGAGGATCTTTTCGGGTTTAGAGTTTTAGAGAATTAGATCATAAAACTTGCATTACATTCCACATATAAACAAAGTGGTTACATAAAGATAGTATTCCTCATTCCCATCAATGGAAACACATTTGAATTAAAACATGGATTCTTTTTGACACATCCTTGACCCTATCATCTTATCATGTACCTTTCCCTTGACCTGTGAAAAACATTTCAAAAACTTGGGATGAGCATAAAAACTCAGTATGGGTTATAAAAAAACATGGAAAGGAAACATGAGTTCATATGTACATAAGAATGAAATCATACTTTACCCATAAAACATAGGCACTTTAACACGCCTCATAAAATCATGAATAAATCATAGAAACCATAAGACATAAAGGTAACTTGAGGCATTCATAACATTCTTACGTAGGGAGTAACCCTCTTGGTTACGTTTGGAATACCCATCACAGTATATTCCCTGAAAATCTCTTCGGAGAAACCATAATGTTTCACTCCTTCGCGTTACCCAATGCATTGGAGAGCTATAACGGGCTCACCCGCCCTTAGTTTATCACGGAACCACCCGTCTTCATAATAATGCCCAAGAACCATAACATAAACGTATCACATAAAACATGCATAAAGGAAAAATAACATTTCCACCATTCAATCACAAGATATCAATACCACACATTGATATAAAAATATTATGAAAACCATTTTCAATACCAAAATAAAAGAAAAGTAAAACATGGTAATTATTTTTCTTTTAAAAAGAAGGAATGGCTTGTAGAGGAAGCCGAAACTCAAATAACGGTCACGACGGCGGTGAAGTCGTTGTCGCCGCATACGTACGACAAAAACATTCCCTTTTTTCGTTTAGTAAACGCTTCGTATAAAAAAGATTCCTTTTGAATAAACGTGAAAGTCAAAGGGGTTTATACACCGTATAAAAGAAAGTTGTGTATAAAATAAAATATGCCTCAACGAAAGGAGATTGAGACGAAGTCCCATACAAAGATAATTTTTAAAATAAAATAGATACATTATGTGTATTCACTATAAGTACACATAAATAAAGTACAAATACAAGATACGACATAATAATATAATGACATAATTTAAAAGTAGGAGATTAACCCAAAGAATGGAAATTGGGTTAAGAAGTTCCCATACCTCGTATCCGACTTGACCCGACCGTTCTTTAAACTCCTGAATAATAAAATTTAGTTAATCTCTACTTGATTATGAATCTTTTCTAAGTTCATTATTCCTTTTATACCATGTTATGAACATCATGTAATCATTTAAGTTAATAATGTTCATTTTGTCGGTATTTGGTTCTTAAGTCAAAAATAGACTTCTTACACTTACATTTTGTTAATTTGGTCAATGTTTCATTATATCCAGAATGGTATTCATGATGTAGATATCATATATGTCATATATATCCAGTACATACATGTATTTAAAATATTACATAATCATTTATAGGTAAGAAATGAAATGCACCGTTCATGGAGACGGTAAGCCGTACGTACGCATGAACGCTACTTTCATTTCTTTGTCATATTAATGGAATTAAAACTAAATGAGACTTATGTATATTTTAATTCAAGAATTATATTCATCATTTAGATATATCATTAATTATATATATCCATTATATACATGTACTTTTAATAGTACATTACATTTGGGGATAAGAAATGAAATGCACCGTTCATGGAGACGGTAGTCCGTACGTACGCATGAACGCTACTTTCATTTCTATCTCATACTTTAATGGAAATAAATGATAATGATATATATAGGTATATTATAATTACAGTATAACATCATATATAATAACTTTAAATCCATCCTTTACACGTCCCACATATGGCATTAACGAATCACATCACTTTGAGGGGGCGGTAGTCCGCACTTCCTTAAATGAAGATATCGCGTATACCCATAATGGAAGCCATAAAGGTAAGACACAAAAGAAAAATACAGAAGCATAAGTAAAACATAAACATATTATATATCATATATAAAAATAGTGACATCATAATGGCCACCTTTGAAGGTGTTAAATGAGTGTTGAACAATCATCGTTTCGGGAGGCAGAATTTCGCCATCCACGGAAACCTTATGTTCTTTAACCATTTGATGTAGTTGTGTGGAAGTGTAGCTCAAATAAATCTTATAAAAACATCCTAGTATATTGAAGATACTGGTGTTGTTACAAAAGAAGTAAATAAAAAGAGTTTAGGGGGGTTGGAGAAGCAAAATAAAACAAATGAACATGAGAGAATGAATTACCTTAAAAAGTGTAACTCCTTTTGAGTTGAACCTAAAGGCTTCCTTTGAAAGGATTCTGCCCAAAGGGAATCATCTAGGTTGAGGAGAGGGATGTGGAGAGAGAAAATGGGCAGGGGTTGGCAGAGCCAATGGCTTGAAGAGTGTGTGAAATGAGGTAGAGGTGGGGGCCTTTTATAAGAGGAGAGGAGGGGCACTTTTGGAAAGTAAAGAAACATTACATTATTTGAAAATGTGTTTCGGTTTTAAAAGGTCCCACATTGATAGAATTCGTGGATAAGGTGATAAGGCATCGAAATCCATTCATCCAATTGGTTTTGGACATGTGTAGTTCATAGATTTTATATTATCTTTCCATTTTATTTAAATCGTCAAATAATGATGTCATCGCTGCATCATTATTATGTCATAAATAATTAAATTTATTTAATGTCTAAAAATTATAAAACAAATACTATGATATAGGAAATCTTTTTAGATTTCTAATGACTATTTATAATCGAAATTTGGACTTGTATAACCCCACTTAAAAATTGTTTTTGCAAAACATATCATGTTTGTGTCATTTTCACTTTAACATTAAATAAAAAGTAATTTATGTCATTTCCCAACAAAAGTGGATCCATGGGGTCCCCAAGTTTGGCCATGGCTTGTCTTGGTCGGCCATGACACAACCAATGATGTTGGGACATGTGTCTAGGTCATTTTATATTATTAAAGTATTATTTATTCCTTAAACTACACTAATTACCACTAATCGCGATTAAAAACTTAATAAGTTACTATTCACCAAAAAATTATTTTAATCTCATTGAACCACATTTTACTTCTTAATGACAACCATGTATGTCGGATTTTCAAAATTCAACACACATTAGTGGTAAAATTTCATTTAACCGAAAAATCAGTTTGCTTGATTACCACTTAGTGGTTTCACTATTCATCAAAAATTGAAGTTTTTCAGAAAATTACCAAAAATTCACCCTAAGCTATATTTGATATTCCGAATTCAAAAATGAAGTCCATTTTACAAAATTCAAATCATATAAGTCACACTAATTAATTTAATAATTAATTCCCGCTGCCAGAGCAAAAAGCGTGTTTTTACAAAACAATAAGTATCAAAAGATTGACACCAGTTTAAGTCTAATTTCAAATCGAAATTGATTCCAATGACCACCATTGGATAAAATGGTAAAAATATATTCATATTACACATTAAGACCAATTCAAAAGATAATCTAATAATATAAATAAATTAGATTAAAAAGCAGTTTTGATGTAAAATACAACATTTTACACTATTCATAAAAAAATGAACTTTATCAGAAAGGTACCACAAATTTACACAAAGTAAATTTTGATGTCCTGATTCTAAAGAAGAGTTATATTTGGTCCAATAGAAAGTATAAGAGTGATCAAAACTATATTTAATGACGGTTCACCATTAAAAGGTGATAAGTGAACCTTTAGTGAAAAAATAGAGTATAAAAGCCTAAAATTGAACTCTTTCCGTATTTTAAGCCTTTATCTTTTATTGGGTAAATGTAAAAACATCTAAAAACATATCTATTCATATTTTAGTTATTTCTATTCATTCCCTCCAGTACAACAGCTACTTGTTAACTAACATAATATTATTATATTACTAGTGTGCTACGTAAGTTTCAAAGAAACTCATCGTTGCGTATCGGGTACGCTATCGAACATAGCAACCCCTTTTAATTAAAATTCATATTTAATTCTCTAATATTAATAAATATGAAAATTATTTATTCTTTAATTACCTGGGATGTTACATAAACTGTTGTTAATCTTTTGATACTTATTGTTTCAAAAAACACGCTATTTGTCATGACAGTGGGAATTAATTATTAAATTAATTAATTTGAATTATATGTTTTGAATTTTTTAAAATGGACTTCATTTTTGAATTCGGAATATCAAATATAGCTTAGGGTAAATTTTTGGTAATTTTCTGAAAAACTTCAATTTTTGATGAATAGTGAAACCACTAAGTGGTAATCAAGCAAACTGATTTTTCAGTTAAATGAATGTTTACCACTAATGTGTATTGAATTTTGAAAATCCTACATACATGGTTTTCATTAAGAAGTAAAACGTGGTTCAATGAGATTAAAATAATTTTTTGGTGAATAGTAATGTTTTTTCATTAATCGCGATTAGAGGTAATTAGTGTAGTTTAAGGTAAAAATGATAGTATAAGAATGTGAAAACACCATGACACTTGTCCTACACCTATTGGGTGAGTCATGGCCGACCAAGACAAGCCATGGGACAAATTGGGGTCCCCATGGAGCCACTTTAGTTGGAAAATGACATTAATATATTTTTATTTAATGTTAAAGTGAAAATGACACTAACATAAATTGTTTTACTAAAATAATTTTCGAGTGGGGGTATAGAAGGCCCAATTTTGATTATAAATAGTCATTGGAAAGCTAAAGAGATTTCCTACATCATAGTATTTTTTTAATAATTTTTAGACATTAAATAAATTACATTATATATGACATAATAATGATGCAGCGATGACATCATTATTTGACGATTTAAATAAAATGGAAAGATAATGAAAAATATAAAACCTACACATGGAAAAAACCAATTGTATGAGTGTATTTCTAACCCTTATCACCTTATACACTAATTATATCAATGTGGGACCTTTTAAAACCGAAATACATTTTCAAATAAAGTAATATTTCTTTACTTTCCAAAAGTGCCCCTCCTCTCCTCTTATAAAAGGCCCCCACCTCTACCTCATTTCACACACTTCTCAAGCCTTTGGCTCGGCCAAACCCTGCCCAATTACTCTCTCCACATCCCTCTCCTCATCCTAGAGGATTCCATTTGGGAAGAATCCTTTCAAAGGAATCCTTTAGGCTCAAATAAAAAGGGAGTTACACTTTTAAAGGTAATTCATTCTCTCTTGTTCATTTGTTTTATTTTGCTTCTCCAACCCTCTAAACTCTTTTTATTTACTTCTTTTGTTACAACACCAGTATCTTCAATATACTAGGATGTTGTTATAATATTTATTTGAGCTACACTCTCACACAACTACATCAAATGGTTAAAGAACATACGGTTTCCGTGGATGGCGAAATTCTGCCACCCGAAACGATGATTGTTCAATACTCATTTAACACCTTCAAGGGTGGCCATTATGATGTCACTATTTTTATATATGATATATAATATGTTTATGTTTTCTTTAAGCTTCTGTATTTTTCATTTTTGGCATACTTTTATGGTTTCCATTATGGGTAAACACGATATCTTCATTTAAGGAAGTGCAGACTACCGCCCCCTAAAAGTGATGTGATTCGTTAATGCCATATATGGGACGTGTAAAGGATGGATTTAAAGTTATTATATATGATGTTATACTGGAATTATAATATACCTCTATATCATTATTATTTATTTCCATTAAAGTATGAGATAGAAATGAATGTAGCGTTCATGCGTACGTACGGCTTACCGTCTCCATGAACGGTGCATTTCATTTCTTATCCCCAAATGTAATGTACTATTAAAATTACATGTATATAATGTAGATATATTATTAATGATATATCTAAATGATGAATATAATTCTGGAATTAAAACATACATACCTCTCATTTAGTTTTAATTCCACTAATATGACAAAGAAATGAAAGTAGCGTTCATGCGTACGTACGGCTTACCGTCTCCATGAACGGTGCATTTCATTTCTTACCTCTAAATGATTATGTAATATTATAAATACATGTATATGCTGGATATATATGATACATATTATATCCAAATCGGTAATTTCATTCTGGATATAAAGAACTTTTGACCACATGAACATCATGTAATTGTAAGAAGTCAACTTTCGACTTAAGAACCAAATATTGACAAAACAAACATTATGAACTTAAATGGTTACATAATGTTTATAACATTGAAATAAGTGATATAAAAAGAATAATGAACATTAAAAAGGTTCTTAATCAAGTATAAATTAACTCAAGTTTATTATTCAGGACGTTAAAGAACGATCAAGTCAAGTCGGACCCAAGGTAAGGGACTTCGTCTCAATCTCCTTTCATTGAGGCATATTTCGTTTTATACACAAATTTCTTTTATACGGTGTATAAACTCCTTTGACTTTTACTTTTATACAAAAGGAATCTTTTTCTACGAAGCGTTTTACTAAACGACAAAAAGGAATGTTTTTTTTACGTACGCGGTGACAACGACTTTTTCCGTCGCCGCGAGTATTATTTGGTCTTTGGCTTTCTCAACAAGCCGTAATGTTTTTAGAATAAAATAAATACCATATAATATTTTATGTATTTTGGTATTGAAAATGGTTTTGAAAAAGGATTCTATTATGTGAATATATTTATGATATATTGTGATTGAAATGTGGAAATGTTATCATTCCTTTATATTGGTTTTATGTTTTATGATTTTATATTGGTACTTGGACATTTTAACGGGTGGTTACATTATAAACAATATGACGGGTGGTGCCGTGAATACCAGGACGGGTGGTTACGTTATAACCTCCAATGCATTGGGTATGGAAGTCGGCCGTATGGATATTCCATTAAGTATGTATGGAAATTGGCCGTATGGCTATTCCATTAAGTGATATGTGTGGAAGTCAACCGTATGGTAATTCCACTTAAGTATGTTTATGTCCCTAGTTACCTTTATATATTCTATGTGCTCTTTATATGGGTTTTATGGTAATCCTTTGGTTACAAAAAGGTAAGTAATGATACTTTATTCATTGAATATTTTTTTTTGCTACTTCATGAAGGTGAAGGTATTACTTTGATATAGTATACATGGTTTACTTGATGTTTGAAAAACTAACAGTTTTCATTCTTTTTGTATCCCTTACTGAGCTTTTTATGCTCACCCCATGTTTTTTTCAAATGTTTTTCACAGGACCTAATATGGAATAAGGTCAAGGATGGGATCAAGGGAATGTCATGCTATATAAAACATGGAACTAGACATGTTTCTTTCAAGAGTTTTTTTATTATGTAAACTTAGTATAAGTGACTACTTTGTAATCTTTTGAGATGTAATAGTTATGTTCTAATTCTCTAAAACTCTAAACCTGAAAAGATCCTCGACGTGAATTATTCATTTAATTCAATATTAAGTAAGGTTTATGGATGGGGCCTTATAAATGACATGGAGTGATTATCTACCAGTTGAGCTCCTTCCAAATATTATTAGATATTCTAATAAGATTCCATCTTTTTGACTCATGTAAAATTTTTCTCCCTTTTCTCTCTTAATAAAATTTTTTTAACCACAAAAAAATTCATATTATAATCATTGTTGAAAACATCAATCATATGTATTTAAGAAATATACCCCTATGATGTGATTTTTTACATTATATATGATAATTTGAGATGGAAAATTATATAATTGTATTTCATGAATATATATATATATATAATTTATGATATAATAATGATTTCCTCATATGAATTGTTCATTATTTTCAGTTTCCCAGCATTGTAAATTTAAATCATTCCTATTGTATATATGTACAATACAATTCCCATGAAGTTATTGCATAAATTTTTCATCACCTACCTATATGTATAGTCATAAAAATATTATTAATCAATTAATATGACATATATGAAATTATTTAGGTTTTGGAGACAAACAAATCTTGACCAAGGTGCATGGACCAAAAAATTCCAACAGATACATACATGTAGAACAGACTAGCTTTCAATAAAATAATTATATTAATGATGTATTATTAATTTAAGTGACATATGGAAATTATAAAAGAATTATATATTAGAAAATATTTTTGAATATTAATTTATTGTATATTTATATCAATTATATATTATTTCTATATGATTTTAGAATATGTTTGATGTAATATTTGACTTGAGGTAACTATTTTTGTCATAATATAATTTAATTTTAGGAATTAGTACATTATATTTCTATAATGGGGAATTATATTATCTTTAAAATTGAAAACAATTATATTTTTTTCCCATCTTATTATTTATTGGTTTCTCTTGTTTTCCTTGCATTCTTTTTTCATTAGTAGTTATGGTTATCAATAGATGGTATTTTTTGGAAAATTGGACCATATTATGTCTTCTTTCATTCATGAATTATTTTATTCCTTGTTCATATTATTCAAATTGTTTAGTGGAAGTTTTAACATACAAATAAAATATTTTTATAAGGTTAGTAAAACATAAATTTAATTGAATAATAATTATTTTAAAGGAACCATTTCAAAATGGCTTATAAAAAACACCAATTTTACATTTAAAAAATGTATGAATAGAATGTTCTTTAATAACATATAGGAAAATAATATATTTTCCCATCCATTAGGACCATTCTTTGATTTGGTGATTATTTGAAATGTATCATTATTTAATTACATGGAAAATAATTTTCTTAATATTTAAAGAATATTTATTTTGTAATGATGCCGAATGAAAATGACATTTTCCCTATCATTCAAAAAATGGTCAAATGATATTGAGAGGTATTTTGATTATGATTTACCTTTTATTAAGGATTTTTATTATTTACAAGGGATAATATCTCATTATTCTATCCACTTTTATTTCATTTACAGCTTATGATTATACCTTATTACGAATGATTCTATAAATTTTTTTTAAATCCAACTAGTAAAATTTATTTTGATATAATAATTGTAACACCCATTTGGTCAATGGATTATACAATTCTGAATTTTTTTTGGAACATATTGTACAAATTTTAAATATATTAAATATTGTATAGGCGAGCATAAATATATATAAATGATAATGTAATTGGATAAATTATCATATCTAATGATATAATATGATTTTTAATGGGGATTGAGCCCAATATAGTATGGGTTCTTATTCATATGTGTATGATTTATAGTGATTCTTCACTAATGAAATAATTTTAGGTGTTGTGAAACTGATAAACTATTGGACACTATCCAATATAAAAATATTTGATGTTTTCATTGACTATAGAAATGATTTCATATATATATTGATATTCCAAAAAGGTATATCTAATGATTATGATATATTCTAATGGATTATAGTTGGTTAATAATTATTCTAATATCTTATGAATAATTTATTTTATATTACAAAACCTTATTACATGAGTCATTATTAGTTTTCTTAAACTTATTGGGTATTGACTTCAAATGATTTAATCATGTTATCGAACCATTATTCATATATTATGCACCCTTATGTTCATTAATTGTCATATCCTAAGATTAACCTAACTAATAATATAATCTCACCCATTCTTATGTTAACATTTACCCTAGGTTATTATTTATTTTCATAAAATTGGTTTTATTATAATCAGTAATATATGAAAAAAATATGTTAGGTGGAAATCATTTATTTAAAAAAAATATTATATCTCTTTTCTCCAAAGGTAGTAAGGCTTTATGATTTCATGGGGTTTATTATTATGAGGTGCATGAAATACAATTCAAAAATTAATTAATAATTATTTATTTATTAATAGGTTTACAATGTTTTTTCTCTTGAATATTTATGTTTTATTTGGATAATATGATGGAAAAAAATTACTGAAAACCCAGAAAATATAATTAACTCTTTGATAAAATGTGAATGATTTGATAATATCCATATATGGTGGTTTCCTACCATTGAAATATATATGGATACTAATATGTGGTAAGTAGATATATAAAATATGTACCAAGAGATAATAACTCTAAAATGATGGTTTTGAATTAAATCAATCTCCACTGGGTGAAAATTATATATGCCTTACTTTAATAACAATTTAACACTCCTATGAAAAATTATTTGTTCAATTCACATTAACATTATGAAAATCTATGAATAATGAGTGGATATAATCTATATAAAACTATGAAGAACATATTGTAATATAGGTTATTATTATTTTTCATAATTTAGGGTTTATTTTAAAATGTTTTTATGATTATAAAGTTTCTTACTCTAATTAAAATCGTTTGATGCTTATATTATGCTTTTTTTGTTTTCTAAAATTACATTAACTATATTAAGAAAAATAAATAATGAATTTAACAAAAAATAAAATAACATTCTTGAATAACAAATAAATTAAATGGGATATTGAATGAAAAATATTTTTCAATGGTCGTGGAGATCAAAAACATTACATACTTTAATATTACATTATTTTATAAGAATATTGATTAAGTCCTGCAATAATAAATTCTTATGAATTATAATGTATTAGAGTATTTGGAAACTAGATAAATATTAATCATTTTCCTGAAATATCATAATCATCATGTCCCAATAATTTTCTCCTTAAATTGTATAATTCATCGTCATGCACATCTTTTATTAACTTTTATTATCATAGGGATTGTAAACATAAAAAAATGTTGATATCAGATGTTCATTTAGGGTAAATATATGATATATCAATCAGTAATTATATGTGATTATAGAATAATGATTGTTTGTGATAACATAACTATAACATATGAAATTCAATCCCAATTAGTTAATGGGTTTTTATGATTTATCATTGAATTATTTTTTTTTGATTAGAAAAAAATCTTATCGTAAGAGTAAATAATCATTAATAATTATTCATGATCCATTTTAATATATCATAATAATAAGACAAATGTTTATGGAATAAATATAATCAATAAAAATAATATCCTTTTCAAGGATCAATACAATCAATTTGACATTGAATTAGATTCACACAAAATTACTTAACTCCTATATCCCTGGTTTTCTCCCAATATGATCATATTAGAAAAAGCCCCTTTTTTAACATAGTTCAATATCATTTCAAACCAAAATATATCTTCATATATAAATTGTAATCCAATGCTTTTTAGGAAATATATTTCTTTGGCTTCAATCTAGATAATGAATAAATTAAATATTTTTGAACCAAATTCATAAAAACATCATTCATTTAAATGTATAAAAACAAATATAATGGTATAAAATTTAATAAATATATCATTATATCATTATAGAACAATTCAAAATATGCATTTTTTAAAATAATGACATCATTGCACATTTCACTCATGGGTCGAAAATAGGTTTTACAGAATCATTATTAAATCCCCATTAACGACATCTATCCCGAGATAGAATGTTGATGGTATTAGAAGATAATTTCTTGAATGTAACATAACAATCCATAAGGGATATTTTCATAGATGATTAATATACTAAGAAAATAATTTTGATATTTATTTGAGAATATAGATAATAAAATACTAATATGATTTAATTAGAAAGTAAAGATTACTAGAATATTGAGAAAAAAAATATTTTATAATTACCATGTAAGCATGTGAAAGAATATTCAAAGAAAAATCAGTTACGTTGTTGGTAAAAGATGTTTGTGCAGTATGATTTAAAATGCAGTCTCCTTGAACACATTATAAAATGTTATAAATAACATCATCAATGTGATGTATATAAAATAAATTTGAAATCATTTTAATTACTGAAATATATTTTTTAATATGACTTTATATAGTCATTTCATTACATAAAATACTTTTTTTAATTATTTAAAAGAACATGGAAATTGAAAAAAATATATTCAATATTTAAATCTGTTTACATTATCTTAAATAGATTTCATTCATATTTTTATGTAAAAAATAAAGGAATATGGGTATAATACTACTAAATACATTATTAATAATAATTAATGAAAATATATTTGTTTTAATGTTTATGGATCATATAAATTCCCTCAATGTAAATTTTAAATAATAAATTAAAAATTTTAATTTATATCGTAACATAATCCCTTGACTTCATAATCATATTAATTTTATAAATTAATTTATCAAATAAAAATATTTATTTTAATTATAAATATATTAAATAATCATATTTAATAATATAATAATATTAGAATTATTATATAATTTTCAATTATCCATTTATTAGTATTTTTGTTGACAAAATGAACATTTATAAGGAATCATGTCTCTATTAGAAGAATGAAATTTTATATAGTTTACAGACATTCACCATGGTTTTGGTTTGATAAGATAATGTATTATTTACTTTTTAGAAGTATCTCAATTATTAATTATATTTAATTTTACATCTATTATGATCTCTTTTTATGAATAATTATTTTCATCACATTATAGACGTGGTATTCTATACACACACAAGAGATAAATATCGACCATAAAAATGAAGGATCAAATGAATGTTTTGTAATAATTCAAATGTAATTATTGAGAATTATGTTATAAATATTAAATTTAAATTAATTAAATATATCATTTGGATCATCCCTATGAAGATTAAATTAAAAATTAATGACATCAATTTATGGAAGTTGTCATCCACACTTAAGCACATGAAAAATTATCATTTTACAATATATGTGAATGTGATAGTTAATAAATATGAAATTAATATAAAAACATATAATTATATTAAAAATAATAGTACTAAAATTTATAAATTATTATATTACACTTGGATTAGGAGTAAGAATAATGGATCAGAAATATGATTAGTAAAAACAAACACATCTCCTTATTGTGTAATTTTTTAAAGGTCACTATAAGGAATCGTGAATGGGTATTTTGGGTTGAATAAAAAATCAATTTCATATATAAGAATATTATTATGGTATATTAGTGGTTTTTGGTTGGAATAAAGGGATCCTAATTTCTTGTTGAGAGATGAGTGGTGGCTCCCTTTTATTTGTGAGGGATTTGGAAATCACGTAAATACTTATTGTTTAAAATATAATAACATCATCTTCATGTGATAGGGGAACCGAAGAAAATCTAATTCAATAATATTATAGTGGTGTGTAAAAATGCACATAAGAAATATTTATAAATTTTTATGTAGCATCCCAACACATCTTACAATCAAACCAGTAGCTGGTCCAGTGGGTCACAGGACCTCAAGAGTATCACATCTTATGCCAGAATCAACTGAATATCTGTTTCGGTTTAGGGAGCACATTATGGAAAGAATTTACCATATATTTATAGTTATAAAGGTGTAAAATAAAATATTTAATAAATTAAATTGTAGAATTTGTATATAGAAAAAATTATACATTTAATGAAATATTCTTACATAACTGAACAAACACGACTGACACTAGTTTATCCAACAGATAAAAGCATAGCTTGAAATATTACAAAACTAAAATATGTAAAAATATTACAACATGTTACAATATACGACTCATGTAATGTTAATAAAAAATCTATATGGGAAATCTCTATGAGAATCCCAAGCTTCGGCTCTGTCCATTTCTCTTGACTCCAAGATACAAACATGAAACATCAAGCAGTGTAAAAGGACATGGGAAAAAGAAGGTCTAATCGGGTACCAAGGGTGACTAATCAAGGTGTGAGATAAAATAATAGAAGCCCGGAACACGTGTGTTTAAGAAAAATCCATGAAATATAGATTATATACTGTGAAGGTATATTATAACAACGACAAAATGAAGTCAATAAATAAATACACGTCCATGTTCCTTTGGGACTCTTGATGATGATACCTACATAAACCCCTAGATGGTATTTCTTATCATGTTCATCACACACACACATAGACAAAAACACACACACACACATACCTATATATATGTGTGTGTTGGGGTGGATCAGGATATACCACTATAATCACATTCAAGAGGATCTCTGATGGTCTGCACCAAAACAAAGTCCCTGACCCCTTATATTCTTAACCAAAATGCATTTGATTTATATTTGGGTGGATCGTGACATAAAACAATAATAAAAATTATAGGGGAGCTCCAACAGTCTACCCATATCCCAATAACAAGATCCATCACGATCTCTATGAGTTGTCTTATTAGATAAAATTTGGGGATGGACAAGATTTACCACAACCATCAAAATATAAGTAAGATCTCATAGTCTAACCCTGACACAGGTCATAAACCAATTAGTCTCTTGACATCCATGTATTATATTTATTTTGGGAAGGATCAAGACATACCACTTCCATCCAAATTCTAGTTTACCTATCATGGACCGCTTCAAACTCAGGTCCTTGATCCCTTAGTCTCTTGAAATCCAAGAATTAGATTTGCAATTGGGTGGATGAGGACATACCACCACCATCCAAATTCGGGGGGAGATATCATGCTATTTAACTAACCTAATACCTCTATCCATCACCATCTATGAGAATTATCAAATTTTTATATTTCAAAAACAGAAGATACTTGTGCTAAAAATTCCGTTCAACCACAATATACTTATAATAGGCATGTGTTGAAACTTCCTCCCAGCAAAAAACATTTATATAGGTGAAAATACAATATAGGCATGTCCACTGTTAATATCTAGATCATATGGCATTATCTATTTTTTCATATCATCATTCCATTAAAAAAGACCATGGGAATGGAAAATTATATAGAATGAAACATGAAGCAAATCATATAACGTGTTTCATTAATTATGTTCCATACTATATAAACTGTTACATTGAAACATGAATACTTATCATGAAAAGCATAAACGGACCAGTCCTCACCATCCTAATGTAACACATCATTTAATAACCAATTTGAAAATTTCATTATAATGGATACAACCAGAATTATTTATCCATTAAATAATTATATATGAAAATCATTTCATTTGATAAAATCCATCATACATAGTTTTTTCACAATCAATTTTTCAAAACATGCGATATTTATTTTAGGAATAATATCTTCAATTAAATGTTGTCACAATATCACATATGAAATCCTAATAAATTCCATTTAGATTACTTCACGGAAAACAACATATTACATGTAGTCCTTCCTAAACAATTTAAATCATTCAGGAACATTTAAAGGGTTGTCTTCTAAACTAGAAACATTCCAAACATATAATCAAGGTATAAAAAATAATTTTAGTAATGTGGAGTAGGAATGAATGAATATATATCACTATATTTATATAATGAATTAAGAACAGCCCCATTAGAGTGGTTTTATTATAAAATCAAGACATTAAATTTCCTAAAAAATGTTTATTCTATTTCAGTATTTTACTCAAGTTTTGGAGGTCAATGTGATAATAGGAATTATAAAACAACATAAATAAAAAATCACATGATTTTGGTCACCCCCAATAATCATGTGCACCTCCACATACATATATGAATATCTAGAGCCTATTCAAATAGCTGCGTCGACATGAAAATGTGAATGGGTAACCATACATATATATTCTACACCAAGGATGAGTACTCACAAAATGGGGGAACCAACCTAAATATATACACATAACTATGAATATTTAGGCATGTATCCATACACTTTGATATTATAAATCGCTTGACAGGGTCCAACACACCTTAATAAAATATAAGGAAACCATAAACACCATATGACCCTAATTTTGATTGTGTGAAACCAAGAAGTGGTTCAAAAAAATTCCCCAACATTATATAGTGGACTAAATCAACACAAACAGTATCTCCTTTAGTGGTGGATGCTGAAACATGAACAAACATGTCCCAATTGATCCTTCACAAAACATAAAAAAGGACAAAGCAATGAAAAACATGGAAAACCCATGCCTATGGTTCAAAAAAACAGTGATGGGTGATAGAAAGAACAAAATTGGATGAGAAAAAGATATGAGGACATGTAGAGAACAATAACATGATTATTTGGGCATGATTTAGTAAATTACTGGTGAAAATTGATTGGAAAAGAGCAGGTTGTAAGCGGTTCGTCATGTGTTTCCTGGAGGAATGGGGGCTAGTTGTCTTGCAGTTTAGAGTATAGGTATGAGTATTAGTTATAGGGTTTTATATTTTATGATAAATTTAATAAAATAATTTAATTTCTAAAAATAAATTGTCATGCATTGATTGGGATGCATAGTATAGAAAATTGTGTGCCAATTGTGCACCATTTATTGGGCACTTGCGGAATTCTATACCGACTAGATTCATTGTAGGGAAACTAGGAACCAACTATGTGAGGAATATTTCTTATGTACTATATTGTTTCCACTAAACATGGAGGCTTGGGGTGTAGTTTTAAAACTGGTTCATTACCATGTGATATCCACATTCCTTCTAAGAAGACATGCATGACTTCCTGCAATGGGCCACATGGTTCGAGACAAAACATGCACCACGTGCAGGTTGTTCGAAATTGGATTTCCCCAATCCAATTCTCCCAATATGCCTTGAAACACCCACAAACATTAATGATACCTCACCCAAGTCAATAGAACATCAAATTAATGGGTTTCAACACTCGAATCCTCTTTCTGATGATTGGTCTTCAATGAGTATTGTTAAATACATTGGAATGTTCAAAAACATTATGATTTGTATTTAGTTCAAAATGTAGATCATTACAACCATCCGACCCTATAACTTCTCATCCCCAAGAAGAACTAGAGAACAATGTAACACATCACTTGACCTAAATGTGTCATGAATATTCGTTCAAATGATCAATTTTTATTTTTTAACTCCCATGGAGCACTTAAGATACAATTGATTCATACACCACATAAGCCATTTAAAACTTGTTCCAACAATCATTCTCCTCATGAAACTTCAAAATAGATCTCTACCAAGACTTTTACCCAAAGTCATGGTCACATCATCACTGCAATTCAATATTTTTATTTCAAATGGGGAACTATTAAGTGATACGTGAGAACCCTCACAAAAGAACTAAAATTAATAGGAATACCGCATCCCAAAAAAACGCAAAGATAAAAATAAAAATAATAAAACCCCATAATATACCGTGAAGAAATTAAAATAATGTTTCATCCAATATTAAAAATTATCAATACATTATTTCTTTTTTAGAGTACTATCCTTTGATTTCAGGTTGTCAATGATGTGATCATTAAAGAGATTCATTAGTTTGTCCCACATCTTGATGAAATCCCCTCATTTAATTTCCCTTAACAGAAGCCTCTGATAAAAATGTGTTATTTCTTATTTAACCAACTTCATTATTCGTCATTAATGTCCCAAGGAGGTAATCAGTCAACTATATGATCTGTATACTTATAGGTGGCCTTAATAATTATGGAATCCTCCACAATTACTTCTTAAAAATAAACTATTTTATCCCAACTGTTTGCTGTCTAATATTCCCAGTCCATGATTTTGAACTTCTTAGAGGATCTAGATTCCATAGGATTGTAGAATGGGAGTAATCCTTCCTTCAATTTGGTATTTACATTTTTTTTCAAGATATAGCTCCCAATATCTCATCCTTTCATCCATTTCATCCTTCTTCGATTCTGAATTATCTTAATTAGCCTTCCCTCTGTACAATACCATGAAAAGAAGCGTTTATTATCCTCCTATAAATATCCCCCATGGATCCTTTTTCCACATTTGTCTCTTCTTTATTGGACTATGTTGAACCACATTTCTCCCATGTTTGTCCATCAATAACCAGAACTTTGAAATATTTTCTATGTTGGATGTAGGTCGTGGTCTTCATAGAGTTTCACCAATTCACTACATTAAATGACAATGATTCCAGACCCCCATTCTCATTAGAGGGTGCAGGTTATCAGCCCTCATTTTCCTCTAAATATAGTATGTTCTCATTCCTCCCATTATCGAACCCATATGTTCATTCATCGTTTACGTACAACCCGATTAGCAAAAAAGTAATAGATCAATTTTAACGATATCCATAGAATCTAATATCACTGTAAGAGTTCCCAAAATCTTCGTATATCTTCAAAACGACCTTTGTTTCCCATTTTATACATCAATTCCATTCGTTTTATACCTTCGATTGATTTGTTTTCAGTTCATGGGGCTTACCGCAAGGCGTATTTGTCGGGCTACACGACAAAAGGAAAATTTTGTTATGTTTGTGTTGATGTAAATTTTTATTATTATATGTTCTAAATATCCTTGAAAATGTAATAGCTTCATCACCCTTTCACTATGGTGGATCATAGATATCCATATTGAATGAGATGCTCTGGTTTTAGTAGTCTAGGTAAATTTCTCGAGTCTCGTTTTACCCTGCCTCAACATATCTGTTATTCGTATACATAGAAATATAGTAAGTCATTTCTTGTGCTCTGGTAGTAGAATGAATTATGTGAGTCATCATATTTTCCCCACATTTTATTAGAGGAAGAAGTGTTGAAAAAAACTATTGATTTTGTGTGGTTAATAGATGGAAAACAATTTCATCGGAAACAATATTTTTTTTGAATCATGGATAGAACACTACACGCCTAGCGCTCTGTTGGGATAGTGGGTTTCATCATGTCGAAGGGTGTGATTGAATCGGAATATACAATGCAGGAACATTAAAGTGTGTGAATCAAATTGTGTTGGGGTCGATCATTTAGGTACATATGATATGGTGCATCCTATAGGAATTATGAAAAAGATAGGATCAAGGAACCAAATGTATATTTTTACAACCATCTTTTATCAATTAAAGGGATATATGGTTAACTGCAATTAGATATGTGCTCACGATTGGTCATGGGGCATGATCCCATCATCATGATGAGAAGAAATTTTTCAAACGTATTTCCTGCCTTATGATTTTCCTTTAAAATGGACCAATTATGAGTCAGATCAATTCATACCGTTGAATTTTTTTTTCAATGTAAACTCCAAGATCTTTAATGATGTTCCTAGAATGATTTTTAACATTCCAAAAGTTCGATCCCGCGTTGACCTCATAGACCAAGAGGATACGGCCTCAATGAAAATCCATGGCCGATAAAACCCACACCCATCTCCACCAGAAGATGTGACATAAAATAGTATTTCAACTACCGTAAAAATTAATTTATAAATAAATGTTTCATGCTACTTTCAGTAATTATTATTGAAGATGTAAGATTATTATTTTCTATATTTTTTATGATGAACTGTTATTTCATCTACAATGTCATCTCACATTCACACTGTACATATACACCATAGTCCATCACTGACCTTTGGTGACATTTCCTTATCATAACACCAACGGAACTGCACATCCATCGTGTTACACCTTATGATATCCACCTAAAATGTTTAGAGACATTTAATGGTTTATCATGGAATATAACCAACACATTATTAGTGTATTTAGGATGATGTCATGATATGGGACATTCTCATCAATATGAAGAATAAGCTAACATTATTTCATGAATTTCCATAAGACCAGTCAATCCACTATAGGTAAACACAGGGTATGAACTTGAAATCAACATCCAATGGGTCATAGAAACCAATCATACACTTGAACCTCACAAATATTTCTGTTATCCCTCGTTATTTATCCACCTAGGCTCATCCAATTATAACAACATATCACAGGGGTTTCACACACCTCGGGGTATATGAAAGTTGAGATGTCGAGTATGCATTGACATGATATAAATATCCAAGCATAAAAACTGTTTAAAATGACCAACCATTTCCAAATGATTCTTTTTAGGCTATCCAAAATATACAAGACACCCCCCAACATATGATTTTCATAGTCATTGAAAGAAAATATAAAATTTTCACTCACAATATTTCTATACCAAGAAAACATTAATGAATGTATGATGCCTTCTCCAGGCCACGATATTGATATAAATATTAAAAAATATCCTAAACCAACATGAAACCAAAACAAACAATAACTTGAAAGTCATGTCAAAACACCATACTCTCAAAAAAATACTCCCAAAAATTGGATTGAAATATTTTATTTAATCCCCATGATATAATAATCTGAAAAAGAAATGAGACCACACATATCACCCTAATATATTTTATAGAATTTTTTATTACCCCATATGACCTTTATTTTGAACAACAACCTGAAAAGTCATCCAATAATAATGAAAATAAGTAATTAAACAACCTGTGAAGTTTTAGACCATGCCCAAGAAATGTTTAACATACTTGAAATAAGCATTACCTGATGCTCAAACAAATTGAATGGGAATGAATAACATTACCACCTATGTAACAAATAATTCAAAAAGGTAAAAGTCCTACTTGGTTCAATGAAAAATTAATGAAACTAATCATCAAATAACATATATCACAGTAATTTAATTTAAACATTAAGGGTTCTACTGACCATGACTAGCCCCTTATGAAGAACAAGACTTGACCCAAGAATTTGATCATGCCAAAAAAAGTCACATGCTCAAAATACTAATATTTAAGACATTTATAGACATGAGAAGGCCTATAGAGAGAACATTTGGATCCATTTCACGGATTCTCAATGATTAGCTCAAAATTTCCATACACAAGGGTTTGAAATAGATGAAACCACTACAAGCTCTATTTATATTCCCTTTAAATTTATTCGAATTTATTATTTTATTGTCAAAAAGATTCATTTCAAAACAAAAAGAACTATTAAAAAACACATTGTACAAGATTTAGATATCACCCCATGAAAAAAACATTCACGTTTCACAAAAAATCCTTTTAAAACATAATTTATTTTATAACATTCAATCATTAATATGAAATTTAAAATATAAAATACATTTGATAAAAAATCATTCCTATGAGGTTTACACTAATCAAATCAATGATGTTAATTATAAAAATAAAAATTAGTCTCATAAATTAATAATGTTTAAACACCCAAACAGGCCATTACAAAATAAAATTTCCCAATTGACCTTATCGGGTCTAGTTGAACATTTAATGATTTATCCAACTACATTCAGGAAAAACTAAACAACAATAATGTTTATAAACATATCAACATACATCTTTCCATTACAATTAATAAGGTTTTGCATTTCCCATTTCGTTAAGCCTCTATAAAAATCATGGATTTCATATTTTCTCACATTAATTGACAAAAATTCATTTCATAATTTTACATGAAAAAAAACAATTGTATAAACATATGGGTGGTGACTTACCAAATTTAAAGCATTTATAAAAAATATAATTTTGAATTTGTCTTAATTTTACATACCAAATCACCATATCATTCAAAAAATAACATCCTTTACATTTGTCCAAAAACGAAATATTATTTTTTATATAATATAATCCAGATGGTTTGAATATACGTGAAAAAAGTTCTTAGATATAAGGTGGTTATACACCGTATAATTGAAATCGATATCCCATCCACTCACAAAACACATATCTCTTCAACCAATGTTCAACCATATATATATATATATAAATACATACCATTATAAGTAGAAAATAGAAAAATATTCCATAACACAAAAACATTGAATGTGAACAGTATATTAAACATTTTATATGAAAAGACAAGCAAGTTAAATATAACAATGAAATAGAAAATATAAATTGGTATTCAAATCAAATAAATAAACATGGCATTGAAATAACGGCCCAAATTTAAAATCCACAAAATTTTATAGATGAAACTATAAGGCCTGACATATGTTTGACTAGTTAATTCAGACATGCCTAATGGGGTTTTTCTAATAAATTTTCCTTTTCTCTAATTGGTCAATGGTAAAATTACATAAATTTTAAATATCATAAATAGTTGAAATTACAATTATCATAGAAGGATAAATCATATAATCTGTAACAACAAAGTCCAAAAATATAAATCCCCTTACTGGTTACATGGCCATTTCCCCCACACGGGGTGATCTGTCCTGGCCCAGGTTATTAACAAACTGATAACACAATATTATTACCCTATCTACCAATTAAACTCTATATAAAATGAAAATTTTCAGCTTTGATTCCAATTTGTAACATCCCATCCTAGCATACCATCGAACTGGTATTTGGACAGGTGGTTCACTTGAACACATGTGTTTCTCCTTATACACTAGAGGATCTCGAATATTATAAAGTGATTTATGAGTTGTTAGTTGGGAGACATTACCGTTTAATCAGAGTTACATTGTGTTATAACATAATATTGAGTAACAAAAAATAGTAGAAGTAGTACATAGTAATAAATAATATGTGGATGACATAATCAAATATAATTTAACAAAAGAGGCCAATGAAAGTTGATACAATAGAGGAATGCATAACATTGTAATATTACCAATCTAAAAGATGTAAAAAATATTATTAAAAAATAAATGACTCAAATAAATAAAATATGTCAAGCCCCAAGTGAAATCTCTAAGATCCTCCAGAGATTTTTGGAGGTATGTTTCTCCTATCAACCTGGTACAAGCATGAAGAAGCATGCAAGGTCCAAGGACCTGTGAACAGGAAGACCTATAAAGGTACTATGGGTACCCAAGTATGGTGTGAGATAAAATCTAAATGTATCACCACCCATGCTATCATTCCCAAGTATAGTACTATAAATTATATAGTGTACATTTATACTAGAATAAATAAAACAACAGAAAATAAACTCGTGCCTAGGTTTCTAAGGGACACCTAACTATGATAATTGCACCAGCCCAAGGCTAGTATGTACGATCATGTCAGTCACATACACACACACACATGCACACAAACACACAGACACACACACACATATATATAAAGATATATAATATCTTAATATATATATATATATGTAAATATATAGATATTGGTTGGGGAGGATCAGAACATACCTTCAACATCCAATTCCAAGGGAGCTCTCACAGTATTCCCCCAACCAAGGTCCAAGTGACCTTACTATCATGACCTCCAGACATAATATTTATGTTGTGGTGTATTATGACATAACACTTACAATCGAATTCAATGGGATATCTCACGGTCTACCTCCAAACAAATACCATGAGGCATCACCGTCACTTGGAATTATCACTAGTACAACACAATATTTTATAAATGGAATTTACATTCATATATAAATCTCACAAAATAACCTGAAAAAAAAAATAATTAACTACTAAATTCTATGTGACCTTTAAGCATAATTTTTTCACTTTCGTGTTTGAAATTTTAAAATTTTGACATACACGGTTGCAATCAGTATGTTATTTGGAGTCTGATGAGGAAAACAAAATTTTTGTTGAATAGTAACATACCGTTATGAATAGTAACCAAACCATATGAATATTGATATACCGAAATGAATAGTACCCTTACCTATGATATTATATAAATATTATTCAATTTGAATGTGTGAAATTCCTATATATTAGAATAATAAAATGAATGTTTTAAAATAATTTTTTGATAATAAATTATGATTTTTATTAAATATGAAAATAATGATATATATAAAATTATTTTTGAAAACGGGACTTCATTTTTTTTATTCATGCCGAAAAATTGTTATGGTGAATATTTGGGATTTTTATAAAATACTTGAATTTTTTATGGATAGTAAAATGCCATTATTTATGATAAATGATAAATAAGGGATTTATTGAGTCATTGATGATGATCTATTGATGTTTTCCCAACTGGATCGAAGTTACATGAATTTATTTCTTTTCTATCCCATAGAAAACTTACTATTCCTTGTCTTGTGATGAAATTATAATCTAATGATTAAAATTTTAGAAAACCCTCCTCCCCTCCACAATCAAAAAACACCTCAATCCCTCTTCACATCACTCCACTCAAGCCTTGTTTCATGCCAATATTATAAGGCCATAGCCTTAAACCTTACTTAATCTTGAGTTAATACAATATTACACATTGAGGATCTTTTCAGGTTTAGAGTTTTAGAGAATTAGTTCATAAAACATTCATTACATTCCACATTTAAAAAAAGTGGTTACATAAAGATAGTATTCATTTATCCCATCAACGGAAACATATTTAAAATAAAACATGGATTCTTTCGTGACACTTCCTTGTCACTATCATCATATCATGTACCTTTCCCTTGACTTGTGAAAAACATTTCAAAAAAAACATGGGATGAGCATAAAAAGCTCAGTAAGGGTTATAAAAATATGGAAAGGAAAGATGAGTTCATATATACATAAGAAAGAAATCATAATTTACCCATAAAACATAGGCACATTAACATACCTCATCAAATCATGAATAAATCATAGAAATCATAAGACATAAAAGGTCACTTGAGGCATTCATAACATTCTTACGTAGGGAGTAACCCTCTTGGTTACGTTTGGAATAACCACCACAGTATATTCCCTAAATCTCTTCGGAGAAACCTTAACGTTTCACTCCTTCGCGTTACCCAATGAATTGGAGAGCTATATCGAGCTAACCTACCTTTAGTTTATCACGAAACCACCCATCTTCATAATAATTCCCAAGAACCTGAACATAATCGTATCACATAAAACATGCATAAAGGAAACATAACATTTCCACCTTTCAATCACAAGATATCAATACAACACATTGATATAAAAAAATTATGAAAAACATTTTCAATACCAAAATAAAAGAAAAGTAAAACATGGTATTTATTTTTATTTTAAAAAGGTATGGATTGTAGAGGAATCCGAAACTCAAATAATTGTCACGGCGGTGGAGAAGTCGTTGTCGCCGCATACGTACGACAAAAACATTCCCTTTTGTCTTTTAGTAAACGCTTCATATAAAAAATATTCCTTTTGAATAAACATAAAATTCAAAGTGGATTATACACCATAAAAAAGAAGGTTGTGTATAAAACAAAATATGCCTCAATGAAAGGAGATTGAGACGAATTCCCATACAAAGATGATATCCTTGGTTTAAGAATAAATCAATCACATAATTATGTGTGACAAACGAATAAACCAAATATAAGTTGATATTAAGTGTAAAACATTCAGAGGTTATTCACACATATTGATAGAACGAAATATTCAAGAAGTACAAGTTTATCCCAATGAATCAAATTTGGCTTAAGAAGTTCCCTTGCAAAAATTTGACAGCCTAAGTGTGTCACTACGAAATTCAAAAAATGAGTTGATGAGAGATAAAAATTGTATCTCATCACATGGAAATAAAATTTAAATCAATAAGGATATATAAGAAAATATCCCAACATAATAGTATGTGAATTAAAAGACATAACAAAAGAAGCCTTTTAAAAAGAGGAGGGTGAAAGGTTCCCTTACCGACATGGGTATCTTTCGAAACATACACCCATTGAAAGAAGGACAATACAACATTGATTTAAATACTTATAAATGAAAGTATATTACACAATGAGTAAAATAATGGGCAGTACATACACCACTCAAAGTAAATTGTGGAAAATGTATCATAAATCTCAGGGGAATAAAAATGAGATGAAAAATCCCCTATGAAAACTCGGCAGCCTAACGGTGCAACATAAAACTTAAAAAAATGGACTGATGAGATCAAATAGGGTCTCTCATCATATTAACATAAATTTTACAGAAATAGGAATATAAAAGAACATTCCCCAACATAACAAAGAGACCTTAAAAGAAGTGACATAAAAAAGAGTACTTAAAAAGAAAGAGAGAGGTTAGATCTCTTACGAAAATTCGGCAGCCTAACGACGCCGCTCAAAACTTCCAAAATGGATTGATGAGAGAGAATAGGGTCTCTCATCATATGAACATAAAAATTACATTAATAATAATATAAAATAACATCCCAATAACAAGAAATATGAGCTTTAAAAGGAATGACATAAAAGAGTGTACTTAAAAAGAATGTGAGGAGTAGGATCCCTTACCTCAAGTCCAACTTGTCTTGTTCGTTTCTTTATATTCCTGAATAATAAAATTTGGTCAATTTATAATTTCTTAAGGACCTTATATAATGATTATTATTCAGTTCATATCACATATTTTAATGTTATAATAATTGGTAAATAATATGAGTTTATATCAGACGTTTTTGTTGATGTTTGTACATGAGTCAAAAATTGAACTTGTTGGAAAATAAATTTCCATGTAGTTATAGGTACATCATATCCAGAATAGTATTTATGTTTTAAATATCATATATATCCAGTATATATTCATTTTATACTATTCAATAGCATTTAGAGATAAAAATTAAAAGCACCGTTCATGGAGACGGTAGACCGTACGTACGCATGAACGCTACTTTCATTTTTTATCATATTAATGGAATTAAAACAAAATGAGATATATATATATATATGATAAAATTCCAGAATGATATCCATAATTTAGATGTAATATATTTCATATATATCCATTATATATATGTACTTATAATAGTACATAACATTTTGAGATAAGAAATGAAATGTACCGTTCATGGAGACGGTAAGCCGTACGTACGCATGAACGCTACTTCCATTTCTATTTCATATTTGATGGAATTAAAACATAATTATACATAATATTATTTTTATTACAGTATGGTATCATATATAATATCATTAAATATATACTTTATACGTACCACTTATGGTATTAACGAATCAAATCACTTTGAGGGGGTGGTAGTCCGCACGTCCTTAAATGAAGATATCGCGTTTACCCATAATGGAAACCATAAAGGTATTCCATAAATGAAAAATACAGGAGATTAAGTAAAACATAAACATATTATATATCTTATATAAATATATTGTCATCATAATGTCACCTTTTAAGGTGTTAGAATAATTTTGAACAATCATCGTTTCGTGAGGCAGAAATTCACCATCCACAGAAATAGTATGTTCTTTAACCATTAGATGTAGGTGTGTGTAAGTGTATCTCGAATCCTTCTTATAAAAACATCCTAGTATATTTAAGATACTGTATTTGTTACAAAATAAATGAATAAAAATAGTTTAGGGGTTGGAGAAGCAAAATAAAACAAAAGGACACAAGTTAAGACATTACCTTAAAATCGGGTAACTCCCTTTGGTTTGAGCTCAAAGGCTTCCGTGGGAAGACTTCTGCCCAAAGAGAGTCTTCAAGAATTCAGAGAGGGATTTGGATAAACAAAATTGGTAGGGTTTGGCCGATCCAAAGGCTTTGTAAGTTTGAGTAAGGAGGTAGAGGTGGGGTCTTTTATAAGAGGATAGGAGGGGCACTCTTGGAATGTAAAGAAATGTTACTTTATTTTAGAATGAGTTTCGGATTTTAATGATCTCACATTTCGATGATAATGTCATAAGAATTTGAAATCCACCCATACAATAGCTTTTGGACATGTTTAGGTCTTAGATTTTACATTATCTTTCCATTTTATTTAAATCGTTAAATAATGAGGTCATCGCTGCATCATCATGATGTCAAAAATAATTTAATTTATTTAATATATAAAAATTATAAAAAAAACACTATGTAGTAGGAAATATTTATAGATTTCCAATTACTATTTATAGTCAAAAATATGACTTGTATAACCCCATGTCAAAATAGATTTAGTAAAACATTTCATGTTTTTGTCATTTTTACTTTAACATTAAATAAAAAGGTATTTATGTCATTTTCCAACCAAATTGGATCCATTGGGTCCCCAAGATGTCCCATGGATTTTCTTGGTCGGACATGACACATCCAATGAGGGCAGGACATATTTCTAGATCATTTCATTTTATTAAAACATTATTCTTACCTTAAACTACACTAATTACCTCTAATCGCGATAAAAAACTTAATAAGTTACTATTCACCAAAAAATTATTCTAATCCCATTGAACCACATTTTACTTCTTAATGACAACCATGTATGTTGGATTTTTGAAATTCAAAACAGAAATATGGAAAATTTTCATTTAAATGGAAAAATCAGTTTTTATAAGTACCACTTATGGTGTCACTATTCATCAAAAATTGATGTTTTTTAGAAAATTACCAAAAATTCACCCTAAGCTATATTTGATATTATGAATTAAAAAATGATTTCTATTTTACAAAACTCAAAACAAATAAGATTAATTAATTAATTTAATAATTAATTCCCCTTGTCAAAACAAATAGCGTGTTTTTATGAAACAAAACGTATCAAAAGATTGACACTAGTTTAAGTCCGATTTCAAAGTGAAATTAATTCCAACCAACACTATTGGATTAAATGGTAAAAATATATTCTAATTTCACTTTAAAACCAATTAAAAATTTAATATAATCATATAAATAATTTAGATTAAAAAGAGTTTTTGAAATAAAATACAACATTTTTCACTATTCATTAAAAATTGAACTTTTTCGGAAAAATACCAAAAATATACACAAAGTAAATTTCGATGTTCTGATTCTAAATAAGAATTTTATTTTGTCAAATATAACTCATAAAATTGTCAAAAATTGGATTTAAAAGAGGTTCGCCATCAAAAGGCGGTTAATCGACCTTTTAATTAATATTGGAATGTTTATGCTTAAAATTGGATTCATTCACATTTTTAATCCTATAACATTTATTTTAAAAAGTAAAAATATTTTACAAACATATATAATCATTTTTTAGTTAGTTCTATTCATTCCCGCCATTACAACGGCTAGGAGTTAACTACCATTTAAAATAATATTACTTTATTATTAGAGTGCAACACAAGATTCCCAAGGAACTCATTGTTGTGTATTGGGTACGCCATCGTGCATAGCGTCCCCATTAATGTAATATTAATATTTTATTCACATATATGGGTAAATAAGAAAATGTCATATACTTTATTTACATGGGGTGTTACATCCTTCCCCCCTTTTTGGAATTGCATCCTCGCAATTTTTAAAATTAGGCTTGGAAACTTCATTGAAAATCCCACATCGGAACAAGAGTCAGTAAAACAATCACTTTAATATAAATAAATTTAAGTTCAAAGGTCACCCTAGATAACCCATACTTGGATTCCAAGTATGAAAATATGGACATGGAGGAAAAAACAAAGGGTCATGTTCTCATGGATAGTGATAGTAAACATGTCTAGATGAAAGTTAACCATAAGAAAATCAAAAACTTGTGATGGGTTAAACGGTATTCGATTCCATAGTAGGAAAAGATAACAGACAACATTTTTGGTTTAAGTTACTCTTCATTGAGAAATTTATTTTTGATCTTAAGGAAACATACTTTCTTGTCATGTTGACTTTCAACTTTTACTAGATTTATTACACAAACTCATACTTTCCCCAAAAGACAAGTATTTAGGAAGACTTGTTCACGTTAAGATTACTATAATCAACTTCTAGAGGAACACCTAATCCAAAAAATATAACTATATACTTCCCATTTCTTTAGACATTACCCAAAACCAAAACCAAAAAGGTTAGTAAAAGATCAGATAATACCCAAAAAGGATAATCCATTATAAAAAAATCTATTCTTAATCTCAAAAATTTATCAAACAATACCAAAAGTTCAACAAAGACTATTCAATAAACAAATTGTCCATAAAATACTTCAAAGTAATCCAAACTAATATTGAAACCCAAATATTTGAAGGGATTTAGTCACATAGTCTTCCAAGTTAAATTGAAACATTTATCCTCAAATAACATCAGTTGCTCCTAAAGTCTCATATTGAAAAGTAATTAACCTAATCACATATTCTCCATGATAGGTTAATAAATTTCCATAGATAACCCAAAATAATCTTACTATTAATTCATAAAATCATCTAACTAAAAATAATTAGTAAAAATAACCAGGGACTTCACGTAGTCCCGTGGTAGGAGATAAATACCAGTCGCACTTTGGTTGTGGGTTCGATTCCCACATCTTTGTCTGGCGCAATGGGTTGTTACACGGTCTGTGTGTTGTCCTTTATCCAAAACTATATAATTCTTAAAACATTCCCCAAAACGAGATAAAATCTTCAAAAAATACTCATAAAATATTTTAACCTCATGTTTATCTCATGCCTTCCATTTTCCATCATAACATATAATAACCCATAATTACCTCAAAAGTAAGGGTCATATAAACCCTAAAGTTTACGTTTATAATTATTACCTGAACTTCCACATCGATTGGTCATCTCGTACATGATGCATTACAGAACATAGCAAGGTTCAAGTGGATGATTATGACTCCTTGATAGTTGGTATAGAACAACCACGAGTTTCCTCATTGAATACCCCATTTCATCCTGTCTCTTAATCAGAGAACCACCACAGTTTCCTTCAAAACTATTTTCACTTTGGTGCCTGCAAGATCCATTCATTCACTAAAAAAATTGTCAGTGTGAGTATATCAACAAAACAATCATGTATTAAAGAGGAATATAACCACTAAGATATATTTACTTATTCACTTTATCTAAATCTAGGACTCTTTTTGAAATCCTAGCCATTATGGTAATGTCACTTATGCTTAGAGGATACCCTAACCTCTAAAGTTATCTAAACCGACCTCTGATTCCAACTATAAGGCCCCAGCCTTAATCCTTACTTAATCTTGAGTTAATACAAGATTACACATTGAGGATCTTTTCAGGTATAGTGTTTTAAAGAATTAGATCATAAAACATGCATTACATTCCACATTTAAACAAAGTGGTTACATTATGAGAGAATTCATTTATCCCATCAACGGAAATATATTTAAAATAAAACATGGATTCTTTCTTGACACTTCCTTGTCACTATCATCATATCATGTACCTTTCCCTTGACCTATGAAAAACATTTCAAAAAAACTTGGGATGAGCATAAAAAGCTCAGTAAGGGTTATAAAAATATGGAAAGGAAACATGAGTTCATATATACATAAGAATTTAATCATACTTTACCCATAAAACATAGTCACTTTAACATACCTCATCAAATCTTGAATAAATCATAGAAATCATAAGACATAAAAGGTAACATGAGGCATTCATAACGTTCTTATGTAGGTAGTAACCCTCTTGGTTACCTTTGGAATACCCACCACAGTATATTCCCTAAATATCTTTGGATAAACCTTAACTTCACTCCTTCGCATTACCCAATGCATTGGAGAGCTATATCGGGCTCACCCGCCCATAGTTTATCACGGAACCACAAGTCTTCATAATAATGCCCAAGAACCTCAACATAATCGTATCACATAAAACATCCATAAAGGAAACATAACATTTCCACCTTTGAATCACACGATATCAATACAATAAATTGATATAAAAACATTAGGAAAAACATTTTCAATACCAAAATAAAATAAAACTAAAACATGGTATTTATTTTTCTTTTAAAAAAAGGTATGGCTTGTAGAGGAAGCTGAAACTCAATTAATGGTCATGGTGGCGGATAAGTCGTTGTCGCCACATACGTACGACAAAAACATTCCCTATTGTCGTTTAGTAAACACTTCATATAAAAAAGATTTCTTTTGAATAAAAGTAAAAGTCAAAGGGGTTTATAAAACGTATAAAATAAGGTTGTGTATAAAACAAAATATGCCTCAATGAAAGGAGATTGAGATGAAGTCCCATACAAAGATGGTATCCTTGGTTTAAGGATAAATCAATCACGTAATTATGTGTGACAAATGAATACACAAAATATATGTGGATATTAAGTCTAAAACAATGAGAGGTTATGAACACATATTCATAGAACGACATATTCAAGGAGTACAAGTTTATCCCAAAGAAACAAATTTGGGTTAAGAAGTTCCCTTGCAAAAATTTGACAGCCTAACGACGTCACTACGAAATTCAGAAAATGAGTTGATGAGAGATAAAAATGGTATCTCCTCACATGGACATAAAATTTAAATCAATAAGGATATAGAAGAACATATCCCAACATTATAGTATCTGAATTAAAAGACATAACAAAAGAAGTCTTTTAAAAAGAGGAGGATGAAAGGTTCCCTTACCGACATGGGTATCTTTCGAAACATACACCCCGTGAAAGAAGGACAATAAAACATTGATGTAAATACTCATAAATGAAATTATATTACACAATGAGTAAAATAATGGTCATTACATACACCACTAAAATTAAATTGTGGAAAATGTAGCATAAATCTCACGGGAATAAATGTGAGATGAAAAATCCCTTACGAAAACATGGAAGCCTAATGGGGCCACTTTAAACATAAAAAATTGGATTGATGAGATCAAATAGGGTCTATCGCCATATTAACATAAATTTTACAGAAAGTTGAATTTAAAAGAACATCCCCCAACATAACAAATAGGAGCTTAAAAGAAGTGACATAAAAGAGAGTACTTAAAAAGAAAGAGAGGTTAGATCTCTTACGAAAATTCGGCAGCCTAACGGCACCACTCAAAACTTCCAAAATGTATTTATGAGAGAGAATATGGTCTCTCATCATATGAACATAAAAATTACAGAAATAGTAATATAAAAGAACATCCCAATAACAAGAAAGATGAGCTTTAAAAGGAATGACATAAAAGAGTGTACTTAAAAAAAAGAGAGGAGTATGATCCCTTACCTCAAGTCCATCTTGTCTTGTTTGTTTCTTTATATTTCTGAATAATAAACTTTGGTCAATTTATAATTTCTTAAGGACGTCCTATAAATATTATTATTCAGTTCCTATCTCATATTTTAATGTTATAATAATTTGTTAATAATATGAGTTCATATCAGACGTTTTTGTCGATGTTTGGTACATAAGTCAAAAATTGAACTTGATGGAAAATAATTTTCCATGTAGTTATAGGTACATCATATCCAAAAAAGTATTGATGTTATAAATATCATATATATCCAGTATATATTTATTTTATACTATTACATAGCATTTGGAGATAAAAATTAAAAGCACCGTTCATGGAGACGGTAGGCCGTACGTACGCATGAACACTACTTTTATTTTTTTTCATATAAATGGAATTAAAACAAAATGATATATATATATATATATGTTAAAATTACAGAATGATATCCATAATTTAGATGTAATATATTAAATATATATCCATTATATATATGTACTTATAATAGTACATAACATTTTGAGATAAGAAATGAAATGTACCGTTCATGGAGACGGTAAGCCGTACGTACGCATGAACGCTACATCCATTTCTATTTCATATTTAATGGAATTAAAACATAATGATACATAATATTATTTTAATTCCAGTATTGTATCATATATAATATCTTTAAATATATCCTTTATACGTACCACATATGGTATTAACAAATAAAATCACTTTGTCGGGGCGGAAGTTCGCATTTCCTTAAATGAAGATATCACGTTTAACCATATTGGAAACCATAATGGTATGCAATAAATGAAAAATACAGAATATTAATGAAAACATAAACATATTATATATCATATATAAATATAGTGTCATATTAATATCCACCTTTGAAGGTTTTAGAAGAATGTTGAACAATCATCGTTTCGTGAGGCAGAAATTTTCCATCCACAGAAATAGTAAGTTTTTTAACCATTATATGTGCATGTGTGTAAGTGTAGCTCGAATCCATATTATAACAACATCATAATATATTGAAGATACTGTATTTGTTACTCAATAAATGAATAAAAAGTGTTTAGGGGGTTTAATAAGAAAAATAATACAAAAGGACACAAGTGAAGACATTATCTTAAAATCGGGTAACTCCCTTTGGTTTGAGGTCAAAGGCTTCCTTGGGAAGACTTATGCCCAAAGTGAGGATTCAAGAAGTTAGAGAGGGATGTGGAGAGACAAAATGGGCAGGGGTTGGCCAAGCCAAAGGCTTTGAAAGTGTGGGTAAAGAGGTAGAGGTGGGGGCCTTTTATAAGAGGAGAGGTGGGGAACTCTCGGAAAGTAAAGAAATTTTAATTTATATTAGAATGCGTTTCGGATTTTAATGGTCCCAGATTGATGTGTTCCGAGGATAAAGTGATAGGGGTTCGAAATCAACCCATCAAATAGGTTTTGGACATGATTTGGTCTTTGATTTTACATTATCTTTCCATTTTATTTAAATCGTTCAGTAATGAGGTCATCACTGCATCACCATGATGTCATAAATAATTTAATTTATTTAATGTCTAAAATTTATAAAAAAATAAAATGATGTAGAAAATCTTATTATCTTTCCAGTGACTATTTATAGTCAAACTATGACTTGTATAACCACATGTAAAAATTGTTTTAGTAAAACATCTCATGTTTGTGTCATTTTTACTTTAACATTAAATAAAAAGGAATTTATGTCATTTTCCAACCATAGTGGATCCATGGGGTCTCCAAGTTGACCCATGGATTTTATTGGTCGGCCATTACACATCAAATGAGGTTAGGACATTTTTCTAGGTCATTTCTTTTTATTAAAACATTATTCATACCTTAAACTACACTAATTACCTCTAATCGCGACTAAAAACATAATAAGTTACTATTCACCGAAACATTATTTTAATCCCATTGAACCACATTTTACTTCTTAATGACAACCATGTATGTAATATTTTTGAAATTAAAAACACAAATATTGAAAAATTTCATTTAAACAGAAAAATCAGTTTTTATAAGTACCACTTAGTGGTTTCACTATTCATCAAAAATTGAAGTTTTTCAGAAAATTATCAAAAATTCACCCTAAGCTATATTTGATATTCCGAATTCAAAAATTATTTATATTTTACAAAATTAAAAAATTATAAGTTGAATTAATTAATTTAATAATTAATTCCCGCTGTCAAAACAAATATCATATTTTTATGAAACAAAATGTATCAAAAGATTGATAGTAGTTTAAGTCTGATTCCAAAGTGAAATTAATTTCAACGAACAATATTGGATTAAAGGGTAAAAATATATTCTAATTTCACTTGAAAACCAATTAAATATATAATCTAATCATATAAATGAATTAGATTAAAAAGTGGGTTTGAATTAAAATACATCATTTTTCACTATTCATTAAAAATTGAACTTTTTCGGAAAAATACCAAAAATTTACACAATGTAAATTTTGATGTCCCTATTCTAAAGAAGAATATTAAATTGTCAAATATAACACATAAAATTGTCAGAAAGTTGATTTAAAACAGTTTCTCAATCAAAAGTCGGTTAATCGAAATTTTAAAGAATATTGGAATGTTTACGCTTAAAATTGGATTCAATCGCATTTTTAATCCTATAACATTTATTGTAAAGAGTAAAAATATTTTACAAACTTATATAATCATTTTTTAGTTAGTTCTGTTCATTCTTGCCATTACAACGGCTAGGCATTGACTACCATTTAAAATAATATTATATTATTCTTAGAGTGCAACGCAAGATTCCAAAGGAACTCATTGTTGTGTTTTGGGTACGCCATCGTGCATAGCGTCCCCTTTAAAGTAATATTAATATTTTATTAACAAATATGGATAAATATGAAAATGTCATATTCTTTATTTACCTAGGGTGTTACAATTATTCTACTGAAATCTCTCTCTATGCTCCTTCTGCACACCCAAAAGCTCTTTTCCTCTTCAAAATACCAAAACCATTCAAAATTAGAGGTTCTCTACAGAGGATGTCTCAAGTGGTAAATTCCACATTCCCATTCCTTCATTTCTTTTATGTTTTTTTTCTTTTTGTTTCTTTCCTCCCCTTCAAGAAAAAAGTATGATAACTCCATGAATATACATGTACAATAATTTATTTATCCTAATGGTATATTTAATTATTTTCTCTACTATATCCAACTTTTATTTCATTGAATGGAAAGCATCGTTTGAGATGTCCTAATTTAGTGAATTCAAGGACAAAATTTTATCAATTTCTATTAATATCATTAATTATGGTCCTGAAACCATTTGTGTTATTGTTGGACCAGATAATTATATATTTAATATATCATATTTTTTGATCTGTAATCCTTTTGATCAAATGGTATTATTTTATAAAGAAAAACATGTTCTTTTGTAATGAAACAAACCGATTAATAGGAACTGTTGAGACTATGGTTTTATATAATAATTTGACTTCACTCTAAGTAACCAAATTAAATTTTAAACCATTTAATATACTATAAGTGAACCAATAGAATATTACTTCAATTCTGTACAACCAATTTCATCTTACATCTTTATCCAAACATGAATATAAGCCAACTTGTCATTAAAACGAATTAATCAAACGTGCTCGAACAATGAAATTTAACTTCAAACCCAATTAAAATAGTTATAAATGACCATAAAATTGTTATAATTAACAAATTACATAGATTAGTGGTTTTTCAATTATTAATTAATATGAATACCTTTTTTTATTCCGTTCTTTAATAACATGTGCAGAACACCGATGAATTTATGGTAAGGTATTCTCTCCATTTCACTAATAATTATGATTTCATCTATGCTATGTATTTTTATGTGTAATCCCAAATGATAGGGTTTGTTTTCAAACCTCCCCTAGACTGAAATCATGATTTATAAGTAATGATAAACCCCCTTTCTCTCTCCTCAATCCCTCATAGATACACCTCACACCATGCCACTATACCGTAACGAATTCCACCAGAACCTTCTTTGTTCTTTCAGGTAGAATTACAATTCATTATATCAAACAAGAGATGTCTCATTTCTTTATTTAAATCATATAAATTCTTTTTAGTTTTAAAAAAATCTTTTATTAAGACCCATTCATCTCACAATTTTGGGGATATACATGTTTTTAAATGATTTACATCCTTAGACCTTTCCGATAAGAGACGATGTTTTACTGGAACTTCCCAAATTTTGTACCCAATTTTATGTACACTATATCATCTGTTTTAAGACACAAATATCATTAAAAATCATTATTTTTTTATGAAAACCTTTTTGGTTCAATTCTGGTTTTATATAAATTATTTTCTTCTTTACTATTTTTAAAGCTCTATATTATTTTCCATAAAACAACACAAAAAAGTCTTAATTCTAATGATTCTCAAATAAATTTCTTATATGTGGTCAATTCTGTGTATCACCAACTACCATGTTATATGCCTATTTTTCCTTATTAACATCTATGTATATTCTAATCCATTTCTATCATGGAAAAATTCATGATACGATAATTTGTTATGCTTTATTTCATGCTTGTGATACCCAATTCATTCCCCGAGTATCCTTATGTTTATGTGTGGTTGATAATGTATTATTATTTATGTGGAAAGAATATTCGTGAAAATTTTGAGATGGGTGCACCCAGATATCGCTCAAATTCATTGGGAAAAGTTATGTCACATGAGATGCAATTTGAAACAAGATTTTAAATTAGCCAAGTCCCATACTAAAAAGGGAAATGAAATTTGAATTTAGTATTGACCCATACTAAAATGGGAAAAAACATTGTCAGTTAGTCTTGAACAATACTTAATACATTATTTATGATCCTTCCACATTTATATTATTCCATGTTTATATGGTTCTATTCTTATATGATACGATTTTATTTGTTCTATGATTTGGATATCATTGTGTTATTACTCATAGCCCATTTACATAATACATATCTATATGGTCATTAGCTTACTCGGATTTTCAGCTCATCCCTTTTTAAAAGTATTCCCCATGGTATCATATGCATATGTATGGTCTCAAAGGATGTTATGAGCTCTTTGTGTAGATTAAAAAAATAAATTCTTTTATCCCCATGTTTTCATGTTTTATGTACATTGTCTTCAAAGACACTATACATAACATTACATGGATTTTTCTCTGATGTATTATTATACTAAATATCTTGTAATGATATATGTTAAAGGCTAGAGTCACTATAGGTGGAAGCAGTGGATGGTCTTGTTATTTTTGGAGATTAGGATGGTGACCCTTCATAAGAACCTTATGAATGAGATAAAGAATAAGAAAATATTCCTAAATTTTGGTGATTATTGAGTAAGTGTTTTATCATGAAAATACATCCCTATCTGGATACAAGCTAGAAGAGGTGTGTTTGGAACAATTTTCCTCGGATAGAAAACACTGACCAGGTGTTTTTGGCTTGACCAGATATCCTGGTACACGACAATGGGACATGCTGCACTATTGGTTACGACACCCTCAGGGGAATGGATTTGGTATATTCACGAGCTTAGTACAAACCACTTTTAATAGAAAAAATCCCATAAGAATATAAGTTAAGAAATAGATTGATCATAACCAAATGTAATCATCAGGAAATCTCATGTATTGATAGACTTATTCTTTATAAGTTTATCCTTTTATGTTTAAAGTTTCATCTTAATGTTGAATAGATATTTATTCAAGACCTATAATTATACATTATATATATTTATTAATGGTTTTAATTATAAGAACATGTTCCAACCACTAATGGGATAGTTGATGCGAATATTTCATTAATGATATTCCTAATAAGATGGGAGCATGTTCTCAAAACATCATGGATGTAATTTATCAACTGGAACGAGTTATATATAATAACATTAATCATGCGGAAACACCATCCTCCTCCAAGGACAGAAAATGATTTATTAGAATCCCTCATGCTGAAAAGGCCTCCCATGTTTAGCGGTACTTTTGATCCCCTCCTCAGGGAAGAGTGGATTATCTCCATTGAAAAGATATTCTCCATCCTATAGGGCTTGGAGGATGAAGAGGTTGTACTGGAAGTCTATTGTTTGGATGGGGAAGCTGATCAGTGGTTGAAACTGATCAAGAATACAATGTACCAAGAAGAAATTGATTCCATGGATTGGGAGGAATTCAAGAGTAGGGTTTTCAACAAATATTTTCCTCTAACCCTCCATATCATCATGGAATGAGAGTTCATCGAACTCTAGCGGAATGAAGATGAGTCCGTCATGGAATATGAATTGAACTATACAAGGCATGAAAGTTACACAAGTTTCTTTTTCATGAACACTGAATGCAAGGTGGATTTCTTCTATAGCATAATAATGAAAATTCTATGAAAAGCATTGGCAATTCAAGACATCGACAGTTATGAAGAGTCAGTACATTGTGAACTCAAGGTTGTAATGGAGATTGGAGACACTCAGTGGTCTTGTGTGTCCACTAAAATGAAGCCAAAAATAGACCTCAACAGGTGTGGTTCATCGAAAAATTCCCATGATGTAATGAAGACTGAATTTTCCCCTTGTAAAAGTTGTGGGAATAAGCATCCTAGTAAATTTATGAAGGGAAACAATAATATCTTCAAATTATGAATGTGTATTCATCTATACAAGAACTACCGAAGGGATATGAAAAATATTTCTAATGTTGAAGAAGAACATAAGGTTCATATCAGCACTCAGCATATAGTGTAGTGTTACATTTCCACGGAGCCTAGTAATTATGCAATCAATATTCATAAGGTGAGGGTTGTTAGAGGGAATCAGCAGCAACCACCAAGGAAAAAAGGAAGGTCTTATGCTATCACTAAAGCTATCATGGATCCAGAAAATGATGTGGTGATAGGTACTCTAGTTACTCATTTAATAATAGATAATGTACTATTAGATTCTGGTTCTACACATTCCTTCATATATTTCATGTTTAGTATAACTATTCAAACAAAAACTCATAATTTGGAGGAAAAGATAACTGTGAGGACAACAAATGGCACAATTATTGTGTCTATGGGTTATAACTCCTCCACATTTAATGTTTTTGGACTGAACCTCCCATCAAATCTCGTCATATGTTATTTAGTGGAGTTTGATGCTACCATTGGCATGGATTGTCTATCTTTATACAAATTCAACATCAACTGTCGGGAATGGTATATCACTTCTCAAATCCCGATTAATCCTCAATTAATTACTTGTTTAAGGAGGATGACGAGTCTCTTATAGAATTGTCATCTCATATCTTTATATTTATTCCTTGTGAGAAATCATATCTACCTAAAATGATTAGGATAATGGATAGATTAGCGATTGAAGACATGCCCAACATGTGTAATTACAATGATGTATTCCATGAAGAGTTTCATGTACTTATTCCTAACTGAGAGGTTCAGTTCTCATTTTTACTTTTCTTGGGATCTCTGCCTATCTCAAAGACACCATATAGAATGGCCACCGTAGAGATGGAAGAGCTGAAGAAGATGATATACTATAATATGGTTAAGGGTTTTATACACCCGTGTGATTCAATGTTGGGTGTGCCAGTCCTCTTTGTCATGAAGAAGGGCAGATCAATGCACCTCGGCATTTATTATCATGAACCCACTAAAATCATGATAAAAAACAAGTATCCACGTCCATGGATTGATGAATTGTATGATCATCTTCGTAGGTCCAGTTATTTCTCTATGGTGGACCTTCGGTCGTGATATCACCAATTAATGGCGAGGAAGGAATATATTCCCATGTCTACCTTCCAAACAAGATATGGACCCAATGAGTTCATTATGATTCCCTCAGGACTCTCTAATTCTCCAGAAATTTTCAGGGATTTAATAAATATAATCTTTAGATATTACATCAACAGATTTATGGTAGTCTTTATTAATGATATACTGATATACACAAAGGGAAAGAATGAACATGAGGAAAATTTGAATAATGTCTTAATGAATTTGCGAATGGAGAATTTGTATGCTAAGTACATTAAATTTGAGTTCTGTATAGAGGAAGTAACATTCTAGTGGCATGTTATCACTCGCAAAGGTTTATCTATAGACCCTTCCTAGAAAAAGGAAATTGAAGAGTGGCCCAGACCATCTTCTGTAACAGAGATCCATAGATTTTTGGGTCTAGTTGGGTATTATGGATTATTTGTGAAGAAGTATTCATGATTGTCAAACTCAATGACCATGATGACATAGAAGGAGATAATGTATGTCTGGATATAGGAATTTGAAGACTATTTCAATGATTTGAAAAATAGGCTTATCACCGGGCCAGTACTCACACTCCCTACACATAGAGAACACTTTGTGGTGTATAGTTATTCTTCTATGAATGTATTAGTCTGCGTGCTAATGAAAAAATGGTAACATGATAGCCTACATCTCAAGTCAGCTGAGAATCCACGAGAAAAACTATGCTACGCATGATCTGGAGTTGGAATGAGTGATCATTGCGTTGAAAATCTGTTGGCATTATCTATATGGGGAGAAATGTGAGATATATATTGAAAAAAAGAGTATAAAATATATATTCGCATAGAAAGTGAATAATATGTGCCAATGAATATGGATAGAGCTCATCAATGATAATGACTTCTCAATCCCCTACCATCCCCGTAATTCAAATAATGTGGAAGATACTCTAAGTATAAATTATCCTTCGTTTTTATCACTAATGAGAGTAAAAATGGATCCAATCTTCACAGATTTACAAATGGTGGACATTGGAATCATTAATGGAGGAACCTCATAAATATTTTATCAAATAGTTTCTCAACTATCCATCATGTAGAAAATAAACGATGCTAAAAGAAAATATGTGGAAATTCATAAAAGGGTTGAAGCTATTTGAAATGGTAAATTATCTAATTTCAATATTGATGAGGAATGAGTTGTAATATTTGTGACATGACTATATGTACTATCTGATTCAAATATAAAGAGGGATCTATTGAATGATGCACATAGCTCGACCTTCTCTATCCACCAAAAGAGCACAAAGATGAATCAAGATCACCAAGAAATCATTCAGTGGACAATATGAAAAGGGAGATGGATAAATATACATCGAGGTAGCCTGTTTTTCAGAAAAGTGAAGGGTGGGAGGAAGAAGTCTATGGGGGATGATTCTACTACTACCCGTACCAAAATGGATGTGGGAGAACATTACAATGGACATTGTAACTTGAAATCCATGGTCAAACAGTGAAAACAATGCTATATGGGTCATTGTGGATCATCTTACAAAGACAAAACACATTATCGCGATTCGAGAGGACTTCTCATTGGATCAGCATTCATAAATTTTCATCAATGGAGTGGTAAGGCTGCATGGAGTACCACTATCAATTGTAATTGATCATGATCCAAGATTCAACTCAATGTTCAGGAAAAGGCTCCAACATGATCTAAGCACTAAACTGAGCTTATGTACAACCTATCTTCCTCAAACTAATGGCCAATCAATGTGAACTATTCAGACACTTCAAGACATATTAAGATCATGTGAAATGAAATTCAAAGAAGGATGTGACCAAAATCTTCCACTAGTTGAATTCTCCAATTATATTTGTTCCCCCTCGAGCAATAGAATTACAACATATAAATCCCTTTAAGGGAAAAGGTGCAGAACACCAGCATGATGGGATGATGTCGGTGACAGTAAGCTTCTAGGACCCTAAATGGTCAAAGAAATGGTGGATAAGGTTAAAAACATTTAGTATCTTATCATGGCATCCCATAGTCAATAGAAAATTTATGTATACAATCATCGATGAGACATTTAGTATAAAGTTGGAGACATGTTATTTTTATGCATATCACCATGGAAGAAGGTAATTAGGTTTGGGAAGAAAGGGAAGTAATGTCCCCAGTACATCGGCCCCTTCTAGATCCTTGATCGAGTCATGGATGTGGCCTATCGACTAGAAATTCCACCATCCATGTCAAAACTGCATGGTTCCATCTAGGTATCCCATTTAAGGATGTATATACCAGACCCATAATGTGTACCCTTCTTAGTGGTGGTACTGTTGGAGGATGATATTTCCTACGGGGATTAGCCAATGAAGATATTGGATCATAGAGACAATGTTATACGCAACAAGACTACTCATCTAGTCAAGGTACTATGGCGGATCCATAAGTACAAAGAGGAGACATGAGAACTGGAGGAAGCAATAATGGAAAAGTACCCACACCTATTTTTGTCTATAATTTAAAACAATGATTTGGGGGAAACATTTCATAAAGCGGAAGAATGTAATGACCCAATGTTTTATAAATGGAAATTACTTTCATATAAGCATGTCATAAAATCCCATGAAAACACAACATAATGAACTATTAAGTGATATGTGATCTTTAAGAATATGTTTGTCACTTCTGTGATTGGAATTTATGAAAGTATGGCATAAAAGGTCTCAATCAATATGTTATTTGGAGTTCGATAGGGAATATGTAATTTTTGTGAATAGTAACATACCCATATGAATATTAACACACCCTTATGAATAGTGAATTACTATAATGAATAGTAACCTTACATATGATAATATATAATTATTATTAAAGTTTGAAGTGCGATATACATATATATTAGAATAAGTAAATAAATGTCCTAAAACATGTTCTCGATAATAAATTATTATTTTAATTAATGAATAAAATAATAATATTTAGAATTTTTTTTTTCAAAATATGGACTTCATTTTTTGGATTCTTTACATAGAATAAGGGTTAGGGTGAATTTTTGGGATTTTTATGAAAAACATGAATTTTTGATGAATTTTAAAATGTGGTAATTTACGATAAATTCTAAATAAGGAATTTATTGATTCATTGATGATGATCTGATGATTTAAGCCAAATTGTATCTAAGTTACATGAATTTTTTACTGTTCTTGGTCAAAGAAAACTTAATATTTCTTGTCTTGTGATGAAATAATAAAATAATAATTAAAAAATTATGAAAACCCTCCTCCCCTCCACTATAAAACCCCCTCAATCCCTCTTCTGTTCACTCCTCTCAAACATTGTTCCCTTCCAATATTCTGCCCAAATGTTTTCCCAAGCTCTTTCCCCACGCCCAAATGCTCCTATCCTTTTCAAAATACAAAAACCTCTCCCCTTAAGATGATCTCAAAGTAGGATGTCTCAAGAGGTAAATTCTTATTTCCAATTCCTTCCCTTTTTTATGTTCTTTTCTTTTTGTTTCTTTCCTCACATCCCTTCACTCAAATAGTATGGGAACTCCATTAACATAAATGTACTTGAATGTTTTTAAGCTAATGGGATATTTCATTATCTTTTCTCCTTTCCCCACCATTTATAAGAATGAAATGAAATCATTGTTTGAGATTTTCTAATTTAGCACATTCATGGACAACCATTTATCAATTTCTATTATAATCATTAATTCTGGTCATGAATCCATTTGTGTTATCATGGAAGCAAATTATTATTTATGTATTATATCCTAATTTTGTTTCATTAGAAATTTTGTACAAATGGTATTAATTTTGAATGAAAAACCAGTTCTGTGTATCAAACCTACCGATTAACAAGAACAATTGCCACTATGGTTTAATATAGTAGTTTTACTTCACTCTAAGTAACCATATTAAATTTTAAACGATGTAATCTCCTGGATGTGAACTAATAGAATATAACATCAATTCTGGGAAACCACTTTCATCTTATATGATTATTTATACATGAATATAAGCGAACCGGTCATAAAAACAATTTAAACAAATGATCTCAGACAATGAAGTTGAACCTCATAACCAATCCAAACTGTTATAAATGAATATAAAATGATTATAATAAACCAATTAAAAGTATAAGAGTTTATTTAATTATTACATAATAAACCTAATTTTTTTATTCAGGTATTTATTAACAAGTGCAGAACATCAATGGATTTAATTTAAGGGATTCTATCGATTTCACTCTTTATCATGAGGTCCTCTTTGCTATGTTTTTTATGTCTAATACAAAATGATGGGATATGTTTTAGAACCTAAATCAAACTACACTGATGATGTATAAGTTATGATAACTCCCTTTTCTCTATCATCAAGCCTCTTAGGTACATCTGACACCATGCCAATAAATCGTAACAGATTCCACCAGAACCGTCATTATTCGTTCGGGTAACCTTAACTTTCTTCATATCAAAAAGAAGTTATCTTATATTTTTATTTACATCTTCTAAATTATGTTTATTGGTAAAAAAATTAATTTATGAATACCCTTTAATATCTCTCTTTTGGTGATATACATATTTTTAAATGATCCCCTGCTTAGAACTTTCAGATAAGAAAACCAATTTTAAGGGAACATCCCAAATTTTTTACCCAGTATCTTGTACACTCTATCACCTGTTTCAAGACAACATTGTCTATATAAAATCAGTATATATATTATGAAAACATTATTTTTTTTAATTAGGGTTGTATATAATATATTTTCCTCCTTTCTATTTCAAATTCTATATAGTGTTTTCCTTAAATCCGCACAAAAATGATTTGATGCAAATGTATCTCAAATACAATTCTTATATGTTGTCACTTCAGTTTGAGACCACATACCATTTTTTATGACTATTTTAAATTATTAATGTCCTTTTATGTTCAAATTCCTTTGTTTCATGGATACTTTCATGATACACTAATTGGTTATGCTTTATGTCATGATTGTGGAATCCCTTACATTCCATGTATATCCTTATTTTTTTGTAAGGATGATTATGAATGATTATTTATGATGGAATAATATTCATGAAAATGCTGAGATGGGTGAAAATAGATAGTGATCTTATGCATTGGATAATGTTATGTATCATGAGATGAAATTTGAAATGGGATTGGCCATTAGCCATGACCCATACTAAATTGGGAAATGAGATTTTTGGTTAGCCTTGACCCATACTAAAATTTGAAACATGATTGGTTGTTAGCCTTCAACCTTACTAAAGACATGATTTAGTATCCTGCCACATTTATATGATTCCTAGTTTATATGATTCCAATGTCATATGATATGATTTTATATCTCCCATGCTTTAAATATCATTAGGTCATGCCTCTGAACTCATGTGCATAAGACACATCCATAGGTTCATTCCCTTACTAGGATTTTCAGCTCATCCATTTGTTAAATTGTTCACTAGGGTACCCTATGCATATTTAATGGATCATATTATGTTAAGATATTTTTAAGGAGTTAAATAATTAATTTTTTAGACCCATGTTTTGGGTTTTATGTACCTAGTCTTCTAAGAAATTAGAAATAATGATACATTGTTTGTACTGTTTTGTATAATTATTCTTAAAATAATGTAATGATATATGAAAAAGTCTTGGGTCACTATTCACACAATCTATATATGTTGGGGTTAATTGAGACGTACTTACACTATCTAATTCAAAGGGTGCTATCACAATAATCTCATATCCCATGTCCACGATCCCATATCCCCTTCACCTCCAGGAATCTGGTTTATGTTCGGGTGGATCATGACATACCTACACCATTAAAATTCTAGTGGAGATCTCCTAACCTTCCCTTATCCAAGGACCAAGAGGCCTTAGTCTATTAACATCCATGCATATGATTTATGATGGGGTGGATCTGGAAAATCCACTACCATCCAAATATTTGGGGATATCACATAGTCAGCCGCAAAACTGATAATAGGATCCATCCCCGTATCTTCACATTATAACATTTTTTTATTTAGAAAACATAAGTGGAATGGGATAATAATTCCTACCCCCAAAATATAATTTTAAATGTTTTTGGGTATACTGGTTCCCACCCATAATAATATGTAAATTGAATAAGGGGAAACTTCCCCCCAACCATAAAAATTCATATATCTCAAGGTTCAGTATAATCATTTCCACTATTAATATGTATGGAATAACAGATTACCTCATATTCCATATCATCAATAATTTAAAACAGATAAAGAGAATGTAAAATTATATTGAATGAACAACATGTTAAAACCTCTTATGTGTTCCTTCAATTAAGTTCCATATAATATAAACCATAACATTTCAAAATGAACATTTCACAATTAAATGATAATGTGACATCGTCAAACCCTAAAAATAAAACTTCATTAGATAACAAGTTAGTATATTTCATTATAAAATAATCAAACATCATACTTTATCCATTTTATAGTTATATATGAAAAACTTTCAATTTGGTATAATCCATCATACTCACGGTCATCAAATTCAATTTTCCCAATTATGGAAAATTTATTTAAGGAATTGTAACATCAGTTAAATGATTTCATTTTCTCGCTAAATGAACCTTAATAAATTCCATTTTTATTACATCAATGAATGGAAATATATCACATGTTGGCCATCCTATACACATAAAATCATTCAGGATCCTTCTTAGTGTCTTTTCTCTAATCAAGATACATGTAAAACATAACATTGAGGTATAAAAAAAGATATATGGAACATGAAGTAGGTTATATTGATATTCTATCAAAACATTTTTATATTGAAGATAACACACCTCTGTTATAGGGAACTAATTATTAAATAATTAATTTACACATTATTTAAATTTATAATATTTCATGATTTCATTCATGTCTCTCATTTAAATTTGTCAAAAGGAATAATAATTTAACATAACTAAACTATCAAAAGATTTTAAAGGGAATGTAATGGAATACTACTTCAAGAGTGAACAATACCAGAAATTTTGGATCTTGGTGCTTTCAATATTGAAGTTGCTACTACCCCAACAGAACATATTCACCTTCAAATACATATGTGGCCACCTATCGCTTATGCACACATATGTATCACAATGAACATGTGAAAGTGGATCCTAACATACATGATTATATGCTTATAGAAACATTCACACACCTAAATATTCATTTTAATATATATACAGAGGCACACCTATCCCCATACATGTATATTCATTTCCATCGATCAATATACACATAACGGTGGATCCAATATATTTATATTTTCAAACCTATATAGGAATACAATCCATCATAGATCTGGTGACTTAAAATCAATTGGTAGGGTCCAATACACCTCAATTAAAATAATTGGAAACCATAGAAACAAAAATAAAATAAATTAGATAGTTCAAAACACAACAGATGGTTTAAAAGTTAACCAAAAAAGACACCAAAATAATGAATCTACCCACACGAAATCACTATCGTCCAAAGTATCTGGTACATTCTCAATCAAAAACCATGAGATATTTTGCACATCCAAGAACTGGAATAAGAAATGAAAACCAGGTTAATCTATACATATGTTTTGGCTAATCATTTAGGGGTAACAAATAGAACATAATTAGATGATAAATAGAGAGGAGATGGAGAAAATAACCATACCTTGAAGCATTCAAAGAGATTCAGATGAAACCAGGTGAGAATCAAAGAGAGATGTGGGGGTCGTAGGATGTTCATCATGTGTGTCCTAGAGGAGAGGGGACATGAGTCACATGATTAAGTGGCGATGGATGAGTTTTAGGTTTAGTTTTTTAGTTTTTAATTTAATTTAACATAATTAATTCAATTATTAACAACAGTGTTTCACGTATGCTATTGGCTGCATGGTTTAGAAAACCAAATTCCAACCCTGTTCTATTTTTTGTGCAACGAGGTCACCCAACACGTCCATGATGCACCATTTGGAAAATGTGCTCTTACTATATGGTGAATATTGTATATGTAAATCCTAGTTCCTAATAACCATGCACGCAAGAAAAATGGTTTGGAGAACCAAGAGTAGTTCGTTTGACGAGCACTATCCTCATATAAATATCCTAACAGTTTCCTGATTTCTGCCACACAGTTACAAAAAAACCATTCACATAGTAGAGGTCCTTCAAAATTGGATTTTCCTAGCTCGAAACTCTTTAAAATCCTCAATACACTATTGAATAGTAACATTCCCTCACCAAAGTCCAAAACATATCTTTAATGGTTCTAACAATAAAATAACCATTCTGATGATCAGTTTTAAATTTACATGCTTTCATTAATTTGAAACGTTCGAAAACATTCATATTTTCGACTGGTTCAAAACACGGTACATTACAATTTAGTTCATTTTAACGATTATCTCCTTACATTTACTCCTTATTAACCCATATAAGAATTATTGGGTTAATAAATTTCTATATAGTTTACTATTTATAATAAAAAATTTAATAGACATTATTACATAATATGGATATTATTACTCCAATAATGGGAAGAATTTTATTATATTAAATTTATATATGTGTGAGAAATTATCTTTAAAATAATAGTGCATAATGAAATAAAAATCGAATCTATGAAAATGATATTTTTTATAATATAAGTAAATTTATTATTATTCACTACTAATTAAAATATATTTTATTAATATTAAAATATTTTTTTTATATATTATCTACAATTTTATTTAAAATCATTAATTTATAATTATTATATTAATTAATTATGATAACCCCACAACATATGAAGAACATCGTTTTTTCCTTCAAATTTTTTTATACATCAAAATGTGTTTATTTTATTACTTAACCAATTAATTAAAAATTTTAATTTTCTTCATGTGTAATGAGAAATTTTTCATAATCTAGTCATTCCTAGTCTTACCAACCTATATAAATACTTAGTGATAACTTCCATTTTTTCTAATAATATTTCAATTGTATTTCAATTTTTATATTAACATTGGGTTCATTGTAAATAAAGATTCCAATAACATAAAATACATTTAAAGATTAACAAATCATAAAATCTCACATTGTTGCATTGTACACCATAATACATTTTTTCCCATTATATTCTATAAAATCATAAAAAACAACCAAGGATATATAGATTCCCACATATGATCATTATATTTTTGGATTCATAGAAAAATGATAACCATGTGAGTGGTATTGTTCAGAAAAGTTACTATAGTTCATCCATATCATTTGATGTTTTTCCTCATAATAGATATCATACTCTATCAGTATGAAATGTTATATATGTACAAGTGAAGTATTCGTTATGAATGTCTTTAATTGAGAAACATTCGGAAAATCATCTACAAGAAGGAGGTTTGGTGAATACTCCATGGAAAATGAAATAATACTAATGATATCATTAATATCAAATGGAATAATATATTTATGGATAAAAAATAATTTTATTCCAAATATCATAACATTATTGAAATTATATACACATTAGAAGACCATCTCAGCAACTCAGAAATTTAAATCTCGAAGATAATTTTTCAAGAATAATTTTTATCAACTATGAGCATCCATGATGTGCTACTGAATAGAGCTATCCATATCTTTCATTTCATTATTATTATAATGTACTAATGTCATTTTTTATCCAAAATCATCCAAGAAAAGAATTGTTCATAATATCCCACCAATATGAGCTTTATAATGATCCATTTATATTCTTGAGTAAAAGATATTATTGTGGAAAAAATCAACTAGAGAAAACTATTTATTGAAACACTATTTAAATACATTGAAATATTACAAAACATTATTAATATGGATTGAATAGCCCTCTTTCACTGACCATAAGTCTGAGGATTGCATAGGGTGCTCATTTTCAATGAATTATTCATTGATTATTAGTTACTTCACTTGATCATTAACATAATCCTAAAATCCCAATAAGATATAAGATAATGTACAACACTATGAAATATTACATATTCCTTAATATGTATCATAATAATACAATAATGATATAAATATTGACTGATATTAATGATTTTTTTTCAATTCATAAAGACTTTGAATAAAACCTAAAGAGAGTTGTGGCCTTTAGATTTTTTGAGGAGTCTGATGATGAAATCCATGATAATTTTATTACCATTATACTATATGGAATTTTTATTAAATCATATTATAATTCAATCCATTAGACATTATGTTTGATACACGAATGATAATTAATCATTTTCTTAAATATCAATTTTCATCCACCAGAATTGCACTTTCAATCATTTTTGAATAAATGTAGTACCATCATCAATATAGAATGATGAAGTATTACCTTCATCATAATTTTATTATTAAAATATATATTTATTAGTCACATACTCAATTAATAATCCTTATCATTATATCCTACTAATTCTTTTAATAATAAAAACTACTCACTCTTTTTATGGTCCCGTGTATTCCATTGATGCCTCCGTAATGGTCACATGAATGGTTTTTTTGATATTCCATCAATGAATGAAATGATCATCCGGGATATGATATTAATTATTGATCAATCATATATAAATATTCATTCTAATGTGATGATGTCATCATCCACCTTTATCAGTATCCGAAAGTGGAAATTTATTGATATGTCATGATCATAAATAAATTAAGAATATTGTTTAAACAAATATTCATATAATTATGTTTTTATATATACATAATTATTTTTTGATCAATATATATATATATCAAATTATTCACACTATTGATATTTCCTCATCATATTAAAGGTAAACTATTTCTGCAACTATCTCCAAATTATGAGTTGGGTGATTTTTCTCACAAATATAAATTATTTTAATGTATAATAAATAATAATATCCTTATTAATCACTATTCATCAAACTGCATTCTTTAATTAATATCTATAGATTATTTACCATTTTCTTCTATAGGTTCGTTTGAGTAAAGTTGAAGTGACCAACTTTCATTTCATTTCAATGATTTTTCCTCACATTCATATGTCAAAAGAACATGGACTCATTGCATATAAAATTTCAATTAGAGTATATAGATAAGAACAATCATTCAAAAACATAAATACTATCCATCAAACATACAAAATAAATGGATATTAAACACCATGGAGAGTATGGGATATTTATCAATAACATCCATCATTGAATGATCCAACAATATATCCTTGCATGAGATTAGATAAACCATGTTAGATTCATTATATAGAAAAAAAAATTAACACTTTATATAATATTCTAATATATTCTCCTTTCTCAATGTTTTTATAACAATCATTTAATCATCTTCAATTTCATTATTTCACTAAAATTATATAATAACATATCCATTAAATTCTAGAAGAAACCAATACCATTAATCTCTAAAGACTATTCACTAAATCCATGAATAAAAATGGTAATTTTTAATTACATGTGTAATAATATTAAATTCATCAAGAACATTACAGATGGGGATGAATATCATGTATATATACTCCTTTTGGATAAAAATTTATGATATTTAAAATGGAGGTAAATGTTTAAAAATATCGAGATCTGCAGAACTGATCAAACATGTAATCAACAATTAGTAGATTATAATTTTCCAGGAAACATATATTGTTATATATTTATAATCAATGTAAATATATTTTGTCCCATCATTATTCTCAGCAATAGAATAGTTGATCCTCATTTTTACACACTGAGGAATATGAACCCTTGATTAGATTATCTGGGATTTTATTCTCTTATTCATGCAACTCAATTTCATAATTTCTATATGGTGCCTTTCATATAGTAATATATCCAGATATGGGTAATATTAAAAAACATCACAATTTAGTATGATACTATGTATTCTTTTACCAAATTCATAAGTTTAATAAAAAATTGGTATATAATTAATTTTTAATTTCATTACAAGCATTTGTGAAAAATCTACCTCATGAATATTTTGAATGAAAAATAAAATTAAAATAATTTATAGTGGAACTTTTAATTCATTGGAACATTGAATGATGATTCACATTATTATTCAGAATTTCAAATGTGACTTCACATCCTTTGAAAATGATAATTTCTCTATTAAAACAGGGATAAATAATTCTCAAAATAAAATTAATTTCCACTCTTAAAAGAATAATAATATATACATTTTGTAAATTATAATATCAATAAATATGACATGATTAACTCTACTGTGGAGGATATGTGATCGTTAAAATCAAAAACTAAATTAGTGATTAAAAAGTTAGACGCCTTCTTCAGTCAATGATGTATCCCTTGGAGTGGGATGTTGTCTAAGATAATTCTCATATTCTCCACAAAAAAGAAATTGAACTTTATGTTGTATCATAAGATGGAAATTATTTATATATATCCAAATAATCATTTTTCCTTGTAAATTTTATTTTTTATAACTCCATATTCTAAACATAATATATATCCAAATTCCACTAAAAAATTTCCATTTGTTATTATTCCCACATTGTTGTCATGTATAATTCTGAATCATTGTCCCTTCATAGTCTATATCACATAAAAAATTCTGAAATTCCATTTTTATATTACTTGTGGGATTTATAAGTTGTCGTAATTTTATGTTTTAATCACAGTTCTAGATAAATGGTTAGGATTAATCATAATTAATTTCCTTAAAACTCTTATTTCTTTTTTTGACATGAGTAAAATATTTTAGTTTTTCATTACCATTATTTTTCACATGATTCCTTAATGTTCAATCCATTGACAAAAACTATATTTATTATTGTGACTGTCATATATATTATATAACAATACAGTTATTAATAAAATTATTTTCAAGATATCGTTTACTATGATGTATCGTTTCATCCAATGGAACATTAATTTAATCTCATGTAAATTTTGATTTTCATATTTTTTTATAGTTTTAGTCATCACATTAGTCACAATAAGGAATTAAAAAATTATTTTAATCAAGGAATACACCCCCATATATTTCCATCAAATTACTAAACATTGAAACTACCCATGAATACAATGGGTAGATCATTTTCATACACAACCTACCTTTTATTAGGTGTTTACCACTAGTTTGATATATTCCAATTCTATATACACATACCAATATCAACACCCATAAGTTACTTATAGAAAAATACACAATTTATGAATAAACCAAAAATAATTATTTTTATCTTATTAATATAAATATATACACGTTTTTCACTAAATATCACTAATCAAAATCTCTAAAAATAACTAAATACTAATTTTATTACAATTATTGTAAATTCTCAGTCTCGAAAGCCACTAAAATGCTTCCCTAAGCCATGTCTCATTATGTCATAATGCATGCCAACTCATACTCTAGAAGTTGTGGAATAAAAGTGTGGGTTTAATAAGATTACTAGGGAGACTATACCCTAATTAACAGAGTACTCCACAATAGAAAAAAAATTTAAATAGTAGAAAAAATATGAAACAATCGTTAACATTCATTAATAAGGGACTTCCAAACTAGGTTCAAAACTTATATAATAGAAATAATGATAGGTCATGTTATAGTTCAATGTAAACAAAATTCATAAATAATGAAATGTAATGGAATCCCCAAATGTTCTAAGATTCATGACTCGAGCATCATCCATGAACATATCAAACGCAACTCACATCCCAAGCATGGGGCCCAAGCCCTTTTCATGACCTGCAAACCATGAAATCTGCTTTGGTACCCAAGACCAGTATAAGCAGGGTGTGAGTAAAACATTTTAGGCCACCACCAATGGTGTATAAAAAATATATAGTAAATATAGATTGGGAATTCATGTGATAAATCATTGAAATAAATGTAAAAATTTCAACAATACATTAGAGATAATGTGTCATTAAAAATATACTTCCATTGAATCTAGGTTCGCTACATAGGAATCCCGGAATTTAATATACCTTTTCCATGTGTTAAATAGATTATGAATATTAAATATTATATATAATATGGGAATAAAATCAAGTCATGTCTCACTAGGAATAACATTATAATAACCTCATAATCCTCACCTCAAAGCCTCAGACTGGGTAGAATGCAACCATTAGTGGAATCGAACATCATCCTCTTCTCTAACCTATGAATTTGGGGGAGGATTATGAATCTCATTCCAACTCGACCCATGGGCGTAGAACCTCATATATATAACCCACTTTACCAACCCATGTGCATATGATTATTTATCATTCACCAAAATTAACCACATCACAAGAATCATAGTCAATACCAATTTCAACATCAACACAATATCAACAAACTGGAAGTAACATTTTGATTGAACCCATTAATACATTAATCAGTTTTATCAACTATCCCATTAGAACCACATCCCATTTCCATGCCTATATCAATAATAATATTCATCTGTAAACATGATTCCTTATCATATTCCCATTGTCCCAATTTAACTTATTTAAATATCATGAAAATAATATCTTGTCCTTTAACTGCACTAGACACAACAAGACACCATCCCTAATAACACATTTTATAAACCAATTGACATACTCGCTAAATCACTACCACATTATGAGTCAATTTTGCACTTTACATTTCTGTTATCCCACTCGGGAGGGATGGAAGACCACATGGGGGGCCCTAATTTGGTCAACAGGTCCCCTTTGAATACCATGGGTATTGAGAGGGGTTTAATTAAAAATTTATGCACCCAATACACCACATATTGTTAATGGAATAAAGAAAACATCAATACAGGAAAGAAGAATGAAATGGTAATTGTATAAATATATGAATAAACTATGGTATATAACTTGTAGACCACCTACAATGAATCTGTTTGCAAACACACTCTTAATTGGGGCCTTAGATCGTTATTCAACCACCCTTTGAAACCATAACCTATGTATAATTATAAATGAAAGGGTTTAGAGTTTTGGATGCATAGAAGAAATATATGGAAACCATAATTCAAAAAGAGAATCAATAGTGGTATTTTCCTTAACCAAATCATCAATCTGCATCCAATAGAACTCCTAATGACATTAAGAAAATGGAGATTGAACCTTGGTAGCTCTTGAATATTTTGAGGAATCATTAGGGATCATGGGAGAAGAAATGAGTAAAATACTATGTTGAACATAGAATCCTATAAATTATTATTTTTTAATTTTATCAAAATTACTAGGATGTACAGTTTTCAGACATGGTTTTCCATTTAGTTTGAAAATTGTGCAGATACCACTATCTAGAAAAATCCCCCTCACATGGTTTCTTGAGATTTCCGCACAGTTTTCTCTAATCGTGCACATAGTGTGGAATATGTCTAAATACCAACTTTGTCATTATTTTTCATGTTCTGAACCCATAAAACACCCCCGACCCTCCACATGAACATCGATAAAAACTTATTTAACCGAAACAAGGAACATTAATAGAAATGTAATAACAAATATACCATATGGGATATCTAGAATCTTAAATCCTCAGCACCTTATGAGAACACTACCTGAAGTCTCTCTTTCGGAGCATCACTGAGTACCCAATAAGAGAGATCAGTCCATAGGGCCCATATTTCTAATTCCAACTCCCTAGTCTCCACAAGAACATTTCCATGCCACCATTGAACTAGAACAAAAGGCACAACCAGTCCCAGTAATACCTTATCACTATTATCAACAATATGAATCAAATTCTCCTCAATAGATTCCTCAACCTCAAACATGAAATCATAGACATTCAACACATTAGAATGATCAGGGTTATACTATCAGGGTAATAAAATATGGAAAACATCATGCATCCCACTATACCGCTTAGGAATAGCTAAAAAGTAATCCACCAGTCTGATTTTTATCATTATAACAGATTCCCCTACAAACCTAGATACCAACTATCCATGCTTTAGAATTCATTGGAGACCCAATATTAGAGACACTCGATGAAACCAACAATCACCAACCATGACCTTAGGAAGTCTACAACGCCAATCTACATATGAATTTTGTCTACTCTGATTCGTTTCCATACAATTCTAAATCAATCAATCCATTTTCGAAGCCTCCTAGACCATGATCATCGCAAATAGCTCAGACACCCCATCTTCTAACCATCATGGTGGTGATCTACATGGTTTCCATATAGTTCCTCAAATGGATCCATCTGAATAGTAGTAAAAAAACTATTGTTTTGGGAAAAGTCAAAGATCAACATGTTCAATTCCCAGGAACCCTCGAAATAAAAAAACACAAGCTCTCAATATGACATTTAATTTTGGAATAGTTCACTCTGACTACCTATTAGTGTGTAGTAGGTATTCCATATTAAAAAACACCTTGGAACCAAGTAACTTTTTCAGCCCCTTCAAGAAGCTCAAGGTGAATTGTGGATCATGAAACCAAACAATGGTTCTCAACACATAATGAAACCATACTATTTATCAAACATACAATTCAACCAACTAGAAAACTATATAGTATTCCTTGATTAATATAAAATGGGACACTTTTTTCAAAAAACCTACCACCAAGAAAATTGATTCATTCATATGAGGTATCATTGGAAGACCCACTACAAATTCAATCATTGCGTCATTGGACTTCCACTTCAGAATAGGAAATGACTGCAAAAACCCACCTAGACACTGATTTTCACCATTCACTGGCTGATAGGTAAGGCATCGTGCAAGAAATGTCATAACATGATTCTTCATTCCAGGATACCAAAACTACATACGAAGAAGATTGTACATATTTTTCAATACAGGGTGCACATTACACATTGACGTGTGAAACTCTCACATCCCCTCTCATATACAAATGTCGGTACCACAACATGACAATGATCATAATAACCACTATCAACACCAAATGTCCAACCTAAAGGTGACTCCCCACCTTTAATACATTATATAATAGACACAAACTCTAGATCAACAAACTAACCCTCTTTAACTCATCTAAAAAATAGAGATTCAACTGGTATAGTCATAAGGGTCAACTGCATGTGCCTAACCTACATTACCAAATGATTCTTAGAAAACAAGGCCATCATCTCCCCTTCTGAACTAGATTCCTAAACCCCCTAATTCCAAGTCTTCTGGCTCAAAGCATCAACAACTCTATTATATTTCACAACTGTGTATAGAAACTCAAAATCAATGGATTTTAGGTTATCTACACACATTTGTTGTAGAATATTTAAATACTATTGATAGAATATTTACATGAGACTTTTATGGTTGGTGAACACCATGAAATGATCTTCCAAAATGTAATGCTGCCAACACTGTAAGCCATGATCCACAATGACTAGCTCCAGGTCATGAGTAGAATAATTTCTTCCACATTTCCTCAAATTTCTGGATTCATTAGCTTCACCCTGATCACCATGAATCAAAATTGTCCCATGTAGAGCACCAGATGGTTCATAGAATAAGGTGTACCTCTTACTTGGTTTGGGAATGGCCAAAATCAGTTCAGTATTCAACCACTTCTTCAGCTCCTAAAATGAATTATCACAATCTTAAGACCAATCAATCATAACCCACTTTTTGGATAGGTCTATGTGAGGTAATACCAAATGAGATAAATCTCTAACAAACCTTCAGTAATAAAAAGCCACAATCCAAAAACTCTAAAAATAATAGACATTCATGGGATGATCCCAATAAGTAAATGCCTACACCATTTCCTGATCCATCGACCCAGTTGACTTAGAAATGATGTGTCCTCAAAAGTGCGCCTGAATATTTAAAAACTATCTTTGTGATAACATGTCATAAACCCTATGCTCTCATAGTGTATCCAAGATGATGTGAAGGTGTTTGGCATGATCATATCGAGTTCTAGATTATACCAATATTTCATCAATGAAGAAAAATACAAACTAATCCATATATGGGTGAAATATCTGGTTAATCAAGTCGATGAATATAGCCAATGTGTTGTTCAATAAAAAGTGATTCACCAGAAATTCATATAACTTGTACCTTATTAATAAATTTGTTTGAGGTATGTCAGAAGGTCTCACCCTCTACTGATGATATCCAAAGTTAAAATTGCATGGGGAAAATACAAAGGCACTACTGATTTGATCAAACATGTCATCGATTTTAGGAAGATGGTATTGGTTATAAATTGCAATCTGGTCCATCTTCCTATAATCGACACATGGCCTCAATGATCCATCATCCTTCTTAAAAAACACCATAGGGGATACCCAATGTGATGTTCTAGGATGTATAAACTCCTTAAAATCTAATTCCTCTACATGAAAGTTATTTTATATTAGATCTTCATGTACCATTCGATACAGTTGAAAGAAAACTACATTCCCCCTGACAAAAATTTGACCATTAAATCACCATCTCTCTCAGGTGGTAGCCCTAAGAAGCCCTCGGGGATCACAACCTATGATTGTTCAACAACAAAAGGAAAAACTAGTTGTCCTTTGTCTCCATCATCTTACATAAGGCATGTAATGGGGGTTGTAAGATCAACCAATTGATGACGTAGAGGACTTGTGTGGCCCAATCGAGTATCCCACTCACCGTGAAGGAAAATAAGTTCTCATATCGATAGATTGGAAGGTTAACTAGCATCCAAAATAGTCTATATGGTCTTTATATAAAACCAACCATTCCATCCCTGTGATTAGGTCAAAAAACTGATAACACTAGATCAGATATTTTGAATAGAAAATGATCCCAACTAACCTCAAGAGAACAACTCGTACACTGCCTGAAGTCCTCAACTCATTCCCCTAGTAGAGTATCAAGTGAAATTACCCCACATGATGTCTCCATAGTTAATCCCAACACATCTAAAAACAAGAATGAAATAACGGAATAGATAACACCTTTATGAAAGAAGGAACTAGTTAAATGGATGATATATTAATCATACCTCAATAAGAAGGCGACACTACCTTACCACCTTCAGGTGTAGTCTAAAATACATGGCGATGCATTGGGATTTGGCCTAAGTACCTTGTATTATTATACACTGTTGATAAGGATGATCTTGGCCTGGTGTTCTACATCCACCACCTCTACCAGTATGACCCATGGAGACAAAACTTCCTGCCTGATAGGGTTAACCAAAACCGTTCCTTCACTTAGAATCTACCTATGTCTTTCATCATTCCATGACATTTGTGGGTTCTTGTAGAACCAGTGCACGTGGCCTTGCCTACTGGACCCTCGACATGTGATTGTTGGACCCAAACACATGTCACAATTGTGCCCAGCCCGCCACACTGACATTAGAAGACTAGGTCACTGCATTATGAATATGATCCCCTCATCTGAATGCACTATGGCCTTCTACCCTGTTAAGAGATTCCAAAACGACACTTCCTACTATCGAAATCCACACAACTTTTTTGCTCAGCTAGGGCCACAACTCTGTTACATGAATATCCCTTATTGTTCCCCTCTATGATGAGGGATTCATCCTCTACTTCAGAAATCATTTTCAAATCAAAGGTATTAACCTGAGAACCAATCTCATGTCTCTGCCCATCATGAAAGCATTTTTTCATAGCTGCCTCATCTCCTATCAAAGTCAGAACAAAATGTCTGAAATAGGTGAATCATCTAGAATATTATAATACTGACATTTTCCCCCTAATTCATCCTCATAAAATACATATATTTCTCCAATATCAAGGGTTTGGATAGATGTTCTCAATAAACATATCCTGAAAATCATTCCACATTGTTATTTAAACCTTATATTTCTGAACCATGATACCCCAACAACAATTTTCATGACCTCTCAGAATATAGGCTTCTAACATGACACGATTCTTGAGAGGATTCTATATAGGATCAAGAGTATCTTGGATGCAATCTATCTAGATCTTTTCTACCTCAAGCCATCCCTCTCCTGTAATGTTTTGAGTGTGTTGTAGCTGAAACTCCCTATTCAGCTCAACCATATTATATGTATCCCACCCTAAATCTCATTCCATAATATCCATAAAGTGAGAATATTTTTCAGTGAAATGATCTTCCATATCTTCATGGGTGACCAAATTTTCTTGCTCCACTATTACATGATCATTCACAATAACATCCTCCAATAGGCCAACCAGAACACATATTCAATGTGGCATATCTCTAAAATAAAAAATATGATATTTAGAACATAAGCATACTTATTTTACGAAAATTAAAAAACAATTGGTAGGTTCATCACAAGACAAAATGAAAAAATTTCACATACACTACCCGAACGGTCCCACTCACAACCATATCACTAAAAATGGCCATATATCTTAAGGATGTGGATCACATGTGTATATAATTAAAATATTAACAATACTTCTCTTTTACAATAATTGAAAAAATACATATCCCAAATTACTAGAACAATAGGTTTATCCACTTTTACTTCAGTATCAAGTAGAATTATATAATTATCACATGATATCTTGAATTCACCTTTTACAAATTAATTTCATATTATTTAGAAAAATATTATTGATTTTATGGAAAAGAGACATCCTAACCTTTATATCCCACATAGACATCTTATGTGTGTGCCTACGACGATGCATGTCACTTGCCTACATAGGTTAGAAGATTTATTCTGTAAAAAACCTCATACACTTCGGACCACATGAGAAATATCCCAAAACTATCCAAACACAAAAAAATTTCATCATAGGATGGAGAAATATCATCACATATAAAAACAGAACAAAATAACAACAATCTCCTATTATGGTGACATGGGTTTCCCCTCATACATGGGATATCTACTCTCTATACTGATCTGATTACCAAGGCCCAACACTTTACAAACCTATTTTCTACCATCCCCAAATAGTATTTAATAGAAAAGATCTCCACTTATACCACATTGTAGTATCACTTTCCCAGAAGCCACTAAATCAGTGCCTTGAGATGGGTCTCCACATGACATTAAGTGCACCTCCCCAAACACTAGAGGTTTCTGAGTTGTGGTAAGGGTCTAATATGATAAGTTGGGAGAATATACCATGTTTATCATAGTAATTAAAATCCATAATCAATTTAGATATAAGAAACAATTGAAAACAATAAATAAAATGCATAAATAATCCACTCACATACTATGTTCAAATAATATCCAAAAGTAAACAATCCATACCATGCTATAGTACCAATTAAACAAAATCCCAAAAGAATGAAATATTTTAGAATCCCCAAAACAGTCCTGGTTCGATGTCTCGAACCTTATCCAAGTATATAATAATCCCGCCTCACTTCCCTATAATGGGTCCATGGCATTTTTCTTGACCTGAAACCCTGAAATTTACTCAGGTACCGAATGGTGTCCTGGGTAGGGTGTGATTTTAGCTCAACATGCCACCAACAATGGTCTCGACAAAATTTCGAGTAAATGTATATAGTGCATGAAAGTGTAAAATATTTTCATGTAAATGTAAACAGTTCAATAATCCAATATAGACTATGTTCCTTTAAAACTTTACTACCATTTCATCCAGGTTCACTATATTGGTGTCACATGGTTTTATATACCTTTTTCATGTGTTCAATAGTTTTGGCCTGTTAAATATTATCATGAATATGGGAGTAAGATCATGTCATACCTCTCTAGGCCTTATATTATAATAACATCATAATCATCATCATAAAGCCTTAGTCGGGGAGGAATGAATTAGTTAGGGGAATTGGACTATTTAACTTTCCCTAACCCATGAATTTTTTGGTGTAGTTAGAACCTCGGTACAACTCTACCCATTGGCGTAGAACATCAAGTTTATACCCCACTCTACCATGCCATGTTAAAATGCTCATTAATCATTCATCACTATTAAACACATCATAATAACCATAGATTATATCATTTGCATCATCACAACAATATCAATAAATGGGAATTACCATTATACAATAATCCATCAACAAATTCATAATTTATATCACATAAACCTTTTCTCCAATTTCCCATTTCCTATGCTTATCACGCATATCATATTCCTGTACAAAAATATTTCCTTATTAGATTCTCATTAATACCATTTAATCATTATGAATTTCAGCCAAAAAATTACTTAACCATTAACAGCACTGTCCAAAATTAGTCACCATAAATTATAACTCATTTCATAAACCAATTAATCTACTAGAAAATACTCTAAATCATTATTAGTAAACTTCATACATTTCATTTCTGTTTACCAAATCTAGATGGTCGGAACACCCCATGGGTGGCCCTAATTTGGTCAAGTCATCCTATTTGTAGCCCATGGGGATTAAGAGAGGCTCAATAAACCATTTAGACACCCTTTTCACCACATCATGTTAATTGAATAAAGGACACATCAATAAGGGAAAATGAATGAAAACATACATGTGAAAATATATGAATTTACTATGGTATATAACTTGTATACTCCCTACCATGAATATGTTAGTGAAAATTCCCTTAGCCAAGGACTTATATCCCGATTCAACAACCTTTTGAATCATCAACCTAAATTTCTCTTGAAATGAATGGATTTAATGCTTCAGATGGAGGGATGAAATTGATGGAGTCCCTAAACAATAAAGATACGAAAGAGTGTGATTTTCCTTACCCGGATCCATAATCTACAACCAATGTCGCACCAAATAGACCAATGATGTGGTAAGTTGATCCGTTGACGATCATGATGATTTTAGGGCCCCACTACTGTTCAATGGAGAATAATTAAGGAAAATTCAGAGTGGAACATAAAATAACGTAATGACATTTTATTAATTTTCTCTAAATTACTGGTCCAAATGGCTTCCTAGCCCCGTTATCCAATCCATTCAAAAACCATGAGGATGATAATATCTATAAACCACCCACTCCCATGATTACATTGTATTTATTCATGGTTTTAATTAACCGAGTGCAAATTGTGCAGAATGACAAAAGACCCGATTTTTCTTCCTTTTTTATCTTCCAATCGTCGGAACTCCGCGATTCACCACATGAACATTAGGAAACACTTTTTTAACTCAAATAATTAACCTAAGAAGAAATGTAAATACAAACATACCATATAAAAGATCATTAATCTTAACATTATGGTGACCTATTCATTATATACATAACTATTATATCCTTTTATACGAATTATCAATATATCACCCCCAAAACACATCCCACATCCTTACTTGATTACTTTATTTAGGTACTAGATACATATTTAAATTTATTTAAGAAATATTTAACATATATCCCATAAATGTTTCTTATATTTTACACTTCTTAAACATAAACCAAATTAATTAATTCTTCATAACATGGGGAATGAAGACACAAAATTGTGATCATTGATTATTAGTAATGGAAACAATATAAAATAAGAATCAATGATCAATATGATAAGAATAAGAGTTCCATAACATGGAAATAACATATGAAATTCATACTAAATCTATCAAATATCATTTTCTGTGAATCATAGAATATTAATTTTCATAATAAATTATATATGTCATAAGTGATTGAAATCCTCAATTACAAATAATGGTTCATGGAGATATATCATAAACATATGACATATGTTTAAGGAATACCCATAAGAATATGAAAGAATTTCCTTTGAAAAATATCATTACCAATAACATAATAGTGAGTTAGGTTCACTCTCTATTACATCTTTCTCTTAGTAATATTTCACTCCCAATAATAGTATAGCTAGAATATTTATATATTAAAAATTGTTCAATATACATTATATTATATTTTATCTAATTACATATTAATATTTTTCTAATGATATAGATTGATATATAATTCTGGTCCCACCTATCAACTATTGAATACCTTATATATATATATATATATTTGTGTGTCTTCCATAGGATAATAATATCATTCATCAGTTCATCTAATCATAAACCATTTTTAATATATAATTTTAATTAATATTTTCCCATTTCATCATTTGATAACCAATATAAAAAAATGGGTATGAAAAATATTTATTCGTAATATAATTAATCAATGCAAATGAATTGGTTAGATTTATCCACCCTTTAATTTTCATTAAAAGAAGAAATCCAAGAATTAATGTGGATAGAATCATTTTTTAATATCTATATTTTAGAATAAAACTACGCAATATACAATGGCATGGAAAAAACATAACATTTAATGATAATTTGGTATAATTAAAAAAATTTCCATCATATTGAGTAAACATTCATAGAAAATACACATGTAAAAAAATAAAAGATTATTAAAATTAATGGGTTGGTGTGATGGTTATAAAATCAATTTTTGATGAATAAATTAATAAAGATAATCCATACTATTTTTCTGAAAAAAATTAATAAATAATGAGTAAAAAATCATTGTAAAATTTTATTTTAATAATTTTTAATCTAATGTAAATTATTGATTGAAATGAAAAAAATATTATAATAATATCACAATAATGTACCTTTTTAAATACAATTAAATGAATTTGGACATCTATGAAAATGTTTGTGGACCAAAGGGAAAATGAGATATGTTTTTTCTTAAAAACATTATCTAAATGTTTATTAGCCTTGAAGATATGAAAATAGGAAAAATATTTAAAATTATAAGAATATATATAGGATAATAAAATAAATAATTTTTAATGTATATGTATCATATAGTATTCCTTAATATTAAATTAATATGTGAATACAAAAAATAAATGTGATTGTAACATAAAGCCTTAACTCATTTCACCAATTTCATTTTATAAATTTAAAATACTATATAATAAATATAAATTTATTATAAATATATTAATGAAAAATATTTTTATAAATTTATATTAATCATTCCTTAATATTTAAAATTTATTCTTTATAAACAATTATTGATTAATCATACTATTATCCTGAAAACTAATCAGTATTCCAAGCCGGTCTTGGTTCGATGGTTCCAACCCTTACACATCATTGGTTTTTTTAAAATTACCCAATGTAAAATTTATAACACATTAAAAATATTTATATTTTATATACAATTTCATGAACATTAATATAAATCAATTATGAAAAATAAATTAAATTACTTCATTACTACTATAGTCGATATATTTGTTTGACTGATGTTTCTGCATATCAATTGGTAGAAACATAGAAAAGTAAATAATAGTTTTCCATTATATAAATATATTTAGGTTATAAAAATAATATATATATTTTAAAAATATCCTTATAACCATTAATTTATTAAGGAAATCGAAAATGAATCTCGTCACTATGTGGACGTGATAGTAGACACGAACACACAAGTAACAATATCATTATCCAATACATGTAAATTGATAAAAAATGATATATTATTAATATTTAAAAATATAAAAATATTAAATTTAATAATTAAATAATATTACTACAGTTATATGACCTTTGGCGGAGGCTTTGGAAAAAATAAACATGAAATATATTTATATGAATATATACATCTTCATCATGTTTAATTAATTAAAATTTAACCTATGGATTGATTAATTGGTGTCAAAGGAATATCTAAACCTCACGGTATTGTTTAAGGGTATTGGAAGTAATATTAGGTAGAGTTTTTTTGAGATAACATGATAATGTGGTGTAGAGAATAATGCAGATGAGGTTTCCTTTTATATTAAAACAAACTAAAACATTTGTAAATACATAAAATATTAAATTACAATAATGTAATATTAAATTTAATGTGGAACAAATGAAACCCAAATTATAATATACGATATATTTGGGTCAACATACACTATAAAACTATTATATAGGGAGGTTTTTTGTTGTTTTAACCTGTACCTATTTAGTTAATCCCATTTTAGACACATACAACAATTACTACAATAATGGATTTTTTCTTTTGATATTATTCATATTAAAAATTATATTGACATGATTGAGATAGAATTACATTATAAATAAAAACATAGAAACAATATTACATAATTTAATTTTATTAATGTGTCACAAATTCATTATAAAATATGATTCTGAAATTCAATTAATAGTATTACGATAGAAATTAATTAATATGTATAAAAATAAATTATTATAAATCATTTCCTTGTAATAAACTTTATATGAATGTAAATATATTTAAATTAAAATTTAACTACACATTTCATTAAATTACATTCTCTATAGTGATAATTTTAATTTACTAAAAATAACTTTTAATTCATAAACACATATTCTTAGAAAAAAAATTCGTTTTGTACATTCAAATTCATTTATTTTAACATTAAAAAAATAAATAACCAAATAATTCAATTTTTAAATGTGTACATATATCATTATGATACGTTATTTAGTTGTATTCATAACCTTGAATCCAATTTCAAGGAAATAACATACATATTTAAAAATATTATTTCAATATAAAAATATTTTTTAAAACATTTTGATGAATGTAATGAATTATATGAATGAAATTTAACTGATTTAATTTTACATATATCCAATAAATTTTTTTAACTCTCGCCCAAATCTATCATGATATTAATTTTCCATAAATCATGAGGAACATCCAATTGGGAAAAAATGAAAATTTACCTTTGAATCTATTAGGAGAAAGCCCCGACCATCCTTCTATTGTTCATCAAATAAAAATATTTCTAATAATTGATCAAATATATAGAAATTATAATCCAATATCCCTAGTTCATATACCATAATATGGTTATTTTGGTAATGTATTATTTTTAGGTTGATCTCGGTCAATGTATGAATCTTATTAATAAGATGGGGAATGTAAATGGAATATTTCTCGTGCCATGGGAAGAGATTATGAAATTATTTTGTAAAATCATTTTCTGTGATCTCATTTAACGAAACTAGTTAGGAGATTTATTGAATTTAATAATTTATATGATAAATTAAATTTTTACTACAAATCAAATTTTACAATATTTCAATGTTTACTTCTAGTTTTATCAGTGACTATGAAATTAAATTTTATCAATTCATTAGTTTTGTATGACCATGTAATAAAAAGGAATTATTTATCAGAGACTACGAAATATATATTTTAATTCATTTATTTCTGCGGTAAAAAGGGATATTAAGGAATCTCATTTTTTTCATGTTATTTGTTACTTGAAAAAAATTTATGTTTGAGGAAATTATAACTGTAAAACATTTCTAAGGATAGAAATTTATCTTTCTTCATTCCATAAGTTTTGAAATAAGAACGGGGTAAATTTAATTTAGGTGTTTCATAAATGTTTTAAATTAAAATTTGATGGAAATTATATAATAAATTGTTGTAGTGATTTAATGAGGTTATTCAATTGAATGTGTTAAAAAAATATCAACTTGATAGTCCATACAATCACTAGTGTTATAATTGAAATTATTATTGGAATTACAATAATTGGGGTTCAAATACAATTTTTTATGCTGAAAATAATTGTCAAAACCATCTTATCAAAATAAAGGGAAATATCGAGTGATCACAACATCTTGTGTGGTTCATGATAATTAATTGGTGATCTATACACATATCATGCACTCTAGAACTAAAAATTTTCATTTTTAGTACACGACCTAAACTATTAATTATATATAATGATGTTAATACGGGTATCACATCACAAACCCACTGAATTGTTTTTTATAGCATTTAAACTCCCGATTTAATGATTACCACACCCCAATGACATAGATTATCTTTAATAGAACATTGTTGGTATGTGCATACCTCAAATCTTATTATTCTACCTTCAGTGGAATATGATTTTTTAGTTAATGTATTTGATAAATTTATATTGAACCATCATTAATTATTGGCGAAGAGATGTACCATTTGATATCCAAAATAATCTTATGATATTATATCGATGAGATATGAAATATGAACTTCCAATAGATATTTTATCCATTAAATTGGTCTTACTACAATATCAAGAGTGTTATTTTTATTAAATAGTTTTTTGGGAAATTGAACATTGAGGTTATGAATATTATTTTAGAATTTTCTAATATATATCAGGAAGGCATTCATTCTCTTACCTTGAAATTTTAAGTATAGTTATCAATATATGGGGTAAGTGTAATTAAACAAATTTCAATGTCCCCATATAAAATTGATCCAATTACGTTCTGGAAAATGAAGATATAACACTATGAGATTATGGAATGGTGATTCACATGCCCACATGATTCACAATGTAGTGAAAATATTCTTCATGTTTAGAAATAAATATGGATCAACGAATATTATTTTTTTGGGGGAATATATCAAGGATATTTTTAAGAATATTTATCCTTGATCAAATTATTATGGCTTTTGATGATCAATTATTTATTGGCCAATAATTTATTCACTATTGATCTACATTTTTGATATCATTAATTAAGTGTGATTAAGGATAATATACCCAATAAAAACACATATATGAAGTATGACCGCCATGAATTGTGATTCCATTTGTATATAACGATTTTCACACTCACCTCATGGATCCAATGTATATAATATTTATATATAAAAATGGTCAATTTTTTGTATACTTTATATGTGATACTATTATATAATGAAATAGTATTGAAGACTGTGATGACAATTTAAAAAATCTGTTGAAAAACTCTATGAAAGATAATTTCTATGATAAATTTATCAAGAGTGGAATTTAGTTATAGAAAGGGACACTATTGGTCCATTTAATCTCAAGGTAGGGTATATTAGAGGATTGTGGAATGAAAAATTTAATTGATCCATGGGACAGAACAAGAGAAGTGACTACAATCTATTATTATATTAGGTTAGATTGATAATAGTATTGTTTTTGATTAAATTTTCAAATATATCTAATCTAATAACAATGTTTACATGGTTTATATCCAATTTCCTTTAGATAAATGAATCCAAATAATATATCATGTGGATGAAGAGAATGAAAGTTAATGAAAATGTTCTAAAACTAGCATATAATGGTGTAGGTTTTGTGATTTATAATGATAGAATAAAAATGTATATGTGATGTATTCTAATAAGAAATTATGTGTTGTATCATATGTATCAAAAAAGTAATTTTTTTAAAAAACTAATCAACCCATGGTTTGGTGATGGAATTGATGTTTTTTGAATTCAAATTATGGGGGTATGAACTTTATATAGTGAAAGGTATAATATATATATATATTTATATATATACGTGTCATAAATATATTGTATATATATACAAAACATATGTTTAATATGAACTAGATGAGATAGTTGGTGTTGATTAAAAAATAATAATTTTCCATACACTACCACAACATGAAAAAAAACAAGGTTTATGATGGTCTAATTTGGATGGATGAAAAAAGTTTTTCCTTAATGATGCTTGAAAAGTATCTAATACATAGATTTGGGGTATTTTTTATCCATAAATTATGGTTAAATGGGTATGATCATATATTTCATCAATGAATTTCTAACATTTAATCGATGTGATGATTAATGTGTTGGATATATAGATTGTGGAACATTAATATAAGTTGAGGAATTTCTCAGGGATAAACTATGATTATGATAGAAATAGTAGGGTTTGGTAAAAAAAATGTATCCCATAAATACTATAATATAATAATGAGATATTAATTGAAGCTCTTTGTTTATCATTCACTATCCATAATTTAATTTAGAAAATTTATAGAGGTTTGAATTAATAATTGTGTTCCCATGGCCACCATTACATTTGGACCACATGACATTGATTCTTAATTCCTTCCTCTCTGATTAATAAAATTTATCACTATTATTACATGTCATCCTCAAAAAAATGATTATGTTTATTGGAACATTGAAACCAGAAATGTTATATTCATTTTTTAAAGGCCTTTAAATGATTTATGTGATCAAATTATTTTTATTGTAAAATTTACAGACAATAAGATCTATAACATAAGAATACATATTTCTCAATTTGAATCCCACAATTGAATGATGTGAGTTTCTAAAAATGGTTTTCCCTGTTTTGGAGATAGAAATATATTAGGTCTCGAGCTTATTGATGATATAATAGAAAGTTGGACCCACTCAAAGGATTATCATGATAGCTCAAAGACAATACATGAGATAGGAAAATAGTTGTTATTGATGCTTGTAGATTGAACACAGTGTTAAAGTTTTCATTATAATATATATATGGATGAGCGTTATGATATTTTGGAAAGGGTAATTTTGATACCTAAATATATTTTTCCCTTCAAATTATTGTTCATATGGGGTTTCTTGAATATAATTTGGATCTTCCACAAAATATATCACATGTTCAAGATGATTTCCATGAATCACTTCTATGGAAGTAAATAATTGATCCATAAAATGTAATGAACTAAATGTATATAGCAATAGTTATTGATAATTATTATATGGGAGAAGAAAGGGAAGTTTTGGATTGAAATTATAATGTTTTGTGGTACATGATCATGCATCATGTTGAGGTTTTTTTTTTTGAAAAACTATAAATATCAGGAATAAATGTGGGAATATGTGTATTTAGGGAGATATAAGTACCATGATTTATAAAAATGATCGTAACAAAATTTTATTAGAGAAATTATTTAAAGAAAATATTTAATTCCTAGAGATATTATAATATATTACCCATCAAAATAATTTTAATGGGTGTGATCGTTTTCAGTATATATAGCCTTGAAATTAAACAACCCATAATATACTATTTAAATATATTATTATTTATTATTATTATCCCCTGTATAAGGGATTGGATGGGATAACTAGGAATAATTAAATCAAATCAAATACATATGAAGGATTTCTTTTATGAATTAAATACATTTTAATATAAATACTATGTTTTTATTTTGAAATATGAAATTATTTCCTATTAAAAAATTTATATTTTATATTTATTGTATTTCCGAATATATAATGTACCTTAGTCACTATTGAAACATATTTTTTTGTAAATATATTGGTATTTACATTAAAGGAATGTTTAATAATTCATATAATAATTATCCATTGGTTAGGAGTGATGAAAAAAATCATTTGATGTTTAAAATGAGTAATTTTCAGTAAAACATTAATATTGTAAATAAATTATTCTATTATAATAAATGGAATTATTCATTATTTATGATTGATTTTTAAATAAATGTTTCCATAATATATTTAATAATATATATTAACATTAATATAAAAGATTATATTAACTAATCAAGGAAAATGAATACATTTTTTTCTTCAAAATACATTATATCTAAAAATGGGTTTTTCGGATTTTATGCATGGATATTAGAATTAATTTATATAAAATATAGAGATATAATTTCATAATATTGATTCTATATTTTCAAATCGATATACTTATTAACATTTAATAAGGTGACCATATTTGTTTTGATATCATTAATAATTAATATGGAAAAAATCATGTGATGTCGTTTTAGATAAAAGGTGTACGAAGAAGGGTTGACTAGAGAGATAAGGATTAAAATATTTCCTGAAAAATAAATTAATTTTATTTGTTTAATGAATTTCTAAAGTACCTATTTATTATTTTTCCATTAGAAAATTTGGATCAGCATGACCTGAGTATTTAAAATATTATATAATGAGTTTTTGTGTATTTATTAATTTTCCACCCAATTCTATCATAAAATGAAAATACATTTATTAGATTTAAAAACCACCTAAATTTTCTAAATAAGTCATTATTATCCGAAATAACATCCCAAATATCCTCTCACTAATAGATAGGTCATTTTGTTACCAGCATTAAATCATAGATGGAATAAGGATTTTGGAAACATTGATTTTCTAAAGAATATGTATAACTAATAACATAGATCTTTTGACTATATCTATTTTTATAACTCCATAAAACCTATCATATATATTAATTAAAATAACATGAGTTTCTAGAGTGCCCTGAAATTTTATATTTTGTCTCCTACAACATGTTTTCAAGTAATTTTCCATCCTATGGAAAATGAAAACATCTCTCACTTGTATGTGTGGACAACCACCTCCATGAAGAAACATGTTTAATTTTTCCACATTTTCTATCATGAATATAATATTTATTGGAATAATGAAAAATATATATCATATATTAATGATTTTGTAATGATAAATTATCATCTAATCATATTTTTCACAAACCATGTGTGTAATAGGATCATTAAACATGCCTATATATGGACTACAACCACTATGAAATGCTGTTTTTGATTTTTTATCATTTACCTAAATATATGGATATAATAAATTCTATAATGAACAAATATTATACATATAAAATTAATGATACTGAAGAGAGTATGTTACAATGACAAACACACAATTTCATATACTATTATACTAAAACATTAATGGAATACACATGATGTGGAGAAGCATTTCAGTACATTGAAACCATGATGAAATATAACGATGAATAATAAACAATTTTAATTGGATGCTGAGTTCGATGTGTTTCATTATATGTTCGAGGATGTAAATTTTTTTATCTATTTTTATTCATCCTAGTCATATAGTCTCGTTGAAGAAAGAATTTATCACATTTGACTTAAATTTTTATAACACATAAATGTATCAATTCATTTCATTAGTTCCCAAAAGGGTCATATTCTTATAAGATAAATATTTTTATCCTCTGTATGAGTCTCAATTCCTTAAAATATTATATTAAAAAACTAACAATTTTATATCAATCTTGAAATGAAATTCCATTTCAAACAATATAATTCCCTAATAGATAAAAAAATATCATTCTAGAATAATCATTATTCAAATATATTGAAATAAAAACTAATGAATATTTCAACTAAATTTTCATTACCCATTAAATAAATCAAATACGCTACATAAAAATTTTCAAAATAATTCCCAATATACATTAAGATAGTTTAACTATTTATTTTAAAAAATATTATAATTTTATAAAGATGTAAATATTGAGAATTATGTAGATAGATTTAATAATAAAATAATTTTATATAATTTTCATGACATTTTATATTAAATAATAAATGAATCAAAAAATGAATTAATAAAAAATATAAAAATTAAAATATTCGAAAAATGTTTCAAGAATATATGAGAATAATTCGTAAATTAAATAATGGTTTAAAACATATAAAAATATTATATAACCCCATTTCATTGAATTTATAAACTATATATGAATTGTACATATATATGAACGAGTTAAAATAATTTTTAAAATAATGTAGATAATTATATTATAAGAATTGATAAAAAACATATAATTATAGAAAAATTTGATTTCAAAAAATAAAATAAGACAATAATTACTAACAATAAACCCCATGTGGTCTTATAATAAATTTTAAAATAATTGGATTTTAATGTGTGGTAAATTTTATTATGGTTATTATTCTGACGATGAGATAATGAAGAAAGTGGTCACTATACTAACACTGTGAATGGAATGTGGTCACCTCCAAATATATCTTACTATTATTATACACATCATTAATAAAAAAATATTTTAAATATAATCATTGTATGTGTATATTTACTGTTAGAATATTATATCATGCTATAAAATTACATACATTGCTTCCATTATACATTTCGTATGCTAATAATATATCCATGTAATAGATTTATTAAGAATAGAAATATCTCACATTGTAATTTAATCTCCATAATCTATGATGAATATATATTCAAAAAATGGTTTTCCATTTGAAAAATAGTGAAGGTTTAGTACAATATGATATATTGGATTCATTTAGTAGTCAACTAGTTCCCCCAACAATGTGGAGGAATTTATAATAAGATCAAAATTAATGAACAAGCTATGAATATGAACTCTCTAATTAGATATGATGGAAAATAGAATCTCTTTTTTAATTTCATTATACTAAAACCTTGAATCAAAATAGAATAAAAATGAATCACTACATGACAATACTTGTATATAATTGGTGATTAACGACTTTTGCGATTAGTGGAATTATGTTAAAATGGTTTTCTGAATAATTTCTTTGTACATAACATATAAAATCGTATAGTATGAATAATTATTTCATACAAATACATGAAAAAAACATGTGATTCATTGGATGATATTTTAGTTTTCACTATATGTTGAAATTAAAAATCATAGTAGTTTGAATATAAAAATTATGGAAGGATCAAAAAGGGCCTCACTGTAGGTTTTCAAAAGATCTGTTAGTTATTTTTAGATAATATAAAAATTAGAAAAATATAATGGTTATGATAAAATAAATGAATATAATACATATAAAATTCATAATAATCAAATAATTCATCAAAATAAATTTGAAAACATATGATATGATTGCAAATAATATCCAATAATATTTGAGAACATCCAAAAAATAAACAAAATATTCTTGAACATTGATCAAATTTTAGATTATCTAAATTGAATATCCATCCATTCATAAAGAAAATTTAATTTTTATTTATTATTAAAAGGTAAAAATATTAGAGTGAAATATTTTCTGGGGTATAATGTAATGAATTATAAGGGAATATCCTTTGAAGACAGATATAGTGTTCATAGTTAGGGAACATTATCCATTGAAAATTTCAATCTTTATTTCTAGATTACCATTTGAAGATGGGGTATCTATAACCCAATTAAAGTACCTACACATGTGTTGGAAAACTATTTGTGAATAAAAAATTCTTCAAAAAATCATTGAATAATTAAAGATCTAGTGGCATAAATTTACAAAATAAATTATTTTTAACCCCTAGAGTGAAATAAATTTCAATATAATATAGACTAGTATTGTTGGACATAAAAATAAATATTATATTATGAACGACATAAAACTCTACATTTTTTTATAATACCTATACATAATTTTTTGATAAGGATAAATTGTCCAAAAAATTCCGTCTAAGATATTTATACCCCCACTCATGACCCCTTCAACACAATAACCATCAAAATTTTATATGAGGTTGTGCCTTTCAAACTTCAAGAAAACAAATACATAACTATTCATTGATCCATGTAGGATTTAAGAATGATCATGATGTAACTGGGAAATAAAATTGTAAAGAAGAATATAATATACCTAATGCACATAATGAGAGTAGATCTCATAAAAGATTCAGTATTAGAGTTAGTCACCGTTGGGAATAAATTACAGATGACAAGTGATTTTCTGAGTGTTTTAGATGACTGAGTACAATGAATTTAGTATGATATAATGTCTAATTAAATTCATAGCATAACCAACATGATTGAAGATACATGATAAAATAATATATACAATATATTTATAATATCTTTTATTCCCATTATGAAATAACCAAATACTGTAGGCCTAATCTCCCTCCACAAACAGTTGGATTGTGGATTTAGAGTTTCCATTAATGATAAAAATGAATTTGAAAAATAGATAATGTCCCTTATTAAAAAATTCTGAATCAGTAGGAAGATAGTTATAATAGAGGTTTCATACTCTAATTTGGAGGATTATAGGTCTTTTTTTCACCATAGTTTCTTTACAATAGATTTAGTGGTAGTTGAATCATGTATATTATTTCAAAATAATAAATAGGTGGGGGCTTCCTATGGGTAGAGAATGAAGCTGAGGTAATCAATCATATCTTCCTTATGATATTAATTCAATATATTTTTCTATTTTATATTGAGAATAAAATTCCCAAACTAATGAATGGATTAACCCTCTATAATAGTGATGTCAAGAGTTGAGAAAGTAATAAAAATGAGGATGTAAGATAATTTTCACACTAAAAAAGAAATTTCATCTTGATCTACTATCCATGAAGTGTTCTCAGAAATCATTTTTGGGACTATGAGGGATTCTTAAAATGAGTGATAATATGGTTCAATCAAACCATTAGATAGTAGAATGATCACATTTTTATTTTCTAAATTCTTTCTATATAAACTTTCATAAGAAGGCGTCCTCAGAATGTGTCACCTATATTAATTTGATAAATTATAGTATATTCCTAATATTGATTCCTATTAACCAAATTCGTTAAGCTGGCCTATGCCAAAGGGTCTACAGATGTCCCTCATCTCATATAATTGTGTTAAAAATAATATATAAATTTCCAATTAATCCTTTTTTATACTTATAGAATGATAATATATTGATTATAAAAGGTTAAGAAACTATTAATCAAAGAAATTCATCATAAAGAATTGAGTAATTTACATTTCCATTTTGATATACTAACTATGATTTTGTTAAAAATACAATCATTGTAATGAATTAAAATTCATCGAGTAGATAGTGGGGATCCAAGATATTTCATTTCAATAGACCATTTTAAGGATTCCTTGATTATCCTCAATACTCATGGAACACCATAAGGTACATGTATAGGAAATATAGACATTAATTTTAGAATAAATTCTATTTTTTAATGTTTTCTACTTCATAATTTATCATGTAGATAGAAATTGATAATAGAGTTTATTCAAACAATAATTAAAATGATCAAATGATCCAAAAAAAGATAAATTCATTTAAAACCGTACCTATAATTGATGTGTCTATCAAGTCAACTAGATATTCCCTTATTCTGATTTATACCTAGTAAATCATTGGGTAACTTATAAATCACATGGATATGGGGTCAAGTCATTTATATATTCCCTTATTCTAATGTATACCGAGGAAATAATTGGGTAAATTATAAAGCACATGGATATGGGGTCACCATGTTGATGACCCCAATTGACATATTGAAACCAAATATCATTTTCATTATAGATTTTTTGAACTAAAGATAAATAAATATTATACATAAATGGTGAAATTTCTATTTAGGGATTATATATTACAATTAACAATTAATATGAATATCATTTCATTTATGTCATTGGTATTTTGAATTTCAACTAGAATGATGATGTTGGATCGAAAAATCCATATATGATGATTTTATATCATCTCCTTGGATATTGATACAATGGATATAACTATGCTACCCATCTGATTTATGGGTCTCAGGGTCCCATGAGATCCCTCTATAGGAAAATTATAGGGGAATTTTTTATCATATGTTTTATAAGTTGATATATTGGAATAAATTTATGTATCATCGAATATTTACTATTGGATGAAAAACCATGAATGTTGTAGATAGTCCAATTAGAGATGGAGACCCTTTAAAAAAAAATTGGTGGAAGAAATAAAATAAGGTTGGAACAAGCACCATGTATCCATGAAAATGAACTAGGGATTGAATTTCTTTTAAGATGACTCTAAGGGTTGAGAATTTTAATTCCCTCTATAATTTACCCCCAATAAATAAGCACAATAGTAAAATGATTGTCATAGAGTAATATATCTATTAACTTATACAAATAATATGTACTCTTCTCTAAAAAAATGTATACCCCACTCTCTCCATTCTGTAATCCTATATGATGCTTTGAGATATGGGGAATGACATGGAGAACAATGACGTTGACCTCACATGAATGATACCCATAATCAAGGCATAAATTATATTTTACAACTTATTTTTTATCCTAGTGTTATGAATGGAAATGATATATATTTATGTCAACCTCCTTCATCAATTTGAATCATTATACATATTTGGAAAATATATATTCCTCTTATAGGATTCCCACTATGAATTTTCAATTTTCTGGGAAACAAATAAATATTTCATAAAAAACATCCCATAGTATAACCTCATGTTGTTCAATTTTTCCAAATTGATTTTAAAGATAATATAAGTTCATGGATGGTTATTTCTAGACATGATAGTCTACATATTAATCATTACGAGTTTACTAGGAGGATCACTTAGGGAAACCATGCATGGTAGTTGACTAATAATATTTAATCATCATTTTAAATCAATGAGCCTCCATCCACTTTTTATAGAAAATTAAGCTTCATCCGTATGATATCGAGGATTAGTTTTAATTCGTAATGGGATAATGATCAAGTTTTTCATTGGGTAAATGTTTAAAAAAATTATTACAAAAGAAATTAATATAATTGAGGTTTCCAAACATCTATAAAAAAATTGATTCAAATTCATCTCGATCCATAAATGTTATAACACTAGGTAAATTGATTCCCAAGGAAGCCGAATTCATGAAAATTATTCTATGATAAAATGGATATAAAAATTTCAATAAAAATACTAAAATAAATACCATCTCCATTTCTTTGTAACTCTTAAAATTTTGTTCTTGTCTTCTACTATAAATTATGTAGCTGATCATGTTTAAAAGGATGATAGGGAAAGCTGATGTTTTTCCTTTAACTATATAACATATTTCATAACTAATTCATGATTGGAAAGTATATTTTTTATATATAATCATGAATGAGATGTGATGATAATAAAATGATAAAAATTGATATTGAAAAAAACCGTTCAAGAAAATCCATATGTGGGAATTTTTAGGATAAATGGGAGATGTTATCCAAATGGATACATTCAAAAACCCCCTCAATATTTATGATTCATTGATAGGGTTCCACAATTTCATGTAGTGAAATTTTACTACCACCAATTATGTGAATAAAATATTATATCTAAGTAGGATATACTAGTCCCATATATTATAAATTAATATATAAATCATGTGACTTACTCAATGGGGCTTGGGGATTATAGACCGCAACTGATAGCATAATCACAGTGGTGGTTAATATTTTTATAGAGTGGGTGATTATACCATTGGGAGTATGTGGTAGTGTTTTTGGAATTCAACTAATAATTATCATAAGGGAATGAATATATTTATATTCTCTAATATAGGAATGTATATCAGTGGGGTATTGAGATTAAAGAGTTTACTCAATAGGATCTTGTATAGGGTCCCCTTGTAGTGAATGAAACATAACATTATGAGATACCTCAATATCATAAGTGGTCACTCCCTCCATGATATTTCTAAAATGGAACCCTGAAACTATAAAGGGGGGGAAGTACCTTAATATTAATCCAACCTATGAATCGCATATGAAAGGAGATAAAATGCATTGAAAGAATGATGATATGAATCCATATGAAAATAGGTTCTAAAATCGGAGTTGGGAGAAAAACAACAGTACAAATCAGTATTTTGGAGATTATGAACATAGGGATCTGGAACCAACATAAGGGAAATAAACCCAATTGTTGCGGAAAATTTTATTTTCATGTTGGTTGGGGAAAAATCATTTATTCCATCTTTCGAACCATCACATAACGAGTATAATGAGTCGTTCCTTTAGGAAAATATTTCAAACATCTAAGTGATATAATATAATAAGGGGAAATTCAGAGGAGACACAAACAAGGGGAATGTAATATCATATGTGTGTTATGGAAGGGACAAATAATTCATAGATTATATGTATAAATAAACATTTAAATTGAAATGAGAAAACAATCAAAAAAATTTCAGAATCTAGATAATTTTCCAAATGGAAAAAATCAGACACAAACGAAGGTATGATTCTACATGTGAGATGGGAGGAAAAATTGAGTTCTGCATAAAACTGATCTAACATTATATATTCAATAAATATTGGATATTCTTCATCATAAAGTATTTTACTAATTAAATTCCCAAATGGATTGGAATAAATTCATATTTTGAAATGGTAGATGGATCTATGCATTACATAACCATATCACCAATAGAGAAGAAACCCAAACACGATGAGCATCTGCTGACCACTAACTACAGAGAATTATATTCCCATCGATATAAATTCCTTTATAATATCATGACTATTATAAAATACATATCTAAAATTGATTAATATAGAATTAATAAATATTATAAAGTGATATTTATGTGGCACTAGCCTATCTGTAAGAAATGATAAGGCTGGAAAACATTTATTGGGTCTGACATTTCGATCATAAGATCACTTTGAGAGACCCTCTATGATAATGTGCGGAATTTTTATGTTATCCCTCTATGATAATTTTGTTTGTATGTAATCATGATATAATCAATACATAGTGAGCTAGTAAAAATTGATTTTTAAAAATTATAATTTTAAAAATTATGATTGAAATTTAGTGAGGTTTTTTGAAAATCTAAGAATAAAAATATAAAAATGAAAGATATCTCTAAAAAATAACCAACATCAAAAATAACATAATCAGATCATGATTCTATACAATTCTCCCCCTTTTTTTATATTTTTCAAAAATCAAAAAAAAATAATGAAATATAAAAAACAAATTAATAAATAAATGTAAAAATGATTAGTTTCAAAGTAGAACATCCCACAAATAAAACTGTATTAATGAATTTCATTGTTAAATTAATATGAATGAATGAAAATAATTTTATAACATACAAATATTAAATATCATTTTATAACCATATTGAAAATGTACTGGTTTTTTAAAAATACATTCTATTTGATATTAGTACGATTATATTAAATAAAAATAAAATATTTATTAATATAATCACGATGAAAAATAATTTGAAATAATTTGTGTATTTAACTACAAAGTATTAATAAATTTAGTTAAATAGAAAAATATGATGTGTTATAAACAAAATATCAACTATAAAACCATAGTCATATCATGTTTTATAATTCATAATGATTGGCATAACCATAATGTAATTGAGTAACACTCACATTTAGTTCCATAAAAACTGAAAATGTCATTTTTTCAAGAACTCATAGAATGTAAATTTTACCGAGAATGTGGCACATACATAATATTTTCATGTTATAATGTCAGAATCCACTAAAAAAATAGTTAGAGTAACTATAAAATAAAGAACATTATCTAATTAGTAAAATATATGGTTAAATATTCTTTTAGAATATATTACAATATGTTTAAAATCATTTATGTTACATTATTTTGTATCTGGATGAAATATATGACATAAATCAAAAATAGAATTTTATCAGACCATGAAGTAGTTTAATGCAACAAACATCCAATCATGAAAATAATTATTTTAGAATAAACTATTTTTCTATTAACATCATAATATAATTTATTAATAATACCTAATGATGTTTTATTAGATTTATATTTATTGAGACCAAAATTACATACTAATTCATTATCATATATATATTTATTTAATAAATATTCCATCATTCCATTGATAAATTTAAATCCCATAAATAAATTTTAATTCTCGCATAATACTTGGGTCAAATTCACATTAAATCAAATATGAAAACTATATAAAAAATAAAATCATTTGATGATAAAAAAACATTAACATATATATTAATTTTTTTAAAATAATTAAAATCCCATTAACAAAAAATTATGATCCCCATTACATTTATAGAAAAAAAATTTCCAAATAAAGTCTACCACACAAAGCATGGGGTGTTTTGATAAGACTATATATTTATTGGAAAAATAAAAACCTAATTATGATATTTTTCATTCTCAAAATTCAGCAGTGGAATATGTATAATAGATAAAAATATATATTCATTTCAATACACGTGGAGAAAATATTCATCATAACTTATATATTTTACTTGTAAATAATTTTGATGACATATATATCTTAATATTGATCAATTTCCCCTGATTCATGCATTTTATTCTTCAATATTCATTAAGTTCCAAAAACATTCTCATACATATGGGGTTCATTTAATGTTAAATTTACATTTATATAAAACCACTTCTGTTCGTCGTTCATATCAATAATCCATTAATAATCATTTAACACATCTAAACATCATTGCTTACATGATAAAAAAATGGATAATTTTAAAAGAAGATAATATTAGGGTGTCTGGTTTTCATACTAAATGAAAAATAACCAATAAAATTTTAAAAAGAAGAATATTTTTTGAATCCCATAAAATATACTATTAGATATAGAATAATTATAATCCCACCTTAATTGATAATTTATATTTAGTTCATTATTTTCTAAAATCATCCTAAATATTTTACAAAATAGATTTGTGAATATTAAACTATTCATGAAACATAATATACCTAGATTATTAAACATAAATGGTATTCTTATTATAATCTCTATACACTATATGATTGAATAATAAATTTGAAAATTCATAGGTCAGTATTATCATTATGCTTATCTTGGTTATCGTTCTTATTCAAGAGAAAAACATTACAAAATAATTTAATATCAAACACATGGTTTTATACATTTAAAATTTTATATGTTGTTTTATTAAACAATTTAATGTCATAAATTCTATTAAAAATATAAAAATAACTATTAATAGATTCTGTTCAAAAATATTTTAGGAAACTATCTTCATTTTGAATATTTCGATCCATTTCATGAATAATTCTACATTTCATTTATAAAACACAATATCAACGTTGTGTTCTATGCAAAGAAGATTCTTGATCATAACAATATTCTTCACTAAAATAATTATTTTAAAAATGAACAAAATACCCATCATTCTTATATTTAATAGAAACATTTAACTAAAGTTTCTTATTTTTAACTATATTATAAAAATTAATAAATATAACTATGTTTTCATGCATAAGGGATATAAAGTTATGACATGTTAACATAGTAAAATCATATAAAAATAAATAACCTTATTTATTTTCTCTTAATCAATCTTTTTTCATGTGTCCCAAAAAATTATTCTGGAATAATTTATAAAATAATTAGTTAAAACATTATATATAGAATTTAAATATTCATTGTACAAGTTTAATTTTTAGTAGAAATCATAACTTCGTTATTTCATAGCATTTTCTTAGAAAAATGTTTAACATTTATATATAGGGATATTTATTGTATCATCCAAAAATTATCATGTATAGTACTTCTATTTCACATATTATAATATGTATCTATTGCATTGAGTCACATCACATGCTGATTAGATAGATAAATTATATTAATAGAATAAATATTATATTTTCAATTTTAATAAAATTAAACATTTTTTAAAAAAATTAATCAGTTATTACATTAAAAATTAACATAAAATCCATATTCCATAATTATAAAACTCAAATTTTGTTATGATTCAAATAATATATGAATGAAAAATATAAATTAAAATAAAATTAAAAATACCTACATCACCAAATCCCATAACCATTTCATTATTATTATCATCGAATGTAACATATCATCCATCACATTTAGTATAATAGATGTAATAAGATAGGTCAGAGTTAATGTTTTAAAAAATACAGTATCCATGTACCATTTATCTTGATATTTTTAATATTTCTATCATATGCAAAAAATTTAGACAGTTAAACTTTTCAGTTCCCCTGATATATTGTGGCTAAAATGTTTATAAATATAAATATTTGGTACACCAATATTATATATATATATATATATATATATATTATAAGGTACTATAGAAGAAAAATTATCTCAAGTAAGGTTCAATGTATAGAAATGATATTGAGGATATATAAGAATACATTAATAAAAATAATTTCATTGAATAAAAATATTTATTCTAATGAATATAAGAATAATTTCACATATAAAATTTAACAACATTAGTATTTTTTTAGTTTTTAAATCTATAAATTATAACAAAAAGAAATTTATCATCATTCGGTTTTATCATCAAGACAACACATTCATGTTTGTACTTTATATGAACATAATTATGTAATGTTTCATTAATAATGAAAATTATATTTCTATTATGATCATTTTCCTTCAGAAAAAACTCTAAATGATCATAGACCATTCAATTGGAATATAATCAAAAGTTTTTTATTTACTCCCTAAGAGGATATCTATCATTATTATCTTTGTGAAACTCCCGGATAATCGACTAGTTTTATACTTTTAAATATATAAATAATTTAATAACTATTAAATATTGTTTTTGATTTTATTTATTTTATTCATATAAATAATCAAATATATAACCATCACTATAAAATTAATAACAATAATCTCAATCAATATTTACCACATTTATATTTAGTATCACAAAAATATATTATATGATTCATTATGACTTCTGGATTCATTACATGAACTTGATTCTTTAGAAAAAACATTAACATGAATGCTAATCATGTTTCAATTTTTTATTCTTCTCCAAACATTCTTTCTTTAACATTTTCCATTATTATTTTATGTCAAACAATCATTATAAATTCATAATAGGTTATATATGGTCCATTAGTAATATCCTTAGTTTCATGTTGATCACTTTTTTTTCTTAACATTATTACTTCTTGAACATTTTTTTATTATTATCATGTTATTAATACAATTCCTTATATTCACAATGTATCCATTTTAACATTACTACATATTGGATTCGAATTCGTAATTGATAAATTTCAATGTTATTTAAAATAAATAAATATGATTTTTAGTATATCTTTATAATCTATTTTCATATATTCGAGTTCATACTGAATCTATGATATAATAAATTCATCAAGATTCTACTCAATGATGTTCATATTTTCATTGATCACATATTTCGTTGAATTTAATTTCACTGGTAGTTCAATTATGATTGTTTTGACTAGTACTAGGTTATCCAAATATTCTACTTGGGAATTAATTTAAATGAAAAATCATTTGATGAAGTGGATAATTTTATTGATACTTTAATCATCTCCAATATCAAGATATTAGTATTCTTCTAGAATAATGACATGTTTTTTCGATGATATTATCTGATCCAGTGGTGGTATCTTTATAATATTCTAGAACTCATGAGTTATATAAAATGTATACACATCAATATTTTTTCTTATATTATTAGAAAAATATAAAATATTCATAGCTATATAATTTAAAACATATCTACCATCCTCATTTCTGTAAGAGTATCTTGGTCCACCTCTTCTTACTGTTAGTGTTTTGGCTTGATTGACCAGTGTTTTTGCAAATCAATTTGAAAGATTCCTTCATTATGGATTTACATTTTATCAATCACAGTGAGGTTACTACTTAGGATTTTATACATTATTTACATATATTAAATCAATATAATAGATATTTTTAATATACTATAAGGTATATGAGATTTTTTGATAATTAAAATATAATGGATAATGGAAAATTGAAAAATAAAATAATTAAATTCCTCTGATACAATTTTTATGTCATCCATTGTGATTATATATGATATATAAAGGGTTTGAACATAACATATATGTTATTGTTTATATTGATTAATTAGATAAATAAAATATAAATTTTAATTGAAAATTTTATATTGCAATGAAATAAAACAATGTTCAAAGTGGATTTTTATATTGTAGTTTAGAAAAAAGTGGACATCGCCCACTCATATATAGTACTTATGAGAGTTTCAAAGAACCCCTTTTTATCTTATGGTTTTATTATCCAAACTAGAAAGAAAAAATATCCAATCTAAAAAATTATTTTCCTGAAACCATTTCCAAGAGATAAATATATTTTCATATCGAATTTCATGATCAATTTTATCAATTAAACATAAAATACAATATAAACGTTAAAACCCGATACAATGATGTTTGAATATAATTTGACTTTTAAATCCATTTCACATATATATCATAAATCCATACATTTTTTATTTTTTTAAACCAGGTTTCAAAAATATTAAAACTATTCCCATATGAGAACCATAAAATATAATTAAACGATATTTTAATCTTGAACTCACTGAAATTAATATTAAAACAATCAATTCATTCAATCTTTAATGTAAAACATCAAATAAAAAATTTACATATTTTTAATGGGTATGTAAAATGTATTTTATGACTGGAAATACAAATATTAAATTAAATCATGCAATAACATAAAACCATACCTTGCTAAAAGATCAATTAAATTTTATCCTGGTTGATCCCCTAAATATTTCATATACCCAATACATAATTCAATTATTTTTTAGTCAAATTACTCACTTGAATCGAGATATATAATTTTAAAAAAATTACAATGCTTAGTATTTTGGGTAGGTAATAAATTTCAGTTATCCTAGATTAATTCTTGTTGATTTCCCATGTTATAAAATTCATTGTATACCCTTAACTAACATTGTAAAAACAAATGAAGTAATTCAATACAATTATTAACCATGGAACCATACCGCCAAAATTAATTTAAATATATAATATGTAATCTATAATAAGGTGTCACTCCATGCATACTATAGTATGTAAATATGATAACAGTGGAAAAAATTCCATCAACGTACAATGATAAAAATAACATTTAGAAGGACCATCCTAGATTCATCTATAAATTTTTATAGACACATTCATAAAATAGACAGTCAAAATCCTTATTGAATGAAACATGCGGGAATGACAAAATCCAATCCTCTATAAAATTAGTATAAAATAATAGCCAATATGATATATTATAAATAATATTATGGCTATAAAAATTTATATAACAAGATTAAAAATAATACCATCAGTACAATTAACTCTATTTAAATTATTTAATCTAAATGTAAAAATTCATTGCCTATGGACCTTCCAACCAGACCATATATTATTAAATTACAAAAAAATTATAAAATTAATCAACTAATCCATTCACATTATCATGACCAAGCACAAATAACCCATCCAGTTATATTCTGAACCAATTTGTCACAATACTCAATGGGAATTTGTAAACATCACCAACAAGAAACAGGTGCCGAAGAAACCAACAACGACCCTAGAGAATTATTTTACAAACCTAAAACAAGATACATGGATTATATATACTGAAAAAAATACATGAAATATTTCAATTTTAAAATAAAGTTACAGAATTCCTTTAAGAAACATGGAAGCATGTAAAAAAAATGTTCTTGTCCAAACCCAAACCAAAATTGAAAACTCAAACAATAAACATCTACTCTATATGATTTGATAGAAACAACCCACCATACCAATAAATAAAACCCATGAAAATAAAAAAAAACTTAATATCTCACTACAATGGGTTTTACATGCCATCAATAGATAAAATTAGTTCCACAGATCCCTGAGGGTATGTTTAGTGTGTGACATATCCCAGAACAATAGGATCCCTCCCATGCTCTACGTAAGAAATAATTTCCAAAAATTATAAATATAATTATTAAAATAATAAAATCACAAGATAAATCCATTTTAATATTAATATCAATATCAATGTTATAAAAGTCTATTTTCACAGTTCTTACTAAAATTACAGAAAATATAGATTCAGAAATCATTTAAGGAGCACAATTTATAATTTATCAATGAATAAATAATAATTAATAAGAAAAAAACAAATGATAAAAAAAATAAAAATGGTTCTCACCAATAGGATTGCATTATTCTCGGAGAGTTAGGTCACTCATATAAAAAAATAAATCCTGGATAAATCAATTATAAAATATTTAGGAAATAATTATCCAATTCATGAAAACAAAATAAATTTCTTGAAGCATCAATTAATACAATGAAATGGACAATAAATTTTTATTGTATTCATCTTATAACACATAATCATGTTCTTCTTACAAAAACATATAATGAAATAATTATCCTAAATATACATATATGTTATTATTATGGTGGAATATTGATATTATCCCTCCCTTATTTTCATTCCAAAAAGAAATATTGTTTACTATATGGTTGCTTCATCACTTCTGTGAACAACATACACAGTTTTTATCCTCCACCGACATGGTGGGTTTAGGAATGAATTTTATTGATTAATATCATAATAATATGTTTTCATATCTTATATAGATAATTAAACCATTTAATATTCATTAAATTAAATAAAATGAATCTAGTTCATAACAATCGATAATAATACCTAAATGTACTAATCGATTAATGTTAACATTTTTACCATGTGTATCATTCCAATATAAAAAATAATAGGTAATTTGGATCATTAATAATTTTTAATGAAAATTAATATAATATCATTTAACATATGGAGTTTTATTCCCATTTTAAAAGATCATAATGAATTATAATCAGTCAATTTGATGAGGGAACAACGAAAGGAATTTCCTCTAAAAGGGAATCTAAAAATTATATCACCGGAAATCGGGAAAAAATTAATATAATAAAAAATAACCAATAATTTATAGATGGAAAATATGTAGACATTAATTAATTAATAAAATAATTTTATTAGTTGGGACATTTTTCTGGCAAGTGCCAATATATTTTTGGATCACAATGATAATTATTTCATTGATCTTACATTTTTCGTTGGGTTACATTTTTCGTTGGGTTATTGAAATTCTCTTTATAATTATTTCATTGATCTTACATTATCGTTGAATTTTTTAATGGAAAAATAACTCTTAATTTAATTATTATTTAAATAGATACAAATTTCTAGAATGTTAAAATATTTATTATATTTATAATATTTATTTGTTCACTTTTTTTATTCTTTAATATAATATTATTAAACAAATTTCTTATTATGGATAATTCTTTGTCTTATGCCTTATGATGATTTCATTTTATGGAAATAATAAACATGTACATGTTATTATAGTCATTCACATATAGTGATTTAATAATTTTGTTAATATTTATATCTCATTAGACATTATGTATTATATAATGGGCTAAAACTATGCCACAATGACTCTCTATCGCCTATGTGATGTTATCTTTGAAGATAATGTTAACTGATTCATCTGTCATGTTACATATTATTGTAGTTTCTTATATTTCATTGATGATATGATACAAACATATATAGATATGAATATTAATACATTTGAATATTCACTAATTTTTTTTTTATTAAAACAAATTTGTCCCTCTGGCTCGTATTATATTCTTGACTACCACGATTATTCATTTATTAGGCTTTACATCTCCCCAAATTCTTTTATGTATTCCCTAAGTTATCATATACTGTTTTAAGATCTCATTTTATTTGGATATCATTATTATGAATAAAATATATAAATATTATTTTATTTACATTTTTCTTTATTAGGAACCTAGTATTCGAAATATATTTGGCCACATAGCCGTTGGGATTCATTGGATTGTAATTTATGTTGAAAATAATATAACAGTATATATAAAATCATTGTGTTTATATTTCTATTTTTAGTGAAATGAATATTTATTTTATGGTATTAGTAATATAAAATTTTTGTGAGGACTCATGGGATAATTTTATATATAAGAGAATATTACCAAATCTTTATGAAGTGTTTTTAGAGTGGATTCCCAGAAATTGAATCTTGGTGTAGACTATAAAATTGGATATGGATCTGGATTAGCTACAAATAACATAACAACGATGAAAATGGTTCACTTGTTATTTTATTAATCTTCACATTATACACGAGACTGAGACCTTTTTTTCACACTTAGTGTGACACTTTAGGGGGATATTCATTTGAAAATTGAAAATTCATTATGAACCTTTATAAAGGTCATGAATATATTATTAGTTTAGAAAACCTAAAAGTAATATTTACCTTAGATATCTTTGGATAAAACCTATTTACTAATATGATTGTATATATGTTTCAATTATATATTATTCCTTCTATGATCATGGCTTCCCTTATCACACAATTTTTATCTTATGTATTATCATCCCTATGTTTTTTAGGATATCATAAACGACATGAACCATAACAAAATAGTTAACAGTTTTCATATTCTCTATCATTGAGCCTCAATTAACTTATATGACTAAAGTTATAAATATTTTATCATTTAATTCATGTGTGGTAGAACTATTCAGAACCCACCTAAAAGGGCTTTACCAATATATACGAACAAAAATAGTGTAAATTTTGAATCCTATGTATAAAAAAACTCTCTATTTAATGAATATAGAATCAAAATCCCATAAAAAATTACCAATTTACTATTGTGTGTAATTTTGTAATTTTAGTCTTGTATTGGATATCATTATATAAATACAACATGAATTTTTAGGAGATGGAAAACACAAATCACATCCCAAGTCATCATCAAATTTTTTCAATGTTTAAAAAGGGAGATCAATCTAATATGAAATCATATTATAATGTGAAAATATGAATTTCTTATAAATAATAATATATTTCTCTAATTATTAAGGAAAACTATATAATCATGATTGTAGATATTTCCATTTTTAGAGATTATACAGATGTATTCCATGATGAATATTTGGTTCTTCCTCATAAAATATATGTTGAAATATGAATCGTATGTATATCAATATTTATACACATATCAAATATTCCGTAAATAATAAGCACGATATCATTTGATGGTATAAAAAACAATTAACAATATAATACAACAAACTATTTTATAAACCTATGTTATTCATTATTGTGAACGCCATTCCCCTTTATATTGAGGAAGGATATGATAATGTGATTCTTCCATGGTTATAATGACATCAAAAAAATATTGGTGTTGAATAGATATCCTTGTCCAAAAATAAATGACATGGTCAAAAAAATATATGGTCTTAGTATGTCTATATAATGAACAATTAGTAACGATATATTCAATTAAATGCGATGAAGGAATATATTCAAATCACTTCCTTTTGAATGAGTTTTATATAAGTGGATTTCCTAATGATTCCATTAAGTCTCTTTAATTCCCCTATAATGATAAGGTAAATAACTAATTGGACCCTTAGAAATGACATCTAAAAATATTTTATATTATTAATACACGATATATTGATATACTCTAAAATAAATGAGAACCATGAAGGGAATTTTAATACTGTGATAAAGACATTATGAAAGGATACGCTCTATGGAATTTATAGAAAAAGAGAATCATGGATGGAGGACGTATCATTCATGATGAATTTTATTAGCATCAAATATATATATATATTTACTCTTCAAATATAAATAATATTTTTGAGAGTCTCATACCTATATATATAAAAGTGTTATGTAGTTTCCTTAAAATAGATATATCACAACTATGATTTTTGATAAAATTTTCATGTTTACCATACCGTAAACCGAGAGGACTCATATGGGTGTGATTTTTTTCAAGTGAAATTATTGCAATTAAATAATATAAGGTTTTAAAAACACATTTCATGGAATTATTCCTCATAGAACATTAAATTATTGTGAATTACATGGTATTAATTGATTCTTCAAGAAATTTATTTCATTGTATAATATTGGATAACGGTCAATTAATATCCTATAACGTAAGGAAGTTTAATTTTCATCAGTATAATTACCCCATTATTAATATGGGTATTGATGTAGCAGTATTTACATTATAAATATTAAACCATTTTTTTATATATATAAGTGTGATATATTTAACGATCATAATATCCTCTAATATAAATAAAAAATAAGGAGCTTAATATGAACCCTTGAATATTTTCTGATCTGATCAAGGACTTTGATTACTCAATTCACTACCACACAGAGGTGGTAAATAATGTTAAAATAATCTATGTCGAAAGGATATGGAAACCTTATCAATGATGATAATTGAGAAGCATCAAATCATGATAGATTTAAATTAGATAGTAATAGTGATAATAATGGGAAGAGAATGAATATCCTTTTCAAAAATAAGTTATTATCAAATTTTATGGAGGAATATAAAATATCCTCAATGAGAAGATGTGAAAATTAAAAATATGTTGAAATATATTTGAGAATGAAAACACTCGGGGGTTAAAATTTGATGAATATGTATTTTTATGAATCCGTCCTTTAATTTTTGTACCAAAAAATAAATATATAATGAGTTATTCATATAATGACTCACATAACATGACCTTCTCCATCCACCTAGGCATAATGATGATGTATCGAGATCTCAAATATCAACATTGGTGTGAAAGTATTTATAAGGATATCATGTAATATAAATAAAAATTATTGGTATATCAGTTGGTGATTTATGAATGAAAAAAGACTATGATGATGGTGCAATCATTATCTATACCCATATAAGTATTTTAAAAAGTCTCAATGGACATAGTAATTTGTCATACAAATACATCAATAGAAAATAATAATATATTTAATTTTTTTAATTATCATAAAAAGACTTACAATTTAATCACTATTTAATAGGAATTATATTTCAATCAACTTTGATGGACTTATATTTGATTAGGGGTGAGGTTTCAGACAACAACATTAACTATTTTATCTTATAAATCTCCAATATTTTCCTTAATTTTTTTAAAACATTATATAATAAACAATTTAATTATTATTAAATTACATCACCCCCAAACTTGTGGAAAATGTGAGTAAAAACACAAACACATTATGACATGATTAGAGCATGCTTGATGTACCTCAATTGATGATAGGATCAACATAATAATCTCATAAAGTTCATTTAAAATAATAGCTAGCACTAAAGATTTATAATTTATCCACATGAAACAATTTTCTGTAATATATGTAGAACACATATAATATAAGATGTATATTGTGAAAAAAAGATTTTGGGTCCTGAAATTTATAAGGAAATAGAATAAAAGTTCAATAACATACTGGATAATATCAGGGATGTTGATAGTCTACTTTTCAGTTTTTCAAAAAATCAATAATGTTCCATTCATTTATTAATTAGAGATAATTGGGTCTTACACATGTATCCATGTTAGAGATTCATGTGATTTGGGATGATGTGAATGCTACGTCCTAGGTACATAAAACATTTCGAGATTCTCAATCACATCAGAATTGTGGCATATCAGACAACACCCCCACCATCCATTTCCCATGTACATAAATAATTCATCATATTATTGTTGAGGAATTCCACACCATATACCTAAAATTTACTATATTTATAGGTGGTGAAATTTAATACGATCTCTCTTATGTGGGGATGTCGGTGAAGATATTGGACCATATAAATAATTTTTTATGCCAAACGAAAATTCACATAATCAACATCCTCTAAAAAACCATAAATATGAGTAGGAGGCATATGAATTTGAGGAATCCATGAGGAAATAGTACTGTACCATGTTATCTTTGTATTATGTAAAATGAAAATTTAAGGATGAAATTTATAATTGATAGAAGAATGTTACAAAATTCTATTTTATTATGGGAATTTCACTTAATAATATATAATTATATAATATTAATTATACAATTCGGTCACACCACATGATAAAACAATGTAATTTTTTTCAAATATTTACAAAATATCTTTATAAAATAAAAACTATCATATTAATTTAAATTATTTCAAGTGGGGAGATATTTAAAAATAACACATTAATAGGATAAAAATAGATATCTTCAAGATTCCCCAATATAATCACACATAGAAATAAAATTTTACAAATTAAGAAGAATACTTGAAATTTAATATGAATCATCAAAATGAATATATATATATATATATATTATAGTATATAGATGTGAATGAAGAATGAATGAATTTATATATAGTTATAGAATTTATAAAAACCATATGACCATTTAAAATATGAATGTTGGAATATTAATTTGAATATTTGAATTGTTATCTAATAGTTTAATTAGTTATATTACCACCAGAATTATAAAATTACTTATGGAAGTGTAATATAAGAACTAGGTTTCATAAAAAAATAAAAAATGTTTATTTTTTATGATTCATGTAAATAAATTTTTAAAATATGATAAAATATGTTATAACTATTTTGTAAGACATATATGTTTTATTTTATTTTTTAAAAAAAATATAAAAAAGTAAATGAATTTTTAAATTCATAAAAATCGGTTATTAAGGAATGTTATGTCCTATTGTAATTATAATATAATTTAATGAGACCTGGTGTAGCTTTTTTTAGGTGTCATAAAATCGATAATGATAATAAAATTTTTATATTTTAAATTATGGAATGTTTGTAATAGAAATTAAATTTACAACATATATAAAATTATTTTGATAAAATTAATTTCATTTTTTGAATCTACAAATTTAAAAATTGTAACGGTAGATTTTTTGTATTTCAATAGTAGATTTTATATTTTTTGGAATAGTGATATATTAATAAATAAGATATTTTACATTATAATATAAAAAAATAAATTTTTATTCATAGATGCAATAAGCACCCATTATTTCATACTCACAGATACAATTTACTATTTATATTAAAAACAATCAATAGTAAAGATATTCTGGAGTAAATATAATTAAGTATTTATTAAAATATTCGAACACACCCTTCTTGTACCATTATAAATACCAACCTCAACAAACCTTTTCCTCAGAACATATAAACCATATATAATTTCAAATATATTCCTAACTAAATTACCAATAATGTCCTAACTCGTAGTATATCTAGTATCGTTAACATACAATTTCAATGAGACATAAGTGGAAGAATAAGAGGTGGTGTCCAAAGGAAAATGTAATTTTATAAACTGACATATTTTAATTTCATTATTCTACTATGACCCCACATGAAATCCCTAATACTATACATATTGGCATAATTATCCCAAATATACTGATATGTTATAATTTTAGTGTTATATTCATCTCCTTCCCTTCATTTTTTATTTTCAAAAAGGAAAATGATGTTTATAATATGCTTGGTTCACTATCTCCATGAACAACATACATTGTTTTTCTCCACCACCATTAACGAAAATTATAGATATAATATTTTTGTTAAATAGGATAATTCTGACATCCAAAGTAATTAATGAAATAATAAACTATATTTTTTATTAATATTTTTTTAATTAAATATTAATTTTATTTTAAAAGGGTTGCTATGTTGGATGGCGGACCTGATACACAAGAACAGGTTTCTTTGAAATATTAAGTTAGACACTAATAATATAATATTATTATTTTAAATGGTAGTTAACTCATAGTCGTTGTATTGGCGGTAATGAACCAAACTAACTACAATATGATTATACATGTTTGTTAAATAAAAGTTAGAGGACTAAAATGTGAATGAATTTAATTTTAAGCATAATTTACATTAAAATTTCAATTTACCACATTTAAATGGTGATGCAACGTCTCAGCCCGGAAGCCACTAAACTAGTGCTCCGAGCCGGTTCGCCACAAGGCCTCAAGCGCGCCTCCCCATATGCCAGAGGCTACCGGAAAACAGAGAGGGATTAAGGTGTGATAGTGGGGATACTATGCCCTCATACTAGAGTAAGAAAACAATAGAAATAACTAAGTATCATACATAGGGAAATGTAAACAGAGTACAGAAACACTAATCAACTAAAATAAAACTAGCTGTAATAGTAAAATACTGTAAAATCCCGAAAATATATGCAATACAATACAACACAGGTCACACACTGACTGACCATACCGATACAAGTACAAAAGAAACTGAAATTAAAAGTATAGGGCTTTGCTACTAACTCTAAGCCAATCCACATACCCGATCTCCAAACACTGTCGAACTGCAGCACCCCGATCAGTAAAACCACTCAAGAAGCTCCGCTCGATCATGAAAAACTATGACTCAGCCCTTTCCACCATTCAAATCATTCTCAATCTGAAATGAAGACATAAGGTCTACACGTACATCGTGGTGCTCGTACAGGGGTGAGAAATAATCTCAGTAGGGAACTCTGACAAGAAACCTATAACTGTGCTGCTAATAGTTTATGCAACAAAAATGTGATCAGTCTACCTAGAACACAACAAAAGGAAGTAAACCAAACCTGAGACCGTAGTAGAACTCAGGGTATATAATCCCTGTCAACTGGAATAGTTCCACCATGGATTTCTATATCTATGTACATACACATGTATAATCTCATACCTATACACATATACATAAATATGAATATTCATGATTAGGTGATTCAAATAACAAGAAACCACATAAGCTTCTATCCTTGGGACTATAAGACTGATCTCTTGGAAATCTTGTGCAAGGTAATTGTGTTTTATGTCGTTCCACTCAAGTCGTGAATCATTTATTCGATCTCTGGTTCTGTAATCTCATCGACATGTACCTTCTTCGGCCAACACCGAAAATATATCTCTGAACATGTGAACCAAAAAAAACTAACCATTTTCTTCATACATATGAGTCTTCACCCTCAGGAGAACAGAAATGAAACTCTCAGGTGACTGTCCTTAGGCATAACGAATATTACCCTCAGGCGTATAAGAATCTTGCCCACAAGCATGGAAGCTATTTCCCTCAGGCATACGAAACATTGCCCTCAGGCTAAACTAACACTTTCCCTCAGGATAAAATAAACAAGAACTCTAGTTAAATATAACCATGACCTTAGGCTATATATAACCACACCCGCCGGCTTTCCCACATGCTATCGAATATTTCCCTCATGCGTATGGAATCGTTCCCTCAGGCATACCGAATATTTCCCTAAGGATATATATCACCATGCCCTCTGGCTAAAATAACCACACCATCAGTCTAAAAAGAAACATTCCCTTAGGCGAAACAAAACACTGCCCTCTGGCACAAGTAACTGGTCCATGACCAAAGCATAAACAAGCAATTTATATAAACATTTTCTCATGAAAAAGCAATGCACAATATAATCATAGAATACCCTCGGGTACCCTGGCTAAGCGGCTAAACAGAAGAATGCACCCCTGGGGTGGTCCTAAATCCAAGAAATGATCTTATACAGTAGTTTTAACTTATCATTATATTATCTAAAGAATTCTAGATATCATTCAGCAAAGGCATCATCCATACAACACCCCAAACATGGGTTCGTAGCACAATGATACACAAAATCAACTCAACAGTTGTAAATAAAGATCAGACCACGTACTACTATGTCATTGAAGGAAAAGTAGGAATCCCAAAAAACTAGAGGATTCCTCGCGTTTGGTTCAACAACCACCAACCAGGAATCACCTCTATTAACCACTACAACATCAGCAACCCAAGGCAGATATAAACAAACAAATTCGGGTGGCCCGAATGCCCAACCCAACAATACATCCAAAGCCCAACGGAATCACCGGTTTGGCACGTGTTCTAGGTGAAACTCTTTCACCATCTCTTCCCAAACTCAACGTAACAATTAAGGGTCGGTCAAATAATGATCACATTCTAGGTCTCTCAAGTCATGCACATAGGAGGCATCATACTCGGGATCCTCCATGTAAACACAATCGAAGGCATCCAATGTGGGATCCTTAGCAAAGAGTAAGGGAGGAATCCTACACGGGATCCTCAAAGGAAGGAAAACATAGGTATTCCATAACATGGTCACTATAAAAGGAGGAACAAGAGATAAATCCTACAAGGGACTCCCAAGGACAGCACACAAATAAAGGAATCCCTCCGGGGATCCTTGGATGTGCCCTATCCCACGGCCTCACAGGCCAGAAAGGAATGTCTCGGTAGGAAAAAATCAGCTATAGAAATGGTAATGGGAGATAGGTGAAAACTCATCTCTTATTAATGGTCTCTACTAAGTTGTTCTGAAAACCCAACTTATCATAGACGCCAAGTCTCACTGTCAGGTGACAACTGAACTCGATTACTAGAGGAAAGAACCCTTACATTTAGATAAAAAGCACAAAACCCACATTTATATTACCTATAATTTTAAAAAGGATCCCACCATCGTGATATACATGAAAAAATGTTTAGAATCGACAACTCACAAGCCCAATTCTGACTTTCAGAAAATAAGATATCCCAAAATTACTAAACCGGCATAGTACATGGCCAAAGCACATGGCCAGAGCACATTGAGCCTGCATGTGTAATAGTACACGATTTGTATTTTACTGTAAAAGAAGTTTACATTTCACAAAAAGTTACTCTGTGTCTGTTTTCACTCGAACAGATGCCCAAGTACATCTACACGGCTTGTACATTACTATACACGGCGTGTACTTCAAAAAAAAACAATATTCATTTTTCTACTCCAGACGGCCAACCACACGGCCACCCACTACACGGTGTGTACTCTAAGTACATGACATGTAATTAAGAAAACTTCTTCTTCCCCGAATGGGAAGAACACATGGCGTGTTCCCCTGGAACACCCGCTGTGTATACTGGGTTTTCTGACGGGAAATCCCAAAAAACTACTGATTCGCTCTTTCCCCCCCCCCCACGAAACAACAGATGAAGACCGATGGGCACAATATCAAGAAATATAATGCATTAAATACATAAAAAAACATTTTTAATGGGGATATATGGTGAAAACATAAACTACTCTACCTTTGGGCAGAAACTGCTGAAGCCTCGGTTGATTTCATGGTCCATGGTTGTCGTACGCCGACTCAGCACGTCGAGGGCTTCGAATCGGTACCCCACTCGAATCACAACTCTACATATTTCTCAATAAACAAATCATTCCAAAAGGCATAGCCATAGAGGAGGCTTACGAGACATGCGAACAGATGCTGGAGGAAGTGAAAACAAAGAAAGGAAAAGAAGAAATGAAAATGAAGAAAAAGGTGTCCGAGACAGCCCGGACGCCCAACATGAGTTTATGCCTCTCCTAGGATGAACTCCCCATTCCAGACTCAATGACGCAGACAGTATCAAAATCTGACGCTCCTTTTAAATGTTATTTCCAAATGAACATGTTCGAATAATTTAATAATAATAAATATTTAATATTCCGCCAAATTTCGAACAGCTCATAATTCCTCCAAACATCAATCCTAGGGTAAACACCATATTCCAGGACCAACGTAGTTGTCAGAAAAATTATCTGAGATCATATGGTAGGTTAAAATGGCCATTTTACCTATAATGAGAATCTAACAGCAAAAATTCAAATTTCTGCTCAAAACTACTGTCTGAAAAAACACGGGTACATACAAACTCCCCACCTTAAAACTTCTCGTCCCTGAGAAGCCCAGTAAATGGACCAACATCCAGGATCCCAACCCAAGAATCTTCACAACCAAAATATCTGGACCATCCAACGACCATCCTTATAGCATTAACCACCAAATTATATAAAGAAGACCTTCATCTACGACTGATTTGGTACTCCCCACCATAGGAATACCCTTTTCATCTTATAAAAAGACACTCTGAGCCCCAAAGGCCACTAGAAAACACCTTAGTTAAACCTAAACAAGGAAAACCACCCTCAATGGTCAATTGTGCACTCCGCACCATATGGATTTCCTTACACTGCTCTGAGAGCACAAACGGAACAGGTTCTATCCTCAATAGGGATGAACTTTATTAAAGAAAAAGGAGCCTGGTGTAGGGAAAAAGATCTCTCAGCATACTCAAGACGAATCAAAATAGCGTATGATCGTCTCTAACATGAGTACACTAAGATTTTACCGAAGGCATGTCTATCTCACTACGAGCAATGCTAGTATCCTTTCATCACCAGAACAGGATTCCAAAATGGTTCTAACATTTTCACACAGGTTTCCCTAGAATGGAGAAGACATAAACCTAAAAAGGTTCGAGTCAAAACCAAGTGTATCTAGGTATTCCACCTAGCCAAAGAGAAAAATCCTTACAACTGGGTCACAAGGTCTAACCACCTAGTCCAACAGATCCAAAACCTCTCAGAAGACAGTAAATATCACAATGAACAATGAAAGTCAAAACAGAAACACAACCTACAAGGGCCCTGATCCTCTCCGAGCATCCTCATAAGGAACTAACCCATGGAGTTCACAACCCAAGAAGAATAGAAACTAAATTGACACTCATCGAGTATCTGTATGCAGAAATACCACAAGGAGGTCCAGTTCACAAGAAAATCCTTGGTATCTACCGACAAAGTTATCAACGAACCGACTAGATAACCACAGACCTCATAAAAAAACATGCAATAAGGGGTAAACAAAATTCTATCACATGCCATATCGACTAACTAGGTGTCATTACACCACCTGTACCCAAGGACTGAGTCATATTTCTCACACCAACGCCTCAACATAGATCTGCATAATGTTCCATCAGAGTAAAAAGAATGTGTATGCAGACCCAAAGGTCTTTTTTGTCAGTAAAACACAGACTAGAAGGTCTATATTCTGTGAATCCTACATGCCAAGTATGATGCACGAGACACCTACTGCCTTTGCCGACCAAGAGTCAAAATCCATCCCCGGCATCTTACCAAAGGCCAAGATCCACCAATCCATAGTAAATAAAAACACCACACAATATATACGTCACTCAAGGGAAAAATCATATACAACTCTTACATCACAAAATCAGAATAGAAATTCCAAACCCTGTCAACCAGGACTTCTTACCGGAACAAGTGTTCTACACGCACCAGCCCGATTTCCATCAGAGGTTCTGACACATTCATAATACAATAGTCTACCATATCCCAAATAGTAAAGACATGGAAATAAAACTCCTCTTATACCACTTTGTAACGTCCCATCCCATAATCCACTAAACTAGGGCTCTGAGATGGTTCCCCAGAAGGCCTCAAGTGCCCCTCCCCATATGCCAGAGGCTGCAAATAGCAGTGAGGGCCAAGGGTGTGATAGTGGGGAGACTATTCCCTCATACCAGAGTATGAAAATAGCGGAAATAACTGAGTATCATACACATCAGAAAGTAAACAGAGTGTCAAAGTAGTGAACAATTGAAATAGAACTAGCTGTAATAGTTAAATGATGTAAAAGCCTGAATAAGTATGAAATAATATACAACACTGCTCACCCACTGGCCGACCATACAGAAACAAGTAAAAAAAGAAAATGAAAGTAAAAGTATAGGGCTCTGCTACAAACTCCTATCCAATCCATGTACCCGATCTCCAAACAATGTAGAACTGTAGCAGCCTGATCAGTAGAACCACCCGAGCTGCTCCGCTCGATCATGCATCACTGGGCCATAGCATAATCCACCATGAAAATCGTGATCAACCTGAAAAGAAGACATAAGGTATACACGTACACCGAGGTTCATGTTCATGGGTGAGAAATAATCTCAGTAGGGCACCCACAACAAGAAACCTATAACTGTGCTGCTAAAAGTGTATGCAACAACAATGTGCTCAGCATAGCTGGAAGACAACAAAAAGAAGTAAACCAAACGTGGGACCATAGTTGAACTCATGGTATGTAATCCCTGTCAACTGGGCATGTTCCACCATTGATGTCCATATCTATATATGCACACATGTATAGTCCCATACCTATACACATATACATAAATTTTAATATTCATGATTAAGTGATTCAAATAACCAAAAACCACTTCAGTAGTCGATCCTTGGGTCCATAAGCCCAATCTCCTGGACATCATGTGCAAGGGCATTGAGCTGGACGTCGTGCCACTCAAGTTGTCTATCATTAAGTCGATATCTAGGTCCATAATCCCATCGACTTGTACCTTCTTCAACCAATGCCAGAAATATATCTCTAATCATGTTAACCAAAAACAAGTATCCATTGTCCTCATACATATGAATCTTCACTCTTAGGCGAACAGAACTGAAACCCTCAAGTGATTTCCCTCAGGAATATTCAATAGTTTCCCCAAGCGTATAAGAATATTTCCCTTAGGCATGGAGGCAACTGACCTCTGGCATACAAAACATTTCCCTCGGGCTAAACGAACACATTCCCTCAGGATAATATAAACACACCTTCAGGATAAATATAACCACACCCTCAGGAAAAATATAACCACTCTGTCAGGCTTTCCCTCAGGCTATCGAATATTTCCTTCATGCGTACGGAATCTAAGCCTTAGGCATACCGAATATTTCCATCATTCTATATATCACCATGCCCTCATGCTAAAATAACTATGCCCTCATGCTAAAAATAAATTTTCCCTCATGCCAAACAAAACACTACCCTCAGGCACAAGTGACTGGCCTAATCAAAATGCATAAACAAGAAATTTTTATAATCATTCTATAAAGAAAAATAAATGCACAATATACTCATGACATAACCTAGGGTACCCTGGCCAAATGGCTAAACAGAATAAAACACCCATAGGGTGGTCCTAGTTCCAATAAATGACCCCAATCAGAAGTTTTATCTTATCATTAGATTATGTATGAAATTCTAGATATATTTCAGCAAAGGAATCAGCCATACAACACCCCATCCATGGCTTCTAGCACAAAGATACACAAAATCAATTCAAAAATTGGAAATAAACACCAGACCACATACTACTCTGGCACACAAGGCAATGTTGGCATCCCAACAAACAAGAAGACGCCTCACATCAGGCTCAACATCCACCAACTAGGAATCACCTCTTGTAACCACTACATCATCTACAACCCAAGTTCGATGTTAAGAATAAAATTCGGGAGGCCCGAACGCCCAACCCAACAATACATCCAAAGAACAAATGAATTTCCAGTTTGGCACGAGTTCTAGGTGACACCCAATTACCATCTCCAACCAAAATGACATAACAACTCAGGGTTGGTCAAATAATGAGCACCCGCTGGGTCTCTCAAGTCAAATGCAGAGGAGGCATCACACTCGGGATCCACCAGGTAAACACGAGCGAAGGCATCCAACGCAGGATCCTTAGCGAAGAGTAAGAGAGGAATCCTACACGGGATCCTTAAAGGAAGGACAAAATATGAAATCCATTACATGGTCCCTATAAAATGAGAAACAAGAGAGATATCATATAAGTGACTCACATGGTAAGAACACAAATACAGGCATCCCGCTGGGGATCCTTGGATGTTCCCTATCTCACTACCTCACAGGCCAGAAGGGAACGTCTCAAAAGTAAAACATCCTCTATAAAAAGGTTTATGGAAGATATCTCACATCTCATCTCAAATTAAAGGTCTCGAATAAGTTGGTCTGAATACCCAACATATCATAGACGCCATGTCTCATTCTCAGGTGACAACTGAACTCTATAACAGGAGGAAGAACCCCTCCATTTAGATAAAAACCACAAAACCTCATTCAGATGAATTATAAATATCAAAAGTATTCCACTTTAGTTATCTAAATAGAAAAATGATCATAATCTACTACTCACATGCCCAATTATGACTTCTAGATCATAAGATATCGCAAAATTACTAAACTAGAGAAACACAAGGCCAGAGCACATGGCCAGATCACATTGAGCATGCCTGTGTAATAGTACACAACATGTATTTTTCTGTACATGGAATGTACTATTTACAATAAGTTACATTGTGTCCGTTTTCACAAGAACACATTCCCAAGTACCACAACACGACGTGTACTTTACTATACATGGCATGAACTTCAAAAACACCAATATTCTGTGTTTTACTCCACACGGCCAACCACAAGGCCACCCACTACACGGTGGGTACTCAAAGTACAAAGAGTGTAATTAAGAAAACATTTTCTTCCCTTAATGGAAAGATCAAAGTATGAGTTCCCCTGGAACACACACCGTGTATACTGGGTTTTATGACCGGAAATCTCTAAAAACGCCTGATTCGCACGTTTTCATCACCTAAAGAACAGATTGACCCCCATGGGCGTACAAGATAGAAATGTAAGGATTTAAAAACATAATACAACTATTATAAAGTAAATCTATGGAGAAAATATAAGTGTCCCTACCTTTGGGAAGAAACCACCAAAGCCTTGGTTGATTTCACAGTCCACAGTTGTCGTACACCGACTCAGCACGTCGAGGGTTTTGAATCGGTACCCCTATCACATCCCAAATCTCCATCTTTTTCAATACCCAAATCCTCCCAAAAATACACGGACATGTTGGAGGTGTAGGAGACATGCACAAGGAGGAGGTAGGAAGAGAAAAGAATGAATGTAAAAAAAGAAAAGAAATGGAAGAAAAAGGGGCACGGGCCAGCCCCGGTGCCCGACACGAGTTTATGCCTCCCCTAGGATAAAATCCCCATTCCAGAATCAACGACATAGACAGATTCTCAATACAATGATCTGTTTAAAATTTATTTCCAAATGAACCTGCGCGATAAATTTAATACGTAATTTAATAATATTAAATATTAAATATTCCGCCAAAATTAGAACAACTCAGAATTCCTCCAAACTCTTATACTAGGGTAAACACCCTATTCCGAGACTAACAGAGTTTTCAGATAAATTATTTGACATCATCTGGTAGGGTAAAATGACCATTTTACCCCACATGAGCTTCTAAAAAAAATCAAATTTCTGCTTAAAACTCCTATCCGGAAAAACATGGGATCTTACTGGTGAACCCTATTTAAATATAGTTTTGGTCACTTTTGTATTTTATATTATTTAAAATAAAATTATTTTTTATATTTGGGACATCAAAATTTAATTTCGGTAAATTTTTGGAATTTTTATGATAAAATTCATTATTTTTGAATTGTGAAAAATACTGTATTTTAATTCAAAAGTGCCTTTTATGAAAATTTATTTATATGGTTATATTATCTTTTTAATTTTTTTAAAGTGTAATTATAATATTTTTTACCATTTAATAAAATTTTTGTCATTGGAATTAATTTCACTTTGAAATTGGATATAAAATAGTATCAATCTTTTGATAGTTATAGTTTCTTAAATACAGACTATTTTTTTTGATAATGAGAATTAATTTTAAATGAATTAATGAAACTTCTAGTTTTAGAAATTGGTAAAATAGACATAATTTTTTAATTTGGAATATCAAATATATCTTAGGCTGAATGTTTTGTATTTTTCTGAAAAACATCAAATTTATATGAATAATGAAACCACTTAATATTAGTTAAAAATCTGACTTTCCATTTAATAGAAACATTAAAACTTCTGTGAATTGAATTTTTAAAATCCAACATAAATGGTTGTTATAAGTAAGTAATATTTGGTTCAATAAGAAAAAAATAATTTCTGGTTAATTGTAATTTATGAATTTTATTTACCGTGGTTGAAGATACATAGGGTAATTCAAGGTAAAAATGAAATTTATTATAATAATACATAATTACATTAACCATGGTTGTAACGTAATTTGATGAGTCATTTACGACAATGGTGATATTTTTTTGGATTTAGGGACCCTATAGAGCCACATGGGATTGATAATAAGACTTTAGATTAATTAACATAATGTATTGATAGAAATGACACAATCAAATATCTTTTAGTATATAATTTTTTACATGGGGTTATATAAGCTATAATAAAGACTATAAATATTATTTGAAAAGATAAAACCATTTCCTACATCATGGAATTTTGTTTCATAGTTTTTATTCTTTAAAAAATTAAATAATTAATTACACGATAATGATGCAGTATTTACCTCATTAATAAGATATTTAAATAAATAAGATTATAAATATAAAAAAATTACCCAAAACTATCCCATTCTCATTGAATGAATTTATTTCGACCATGATTCATCTTATAATTGAAATTAATTAGTTTTGGATCTTACGAAATCGAATATCATTATATAATAAAATAGTATTTTCAAACATTCCGAAAGAGCCCCTCCTCCCCCTTATAAAAAGCCCCCAATTCTTACTCATTACTCACACCACTCAAGCCCCTTTCCATGTCCAACACCTAAAAAAATATGCTCCCAATATCCCTATCCTCTTCTATAAATCCTTAATCTATGCACAAGGAACTTCAAAAAAGTCATTTTGGTTCAAACCAATGTGAGTTACCAAAATTAATGGTAACAATTCCTCTTAACTACTTTTCTTTTATTTTTCTAATCCAACCCTTAAATTTTTTTATTCTTTTATTTTATAACAACACAAGTATCATAAATATACTAGGATGTTATTATGAGAATTATTTGAACTAAATTTACACAAACCTCCATATAATGTTTAAGGAACATACTGTTTCTGTGGATGACAAACTAACGCCTCACGAAATGACGATTGTTCGTTTATCTCCTACCACCTCTCATGGTAGACATTAAGATGGAATTGTATTTATAATATGATATATATTATGTTTATATTTTATTTATTCTTATTAATTTTTCATTTAGTTCCCACCTTTACAGTTTCAATAATGTGGAAATGTGATAATTTCATTTGAGAAAGTGCGGACTACTGCCCCCTCAAAGTGATATAACTCCTTAATACTGTATATGGGTCATTTAAAGAATAGTTTTATTGATATAATGTATTATATTATAATATAATTATAATATACATATGTATCATTATGTTTTAATTCCATTAAAGTACGAAATAGAAATGAAAGTAGCATTCATGCGTACGTATGGCTTACCGTCTCCATGAATGGTGAATTTCATTTTCTATCTCCAAAATGTTATGAACTATTATAAATAAATATAAATTCTCGATATAAATGATTTATATGATATTTAAAACATGAATATCATTCATTAGACAATGGACTATTGACCACATGGAAAATTTTAATTATATGTTGTTCATTTGTGACTCAAGTACAAAATATCAACAAAACAACCATTATAAACATAGATGATTACATAATTTTTTTAACATGGTGATAAGTGTTATAAATGGAATTATAAACTCTAAAAATGGTTCTTTAGCGAGTGGAAATTATCTTTTTATTATTATTCCTGAGATTAAAGAACAAACGGGTCAAGTCGGAGACGATGTAAAGGACTTCGTCTCAATATCCTTTCATTGTTGCATATTTTGATAATATATACATTCTTATTTTAAAATGTGTATAATAAAACCCTTTTACTTTTACTTTCATTCAAATGTAATCTATTTTCTATGAAGCCTTTTACTTAACGATAAAAGGAATTTTTTTAACATTTGCAGTGACAATGACCTCTCCACCTCCGTAATCCTTATTTAGATTCCTCTATAAACCATAATCATTTTTAAATGGAAAATAAATCCCTAATTCATTTTTTTGGGTCTTTTGGTATCGAAAATGGTTTTTGGAAGGTTTTTATTATTTCAATATCATGAAATGGTATCTTGTGAATACAAATTATATGTTATTAGTGAAATGAGTATATTTGAAATATTTTATGTGTTATGATTTTATAATGGTACTTGAGAATGAGACGGTTGGTTATGTGATAAACCAAATGATCAGTGGTGCCATGATAAACTAGGACGTGCGGTTAAATTATAACCTCCAATTCATTGGTTATGTGTCTCAGTCGTATTGCTATTCAATTTAGTGATATGTGTGGAAGTTGACTCTACGGTTATTCCACATAAGTATGTTAATTTCCCAAGTTACATTTATATTTTATGTGTTATTTATATGTGTATTATTGTAATATTTTGGTTAAAAAAGGGTATGCAATGATCTTCTTTTCAGTGAAGAGTATTTACTACTTTATAAAGGTGAAAACTATTACTTCTGATAAAGTATTCATTGTATAATTGTTGTTTTGAAAATCTTACAGTTTTCTTTCTTTGTGTATCCCTTACTGAGGTTTTTATTCTCATATAATTTGTTTGAAATGTTTTTCACATGAATGAATGTGCAATAGGGTCAAGGATGAGATCAATGAAATTTCATGGTTTCTAAAACATAGAACTATACATGACACATTTTTTCAAGAGTTATTATTTATTCATAAAAACGGAAACTAAGTAGTTGTTTCTACATGTATTATTCATGTCGTCATTTAAATGTTAAGGCCTAATTATCAAGAACGGTTAACCTGAAAAGATCTTCAATGTGAATTATTATTTTAATTCAAGATTATGTACTGTTATAAGGTTGATGCCTTATAGTTGCTATCAGACGGAGGTTTAGACAACTTTAGGAGTTCAAATATAGTTAAATTAATATACACAATTTATTTTTAGCTTATGTCATGCTTGAAATGATATTGAATTTAAAGTTTACCATGTTTATTCGGATAAGATATTTCTATGTTCAGAATTTTTTTCCACAGAGGAAACATGGATGTTATGTTGGGATGACATCAGCAGAAAGACAACCTTCCAAATCATCAACATGAGATGGTTGGAATTGGAATTGAATAGTTTTTTATAGAGATGGTATTTTTGACTCAGTCGATTAATGGTGGTGGTACTCATGCACGAGATCAGCAATATCAACCACATAGGAACATGTTAATAGTGGATTGTATCATGTGGCAACATCCCCCAACATTCAGAGGTTCTTATGACCCTGTGCTTGCAGAACGGTGGATTAAAGCGTTGGAGAAAATTTTTTAAGTCGTTTGTTGTTCCATACATCAAAAGGATAGACTTCCTATGTACCTTTTTGAAGGTGAAGCTGATAAGTGGTGATCTATGGTGAAAAATATCCGGTATAGTGGGGAGATTGATGATCTTTTTTGGGATGAATTCAAGGGTATGTTCCTTGAGAAATATTTTCCTAATGTGGAACGACATAAGATGGAAAAAAATTATAATTCTGATAAGAGGACGACATTGTGGCTGTTTACGAAGGAAAGTTCACTCGACTGAAAAGGTATGCTCCAAATTTCATCTGATATCTTGATAGTAAGATAAATATATTTTAATCATGATAGAAGTTGTGATATCTAAGAGCATTAGCCTCTCTTGAGTTCAAAAGTTATTAAAAACTTGTTTGATGTGTGAAGAAGGAGGAAATGGAGTTTGATGATGATCACGTGTTCTTTGAACAACAATAGAATAAGAGGTATAGTTTTTTAGAGAAGGGAAATATATAATCCAAGAAGTCCCAAGGTATGAAAAAGAAATACCCCTCTTGTGAGAAGTGTGATAAAAATCATCCTGGAGAATGTTCATCATAATATGGGAAGTGCTTTAGATGTGGTATGTCAGGTCATATTGTTGAAAACTGTAATGAAAATGATCAACAATGAAATGAAAATCCACTGGTAATATGTTTTAAGTGCAATGAAATGCGTAATTACTCAAATTATTGTCCAGCGAAGAACTCAGCTGAGGGAAAGCAACAAGACTACAAGCAGAACGGGGTGGTGAAATCCTTTTCAACTACATCAGGAGATGTTGGGCCATCAAATTATGTAGTATCAGGTACAATGTTTGTTTGTTCAGATTATTCCAATGTGATGTTTGATTCATTATCTACATATTCATTCATTTCTGAGATGTTTATTTATAAATTGGGAATTCTATATCATGATATTATTCCTGAACATATGGAAAAAACCGAAGGGGAAATGTTGAGACAAAAAGAAATTATAAGAACCTTCATATCCTTGTGTGGATGAAGAATCTATCTATAACCCATATTTTTTCCTCTAGTAGAGTTTGATGTTATTTTGGGAATTTATTGGTTGTCTGTTTGTCATGATAAGATTGAATGTAGAGCTAAAGATGTTTCTTTGCAGAAATATTTTCAGTTTGTATACAAGAATAAACCCTTGTTTTTGAAAACATATGAGGATGCTGAGAAACTAGTAAAATATGGAAATAAATGTTTCCTTAATCAAATTGTTGAAAACAAAAGAACTGTTCAGATAAATGATGTTCCAGTGGTAAATGAAAATGTTAATATTTTTTCGGAGAGTATACTAGTATTATACCAGATCGGGAAATTGAATTTATTGTCGACTTAGTTCCTGATGCTAATTAAATTTCAAAACCCCCTATCAAATGGCTCAAATTGAACATTTAGAGTTAAAGAAGAAATTGTTGTAGTTATTAGATAAAGGTTTCATTCAACCTAGAACAACTTAATGGGGTGCTCATGTCTTGTGTGTTAAAAATAATGATGGTTCAATGAGACTTTGCAATTATTTTAGAGCATTGAATAACATTACTGTTAAGAATAGGTATCCTTTACCTCATATCAATGATTTGATTTATTAGAACCTGTAAGCTTAGAAATTTTCAAAGATTGATTTGAGGTAGGGGTACCATCAGTTGAATGTAAAAGAAGAAATCATTCTGAATACCTCATTTTGTACTATATACAACAATTATGAATTTTTAGCGATGCCTTTTGGTTTAACAAATTCACCCACTGTATTCTAGGATCTTATGAATGGTATTTTCTTTGAGTTCTTAGATATGATTGTGGATGTGTTCATTGATGATATTTTGTTTTATTAAAAAAAAGAGGAAGATGAAAGCCATTTTAGGGTTGTCTTGAAAACCTTAAAAGAAATGAAATAGTTTGTGAAATTCCTCACGTGTGAGTTTTGGTTATGTCAAATTTCTTTCCATGGTCACCTTTTTTCAAAAAATTGAATAACTATTGATCCTGCAAAAACAAAGGCTGTTGAATAATTTCCAAGACCCAAAAATATAACTGAGATCTGTAGTTTTCTTTGTTTAGAAGGTTATTATAGGAGGACTGTTGAGAATTTTGCATGGTTATCTAGCCCACTATCTTTGTTAACTAGAAAAGGTGTCATGTTCATTTGAAAAAAAGAATGTGATGATTGTTTTCAGGAAATGAAAAGAAGATTGGTGAATTCTCTAGTTTTGGAACTTCCTTCCTTAAACATTAAGTTTGTGATATAAAATGATTCTTAGTTGAATGGACTTGGATGTTTCCTTATGGATAATGATCAGGTAATGTATTACGCTTTACATCAGTTGAAACCTAACGAGTTTAATTACCATACACATGATTTTGAATTAACTTCTGTTGTTTTTGCTTTAAAATTTTGGAGGCTTTATTTGTATGGAGTAAAATTTGAAATATATACTGACCTCAAAAGTTTGAAGTATATATTTACTCAAAAATAATTGAACATGAGACAGAGGAGATGGTTGGAATTAATCAAGGATTATGATTTCACGATTCATTACTATCGAGGAAAGGAAAATAAAGTGTGTTATGATTTAATTTGAAAAAGTAATCCTTCGTTAACCTTGATACATTTGGAACAAAATCCTATAGTTGTTGATTTGATAAACATTGTTATAGAACTTGTTGGTTCAGTAAATTTTTTTGTTTTGTTTTGTGTGTCATTGAAATCAACTCCATCAGACTGAATAAAGCAAGTGCATAAAAAAGACATCGAGTTGCAGAAAAAGGTAGAGTTTATTTAGAAGGGAATGTTGCATGAATTTAACATGGATAATGATTGTTTATTGAGGTTTGGGAAATTATTATTTTTGCCTTGTGATTTACAGTTTAAGAATGAGTTGTTATATGAAGCTCAATGTTCCTACACTGCTAGAAAAATACCCTATACCAACGGGTTGGAACAGTTGGTATATGCCCCCAAATAGTTGGTATAGCCTATAAAAATGTTTTGTAGAACGGTTCCCAAGTAATCCATGAGGATAGGTATATACCAATAGTTTTCAATACCTTTGGTATATGTAATAGGAAAATCTATAGCAACTGTTCAATAAAATCGTTGGTATATGTAAATAAAATAATAATAATTTGTTTGATTTTGATCCTAGCATCTCTCGTTTGTGAATGAACGACTTAACCATTAGCCTAACATACATTTGTTAACATAATTTCCTAAATATATATATGTATTATCATAAGTATTTTAAATTTTGCTTTATTTAATTTCCTCTATAAGAATATTCCATTAAAAATACATGTACCTATACCATCAGTTCTCAGAACCATTAGTATAGACCTATACAAATGGTTTTTGGAACTGTTGGTATAGGTTCATTTATTTTGGGACCAATAACAATGATTTTTTTACAAAACATTGGTATAAGTGTGAAATAAATCAATGGTTTTTCAGAACCATTGGTATATAGGGTCACTATAATGTACAACTACAAATGGTTTTGGCCAAACCATTGGTATTGGTCCACCCTATACCATCGGTTTGTCCAAAAAAATTGGTATATGTCCATATTAGTGACCTATACGAACGATTTTCCCATAATTGTTGGTATAGATCATATTTCTAGTACGGCTCATTTTCACTTCATCTTGTCAGTACTAAGATGTACATAGATATTTGGGAGTAATATTTGTGGGATGGAATGAGAAGTGATGTTGCTGATTTTACTCTGAAGTGGTTGACTAGTAAGTAGGTTATAGTAGAGAGAATGTTACTGAATGGGATGCTTTAGTCTTTCCCAGTGCCAGAGTGGAAATGAGAAAATACATCCATGGACTTCGATGTGGGATTACAAAAGACATCACGATATAATACTAAAATATGTGTTTTTGTTGATCGGTTGACTGAATCAAGACATTTAATTCCTATTCGAGATACTTTGTCTCTAGATGAACATTATTAGTTGAGTGTTAAAGATATAGTAATTTTATATGGTGTTACCATTGCCATTGTATCATATCGTGATCCCAGGATTACTTCTATCTTTTGGGAAGTCTATCAAAAGTCATTCGTTAAGAAATTAAATTTTAGTACAGCCATTCATTCTCAATTATATGGTAAATCCGACAAAAAAATTAAGACCATGGAGGATATGATACGTGCTTTCTCAATGGATTATTAGGGAAGATGGATCCAACATCTTTCTTCGGGTGAATTTTTCTTATAATAACATATTTCATTATAGTATATAGATGGCTCCATTTGAGGCATTATATGGAATGAATTGTCGAACTCCATCATTTTGGGATGAAGTAGGTGAAATGAAGCTGATGGGACCAGAATTTGTAGAAGAGATGGCATAAATGGTTCAGTTGATTCATAAGAACATGAGAATGGATCAGAGTAGGAAGAAATGTTATGCCGATAACCGGAGGAGGGATATATCATTTGATGTAGGCGATCATGTCTTTGTCAAAGATTCTCCATGGAAAAGAGTGATGTGTTTCAGTAAGAAGGGAATTTTGAGTTTGAGGTTCATTGGTCCTTATTAAATCCTAGAGAAAATTGGATAAGTTTCATACAGAGTGGCTTTACCTCAATGTTTATCCCATATACACAATGTTTTTCATGTTTCAATGTTGAGAAAGTATATTCCAGATCAATTTCATTTTCTGAGTCCATAAGTAGTTTAATGGGGATAGAATCTTTCTTATGGGGAAAAACATGTCCACATTCTTTTATATAGAGAGAAAGAGTTGCGGAATAATGTAATTCACTAGCTAAAGGTATTGTGAAAAAACAATATGGTTGAAGAGGCAATGTGGGAATCTAAAAATGTAATGAGGGATAAATACTCCCACTTATTTTATAATTGAATAAAATAGAGAGGACAAAATTTCCAAAAGAGTGGAAGGATGTAACATCCCTCGTAAATAATGAAATAATAAATTCTCCTTTTTATTAATATTTTGTGAATTAAATATTAATTTTACATTAATGTAGTTTCTTTGTTCGATGGAGTACCCGATACGCAACAATCAGTTTCATTGAAATCTTACATAGCACACTAAAAATATAATGTTATTATTTTATATGGTTGTTATTTACTAGTAGTTTTATTGGTGGGAATGAAACAAACTAACTAAAATACGATTAGAAATGTTTGTTAAATAAATATTTGAGTCTTAAAATGTTAATAAAAATAATTTTAAGCATACTTTACTTTAAAAGGTCGATTTAGCACCTTTTAAGGGGGAATCATCGATAAATCTATTTTTTCCCACTTCAATATGTTTTATTTGAAAAAATTAAAATCATCTGGAGATTTGGGACATCAAAACTTACTTTCAAATTTTTTTTGGTATTTTTCTGATAAAATTCATTTTTTTATGAATAGTAAAAAATGGTGTATTTTAATTCAAAACTGCCTTTTAATAAAATTTATTTATATGGTTAGATTATCTATTTAATTGTTTTTAAAGTGTAATTATATTATTTTTTTCCATTTAATCCAATTTTGGCCATTGGTATTATTTTCACATTAAAATATGACAAAAACAAGTATAAACCTTTTGATCATTGTTGTTTATTAAAAACACGCTATTTGTTTTGATAACAAGAATTAAATTACAAATTAATTAATGAAACTTTTGTGTTTATAATTTGATAAAAAAGGAATAATTTTTTAATTTGGAATATCAACTATAGGTTTGGCTGAATTTGTTTTATTTTTCTGAAAAAATATTAATTTTTTATGAATAGTGAAACCACTTAGAAATAGTTAAAAAAGTAACTTTTTCATTTAAATGAAATTAGACTACTTCTGTGAATTGAATTTAAAAAATCCAACATACATATGTGTTATTATATAGTAAAATGTTGTTCAATAAGTGGAATTTTTTTTTTGGGTAATAGTAACTTTTGACCTTTATTTACCGCGATTAAAGGTAAATATGGTAATTCAAGCTTAAAAAATATTATAATAATAAAAAATTACCATAACAGTTGTCCTAACTATATTGGTTGAGAAATTTACGACAATATGAATAATTCGACCAATTTTGGGACCCCATGGAGCCACATGGGATTGATAATGGCACTTTAGACTAATTAACATGATGTAATGAAAAAAATAACATAAACAAATATCTTTTAGTAAATAATTTTTTAAAATAGGGTTATATAAGATATAATTTCGACTATAAATACTAATTGGAAAGCTAAAAATATTTTCTAAATATTCAAATTTTTATTAAAATTTTAGATATCAAATAATTTTAAATATTTTATGACACAATAATGATGTAGTATTTACATCATTAATAAAATATTTAAATAAATAAGATTATAAATATTAAAACAATATCCAAAACCTGTCCAATTCTTATTAGATGATTTTATTTCATCCTTGATTCATAATATCATAGACTTTAATTAGGTTTGTACGATTAAAAATGAATATCATTATATCATAAATTAATATTTTATAACATTCCTATAGGTCCCCTACTCTCCATTATAAAAATTCATTACTTCTTACGCATTCCCCACAAAAGATAAGCCCCTTGGCTCATCCAAAACTGGACCAAATATTCTCTAAATATACCCCTCCTCCTCCTAAGAAGGATTTCCATTGTCATAAGGAACATCAAGAATTCATTTTGGTTCAAACCAAGGGGATTTAACCAAATTAAATGTAACGATTCCTCTTAACTTCTATTGTTTTATATTACTTCCCCAACCCATAAAATATTTTGATTAATTTTTTTTATAAATAGTATCATTATTATACTATAATGTTTTTAATAAAAGGATTTTATCTACACTTACCCACACGTCCATCTAATAGGTGAAGAACATACTGTTTCTGTGGATGAAAAACTAACGATGCACGAAATGATGATTGTTCGATTATCTCCTACAGCCTCTAATTGTGGCCATTAAGATGGAACTGTCCGTATATATCATATATATCATTTTTATGTTTTCTTTTTTTCTTTTAAATTTTACATTTTTATCATATCATTATGGTTTCTAGAATGGTTAAACGCGATAAATTTGTAACACCCGAGACTTTTATGTTATATAAATCATCAAAAGAATCTTTTTCTACACAACACTTGCTTGGCTTGCTTTACACGCAATCGCGACCTTCCTCGAAAGCTTGCGTCGTACGCAATACCGAGTTTCACTAAACAACAATATGCTATTAAAACTAGCCGTTATGAATAGTAATAACCACTTTTTGAAATTTTATAAATTTTATTTTTCAAAATGGACTTCATTTTTGGACTCAGAATATCGAAATTAGCCTAGGGTGAAATTTTGGTATTTTTCTGAAAACTTTCAATTTTTGATGAATAGTGAAACCACTAAGTGGTAGGTTAAAAACTGAATTTTGCATAAAACTTAATTTTACCGCTTCTGTGAATGGAATTTCGAAAATCCGAGAGACACGGTTAATATCAAGGACTAAAATGTGGTTCAATGAGATGAAAATAATTTTTTGGTGAATAGTAACTTTTTACTTTTTTTACCGCGGTTAATAGTAAATAGGGTAACTATGGGTAAATATGATATCAATATTACCCTATCACATGTCCTAATTCTATTGGACAAGTGTAATTCGACCAAAAACAAACTTAGGAATAAAATATGACCATTTAGGCCCACTTGGATTAGATTAGGACATTTATTATTAATTTATTTAAAGAAGGGTTAAAATAGTTAAAATCAATGTTTAATAAGTAAATAATTTTTAATATAAGGTTATACATAAGATAAATTCGATTGTAAATATTCATTAGAAAGCTAAAACGATTTCCTACATGATGGTATTTTATTTGTAATTTTTAGACATCAAATAATTTAATTTATTTATGACACAAAGAAGATGCAGTAATTATCTTATTAATGAAATATTGACAAAATTGATAATATAAATACCAAAATAAATGTAATTTGAGACTTTTTATGAATTCCACTAATTTTCTAGGTTACTATGATATATTAGTATTGATTTAATCAACTTGGTTCGAACATATATTTCTGTTATGACTTTCACAAAAATCATATATCAAATAGTGTCAAAATTGACACAAAATAGTTTTTAAATCAAATATTATATTATTATTTGTTATTTTATTCCTAAAAATCTATGGTTCGGCAAAATGACTTAGATAAGGATATATATATTAATAATAAACAATTTGGGGTTCGTTTGGCATGTTATAGTAAGTGTATTAACCATATAGTGAAAGAAAACAAAAAGACACGGTAAAAGTTAAATTAATTAACTTAGAGTTAAATCTAATTGATAAGGTTAAAATAATACCCTAAACTTGTCTAAATCCTATTGGTTGATAGGATTTCGACCCATCCCCACTTTATCTTCGAAATAAGACCCTTTGGAACCATTATAAACCGATTTTGACTTTAATATAAAATAATATTTTGAGATATTCCTAAGGTGCCCCTCTCCTCCCTTATAAAAGGGCACCTCCTCCCCCTCCTCCTCACACCAATTTGAGCACTCAAGCTCGGCCAACCCCTGCCATTTTCCCTTCTCCACTTCCCTAGAATAATCCTAGAGGTCCTGGTCTTCTCCAAAGACCAATCTTAGTTCCTTAAGTGGAGGATTCAAAAAGGCGTTCCAAAGAAGAGGTAATATCCATTACCGATTTTTTCAATTTCTTTCTTCTTCAACTTCTTCTTCTTTAGTTGTTTCATGATAAAGTAATAACATCAGTATTACTTACATACTGATATGTTATTATAAATATGAAACAACCCTAATTCACCTTCTATCCATCCTACAGAAAAATGAAATCACCGCGCGTGTGTACGTACGGAATACCGTCTCCACGCCGTGGTGTAATCTATTTTCCACCACCACCTTACAAGGATGGGTATAATGGTGTAATCAGTAACTATATATGATTATTATTAAGTAATATTGATACTGAAATAATATATATATATACTCCAATACAATTCCACGATCATAGGAACGATATCATCACTCGTGCGTACGTACGGAATACCATCTCCACGATGTGATGCGGCTCGTTCTACATGATCTTCATTTCATAATGATTATATAAATGAATTGAATGAATGAATATGGTATATACTACACTAATACCATTCTGGAAATGAATTATCTATAACCTAAAGATAAGAATAAGAATTTATTCGACAAAACACGCATAAGAACAAAAAGTTATAAAGACCCGAGTAACAAGTAACAATGAAATATTACTAAAAAGAAGCTAATAATATGACCATATATGATCTCATATCAATATGTATGATTCTGGAATAAGTCAATAACAGTATTTAAACCATTATACAGGAGCTTCGGACACGAACAAAGCAAATCGGACCTAAGGTAAGGGAAATATCACAATCTCATTTTTATCCGAGATTGTTTATTTGTAAGTATTTACTGGGGTGTATTTTATCATCCACATCTATGTTTTATCAATATGTAATATTATTTCCATCCACCTAAAATTTTTTAAATCCATTTTTACCCTTCGGTGAGTTTTTAGTAATACGTATGAAAGGAATCTTTTGTCGTTTTTCGTACGAGGTACTTTTTGACTTTTCCGACAAAAGTACGAAGAATGTTTTTTTAACTTATACGGCACGAACGGATTTCTACTGTTTTATAAAGCCTTATTTTCATGAAGCTTCCTCTAAAAGATTTCATGACTATTTTCAATAAAATATCTTTCTTTTAAAATTGCATGATGTTTTGTGAAAAGAAATTGATTTTGAAGAAGAAAGGATATTTTCCTCAAGAATTCAATTCAAGTGTTTTATCAAAATTATTTTCCATCTAAGATAATAAAGAGTTCTGTTTCTATCCATATTTTTACATTGATTTGACTATGTTGTGATGGAATTATGTTTATGAATTCCTTTATCTTATATGAATTGATTTATGATGTCATGATGTTTCAAGAATCCCATTTTTGTTACATGTGTTATGCGATTATGTATGTTTTATGATTATGTGGCACACATAAGAAAGGATTCATTATAAGATGGGTGGGACCTATATCTCCCTCCAATGCATTGGGTAATGATTTTATATCTCATGAGATAGACATGGCTGGAACGGAAGGTTATTTCGGTTCAGTGATACAGGACTGAAACGAGGAGTGAACTCGGTTCAGAAAGGGACTTTGTCCACTAAGATAGTCTTGGCAATGAGTCATGACTAACAAGAAATGATTTTCCATGATTATTTGTACATGCCACAAAGATTCAAGTTTTATGTTATGATTATGGGGATCTCATTTTCACTTCTATGATTTATTCCATGTTAAGATATTATAATCTCTTTTGCAGGTTTTAATTTTCAAAAAGATATGATATGATTTTTATTTCCTTTATTTGCCCTTGCTGAGCATTTGAGCTCACCCTTTTATGTTTTCTTTTCCCCAGGCCAGGAAGATGGATATTAAGTAGAATATGCTAAAAGGGACCCTAGATATGATGAAATAAATGGGAGACACTGTAGAAGATTTATGAACCAGTTGTTTATGTTTCCCAGTTTCTAAAGACACTATACCTATACGGTTCTTTGTGGTTTTTTTCATATGTTGTAATAAGTGTAATTCAATTTTGAAGTATTAACAATGTATGTAAAGTGTGGGTCGTTATAGTTGGTATCAGAGGAAAGGTATAGTCAACCTTTGGAAACTAGGATGTGAAAGCCTTAGTAAGAACCCTAAGGATAAGTCTAAGCATAGAACACAATCTTAGAAATGGCCATGAATAACCTAGGATAAGACCATAAGCATGAAAATTTTATTCTTGAATTATGTGGTTTCCTATTATAATTAGTGTTGCTCACACTATTCTTCTTGGTTTTAGTCAATGGCTGGAACCCGAAGGAACCGTGTTAATGCGGAATGCGATGAGCAATGCAATGATTGTCCCCCTGAGCAACCAAACGATATGGGAGCTGGAATGCAAAATCTTGTAGTCATGCTCACACAACTTTCTCAAGCTATGAATCATGCAGGATTTCCAAACGAACAAAGGAGGGAGAAACATTCTGTTGAATCCTTCATGAGGCAGCGTCCACCATCTTTCAGTGGGTCTACTGATCCATTAGTTGCTGAACAATGGATTAGTACTACTGAAAAGATATTTTCAGTTCTTCAATGTTTTGAGCATGATAAAGTCATCCTAGCAGTGTATCGTTTGGAAGGAGATGCTGATCAATGGTGGAATCTTGTTAAGAATACAAGGCAAAGGGATGAAATTGAGTCTATGGAATGGGACGAGTTCAAGAACTTATTTTTCAATAAGTACTTCCCTCGTATTCTCCGAACAAAGATGGAGAAAGAGTTCCTTGAACTGAAGCAAAGGGATGATGAATCTGTTGGTACCTATGAAGCAAATTTTACCAGACTTGCAAGGTACGCTTCTGGTATTATTATCCAACCTGAGAGTAAGATCGATCGATTCTTTAGTGGCTTAAAACCAAGTCTTCGAAGGGCGTTAGCCATAAGGGACTTCAATAGCTACGAGGAAATCGTTCGATGTGCTCTCAAAGTCGAGATGGAGATTGGAGTAACCCATCAGTCACATGGGTTTGATAAGAAGAGGAAGATGGAATTCAAAGAAAAATCTAAAGAGCACACGGAAAAGAAGATGAACTTTCTCTTATGCTCAAAGTGTGGAAAGAAACATGGAGGGAGTTGTCTTAAAGGGACAAGTAAATGTTTTAAATGTGGAAAGGAAGGTCATCGGGCATTTGAATGCCGTGATAATGGGAAGAAGATGTCTAATGATGCAAACAAAGGAAGGGATACACAGAATGAACCTGCTACACTTCAATTTTTCAAGTGCAAGGAGATGGGGAATTATGCCAATCAATGCCCAAATCCAAGGGTTGATGATGATGATCGACGTCAACAAACTCTTAAGGCTAAAGAAAAAGGAAAGTCACATGCAATTTCTATCAGCGATGTGGAGTACGATAACGATGTGGTGAAAGGTACACTTATCATCCACTCTAAAGTAGCAAATGTTTTATTTGATTCTGGATCCACCCACTCTATTATTTTTGAAGACTTTTCTAAGGGTATCACCTTATTACCTCAACAATTAGATGTTGAGTTAGTTGTGACAACACCTAATGGCACATCAATCGCATCAAAAGTTTATAATTCTTCTCCGATCGAAGTTTGTGGGAAAGTGCTTCCTGCAAATCTTGTGATCCTTCCTTTAGTGGAATTTGATGTGATTCTTGGCATGGATTGGCTTTCTCTACATGGAGATCATATCGATTGCCAAAGAAGGGAAGTCACATTTCATATTCCAGATCAATCTACGATCGTCTATCAATGCAAGGATGAACATAACCTTCCAGTGGAAATTTCTTCCATTTTATGGGTATTGATTCCACTAAATGAAGGTTATTTATCTCAAATGGTTGGTGAGAAACTCACGATTAAGAATATGCCCATTGTACGGGAGTTTGATGATGTCTTTCCGGAGGAATTACCGGGTCTTCCACCAAATCGTGAAGTTGAGTTTTCAATAGAACTCGTACCGGGTGCTTTGCCTATTTCAAAGACACCTTATAGAATGGCCCCAATTGAGTTGCAGGAATTGAAGAAGCAACTCCAAGAGAATCTTGATAAGGGATTCATACGCCCTAGTGCGTCACCTTGGGGAGCACCTGTTCTATTTGTTAAGAAGAAAGATGGATCAATGAGACTCTGCATTGATTATCGAGAACTTAACAAGATCACTATCAAGAACAAATATCCTCTCCCACGCATTGATGACTTATTTGACCAACTACGCGGAGCTCAATACTTTTCCAAGATTGATCTTCATTCAGGGTATCATCAATTAAGGGTAAAAAGGGAGGATATACCAAAGACGGCTTTCCGTACAAGGTATGGACACTATGAATTTATAGTGATGCCATTTGGTCTTACTAATGCCCCTGCTATCTTCATGGATCTAATGAATAGAGTCTTTAGAGACTATCTTGATCAATTTGTGGTAGTCTTTATAGACGATATTCATGTCTATTCAAAGAGCAAGGTAGAGCATGAAGATCACTTGAGAATTATATTGAAGACCCTGAGAAAGGAGAATCATTATGCCAAATTTACCAAGTGTGAATTTTGGCTTCAAAAAGTTGCATTTTTGGGTCATATAATCTCAAAAGAGGGGATATCTGTGGATCCAGCAAAAACAGAGGTTATCGAAAGATGGTCAAGACCAACAACAGTAACTGAGATCCGAATTTTTCTTGGTTTGGCTGGTTATTATCGACGTTTTGTAAAAGATTTTTCACGATTATCTAATCCACTCACCAAGTTGACTCGGAAATGAGTTAAGTTTGTCTGGACAGAGGAATGTGAAGAGAATTTCAAGGAGTTGAAAAGAAGGTTATCCAGTGCACCTGTGCTCACACTGCCTTGTAGTGGAGAAAGGTTTGTGATCTACAGTGATGCATCCAAGAAGGGATTGGGGTGTGTTCTTATGCAAAATGATATGGTGATAGCTTATTCCTCACGACAGTTGAAAATCCATGAGCAAAATTACCCAACACATGATTTGGAGTTGGCTGCGGTAATCTTTGCATTAAAGATTTGGAGGCATTACCTTTATGGTGAAAGGTGTGATATTTATACTGATCATAAAAGTTTAAAGTATATTTTCACACAAAAGGAGCTGAATATGCGCCAAAGAAGATGGTTGGAGCTGATTAAGGATTATGACTGCTCAATCCATTACCACCCAGGGAAAGCAAACAAGGTGGCAGATGCATTAAGTCGACAAGACCATGCTAGTTTATCCATGATGAGGATCACAAAAGATCCAATATTTATGGATTTACAAAGGATGGATCTTGGAATTATAATGGAAGGGGAAAAATCTTATCTTTCTCAAATGAATGTTGTGAAGATTAAAGAGGCACAGAAAGAAGATGTCGAGTTACAAAAGAAGGTGAGAAATGTTCCTGAATTCAACCTTGATTGTGATGGGATAATAAAGTTCAGGAATCGGGTTTGTGTTCCTCCCATCCCTGAATTAAAGAAAGAGCTGCTGGATGAGGCTCATAGTTCTTCATTCTCTTTTCATCCTGGAAGCACGAAGATGTATAGGGACCTGAAAGAGTACTTCTGGTGGGATGGCATGAAAAGAGATGTTGCTGAATATGTCTCTCGATGCTTGGTTTGTCAACAAGTTAAAGCTGAGAGACAGAAGTCTAAGGGGATGTTACAACCATTACCCATACCCGAATGGAAATGGGAAAACATCACTATGGACTTTGTCACAGGACTTCCTAAAACATCCAAAGACAATAATGCTATCTGGGTCATAGTTGATCGTCTTACAAAGTCTGCACACTTCATTGCTATTAGAGAGGATTTCTCTCTAGATCAGCTTGCCAGGATATATGTAAAGGAAGTGGTAAGATTGCATGGAGTACCACTTTCTATTATATCTGATCGAGATCCGAGATTTACTTCGAAGTTTTGGCGAAGTCTTCAGCATACTCTGGATACAGAGTTGAGTTTCAGCACTGCTTATCATCCCCAGACAGACGGTCAGTCTGAGAGAACAATTCAAACCCTAGAAGATATGTTGAGAGCTTGCTCTATGGATTTCAAAGGAGGTTGGGATCAACACCTACCTTTGGTAGAATTTTCTTATAATAATAGCTTTCACTCCAGTATTCAGATGGATCCTTATGAAGCTCTCTATGGAAAGAAATGCAGGACTCCAACTTGCTGGGATGAAGTTGGGGAAAGAAAGCTATTAGGACCTGATCTCGTTGATGAAATGGCAGAAAAGGTCAGATCTATTAAACAACACATAAGAGCAGCTCAGAGTCGACAGAAAAGTTATGCCGACAACCGAAGAAAAGACCTAGAGTTTGAAGTGGGTGATAAAGTGTTCTTACGAATATCTCCCTGGAAGAGGGTTATGAGATTTGGAAAGAAGGGGAAGTTGAGCCCTAGATATATCGGTCCTTTCGAAATACTGGATCGTGTTGGGAAGGTAGCTTACCGATTGGCGCTTCCACCGAATCTCTCTCAAGTTCACGATGTGTTCCACGTATCTCTCCTGAGAAAGTACATACCAGATCCTTCACATGTACTCAGCTCAGAAGTTGTACCGCTGGAGCAAGATCTTTCTTATGAAGAACAGCCGATAGAGATTCTGGATCGTAGCGAAAAAGTCCTACGAAACAAGACCACTCGCTTGGTGAAAGTTTTATGGAGAAACCACCAACTTGAAGAAGCTACATGGGAGCTTGAGGATATGATGAGGGAGAAGTATCCTCATTTGTTTGTTGCAAAGTGACGAATTTCGAGGGCGAAATTCTTTTTAAGGGGGGTAGAATGTAACACCCGAGACTTTTATGTTATATAAATCATCAAAGGAATCTTTTTCTACACAACACTTGCTTGGCTTGCTTTACACGCAATCGCGACCTTCCTCGATAGCTTGCGTCGTACGCAATACCGAGTTTCACTAAACAACAATATGCTATTAAAACTAGCCGTTATGAATAGTAATAACCACTTTTTGAAATTTTATAAATTTTATTTTTCAAAATGGACTTCATTTTTGGACTCAGAATATCGAAATTAGCCTAGGGTGAAATTTTGGTATTTTTCTGAAAACTTTCAATTTTTGATGAATAGTGAAACCACTAAGTGGTAGGTTAAAAACTGAATTTTGCATAAAACTTAATTTTACCGCTTCTGTGAATGGAATTTCGAAAATCCGAGAGACACGGTTAATATCAAGGACTAAAATGTGGTTCAATGAGATGAAAATAATTTTTTGGTGAATAGTAACTTTTTACTTTTTTTACCGCGGTTAATAGTAAATAGGGTAACTATGGGTAAATATGATATCAATATTACCCTAACAAATGTCCTAATTCTATTGGACAAGTGTAATTCGACCAAAAACAAACTTAGGAATAAAATATGACCATTTAGGCCCACTTGGATTAGATTAGGACATTTATTATTAATTTATTTAAAGAAGGGTTAAAATAGTTAAAATCAAAGTTTAATAAGTAAATAATTTTTAATATAAGGTTATACATAAGATAAATTCGATTGTAAATATTCATTAGAAAGCTAAGACGATTTCCTACATGATGGTAGTTTATTTGTAATTTTTAGACATCAAATAAGTTAATTTATTTATGACACAAAGATGATGCAGTAATTATCTTATTAATGAAATATTGACAAAATTGATAATATAAATACCAAAATAAATGTAATTTGAGACTTTTTATGAATTCCACTAATTTTATAGGTTACTATGATATATTAGTATTGGTTTAATCAACTTGGTTCGAACATATAATTCTGTTATGACTTTCACAAAAATCATATATCAAATAGTGTCAAAATTGACACAAAATAGTTTTTAAATCAAATATTATATTATTAATTGTTATTTTATTCCTAAAAATCTAAGGTTCGGCCAAATGACTTAGATAAGGATATATATATTAATAATAAACAATTTGGGGTTCGTTTGGCATGTTATAGTAAGTGTATTAACCATATAGTGAAAGAAAACAAAAAGACACGGTAAAAGTTAAATTAATTAACTTAGAGTTAAATCTAATTGATAAGGTTAAAATAATACCCTAAACTTGTCTAAATCCTATTGGTTGATAGGATTTCGACCCATCCCCACTTTATCTTCGAAATAAGACCCTTTGGAACCATTATAAACCGATTTTGACTTTAATATAAAATAATATTTTGAGATATTCCTAAGGTGCCCCTCTCCTCCCTTATAAAAGGGCACCTCCTCCCCCTCCTCCTCACACCAATTTGAGCACTCAAGCTCGGCCAACCCCTGCCATTTTCCCTTCTCCACTTCCCTAGAATAATCCTAGAGGTCCTGGTCTTCTCCAAAGACCAATCTTAGTTCCTTAAGTGGAGGATTCAAAAAGGCGTTCCAAAGAAGAGGTAATATCCATTACCGATCTTTTCAATTTCTTTCTTCTTCAACTTCTTCTTCTTTAGTTGTTTCATGATAAAGTAATAACATCAGTATTACTTACATACTGATATGTTATTATAAATATGAAACAACCCTAATTCACCTTCTATCCATCCTACGGAAAAATGAAATCACCGCGCGTGCGTACGTACGGAATACCGTCTCCACGCCGTAGTGTAATCTATTTTCCACCATCACCTTACAAGGATGGGTATAATGGTGTAATCAGTAACTATATATGATTATTATTAAGTAATATTGATACTGAAATAATATATATATATACTCCAATACAATTCCACGATCATAGGAACGATATCATCACTCGTGCGTACGTACGGAATACCGTCTCCACGATGTGATGCGACTCGTTCTACATGATCTTCATTTCATAATGATTATATAAATGAATTGAATGAATGAATATGGTATATACTACACTAATACCATTCTGGAAATGAATTATCTATAACCTAAAGATAAGAATAAGAATTTATTCGACAAAACATGCATAAGAACAAAAAGTTATAAAGACCCGAGTAATAAGTAACAATGAAATATTACTAAAAAGAAGCTAATAATATGACCATATATGATCTCATATCAATATGTATGATTCTGGAATAAGTCAATAACAGTATTTAAACCATTATACAGGAGCTTCGGACATGAACAAAGCAAATCGGACCTAAGGTAAGGGAAATATCACAATTTCATTTTTATCCGAGATTGTTTATTCGTAAGTATTTACTGGGGTGTATTTTATCATCCACGTCTATGTTTTATCAATATGTAATATTATTTCCATCCACCTAAAATTGTTTAAATCCATTTTTACCCTTCGGTGAGTTTTTAGTAATACGTATGAAAGGAATCTTTTGTCGTTTTTCGTACGAGGTACTTTTTGACTTTTCCGACAAAAGTACGAAGAATGTTTTTTTTAACTTATACGGCACGAACGGATTTCTACTGTTTTATAAAGCCTTATTTTCATGAAGCTTCCTCTAAAAGATTTCATGACTATTTTCAATAAAATCTCTTTCTTTTAAAATTGCATGATGTTTTGTGAAAAGAAATTGATTTTGAAGAAGAAAGGATATTTTCCTCAAGAATTCAATTCAAGTGTTTTATCAAAATTATTTTCCATCTAAGATAATAAAGAGTTCTGTTTCTATCCATATTTTTACATTGATTTGACTATGTTGTGATGGAATTATGTTTATGATTTCCTTTATCTTATATGAATTGATTTATGATGTCATGATGTTTCAAGAATCCCATTTTTGTTACATGTGTTATGCGATTATGTATGTTTTATGATTATGTGGCACACATAAGAAAGGATTCATTATAAGATGGGTGGGACCTATATCTCCCTCCAATGCATTGGGTAATGATTTTATATCTCATGAGATAGACATGGCTGGAACGGAAGGTTATTTCGGTTCAGTGATACAGGACTGAAACGAGGAGTGAACTCGGTTCAGAAAGGGACTTTGTCCACTAAGATAGTCTTGGCAATGAGTCATGACTAACAAGAAATGATTTTCCATGATTATGTGTACATGCCACAAAGATTCAAGTTTTATGTTATGATTATGGGGATCTCATTTTCACTTCTATGATTTATTCCATGTTAAGATATTATGATCTCTTTTGCAGGTTTTAATTTTCAAAAAGATATGATATGATTTTTATTTCCTTTATTTGCCCTTGCTGAGCATTTGAGCTCACCCTTTTATGTTTTCTTTTCCCCAGGCCAGGAAGATGGATATTAAGTAGAATATGCTAAAAGGGACCCTAGATATGATGAAATAAATGGGAGACACTGTAGAAGATTTATGAACCAGTTGTTTATGTTTCCCAGTTTCTAAAGACACTATACCTATACGGTCCTTTGTGGTTTTTTTCATATGTTGTAATAAGTGTAATTCAATTTTGAAGTATTAACAATGTATGTAAAGTGTGGGTCGTTATAAAATTCATATGAAAAAGTACGGACTATAGCCCCCTCACATTTATATGACTCGGTAATGCCATATGTTGGACGTACAAATGATATCGTTAATGATATTATATAATAAATTATATGGGAATTATAATATACCAATGTATCATTATATTTTAATTCCATTAATGTACTAAATATAAATGAATGTAGTGTTCATGCCAACATACGACTTACCCTCTCCATGAATGGTGAATTTCAATTCATATCTCCAAAATGTTATGTACTATTATAAATACATATATATATATTATATATATATGATGTATAAGACATCTCAAACATGAATATCATTTTGGAGATAATGTACTATTGACCACATGGAAAAAATGAAATTATATGGTGTTCATTTGTGACTCAAGTACCAAATATCGACAGAACAAACATTATTATCTTAAATGATTACATTATGTTTATAACATGGTTATATGTGATATAAATGAAATAATAATCTTTATAAAGGTTCATGAGTAGGTAGAAATTATCTTTATTTTATTATTCATGAATTTAAAAAATGAACGGGTAAATCCAGACATGAGGTAAGGGATTTCGTCTCAATTTTCATTCATTGAGGCATATAATGATAATATATACCATATTATATTACACGGTGTATAATAAAACCCATTTAATTTAACTTTCATTCAAAGGGTTACATTTTTCTATGAAGCGTTTTACTAAACGAAAAAATTAATTTTTTTAACATTTGCGGTGATAATGAACTCTCCACCGACGTAATCGTTATATAGATTCCTCTATAATCCTTAATGATTTCATAAAAGGAAATGAAATCCCTTATTATGTTTTTGGGTTTTTTGGTATTGAAAATGGTTTTTGAAAAGGATTGATTATTTCAATATCATTAAATGATTTATTATTATTGTAAATTAAATGTTATTAGTGAAATGTTTATATTTTCAATATTTTATGTGTTATGATTTTATAATCATACTTGGACATTTAATGGATGGTTACGTGATAAACCAGTATGGGTGGTTACTTTATAACCTCCAATTTTCTGGGTATGGAAGTCGTCCGTATGGCTAATCCATATAGTGATATGCGTGAAAGTCGACTGTATGGTTATTTCACTTAAGAATGTTTATGTCCCAAGTTACCTTCATATGTTTTGTGTTCTTTATATGGGGTTTATGGTAATATTTTTGTTACAAAAGTGTAAGAAATGATCATATTATTCAGTGAAGTGTATTTATTACATCATAAAGGTGAAAATTATTACTTATGATAATGTATTCATGGTTTAATTTTTGTTTTGAAATACGAACATTTTTTCTTCTTTGTGTATCCCTTTCGGAGCTTTTTTAGCTCATCCCATGATTTTGAAATGTTTTTAACTGTACATAAAGTGGAATAGGTTCAAGGATGGGATCAATAAAATGTCATGTTGTCTATAACATGGTACTAGACATGGTGATTTTTTTCACGAGTTTATATTTTTTTAAAAAAAATTGGAAACTGATTATATGTGTTTACATGTAATATTCAAGTCATCGTGTATATGTTATGGACTAATTCGCTAAAACACATAACCTGAAAAGATACTCAATAGGAATTATTTGTTTAATTAAATATTATGTAATTTTATAAGGTCAGGGCCTTATAATAAAATTTTTTCTATTATAGATTATTTAGTTTATAAAATATTTAATAACTATTTAATTAAATAAATCAAATATATCTCATAATGGCCAATAAATTTGCATAAATGATCTTAATGCTAATCATTTTCTATTGTTCTAAGTGAATTTTCCTACCTTCCTGTGAAAAATTGTTATTTGGAAAAAATAAAATATATATGTTTTCATTAATATAATTTATTTTTAGTTATAGAGTTTGAATCCAAAATTACAAGAACATACATATTTTTTCACAAGTAGTGTAACCATGGATCCCTAAAACATACGTCATCACAAATAAAAAATATAAATATTATCTCTTGAAAACGGTTGTAAATGAGTATAAAAATATTATAAAAAATAAAATATAGACATGTAATGTAAAAATATAAGTAATTTATGAATTTTATTTTATTATTGTCAAAATTTAGTTCATGTGTAGACTGCTTCATGAAAAAAAAAATGAATGGTAAATCTTATAACCACACTTTTTCATAGGTTATGGTCTATCCCAATCTCATTTATGTTATGTAATACCTCAAAATTATTTATATATATATATTATTTAAATACATTTTTTATTATCTCTTCAATTCATAGGGTAATACATTCCTTAAAGACATTTCTTAAACAATATTTATTTTGAATTAAAAAAAAATTTAAATATTTGGTATCCCTTATCCATGTTTTTTTCAAATAAAGACCATATCATAAGGAATTTTCTAATTAACAATGATATAAATTCCAGAAATATTTAATTTATTTTTCCCTATGTATTCATTATAAATTATCTGTTTGTTATGATTTGAGGAATTTATAGGAAACCCATTCTATTCGATGGTTAATAAATATGTTTATGAATTTTTGTTGATATAATTTTATGGTAAAAATAATTATTTAAATGTTATTACGGATGCGCCTAAATAGATCATAAATTCATTAGTTAATATTTTTTTCCTTATGAGACATTATATATGGGAATTAAGAGTAAAAAAATCAATGATGTGAATTTTTCACCATTTAATAGTGTATTGGTAGTTAGGCTTGGATTATATTTAGGACATGTTTTACGATTCTTCCACATTCTTTTAATTCCATAATCTTATGGTCCCATTATAATCATGATATGCCTTCAAATGATTCATCAAATGCCTTAATTTTTATGATAACATGCAATTCCTTTGAAATACAAATTTATGTTACTTTAATAGGTTTATTTTCAAATAGATATTTATAGATCACCCATTTATTTTTTATATTACCTACGTTATCTAATATAGTATTAAGAGGTGAAATTTATTTTGGAAATTGGTATAGAGAATAAATTTAGGATTTTGTGTTTTATATTCTTTTTGATGTATTGTTATTCTTTTAATCCAATAACAACAGTCCTCATGATCTTGAGGTTGTGTTTATTGTATATATTTTCTAAATAAAAAAAAACTTTTAACGGATTTGGAATCTATCTGCATAGTTCAAAATACCCTATCTCAAAAATGAAAATATAATGCACTAAATATATAATTAAAAATCCACATCATCTATACATGTATGTTCTGAGTCTGTTGTCATTACATGACTCCACCACTCATATCCAACCCTTTAGTGTTGGTGATCAAGAATATGTGAAAGAAAACCCTTTGTTAGTGAAAATGATGGACAAGTACTTAGTCAGCCTATAAGATCCCATAAAATATGATTTCTTATGATGTCTATAACACCATGTAATTGTGGAATGAAGACACACTCAATCAAATGATAGAAACAAAATAGTCAAAATCATTATTTTTTGTTTCCTTTAACATAACACATATATAAAATTATACCCTAATTGTGTATACCATAATTTAATCCTATATCTTCAGAAGAAATATGATATGGTTGTTACAATATTCATGAATCCTCTATCTTCATTATCCCACCAAATTAATTCATATTTCAAAAACCTAAGAAAATGAATAAATAAATTTTTAAATAAGGGAAACATTGGAAATAATCTAATTTTAAATCTAATAAGGGCCCACTGTCATGAACTGACAACTTGTGCCCCTAAATCATGCAACCAATCTAGTCCATGTTAATTCTTATAGGGCGTTCCTAATATCCACATGATAGAATATAGTTCCTAGGAATCAATAACATACCATGAGAATGTTTCACCAAAAAAATATAATAAATAATTAATTATGTCAGGAGAATTATCTAATATATGTAGTAATATCATAAACATTAATGGAGAACAACATTGGAATATTTATCCAAAAAAATTATAGATAATATCTTTTTCAAAATAATATTGGATGGGGAGATAAATAGTTGATTCAAGAGAATGATACCCAAACTATTACACTTAATTGACCAAAATCTACTCCCCAAATCCATTTTTCATGAGGGATCAATCCCACTATGTCAACACCACCCTATTACAAAATACTAATAAATTGATCCACCACTTCCATGAAGCACGTTTCCTCAAATTCTATCTTGGAAAACAATGTATAAAATCAACCAATATATATATATATATATATGTTGTGAGAACAAAATTCCTAAAAAATTATTCTAATGTATTAAACATTAAAAATTTAAATAATCCTAGTAATTATCGTTTACAATTCAGCTAAAATAATATAGTCTTTTGAAATATTTAATAAATGAAACATATAAAATATTTAAAATATATAACAAAACCCATATAAGTATAAAATTGAAAAAAGTTCCATGGGGAGGCCCTAATGTATCTAACGACTAGTTAATATTGAATCCTCACATAAATTGGTGATTAAAAGAGTGATTTTCAACTGCAGTCCACCACAATGGATATTTTTCTAAAGGCCTTATATGTAGGGGTAACCCCAATACAGGATATATGATACATCTCATCAAACATTTTAGTTTTTTAAAATGAGTTTAATGTAGATTATATAATGAAATGCATACATTTTTTGGCTAATTCTCCCATCATAGTACCTTGTCTCCTATGTCTTGTTCCCTTCCATGTGGTGTTACTTGTTCATTCATATAACAATTTTAAATGTTTTTTTGATAAGATACATACACATAAAGAATCATTTCATAAAACTATAACATATGGTGGAAAGAACCAAATATGTGGAGTGGAAGGAGTCACCATATGATTGAATTAAACGATATGGAATTAATATGTAAAAATAAATCCAATGAACGGGTAAGAAAATGGACTAATTTTTTTGTGGTCCGGAGGGTTAAGTAAAAGAAAAAATAAGTGGTTATGAGATTAATACACATTAGGTAAAAGAGGTAATTTTATATTTTTAAAATCATGCATAATATATATTATTTATTATTAGGGTTTTTAAAAACAATGAACTAACTAGGTAAGAGGATCTAGACAACAATATATATGCATAGTTTAGAAGAAATATTAATTGAACAGTGTTCCAACCATTTATATAATCACTGAGAAAAATCAATAATATTTACATGGTTTCTTAATGGTTAGGCCTAACCTTATGAAAATCATGTTATAGTTTATACATCCAAATATTATTTTTTTAGAATAGAACAACTATTATATGGTAGGTATGAATAAATATTGGTAAATAATGCTGTATATATATGAAATATGTAATTTTCTATGAAAATTATCTCTAAAATGTCACTAGATGGCCAAAAAAATGAAATGGAGATTTTAAGTCGGTATTGAGGTGAGACCACTACTCCCAAACAAAATATTCGGTATTTTATATATTTGGATATTTAATATTAAATTTCAAAAGTAAACAGAATAATTAAATAAACATTCCATAACTAAATTTATCTTGATATTTGATAAAAACATTCATCTACTTAATTACTAATACATAGATATCTATCTAATTTTCTATCCATTTATAATAATTTAAATTATTTATGTTATTCAGATTTATTTGAGAAATAGATAACATGTTATGGTTTTATAATTTCCATAGAGGTAATGTCAAAATTTAAAAAACCACTTTTATCCTCTTTAAATCCCAAATGTTTTACATACATTGAATATCTTGTTAAATTACATATGATATTTCAATGTCCTAATTGATGTGATACTAAAAATCAAAAAAAATACTAAAAATCAATAAGATGATGATGGATATCAATATAAGAATTATGGTGTCTCTAGTTTGTCCCCAACCATTAGATAGTATTCTATAATTTCTATGTTGTTTAATATATGAGATTGTGTCCAAAAAAGGATTCCTCACCTTCCAGAGTCCTACGGTGGAGAAATTAAAATTTATGAGTATAATGTGACTCAATTAAAGTCATTCATATTGATTATAGGGAACTCTTATTATAACCAAAATCGTCTAGTTCTAAAAGGCTATGTAATAACCTATGTTATAGGACCCAAATATAGTGGTTAATTTATAATATTAGTATAAAATAAAAGAGATTCCATCCCATGAGATCAAATTATTTATTATTCCTAAGAGACTTTATACATAAATGTAATTCATAATACAATTAAAAAAATATTTTAAATATAAACGAAATGATACACAACTACCCTTTACTGCATAACCTTGAAATTTAACATTGTTAAATTCTTGGTTTGATTTTTAATATAAACAAAGGGAATCTGAATGTTTTGTAAGGAGTATTTTACATCAGAATATGTCCAAACAAAAGAAAGGAATAAATTATATAGAAAAAATGATCAGAATCATTCAATTATCTAATTAGTATAAGTCAATAAGGTATCCTTGAAAATAAATAATGTCATGTATAATAAATATTATTCATATATTATAGGCATTCATAATGGAATATATAAAAACATACCATCTAGGCCTTATTCAAAGAATTTTTACATAATATAAGTAAGGAATATATCCATAACCTAGTTAGATTGACTAAGGAGACCAACTCATGCATCATAGGGATAGATAAAACTGGGTCCCACCCATTACTGATTTCATCTATAGAATTCATTATATAAAATAAATATACATTTCTTAAAATTATACACAGAACAAATTTCATAATAATGGGTATATAATACAATGGATCTTTATAATATGGGGTTACAGTAAATATATATATTCACGTTCATTTAAATAAAATGGCTATATATGATAATTGGAGTTAACCACATAAAAATTTTCATGTATTATAAATTTATCAGGAAATACCATTATGAATTAAATAACGAAATGGTAGTAAAAATCGGTAATTTTAATGTTTTATGTTATCAATTATGATAATAATTGATTTAAATAGTTTTCAAGGGTATGAGACCAAATAATAAGATGAAAATTACTCAGGTACGGTATATAAATATTATTTTCATTATAAGATAAATGTTTCTAATGAGTTTCAATTCATGTGTACAATTAGGCCCACTTCTTTCAAACATAGTGGATATTGAGATTTTAAACAGCCATCACTATTATGTTTTTTTACCCATACATATATTTTTTCTAGAGACTTTATCCACATTTATATATTATAATAGTGATTACATTTCTATGAATCTAAAAAATAATCCCATTACTCATACATTGGACGGTTTTTTCACTATTAAAATGATTGATATTATAATGGTTTTGATAACAATTTAATGAATACAATATGATGAAGGTAACCTCATATTCACTATTAGAACCGTAAAATGAATTAATAAAAAGGTAAATATAACCACATATTGTATATTTTAGAATATTCTAATATATATTTGTTGTGGAAAAAGAAAAATTTCACAATTACTGTAAATTCAGTCAAGGAAACAATATAAATATAGTAATATTTGAATCAAAATCTAATAGAAGGACTAAAATCAACAAGATATGTAAATATAATTAAAATAAGGAAAAATATGAGAAAATTGAATAAATTTTAATGAAATAACTTCAAAAAAGGAAATATATGTTGACTATGAAGAATGTATTGACGAAATAAATTCTTAAATATGAAACTACCTTCTTCAATACATGGATTCGATGAAAGTGATTTTGTCTCCAAAATAATAAAAAATCCATCTGAATATAATATTTTAATACATTATTCATATGTATAACCATTTTTATTATTTTTATAATAATATATATATATATTTTTTATAACTTTTTTATTCTTTAAGGTCGTAATTTTTATTATTTCATACATTTCTAATAAAAATAATTTCAAACGCCATAATTTGATACAAAAGACATAAATATAACACTATTAGATATAGTTAAATCACTATGTTTCAATAATATAAATATACCAATGTTCATTATATGGTAAATAGTGGAAAAAGTTTAGTAAAAATTATCAATGAACAACTTATTTCTATTAATATACTAATATAAAAAGATTACATCATATTAATCATTATATTTTTTGTTCACACACTCGAAACAATATTTATGATATATATCCCCACATACAATCGTATATTTTTATTATATATGTTTTATATCAATTCATGTGTGGTGGTTATAAAATTTAAAACATTACGTTCATGGATGTGGTAGTTCAAAAGTACATAAGGATGTTTTTCATTACAACAACACAATAAGAAGTTATACTTTTTTTTACCATTCTAGAATATAAAAAATACAAAAAATATAGTTATTATTCATTAAATATTCTTGTTTCACCATACATTTAATATTGGGAAGGGAAATAACAAAGGTCACCTCTTGGAAGTTGTTGTCCATATGTACACACAAAGGATGTTTTCATTTTTATATGGGAAATGGAAGAATAAGACAATGTTTATTCCCAAAAAAATCATTATATATGATTAAATAACAAAATGAAATAATTTTTATCGTGGATGAATTTTTTTATGAAATTTATATATATGAAAAAATAATAATGTGATTTGTAGTTATATTGAGAATTATAACATTAACCCGATGAACATCATAGAAATGGAAGAATCATGACATATTCCTTGGATCAAGAGTTAGAGATATTGATAACCATAATGTGGAAGTATATAATGGATGTGAATGATGAGAAATTTTAATTTTTATTGTTTCATTGAAGTGGTTGTCCTTGGATCTTTTAAAAAGATGATATAATGAAATTATTATAAATATAAAATCCCAATAGAAATCCGATGACACTATTTATGGTTATGTAGATCTGATATTAAAATCTAATTCACTTGGGGAGAGGTTATATTTTGTAAATCCAAAACCATACAATTTCATTAATGTTTGTAACATTTGTTAATGCCTTTTACTATATGATTTTTCTATTTTAAGTTTTTTCCCTATATATCTGAAAATAATATTTAAAAAATATAATAAACAATTCATGCTTACCAAAAATGGTCCTTATTAATTAAATTTCCACAAATTAATCCAAATATGAAATATTTGGTTTTGAATAAAATTATAAGAGTATAAAATTTTATTTTTTTTATTAACACAAATAACACCAAAAAACTAATTTTGGAAAAAATTTATATTCATACTTAATAATAATGATGAAGATAAACGTTTAATTTTTTTATATTATTTTATTTGATTTATTATTTAATGAATAATATATTATTGGTTTTATAAATATTATGAAACAACATTATACAATGTCGATTCTTAGTTAAATCTAACTATCCAAAAATAATTATTACATATGAAGAATAATACATATATTTCAATAATTTGAAACATGAATTTGATGATTTAAAAATTTAATAATTAAAGATAATATTCTAGTCCAAAAAAAATAAATCATTTTTTATTCATGTTATAATTACATATTTTTTATAGTCCTACATATTTTATAGTATATGTACAAACAACATCTTCACTATTCAACCAAATCCAATTATTCAATAAAAATACAACCATGTTACCCTAAGTTAATTTTTAAATGATTTATCAAAATAATATATCCTTTTATCAAAAATAAATTCTTAATATTTTAAAAATATATCTTAAATGAAATTAGTAAATAATACTATTTAAAGTGTGTAGTGTATTATAGTGTTGGGATGTACTGCTTACATGATATTTTAACGTCTCATGAATTAAATTATCTATCAATAAATAACACCAACCCTAAAATTGTGATATATGTTAGATATTATAAACATGATGAAATTCTGTCCTCATTGAGTATTCAGTCCCCATCTATTTCCACTTATTGATTGTAAATTCCCCCTTAAGTTATCACTATCTATGTTCTCTGGATTCAATTTTACTTCTTCTCTGGGGTCTAGATTCAAAATAGATTATAAATTATTCGACATTAAATGATCAAACCAATTTAAATAATATGATAGTGTATAATTTGTTTCCAGTCTATATTTCATCATTAATGAAACATTGAAGATATTATGTACTTTAATGAAGTTTGGTGTTATAGATAATAAGTAAGATACACCACACATTGTCTATATAATTTAAGAAATCCAATATTAATTGCAAAAAATAATCTATATACATAATATTATACATAACAACCAAGTGGAAACATTCAAAAATAAATAATATCCAAATTGAAATTCCATATATATCCTTTGGATATCAATAATGAACGTTTTTCTATTTTATGTTTCTTTTTTTGGTAGTTTTTATATTCAAAGTTGTCTAATTAAAATGTATTTCCCCTATTATCATTAAATACCTATAATTTTCTAAACAAATTTTTGGTTGAAATTTATTATCAAATAGTCATTCATATGATGTAATCTAGATGATTAAATGGAAGATATTATTATATTCAAATTACACAAAAAATATGTAAGAATCATATGTTAATTAAATGCATGTAGAATATGATCATAGAATTTAATCAAATATTTTAATCATCAATTTGTACCTCCCTTTAGATTGGGGATGCCGGGACATTCTTAAATGTACCTCGATGTTGACATCCATTTGAACAATCTTCCTAAATTTTAATATGAACCACTACGAGAAAATCCCTGGGTAGCATCATTTTTTTGACATGGAATCCGTTTAATCTACTACGAATAGGTTATGCAACGGTTTCAAAAAACGTCCACTAAAGTTGTTTTCTACATCGACTATATGATAGTTCCATTCATTTAGTCTCTATTTATGTTCAGTGTCACAGAAAGAATATTTAGTGGAGGTTAATCTACAACCTATAAAAATACCACCAATATATTGAGGGTGATTTAAAAACTTATAAATGGTGATTTAAAAATAAATTGCAACAGATTATTCCATAGCACCATAACTACCCTAAAACAGTACAAAGACTTGGAATCAAGGTGTATAAGGACCCGACATTAAAACTTACATTATTTGAATTAAATGAATAATTCACATTGAGGTTATTTTCTAGTTTAGAGTTTTAGAGAATTAGAACATAATTATTATATCTGAAAAGATTACAAAGTAGAAACTTCTACACTCTTTCCATTTTATTTAAAAAACATGAACACTTGAAAAAAAAAGTCATCTCTAATTCCATCTTTAAAACAAAATGAGTTTTCCTTGATCCCAACCTTGTCCCTATTCTACATTATGTCTTGTAAAAAACATTTCAAAAACATTGGATGAGCATAAAAAGCTCAGTAAGGGATGCACAAAGAAGAAAAACTATTAATTTTTCAAAACAACAAGTAAACCATGAATACATGAACATATGTAATACTTTTCATCTTTATGAAGTAGTAAATACACTTAACTGAATAAAAGATCATTACTTAGCATTTTTGTAACCAAAAGATTACTATAAACCCTATATTATGAACAAATAAAATATAAAGGTAACTTGGGACATAAACATACTTAAATGGAATAACCATAGGGTCAAATTCCACACATAACAAAAAATAGAATAGCCATATGGCCGACTTCCACACCCAATTCATTGGTGGTTATAATGTAACCATTCATCCTGGTTTTCACGGCACCACCCGTCATTTGGTTTATTACGTAACATCCCATAAAATATCCATGTACCAATATAAAATCAAATCACATACAACCCATATGAAGGAAAGGAAAAATTTACACATTTCAATCACAATATATTCCTTAAAAACATTGACATAAAAAATCCATTTTCAAAACCATTTTCAATACAAATATACATAAAAGAGTATAAGGTATTTATTTTATTTTAAAAACATTACTTCAATTGAGGAAGACAAAAATCAAATAATTATCATGGCGGCAGAAAATATCATTATCACCGCTTACGTTAAAAATAAACATACATTTTTTAGTTTAGTAAAACTCTTCGTAGAAAAATATTCCCTTTGAAAAGTTATGGATGTTTATATAGCGTATAAAAGAATGTGGTGTATTAAAAAAATATGCCTCAATGAAAGGAGATTGAGATGAATTCCCTAACCTCGTGTCCGACATGACCCGTTCATTATTTAATTTCCTGAATAACAAAATAAAGTTAATTTTTACTTTCTTTATAACCATTATTAAGTTTATCATTCCTTCTATATCACTTATTACCATGTTATTAACATTATGTAACAATTTATGTTAATAATGTTCGTTTTGTCGATATTTGATACTTGAGTCAAAAATGAAATTATTATAATTACAATTTTTTCATGTGGTCCAAGGTTCATTATATCCAAAATGATATTAATTATTTGGATATCATATATATCAAATATATCCAGTATATACATGTTTTTATAACAGTACATAACATTTAGAGGTAATAATTGAAATGCACCGTTCATGGAGACGGTAAGCCGTACATACGCATGAACGCTACTTTCATTTCTATTTCTTATTTTAATGGAAATAAAACATAATGATACATAGGTATATTATAATTCTAGTATAATATCATATATAATATTTTTAACTCCATCCTGTATACATCCCACATAAGGCATTAACGTGTCGAATCACTTTGAGGGGGAGGTAGTCCGCACTTCATAAAATAACATTATCGTATTTACCCACTATGAAAAAAATAAAGGTGTTCTATAAATAGGAAGTACAGAAGAATAAAAAAATAATAAACATAATATATATCATATATAATCATAGTTCCATCATAATGTCCATCATGATAGGCTGTATGATTTAATTGAACAATCATCGTTTTGTGAGGCCTTAGTTTTCCATCCACAGAAACATTATGTTCATCATCCATTAAATGGAGGTGTGTGTAAGTGTAGTTCAAATCCTTATCAAAAAAATAATCCTATTTTATTGAGGATACTGGTTATGTTACAAAATAAAGGAATAAAAAGTGTTTAGGGTTTGGAGAAGAAAAATAAAAGAAAACAATCTAAGAAAAACTATTACCTTTAATTTGGGTAACTTTCTTTGGTTTGAACCAAAAGGACTTATTGAAGTGCCTTATGCATAATATAAGGATTCTAGAGGGAGTAGATGGATGTAGGGAGCTTAATTGGGCAGAGGTTGGACGAGAAAAATGTCTTTAGTGGTGTGAGGAATTGGTTAGAAGTGGTATCCTTTTATAAGGGATATGAGGGGCTCTTTAAGAATGCGTGATAATATTATTTTATTATATAATGATATTCCTTTTCAAAAGGTCCTAAAAATCATTACAGTCGAAGATAAGATGACTCATTGTCAAAATAAAATCAACCAATAATAATGGGAGAGGTTTTGGATGTTAATTTAAAATTTATATTATTATTTATTTAAATGATTTATTAATGATGTAAATACTGCCTCATTATTGTGTCATAAATAATTTAATTTATATGATGTAAAAAATTATAAAACAAATACCATTATGTATGAAATCTTTTTAGATTTCCAATTAATATTTATAATTGAGAATATAATTTATATATTCCCTTGTAAAAAGTATTTTTCTAAAAGATATTTGATTTTGTCATTTTTGCCTTTACTTTAAGATAATTAATCTAAATTGTCATTTTCACTCCCATGTGGCTAAATGGGGTCCCAAAATCGACCCAAGATTCCTATGGTCGTTAATTACTCAACCAATATGGTTTGGACATGTGTTAAGGTATTTTCAAATTTTTATAATATTCTTCTTACCTGGAATTATACTAGTTATCTTTAACTGTGGTAAATAAAAGTCAAAAGTTACTATTCACCAAAAATTATTTTCATCTAATTGAACAACATTTTACTTCTAGATAACAAACTTATATGTCATATTTTTGAAATTTAATTCAAAAAAGAGGTAAAAATTCATTTAAATGAAAAGTTCAGTTTTTTTAACTACCACTATGCAGTTTCACAATTCATCAAAAATAGAAGTTTTTCAGAAAAATACCAAAAATTCAGCCAAAGAATTATTTGATATTATGAATTCAAAAATGATATATATTTTACCAAATTAAAAACATAGAAGTGTCATTAATTAATTTTAATATTAATTCCCATTGTCAAAACAAATAGCGTGTGTTTAAGAAACAAAAACTATCAAAATATTGATAATTTTTTATGTCAAATTTCAAACTGAAATTAATTCCAATTACCATCATTAGATTAAATGGTAAAAATATATTCTAATTACACATTAAAACCAATTAAGATGATAATATAAACATATAAATTAATTAGATTAAAACACTGTTTTGAATTAAAATACAATATGTTTAACTATTCATTAGAAAATGAACTATATCAAAAAAACTCCAAAAATTAACAAAAAGAAAATTTTGATGTCCCCATTCTAAATAAAAATATTATTTGGTCATATATAATATATTAAAGTGACCAAAATTATATTTAATGATGGTTCGTCATTAAAAGGTGATAAATCAGCCTTTTAATGTAAATAATTCTTAAAATTAAATTCTTTAACATTTAATGCCACTAAATTTTACTGGATAAAATTAAATACATTAAACAAAAAAGTATAATCATATTGTAGTTAGTTTTGATCATTCCTGCCAATACAACAGCTATTATTTAACAAAAATTTAGAGTAATAATAATATATTATTAGTGTGCAACAAAAGATTTCAAAGAAACCCATTGTTGCGTATCATGTACGATATCGAACATAGAAACCCATTTAAACTAATATTAATAATTAATAGAAAAATATTAATAAATTTGAAAATTCCATACTCTTCAATTATCTTGGATGTTACATCCTTCCCCCATTTTGGGAATTGTGTCCTCGCAATTTAAAAATTGGGCTCGTGAACTTCATTGAAAGCCCCATATCAAAAAATAGTCAATAAAACTATCACTTTAAAATAAAGGAAGAGAAGTACAATAGATACCATATAAAACATATACTAGGATTCCATGAAAACATGGATATGGAGGAGAAAACAAACCATCATGTTCTGATGGAGGGTGATCGGAAACATTTTTAGGAGAAAGTTAACAACCAGAAATTCACAAACTTGTGATGGGTTGAACAATCTTTCATTCCCCAGTAGGGAAAGTTAACAGACAGGGTTTTTGTTTTAATTTACTTATCATTGAGGAATTTATTTATGACCATAACTAAAAAAAAGGATATAAACTTACATGTCATGTATACATTCATCATTTACTAGATTTCTAACACAAACTCATATTTTCTTCAAATTATGTGTATTCATGATGACTTTTTTAGATTAAATGTGAAATAATGAACTTCGAGAGAATAAAATAATACACAAAAGATGAACTATATATTTCACATGTATTTAGATATTATATAAAACCAAAACCATTAGTAAAAGATCAAATAATCCCCCAAAAGGACAATCTTTTACATAAATAAAAAATACTCTTAATCTCCAAAATTTGTGTAACAAAACAAAAACGTTCAACAAAGACCATTCAATAAAAATTTACCCTTAAAATTCTTCAATGTAATCCAAACTAATATTGATACCCAAATCTCCGAAGGATTTAATCACAACGTGTTCCAAGATAAATCCTAACATTTATCTTCAAATAACATTAGTTACTCTTTAAATCTAATATTGAAAAGTAATTAAACTTATAAAATATTTTCCATGCTAGGTTAATCATTTCCATAGATAAACCAATATAAACTTATTATGGATTCATTAAATCATCTAACTAAATATAATTAGTCAAACTTACCAAGGACTTTACGTAGTCTAGTTGTAGGTGATAAATACCAGTCGCACATGGGTTGTGGGTTCGATTCCCAGAACTTCATCTGATGCGACAAGTTGACACATGGTCTGTGTTTTGTCCCTTTTCAAAAACTATATTATTTGATTGCATTCCCAAAAAGAGATAAATTTTTCAAAAATAAATATAGCATATTTTAACCACAATGGTTCTCTAATAACATTCATTTTTCTTCCCAAAAATGTATAAACCTATAATTTCATAAAAATAATGGATCATATATACCCAAATGGTTCTATATAACTATATCCACAAAAGAAAAGAAAATAATCCATGAATAAAATTTTCATATATCAAAATTTAGGGTTACACATACTATAAAAGTTCTTCTAATGTAATTCTGATCATCAAAAGAGCCTTAATACTTTTAAGCATTTAACCATCCTAAAATCTACCATAACTATTGAATCTCATATATTTTGACTTCGTACTCAGTCAACATTCTTCATGATCCATTAACCATTCCTTTTTAACTTATTCTGAAATAATTCTTTCCTACAAACAGAATCATGAATCACATCCTAAGATTCATTAATATCAAAACACATGTTAAGAAATAATACATACCTTTAATTGGTCATTATCAGTTTCTTCTTCATCAATTGTAATGGCATTAGGTAATGGAAAAAAAATATTGGTATGATCCTGGTGTTCTCATTCCCGAAACATCATTGTAGGACACCTATTTTCATAATGACCATGAAAACCACATTTAAAACTTTCAATTGATCCCTCAGAAATAACTTATTTCCCTTTCCTACAGTAACCTGGATGCTTCCTTTTTCTATGGCATGGTATTGCTTTATGACCTTCATTCCCACATATATAGCATCTTCTCATCCCTTTGAAGAATTTTCCTAAGTGTTTCTTTCCACATCCTTGGCACATATGTTTTTGAACATACATACCATTATGAATATTACCTGAAATTCTGTATGGATTTTTTTGTCGCATATACAATGCCTTATAAAAAAACAAGATTCATGTTTTCAATCATGAAAAAAGATAGTTGGTTGAGAATAATTACAAGAGTTATCATTTCATCTCTCATTTCATTCAGTTTCTCGTTTAGAAAACCGTCATAGTTTTCTTCACATCCACTGTTACTTTGGTGCCTGCTAGATCCAGCCATTTACTAAAACCCAAAAGCTCAGTGTGAGTATATCGATGAAATCATCATATAATATCTTATTAGGAGGGAAAATAATTATTAAATTTATATTAAACACATTAAAAATAACTGCGACTCTTTCTAATATGCCAACCATTATGGTTATGTCACTTCTTCTTAGATAACACCCAAACCTCAAAAGTTGTCTTAACCAACCTCTGATACCTACTATAAGGACCCGACAGTAAACCTTACATAATATTGAATTAAATGAATAATTCGCATTTACGATCTTTTCAGGTTTATAGTTTTAGGCAATTAGGACATAACTATTACATATCAAAAGATTACAAATGAGACACTTCTACACAGCTTCCAATTTTTCTACAAAACATGAACTCTTGAAAAATAGTCATTTCTAGATCCATGTTTAAGATAGCATGACTTTTCCATGATCCCATCCTTGACCCTGTTCCACATAATGTCCTGTAAAAATCATTTCAAAAACGTGGGATGTGCATAAAAAGCATAGTAGGGGATACATAAAGAAGGAAAACTGTTAGTTTTTCAAAACAACATCTAAACCATGAATAATTCGACATATGTAATAATTTTCACAATTATGAAGTATTAAATAAATTTCGCTTAATAAAAGATCATTAATTACCATTTTTGTAACCAAAAGATTACAATAAAAACCATATAAAGAACAAATAACATATAAAGGTAACTTGAGACATAAACATACTTAAATAGAATAACCATACGGTCGACTTCCACATATATCACTAAATGGAATAGCCATATGTCTGGCTTCCATACCCAATGCATTGGAAGTTATAATGTAACCACCCATCCTGGTATTCATGACACCACCCATCATTGGGTTTATCACGTAACCACCCTTCAAATATCCAAGTACCAATATAAAATCATATCACATACAACAAATATGAAGGAACGGAAACATTTCCAAATTTCAATCACAATATATCACATAAATATATTGACATAAAAAATCCATTTTCAAATCCATTTTCAATACCAGAAATACGTAAAAGAGTATAAGGTATTAATTTTCTTTTAAAAACATTACGACTTCTTGAGGAATCCAAAGATTAAATAATACTCGTGGAAGCGGAAAAGGACGTAGTCACTGCTTATGTTAAAAAGAAAACATACTTTTTTATTGTTTAGTAAAATTATTTGTAGAAAAAGATTCCATTTGAAAATTCAACGGTGTTTATATAGAGTATAAATGAAATTGGTGTATTAAAACAAAATATGCCTCAATGAAAGGAGATTGAGACGAAGTCCCTTACCTCGTGTCCGACTTGACCCGTTCGTTCTTTAATATCATGAATAATAAAATAATGTAAATTTATAATTTCTTAAGAACCATTGACAAGTTTATTATTCCTTTCATATCACTTATTACAATCTTATTAACATTATGTGACCGTTTATGTTAATAACATTCATTTTGTCGATATTTGTTACTTGATTCAAAAATGGACTTCTTATAAATATAGGTTGTTCATGTGGTGAAAGGATCATTATATCCATAATTATATTCATGATTTGGATATCATATATATCATATATATCTATTATATACATGTTTTTATAATAGTACATAAAATTTAGAGGTCAGAAATGAAATGCACCGTTCATGGAGACGGTAAGCCGTACGTACACATGAACGCTACTTTCATTTCTATTTCTTATTTTAATGGAAATATAACATAATTATACATATTTATATTATTATTCCAGTATAATATCAAATATATTATTCTTAACTCCATCATTTATACAGCCGACATAAGGCATTAACGAATCAAATCACTTTGAGGGGGCAGTAGTCCGCATTTCCTCAAATGAGATTATCGTATTTTGCTACAATAGAAATCATAAAGGTGTTCCATAAATGGGAATTACAGAAGAATAAAGAAATCATAAAGATAATATATATCATATATAACTATAGTTCCATCATAATGGCCACCATGAGAGGCGGTGAGATGTAATTGAACAATAATTATTTCGTGAGGCCTTAGTTTTCCATCCACAGAAACATTATGTTCTTAATCCATTAGATGGAGGTGTTTGTAAGTGTAGTTTGAATACTTCTAATAAAAACATCCTATTATATTTAGGAAACTTTTTTTGTTAAAAAAATAAATGAATAAAAAGAGTTTTTAGGTTGGAGACGTAAAATAAAAGAAAACAATTTAAGAGAAACAGTTACCTTTAATTTGGGTAACTTGTTTTTGTTTGAACCAAAAAATCTTATTGAAGTTACATCTGCCTAAGGTAAGGCTTCTAGATGGAGGAAAGTGATGTAGTGAGCTTAATTGGGCAGAGGTTGGACGAGAAAAATTGATTTAGTGGTGTGAGAGATTGGTTAGAAGTGGTATCCTTTTATAAGGGATAGGAGGGGCTCTTTAGGAATGTGTGATAATATTATTTTATTATATATTGATATTAGGTTTCAAAAGGTCCAAAAATCATTAAAGTCAAATATAATATGTCTAATGGTCGAAATAAAATCTTCCAATTATAATTGGATCGATTTTTGATGTTTTTTATAATATTTAAATTATTATTTATTTAAATTATTTATTAATGATGTAAATATTGTATCACTATTATGTCATAAATAATTTAATTTATATGATGTCTAAAATTTATAAAAAATACAATGATGTAGAAAATATGTTTATCTTTCCTATTAATATTTATATATGAAATGATAATTTATATAACCCCTTTTAAAAATTAATTTTCTAAAAGATATTTGATTATCTCTTTTTTGCGTTTACATTATGTTAATTAATCTAAATTGTCATTTTCACTCTCAAGTTTCTCAATGGGGTCCCAAAATCGACCCAATGTTGCCCCTGTTCATTAAGGACTCAACCAATATGGTTTGGACAAGTGTTAAGATAAATTTGAATTATTATAATATTCTTTTTACCTTGAATTAACCTATTTACATTTAACTGTGGTAAATAAATGTCAAAAGTTACAATTCATCAAAAACATTTCTCATCTTATTGAACAAAATTTTACTTCTTTATTACAACCATGTATGTCGGATTTTCGAAATTAAATTCACAAAAGTGGTAAGATTTTATTTAAATGAAAATAGTTAGTTTTTTTAACTACCACTAAGAGGATTCACTATTCATTAAAAATTGAAGTTTTTAAGAAAAATACCAAAAATTCAGTCTAAGATTTATTTGATATTCTGAATTCAAAAATGATATATATTATACCAAATTTAATACATAGTGGTTTCATTAATTAATTTTAAAATAAATTCGCGTTCTTAAAAGAAATAGCGTGTTTTTAAGAAACAATAACTATCAAAAGATTGATACTTGTTTATGTACAAATTCAATGTGAAATTATTTCCAATGACCAAAATTGGATTAAAAGGTAAAAATGTAATCTAATTACACATTAAAACCAATTAAAAATATAATCTAACCATATAAATATATTATATTAAAACACAGTTTTGAATTAAAATACAATTTGTTTCACTATTCATAATAAAATGAACATTATCCGAAAAATTCCAAAAAACTACAAAAAGTATATTTTCATGTCCCCATATTAAAGAAATATTTTATTTGGTCATATTTAATGTATTAATGTTACCAAAATTATATTTAATTAGGGTTCTCCATTAAAAGGTAGTAAATTGGCCTTTTAATGTAAATTATGCTTAAAATTAAATTCATTCACTTTTAAGCCTCTAACTTTTATTGGATAAAAGTAAATACATTTAAAAAAAATGTATAATCATATTTTAGTTAGTTTTGTTCATTTCTACCAATAAAACTACTAGGAGTCAACTACAATTTAAAATATTAATATTATATTATTAGTGGGAAACGTAAGATTTCAAAGAAACACATTATTGCGTATCAGGTACGCTATCGAACATAGCAGCCCAATTAAACTATAATTAATATTTAATTCAGAAAAATTAAAAAATATGAAAATGTAATATTCTTCAATTATCTGCGATGTTACAAGGTGCTTAACCTACCCTAAAATAAGAAAACACATACATAATTCTCTATTGTTTTCTTAGATTACATTCATTTATATAATCCCCTTAAACATGAATAAATAAATGTATTCATATATAATCATGTATATTAATTTACATGAATCATAAGTGGTTTAAGAAACATCATACATGTATGTCATCAAAATTCCATATTAATACTCTAATACACAAATTATACTTGAACAATCGCTTTCTTCTCATATTAGACAATGAAATAAAAATGTCCCTAAAAAATATCCTGATGACGAGCTTTGTGTGTCACCCTCTCAATATCCATCTCTACATCCTCCAACGTGAACAAGTAAGTAAACTATGAAGAATATTACACAATGTTTTATTTTTAAAAAAAACACAAAACCCATAAATGTTTGTGTGATAAATTTTTTTTATTTTGTGTGATTTAAAATCTCACCACCAGTCATCGATGCAATATCACTAAAGATAAATCCGATCATATTCAGATATAAATCAACCAACTGTTTTTTCAAAGAATATATCATAACCCCTATTAGTTATTTATTATTTTCATAGAAAAAAATCAATGTGAATCTCAAAGAACGGAGTTAATTCATCTTGTAGTAGATTCAACTACATCTCCTAATGTATTAATAAAGAACTTAGATGGAAATTGTCCCAATTTAATCCCACACACTTGACCAGGATGGTCCTTCGTATGGAATTTGTCAACTATGTCATCCTGGGATACTGAGTAGAGATATTTCGGATAAGGACTCCACAATTCATTAATTTAAACCTATATATACAATATCATTCATATTTTAAGAAAATCAGATAAACATATTGTTATCTAATAATAATAAATATTTAATGAAAATGTAAATGATAGTGAAAAATCAGTGTAAAGATCCTTATCATAACACCCAACATTTATTTTGTGAAAATATATCCTCATTTTTATTTGGGAGACTTGGGGACCTATATAAAGTGAGAAACAAAAAAAATGAAAAATCAATAATTAAATACATGGAAAAAATAATATGGCCTAATAATAATTTAAACTAATTTAATGATTACCAGATTCAACCGGCGTATTGAAAAACTCATTGACACCAATGTGTGAGGGATTATTTTCTTATACAAACACGTTGTATTCTTCAATGAAACATACATAAAAAATAAAATGTAATTTAATAGTAATGAATGAAATATATTCTCATTTTCATATGAAAGTATTAATGTAAAATAATATTAATATAATATTATATATTTAAATACCATTTATTTATCATCACAATGGATATCAATAAAAATATGTCATTTCCCTATAGGTAACATATTGGGTACCTTATCATACATTGGTTGGGTTCTCAATGAAGTATCATTGAATACGTTCTATAATCACCATTTAAAATCATCAAATTTATTGCCAAAAATGTTTAATGTACAATTTCATTCTTAAAGACTAGAAATATGAATGTATAAAAAAAAATTGTACAAAGAGATTGATTTTGAAAATAATATTATTTAATAAAATTATGATATATGATTACGTAATAATATATTAAAATAACCAATATTTGTTAATCGAAAACATTAATTTTCTATCATAAAGACATATTCCAATAATTATATAATCTAATCATAAGGGTAATCAACATATCGATTATCTGACAATTAACCAAGGAAAATAATCCAGTTAAATCATCAATATAGCCCCATATCAGTCAAATGGTACCACAACCTTTTATCAATTCAGATTTCAGACAGCTGAAGAATTCATATTTTTCTGTATAGTATCATTGTTTCTATATTTTATAAAAAAATTATTTGTGGTATCAAAATAGTGAAATTACATTATTCATATTAAATTTATTACCTATAGAATCCACCATGCAGTTTCTATATGATGATACAATAGTGGAAACCTTCTCCCATAATGGTAAGTCTACAGAATCTAGAGTTGTCGAATGAGGTGAGGATGAGATGTTCAAGGAGTGTGTCATTTATAGTGTAGGTGACAATAATATTACATATCAAATTCTCCAGGGAGGGATAGAGATGGATCCCCATCAGTTAGTGTGGTTAAGGGAACATAAATTATGATTCACATGGAATTAGTAAAAATTTACTATCCTGGAATTTCGGTCATATAAAAAAAATATTATTCTAAGCATATAATTCAAAAAAATCATGAATATAAAATTAGAAATGATAATAGATGCACAACACTGCAAATTTTTTTTTGATAAAAATGATATAAACGACTACACAAATTACATATATTGATGATAAATTAATGTATGATTGCATATACAATGATATTCTCTTTCAATATTATAATTTTACTTTTCCATAATTTCATCCTCAACATCATCAACCATTGTAAAACTAAAATCATCAGTATCCTGATGGTGAAATAAGTTCACTTCTTGATGCTGATGGTATTTAATATCTGTGGTGAAATCATCCACCTAATAACCCATATAATTCAATTTACTATGTCTTAGATGATCAAATAAACTCCAACCTTCAACCATGAAATCATCCACATAATATAAAATATTCTCTTCTAATGATAAGATATACAGATCATGTAATTATGATCCACCAACATCCATCAAGTGAGAAATTTTCATAGATGAAAACTGCAAGGAATCTATTTATTAATCCCTAATAATATCGATCTAGTTGAATTTGAAAAAAAAATTAAAAATTGTCATGCTGGTTAATTTGATAATATCAACCAACTATCTATATTATCCCTCATCAGAAATGTAAATATTCCATATTTTTTTTGATTTCAAACCCTCTTCCCAGAAGACTATAAGAAAATTAAATCCAATCACACTATAGGTTTTTACCATTCCTGAATTTTTTAGAAGAAATACAGATGAAACATTAAATATTATTAAAAATCATCTTGAGTATCAATATTTATTATTTAAAAAATGTAATATAAATTATGATATTTAAAATATATATATGTAATCTTAATATATGTATTGATTGTAATATATATGAACATACATATCACTAAAACCATTTTAAAATCACTTTATTTATAACTATTGTTACTAATTTGACATTTAATGTTTGGCCTATCATTCATCTATTTGTTTGTATCCTCAACTCTTCAGTAATTGGATATGAAATTTAACTATTCATCTAAACATTTCTATTTCCCTTTGATAAATCCATTTCTATCAGTGTATCATTTATGGTCCTCCCAACTATTTATCTAATGGAATGAGTGATTTTTTATTTACCATAAAGTTTACATTGAGTTGGTGTTTCATCAAGATGTACAACTCGATAGAATATTGTATGCATATCATTAAAGTATTTTTAAAAATTCTAAGACACTCCTCTATGAAATAGCCTTAAACAATAGAGACTCCAGGGGGAGCATTAATAACTACATATGATATAAAATTCCCAATATATCAATGATATAGTAGAAAAAACATAATTATGTATTTAATGAGGTGCCAATAATTTTTTACTTAAACTAGAAACATATAAATAATGTACCTCTTAATTGGAAACATCCATTGATATTGTACAAGGCTTCCCAATATATCGTACTCATCAAAATGAATAGTAAAATGCATCATTATTGTAGAAACTGATAGAGGTAAGATAATATACATTGTACAAAAATCAATAAGGACATCTACTAATGGTTTTAATGCACAAATGATTGTATATTATTCTCACATAGTTATCTGATGATTATGAACAACTGGAGTAAAAAAATATGATCATTTTTATGTAATAATGTCTGAAATGCCAATATTAGTAACTACTATATCAAAATATCTGAATCATGACATTAAAATCCATGAAACCTATGATATTTTATGAAAACACCTTGAGATGTTACATGAATACTAGTTAGGTACCTTCATTTATTTTAAAAATATAAATATTATATCTTTATTCCTATTTTCATTGAAATAAATTTCATTGCATACATTCCATTATCAGCATGCTAGAGATCATGATTTATGATCCTTTCTTATAATTCAAACTCAGGGTTGGGATGATCTTTTGATTATCCATTCTCATTATTCAATGTGAAGATCAATTTTTCACAACCATTCTTTGAAATATGATGATAATCAAGATTATTTTGTAATAAATTTATTTCATAATGTGAATGTTTGAAGAATATATTTTTTTTCTTCTATTATTGCATTCTTATTTCACACAATGATACACTGAAAACTCATTTCCCATTATCATTCAAATGATGCACCATCCCAATTTTTTTTCAACATTTCCTAGAAGTAACAGTTATTCAGAATCTATTTACATCATTATAGGTGGTTTATTATCAATAGAACCATTGAATTTTTATATTTTCGACAAACATCTATGAGATGCATCCATAAATCATCGTTGATAGAAAAATCACTGCCTTATACTATGAGTTATTCCTTGAGGAGAAAATTATGGTTAAAAACTATAAAAGGCAATAGCTTGTTTTTGTTCAAAAAAACTACATTCACATGTACATGGATGTCACTAATAGCCCACATAAGAGAAACATTAATTTTAAACATTTTTCAAGATGCTGAGTTATACGTGTCAACAATATTTCTCTATAACTCCTATAATGAATCTATTAAAAGATATAAGTAATAAAAAAACATTTATAAAAATTATTTTTAGGAATAATCATAAAAATGAAAAATGATATTTTTTGCATACACATCCATAGAGGCCGAATTTAAGGGATCAAAATAACTTTTAAAATGATATAACTAGTACTCAATATAAATACTAGACCATAAACAATACTTAATCTTAAATTAATTTAATAATTCACCTTTAGGATAATTTTAGTTTTATAGATATCGAAAAATAGGCCCTAACAATTACATTACATATCAATAATTACAAATTACATACAACTACTCAGTTTCCAATTTTTTTTTAAAAATACAAACTCTTAAAAAACATGTCTAATTCCATGTTTTAGACAACATGACTTTTCATTGATCCCAACCTGGACCCGAATCATTATGTACTATAAAAAACATTTCAAAACAATGGATGACCATAAAATGCTCATTATGGGTAATAAAACAGAAAATGAAACAATTATCTCATCAATAAATAAAAATCAATGAAACCATATTTTTTAATCATAACATAACCTAAGAAATCACAATATTTATGAATAACACACTGAAATCATAAATCATATAGGTAGCTTGTAGAATCCCTAACATAATTAGACTTTAATTTTCACAATTAGACAGGGAGTTACATTTGGAAAACTCATTATAGAATATTCCCTAAATATATTTGGAGAAAAACAAACGTTTACCTCTGTCACTTTGCACAATGAATTGGAGATCTAATTTGGGCACACTCACCCTAGGTTTATCATGTAACCACCCATAAACATAAACAATTATGAAGAACCATAACATATTCATAACCCAAAAAACAAGTGTTAATTAAAGATAATATTTCCAAATTGCAATAATAATATATTATATCAATATATTGTCATAATCAATTCTTTATCAAACATTTTCCAAAATCATCTAAAATATTTATTAAATAGTTTTTTTGAATCAATGTGTTCCAAACCACAATGATGATTTTCAAAGAAATTTTTATATCAAAACATTCATTTCCATATAAATAAATCTATAAACCCATTTTTATAACTCATACATCAATGTGAATTATATAGAAGAATAAATCATAAAATCATTAAAAAATTATTATAGTTAAAGAGTTCATAACCAAATGAGAGACGCTTGGATACAAATAATTGAGGAATAACATTAATCAAAGCATATAATATAATTACAATATAGAGATTCATTAAATAATATGTCATGGGGATGTATATACACCATATAAAAGTGAATTGGTGTATAAAAAAAATAAATTTCATTGGAATGTAAATTGAGACAAGGTCCCTTTCAAAGATCATATCCTTAGATTAGAGACAAATCAATGACATGATTATTTGTGAAAAATAATAATACACCCAATATAAGTTGATATTTTCTTTAAAAAAAATATTACCCCTTTCACACATTTTCATATTAGGAAATAATGAAAATGTTTAAGTTTAAACCAAAGAATTGAAATTGGTTTAAGAGGTTGTCTTACAGAAATTCGACAGCCTAACAACGTCACATTAAAATTCTGAAAATGATTTAATGAGGGAGGAAAGGGACTCTCATCACATGGACATAAAATATACAGCAATAAGGATATAAAAAAACATATCCCAACAAAATAAAATGGATGTTTTAATGGCATAATAGATGTCTTTAATTAAAAGAGTATAGTGAAAGGTTCCCTTACCTATTGAGTAACTTAATAAACATAATTCACATGAAATAAGAAGGATAAAATGAAGAAGTAAATTCACATAAATTAATTTATATTAATCAATAATACAATCATGTAATGTACATGCACAATAAAAAAGGAAATATTGTCAAATATAGTAGGAATCTCATATGAATCAAAAGTGTGGTGAAACCCCCTTACCACAAGTCTGACATGTCATATATGTTTCTTGTTCTTCCAGAATAATATACTTATATTAATTTATAATTTATTAAGAAACTTTTTAAATTTTATTATTCCTTTTATATCACTAATTTCCATGCTATATTATTTAGTTAATTATTTGAGTTCATATCGGAAATTTTGTCGATGTTCGAATCTTTAGTCCAAAATGAACTAGTTATAAATAGAAATTATCCATGTGGTTGAAAGTCCATTATATATATAATGATATTAATGATTTAAATATCTTATATATCACATATATCTAGATTATACATGTTTATAATAGTCCATATAATTTGGATATATGAAAATTAAATGCACCGTTCATGGAGACTGAATGTTGTACGTACCCATGAAAGCTACTTCCAATTCATTATTTTCATTTTAAAATGGAAATAAATCCAAATGATACATAGGTATATTATTATTCCTGTATAATATCATATTTTATATACACTAGGTAATTTCATTAACACCATCATATATACATTCCATTTATTGTACAAACGGGCAATATATCCAAATTAAAAAATCACATTTACCCATTATGGAAACCATAGGTACACTAATTTTCATTAACACCATACTTTATTTATTTCATGTATGTTATAACGAGTCATAACACTTTGATTGGGCGGTATAATGCACTTACTCAAATGAAATTATCATATTTACCCATTATGGAAACCATAAGGTATACTATAAATTAAAAAAATACTGAAAATAGGGAAAAATAATAACAATATATATCATATATAAATATTGTTCAATCATAATGGCCACCATTAGGGGTGTATGGAGATATTTGAACAGTCATGGTTTCGTGAGGCAGCAATTTACCGTACACAGACACAGTATGTTCATATCCATTAGATGGAGGTATGTGGTAGAGTAGTTCGAATACATATCATAAAAACAACCTATTATATTTTTGATAATTTTTTTATAAAAATTAATATAGAGAGTTTAGGGGGTTGGGTATGTAAAGTAAAAGAAAATAACATAAGATAATACGTTACCATTAAATCGGGTTACTTCCTTTGGCTTTAACGAAAAGGTTTCCATGAAGCACATTTTGTATTAGTTTACACATCTTGGAGGACTATAGGGATGTATGGAGATTAATTGGGCAGATTTTGGATGATTTACATGCTTGAGAGGTGTGATTAATGAGTTTGAAGTGATAACTTTTTATTAGGGGGGGGGAAGTGCTCATTATGAATGTTTGAAAACATTGTTTTATTATAAATAGATGTTCAATTTCAAAATGTCAAAAAGTTATTAAATTCAATGATAATAATACTGTTGATCGAAATAATATCATCTAATAAAAATTAGATAGGTTTTGGATTGTTTTTAAAAATTTATAATCTCACTTATTTAAATCATTTATTAATAATGTATTCACTACATCATCATTGTGTCATAAATAATGTTACTTATTTAATTTTCTATATATCATAAATAAAATACAATGATATAGGAAATCGTTTTATATTTAAAATTAATATATATTGTATGTGAGATAACTTATATAACCCCACGTAATAAAATGATTTACTAAAAATATACGTCTATGTATATTTTGCCTTTACGATAATATAATTAATATAAAGTGTCATTATCACTCCTAAGAGGCTCAATGGGGTCCAAAAATTTACCCAATGTTTCCCATGGTGGGAATGGTGTCAGTAAATAGCATTAGGACATCTGTTTGGGAAATTTAATGTTATTAAAATATTATTTTTTTACCCTTATTCACCATATTTACCTTCTAACCTTGGTAAATAAAATATTTACTGAAATAAATATTCATAATGTATTAAAATAAATTTTATCAATTCACACAATTTGGACCACATGATTAAAAATATGGAATCCACTTTCCCATATTCGAAACATAGAAGTGGCAGAAAATAATTTAAAATTATTTACTGTTGTCAACACAAAAAGGGGGTTTTTAAGAAATAAGATCTATTAAAATATTGACACATGTTTATGTAAAATTTTACCATAAAATTATATCCAATGACAAAAATTGGATTAAATGGTAAAAATATAATCCAATTTCACTATAAAACCAATAAATAGAATATTTTAACATATAAATAAACTAGATTAAAAGGAATTTTTGAATAAAAATTCAGTATTTTTCACTAGTCATTAAAAATGAACATAATCAGAGAAATACGAAAATTTCATCCAAAGAAAAATTTAACATCATAATTATAAAGAATAATTTTATTTCATTAAATATAAAATATATAATTGACAAAAATTAGATTTAAAAAGGTTTATCCATAAAATGGTTGTAAATCAACTTTTTAATGAATATTGGAGTGTTTATCCTTACAATTGGAATCATTCACCTTTTATGATTATAAATTCTATTGGATAAATGTAAAAACATGAAACAAACATGTATAATCATGTCTTAGTTAGTCATGTTCATTCTCCAAAATACAATGTCTACGCTATTACTACCATTTAAAATAACTATATTATTATATTATTTTTTGGTATAACGTAACATTGTGTGTAACATATGATTTCAAAGAAACTCGTTGTTGCATATCAGGTAATCCATAAAAAATATCATCCCATTTATAGTAAAATTAATATTTATTTTCCTAATACAGATAAATATGAAAATTTCATGTTATTTTTTTACATGGGATGTTACAGTCAATGTCAAAAATAGGTTGAATTTATAGAATGCCAATCCCAACCCGACATTCCAAGGATTAGAAGATACATCTAGATGTAATGAATCAAATGAATTCCACCATTTTTAATCCTTTTTTGTCAAATTAACCCATAATTGTTATTATCTATAGAATTCTCCTACATGTGTTCGACGATTTTCTTTGACATAAATAATCACTACAATGAGGGATTTAATGGAAAGTAACAGAAAAATATTTTAGGTGTGTTCATTTTCTTTGTATTTGTAGTAGAATGTTAATAAAGACTTTCAACATCACATGTTTACTACCATGTATAAGAAGAAGTCATTTTACGCAATCCAATTTAGTTGAATTCTCTTCCAGATAAATAATACAACCATTGGGACAAGCATGTATTTTGGTATAATTCAAAAACAGAATGGTAACCGAAGTTTTCATATCAAATAAATCATTGAGATCCTTGATTCAATCATAGAATCACTGAAGAATTACCATATCATAGACATTGACTTATTTTTATGTCGAAATAGGCATTTTATATGGTATAACTTCATAAAAATGATTTTTTTTTAATTTTATTATGAAAAGCTATATAACTCTTGATTTACATCATCAACTAACCCTTGAATTATATTTTTATACGAAGTGATGTTTTCAATAACATTAGTCTCTGCATAATCAAGAGTAGGATCCACTGATATGTTACCATCATGATTTCGTTGTCCTATAATCTCAAAAATATCACATTTAATGTTTTTATTTTTATCACCCACAACTGACCCATGTTCATTGGTAATTTTATCCATCATTTATACATATCACAGTACCCCTACATATTATTAAAATAAAGTAAAACACATAAGTGTTACTTTTTAGGAATAAAGATAAATTTATGTGAAAAAACAACACAATGTTTTATATGATGTTATATAAGTACTAAAAATTTCATGGTAAAAAAGGAAATAAATCATAAATTAAATTTCTAGTAGTGATCTATGTGATTCTATTTATGTATGTAACATTAGCTCAATGTCCCCATAGAATTATTCCCTTATCCAAATTAGACTTGACAATAATGTTTTAATATAGAATGAAAGTCCTAAATAAATTTGATTTACCCATAAATAAAATATGGACGAACCTATTAAAATAAAGGATCTTATATAAAGATTACGTTTCTAGAAAATATATATTTGAGTTTATCTTTGGTGATTGAGTGTATGCTTAATGAATGGAACAATATTAAAATAATTTTTTTGAAATGGTTTTAATATGTTGAATGGTTGAATGTTTTTATACATTTATCAATCATTCATGATGTATTATATTTTGTGACTACAAGATTCACTCTTCATACGAAAATCTATTCAATAGTGGTGACAAATAATATGAATCTTTAAAATAAAGGACGTACATGTAATTCTATTTTCACTCTATTTCAGAAACTAAATTTCTTAATTTCTATGTAATGTAAACAAAAAATATATATTTGGAAAATAAATTTCGAAATCTATAAGAGAAATAATAATGTGAAGTATGTAAAACTAAAAATTTGGATATTAAAATATAAATATCTTGGAATAAATTATGATGAAATCATTGACCATTTCATCACAATAATAAATGATGTTTTCAGCACAATCATAGGTCAGGGTTACATGATCATTTATTTTAATAGGTTACAAATGAATATAGAAATATATTTTAATAATTTTTATGCTATTGTATCTTATTTAATACATAGACAATCTAGTAATATCAATTTTGATGATTTACACAACATTTTAAAATCTTATGATGTGAGATGAGTAAATTTTTTCATGAAGTGAATTTTGGAAATAGAAAAATATTTAAATGTATTAAAAAAAATAAGATAATTTTGGAATTATAATAAAGCAGTTTAGATTCAATTGATTTTTTTAAAGAGATCATTTTGAGGACATGTAGTTTATATCAAGAAAAATAAAAGCTAGAATAGGAAAATAAAATATAAATATACCTTTCAAATAATATATGTGTGGAAGTATTGGGAATTTTAGAGGCTCCAACCCTTAATCAGAAATTTAAAGGTTGATTAATAAAGAATAATAAATTATTAGTTTATTATATATATAAATCTAACAAGTCAAATGAATCAAATAGAAACGTGGTTGTAAATTTCCCTAATTATTAAAATATAAAATTATCTTCATTAAAAATTAGATGGTATTGAAAAAAATGTGGAATTTTATACTTGTTGTAATCAAATTGGTGGAATATGTTAATGAAAATTTGAATGATAAGTAATGTTCCACTGGTAAATTTTGTTTTATATATAAATATGTCACGACCCCCTCCCACCAAAGATGCCCCTCCTGAGTTGGCAATGGTGAAAGGAATATAATGACCCCCGAGTCTCGCCTCCAATAGGCCCCGGAGTGCTGACTATCACCAAGGGTATGGGTTTTCACAAATATGAGAGGCATTACCCTTTTATTAATTTACAATCGGGAAATAGGATGAGTCAAACACAAAAAAAGTACAAGTAAAGGAAAAATAAACTCAAACCAAGCCCACATGCACGTTTAAACAATTTTATAACAAGGTGGAAGTACAAGAAAGCTCAATGTACAATACCAAAAGAAAAAAAGAGTACAAAAACTGCAACAAATCCATATGTCCGACTAGTAGGGTCCCGCACAGCCATGGTAGTCCTCCTGGAAACCTGAAAGTAAACGTAGGGTGAGCATACAAGTATACTCAGTAAGGAAACCTAAAGATCTCGTGCAAATGTGGGTAGACATCCTAATGTCCCGTGAGAAAAAAAAATAAGAAACCTAGCAAGGAATTCTATCCACACTACCTCATTAGCCACACTCACCAAAAACACAATCACAATAGGTACTAGTATATAAGAAGAAAGAGTATTGGGTACCCCGCACTATTTCCCACTAGTTATTTGCTCTTCCTAATGTCGAACATCCTGACGCTACCACACTCTTACCACCCACACACACCTAGGCCTCAAGAACCACACATCCTTCCCGTACACACGTGGGCCTCACAACCACGTATCCCGCCCTCACACACCTGAGCCTCACAACCACGTATCCCGCCCGCACACACCTGGGCCTCACAACCACATATCCCACCAGTACATAGATGGGCATTATCCCGAAGGTTCTTGAGAAATAGTAAAACCTTCCCAAAGAGACATGGGCTAGAACCACCCCAATCGAAACCTACCTGAATAATCTTGGGTGTAAGGTCACCTCAAGCCATCATAACCTATGGAAGAAAGAGCACGAAGAAGCTAGTAACTAAGGGGAAAACACCCTCTCCCATGAAATGTGAGTGTTCAGCACTAAGTACTCAACATGGGTGTGGTGCGACAAATCACAAAGATAAAGATACATATATATATATGTATATAACAAACACTAAGCCCAACCCATGGCTTCAAAACAGAGAAACTGAGCACGTGCCTCGACACTGCTACCACGTAGCATGAATACACCAAACAAACCCAACCCCAATTAGGTTTTTACATTTCATCAGAATTAGTTTATTAGTTCCTTAATTACTAGGCAACAATCCACAACCAACCATATCAATCATTCGTGTCACGACCCGTCCTCGGGGCCCGTTCCGTGACTACCCCAAGCCCGCCTTCTATAGGCCAGGGGCTGGCGACTAGCACCAAAGGCGTAAATCCTGATAACTAGGAAGGCATTGACTTTATAAAAGAAAATAAGCACCACATAGTAAGCAAGTGAAAAAAAAGTAAACACTAAGTACAAGAGAAGTGATGAAAAGTAAATGGGCCAGAATACAAACCCATAAGAAAGTACAACTACAACTGAACAAGTACAATAGAAAAGATAACAACTTGAAGGATGGAAGCGGCTCCTGGGTCGTCCTCCCCGGATCCTACCTGAATGGTACGTACAGATGGTGCAACTCCTGGTCATCCACCACGGATCCTACCTGAAGGGTAGGTACAGATATCTTTCTCCACGCTCTCGCCCGTCAACCTCCTCTGTGTGTCATCAAGTTGTGTAGTCCACCTCCGAGCACCGTCCAGTCCTCGAACTCTCGGGCTCCGTCAGCACTGCCCGTCGTCTGCAACCAACACAACGAGGTGAGGGCATAGCCCGAGCAGGGGTGAGTATAACGATACACAGTAAGGACCCCTTGACCCTCAAGGTCTCACTAAACCAACAAGGATAACCACAAAGAAGATCTCAACAGATAACCTCTACTTAGGTATATGCACATACATATACCTATGTTATCAAGTAACCCATCTCAATCATGTGGAAACACAAGGATTGTGAAATCAACGGATAACCACTACCCAGGAATATGCCCATACATATACCTAAGTTATCAAGTGACCTATCTCAATCATGAGGTAAACATAAAGGTCAAAAGATTCATCTCAAACCATGATTTTCATTTAACGAAACCGTAACTGCTGAAGAGATCCATCTCTGAAGTGTACAGTGGTCCTTTTATGACTCCGAGGTACTGCTCACTAACCTAAGACTGCTGAAATACTCCTCCTATCGAGTACCCTCGGTCTGCGGCCAACTACCGGGCACTCCATCCGCTGAGGGTCTGTTGCCAAATTCCGGGAGCTCTCCCTAATATCCTACAGAGGTACTCCTCCGGTCGAGTATCGTGGGTATGCTGCCAACTACCAGGCGCTCTGTCCGCCATGGGTCTGCCGCCAAATACCGGGTGCTCAATCCACTGGGCTAGTCGACTCACTCCAAGTCGAGTCGGTCAAGCAGTCGTCAGGTCTCAGTCGTCTACACGGTCTTCTTACTCCGCTCGCTCGTCTCTGGGAGGGTCCGCTCCACGAGCTACAGGTCGATACTCCAAGTATCTCAAAGTCCCACGAAGAAGTATCTCAAAGGACCCCCTCGTCATAGGGGTCTCAATGCAACAGTCGGCGCGTTAAACGGACGCCAGGTCTGTGAGTTATTAGCCTTTTTGTCCCCGGGGCCCGGTTGGTTTTGTGTGCGAAGCAGTCCGTCCGTAACTCAACTGTATCTCGAACACTCAAAGGGTATACTCCTAGGGACGGTTTCTCAACGTGATCACCAACGCCGCTGACAGTTCGTCAAACGAACGTCTGGTCTGAAAGATATCATCTTTCTCCGTTCCAGGGGCCCGGTTGGATTTCGGGCACAATCCAACCCGGCTATAACCCAACTGCATCCAAAACTCGGGCATAGGATGCCAAAAGTTCTGTATCGTCAACAGGAACGCAACACAACAGACGACGCGTCAATCGGACGCCCGATCTGAAAGTTATTGGCTTTTTCGTCCCGGGGCCCGGTTGGTTTTTAAGATAAAACCATCCTGACCGTACTCCAACTGTGTCCAAACCTCGAGCGGAGTAATCCAAAATATCCATCTCCCTTAGTGGAATCCATCAAAGTTGAAGGCACGTCAATCAGATGTCCGTAGCTCAAGATATGAGTGTTTCCGCTCCGAGGGCCTGATTGGTTTCGTGTACGAACCAACCCGGCCGAACCCAAAGTAATCCGAAACCTTGAGTGCGATATACCGAAACGACCGTCTCGATCCATGGATCGTGTTTCCGCAGAAAACGCGTCATTCGGAGGCCTGTAGCTCAAGATACGGGAAAAAGACTGAAAACGGTGCGAAGACGGGGGGTCCAGGCCCGGGCCGGCCCGGACCGACCACCACCCCCCCCCCCCCCCCGGGGTCGGCCAAACCGGGTCGACCCGAACCGGTTCGACCCGGATGGACCCCGTCCGGTCCGGCCAGGGCACGGCCCGGCCGGTCGGACCCGCCTGGCTCGGCTCGGCCGAGCGGCCGCGTGGCTGAGTGCCGCAGGGCGCTGCCCTCGCGGTTTGGAGGTGTCGCGTACCTCGAAGGGCCGCGCTATCAAGCGGACAACGCTTCTTGCGCGTCCCGTGCGGGCGAGCTGGACCCGCTCGGCCGCGGGTCCGCTAGCCGCTGCCGCCGCCTCCGGCCGCCGGTAACCTGCGCCGCCGGCAGCTTCCTCGAGCCACCGGAGTGGCTCCGGTGGTCTTTTTTCCATCACATCTGCGCCGTTGCCCCTCCTGGGTTCTGTTCTTCACTATGGGATCATCAAAATGCCCTTGCGTCACGTTTTGTCAGTGCCCTCCAAATCCGCACAACCACGAAGAACGACGGAGGGTTTTCGGGCCGTGTTCGTTTGGCCCGCACACTCCGAGTCAGATAAAAACAACGGGAAAAATTATTCAACACATGAACCAACAATTTTAATAAAATAAAATTGTTCATATGAATCTGTTTCTTCAAATTTTTAAGAATCATTTCTGGGAAAAATAAAATATTCACAACAACCCCTACCACGTCATGTCGTCGCACATGAGTTCTTCGCGGATTTGATCGCTGCGGAAGGAGGTGATCGTCACGTCGTGGAAGGTGTCGCATCGTCGCGGAAGGGCATCACGTCGTAGCGGAATACGGTGCGCGTCGACGAAATCTGAGGTTCAAGAACAACAGATTTAATTTTAATAATTAAATCCGTGCATTGTTAAAAACCACAAAGGAGTTTAAAAAGAAACCTGAAATCTCTTACCTCAAACAGAAGTTCCAAGATTTCGTTGTGGACAAACGAACATTGAAGAAGAACGTCGCAGAAGAGGAAACGTCGGCGTCGCGGCACAAGGCGTCGCATCGTCGATTTCCGCGGTTCGGTGTTCTTCGTCGGAGGCCAACGTTCTTCGCGTTCTTCACGTTCTTCGTGTTCTTCGCGAAGAAGGGTGAAGGCACAAGAGTTCTATCAAAAGCCTCCCTACGTGTAATCCTAAAGTTGTGGCGTTGGTCTTATTTTATTACTACGCCAACGGATTTCAAACCGGTTAAGAAATGAAAAAGAGATAAGTAACAACCCATTAATTCGTAGAATTAAATCAACGAAATAAACCGCCCGATTAATTTAACAAAGAAAACTGCCCAATTAATTGGTGCGTTATGAAATTAAGAAAACGCGTCAGTTGACTTTCATAATGACGGGTTTTCGCAGGTGCTTTACTTAGTGGAAAATAAACGATGGGGCTCATGCGGGCCCCACATTAAAAATATCCTACCAAGAGGGTATGATATTTCTGGATAGCACCCTATCCGCATCGACTCAGCTCATGTTGGATGAAGTGGCTTCAAGTGGATTCCAAGCGGCTTAGGTGGAATAAAATAATGTTTGTCAAACAATTTATTTTATTTCTTAACTTTAAGCCCAAAAATTAAAAACCACACTCGAGCAAACGCAACTCTGAAAGAGGCGTTTCTAAGCAATTACCGGCGCTGAGATTCCATCGGTGCCCTCAGAATTCGATTCCGAGCACCGGTTCAAAAGTTAGAAAAACCCGCTTTTCCGTTCACTGAACGTACCCGAGCCAATCTTCGGAAAATGATTCCGGGCACACTGGGCCTCAGAATCAGGTGCCGTCCGAAACTACGGTCTGGTAAAATTCCATACAAAATTAAGAAAAAAAATTTCCCTTGGAATTTACGGGTCTTTACATTACTCCCACCACAGGGCTTTACGTCCCCGTAAAGCTTCACCTCAAACTTAGGGATACAAAGGCAGTACTGAGAACGCATCTGAGCCTTCTGCTCCCATGTGCTCACCTGGAAGTTCCCGTGCTTCCAAAGAAAGTGAAAAAGTGGAATCAAACATCCTCCTAGGATATGCTCCTGTCGATCCTCGATCCCCACAGGAATATCCGTAGAAGTCACCTCATCACCATCGTCCAGCTCCTCATGTTCGATGATATGCGGAGGGTCGAACACGTATCTCGTCAGTTGGGATACATGGAAAACGTCGTGCACCTAGTGCAACTTAAGTGGATGGGTCAAGCGGTAAACCACCTCGCCTACCCAGCTGAGGACCTAGAAAGGTCCGTTGAAGCTCGGAGATAACTTGCCTCCCTGGCCACATCTCTGTAAACCTCGTCGAGGAGAGACTCGTATAAGGACGTGATGGTCATCCGCGAACTCTAGAGGCCTCCAAGTCCTGTCAGCATAAGGCTTCTGTCGGCCCTGTGTCTTCCTCATCCGCTCCTGGATGACCTGGACCTTCTCTAGTCTCACAAGAGCTGCTATGATATCTTCTTTGCCGATAAGAGAAATCTGGTCTCATCCCCTGGATGAACCCCATTCGTTGCCTAATACAGTCAATCCTGACATGAATGATGCATTCATGCCATGGATGACGTCGTAAGGCCTCGACATAACTACCAAGAGATCCAACTGTCACTCTCGCCTCCAAGGGTCGAGTCACACTATCGGCATCAGTGTGTGGTCACTAGGTCTCCTTCAGTAGAAAACTCGAAAGTGAGGGTCATGTCAACAGTCTTAACTCGGACCACATAGTATCAACGAAACAAAAAGGACAGGAAAGAAAACATTACAAAGATAAGTGTCATTTCATTATTGTAACTCATAGTACAAAGACACAAAGCAACTACAGACAAACATCAACACAACTAGAAGCAATAGGATTAATAGCCTCCAGGTCGGAAGCTAGTCCCGCTCCTGTCCATATGATTCCAGAGCTCCATGACCATAGGCCTGATTTGCCTAAAGCTGAGCTCTCCCATGTCCTCTTGTCCCCTACGGTCGGGGTGGGCCTCCTGGTAGTGGTGGTGGCAACATCCTGAAGCGTCTTCCACCTCCAGCTGCATGGCCATCTCCTCTATAACGACCCATACATTACATACATTGTTAATACTTCAAAATTAAAGCACACTTATTACAACATATGACAAAACCAGAAAGGACCGTATAGGTATAGTGTCTTTAGAAACTGGGAAACATAAACAACTGGTACATAAATCTTCTACAGTGTCTCCCATTTATTTCATCATATCTAGGGTCCCTTTTAGCATATTCTACTTAATATCCATCTTCCTGACCTGGGGAAAAGAAAACATAAAAGGGTGAGCTCAAATGCTCAGCAAGGGCAAATAAAGGAACTAAAAATCATATCATATCTTTTTGAAAACCATAACCTTCAAAAGAGATCATAATATCTTAACATGGATTAAATCATAGAAGTGAAAATGAGATCACCATAATCATAACATGAAACTTGAAACTTTGTGGAATGCACACATAGTCTTGGAAAATCATTTCTTGTTAGTCATGACTCATTTCCAGTACTATCTTAGTGGACAAAGTCCCTTTCTGAATCGAGTAACCCTCGTTTCAGTCCTTTTTCACTGAACCGGTATAACCTACCGTTCCAACACTGTCTATCTCATGAGATATAAAATCTTTACCCAATGCATTGGAGGGAGATATAGGTCCCACCCATCTTATAATGAATCCTTTCTTATGTGTGCCACAAAATCATAAATCATACATCATCGCATAACCCATGTAATAAATATGGGATTCTTAAACAATATGACATCATAAAACAATTCATATAAGATAAAGGAATTCATAAAAATGTTTCCATCACAACATAATCAAATCCATGTAATAATAGGGATAAAAACAGAACCCTTTTATTATCTTATATGGAAAATAATTTTGATAAAATACTTGAACTTCATTCTTGAGGAAAATATCCTTTCTACTTCAAAAACACTTTTCCTTTCTTAACATGTCATAAAATTTTAAAATAAAAGAAGTTTATTAAAAATAAAATTGAATACTTGTAATGGAATCTTCCTGGAAATAATTTTTTAGAAATCCATTCATGCCGTATAAGTTAAAAAAAACATTCTTCGTACTTTTGTCGGAAAAGTCAAAAAGTACCTCGTACGAAAAACGACAAAAGATTCCTTTCATACATATTAATAAAAACTCACCGAAGGGTAAAAATGGATTTAAACAATTGTAGGTGGATGGAAATAATATTACATATTGATGAAACATGGATGTGGATGATAAAATACACCCCAGAAAATATTTACGAATAAACAATCGCAGATAAAAATGAGATTGTGATATTTCCCTTACCTTAGGTCCGATTTTCATTGTACGTGTCTGAAGCTCCTGTATAATGGTTTAAATAATGTTATTGACTTATTCCAGAATCATACATATTGATATGATATCATATATGGTCATATTATTAGCTTCTTGTTAGTACTATTTCATTGTTACTTGTTACTCGGGTCTTTATTGCCTTTTGTTCTTATGCGTGTTTTGCCGAATAAATTCTTATTCTTATTTTATGGTTATAGGTAACTTATATCCAGAATGGTATTAGTGTAACATATATCATATTTATTCATTCAATTCATTTATATAATTACTATGTAATGATGATCATGTAGAACGAGTCGCATCACATCGTGGAGACGGTATTCCGTACGTACGCACGAGTGATGATATCGTTCCTATGATCGTGGAATTGTATTGGAGTATATATATATTATTTAAGTATCAATATTACTTTATAATAATCATAAATAGTTACTCATTACACCATTATACCCATCCTTGTAATGTGGTGGTGGAAAATAGATTACACCACGGTGTGGAGACGGTATTTCGTACGTACGCACGCGCGGTGATTTCATTTTTCCGTAGGATTGATAGAAGGTGAATTAGGGTTGTTTCATATTTATAATAACATATCAGTATGTAAGTAATACTGATGTTATTACATTATCATGAAACAACTAAAGGAGAATAAGTTGAAGAAGAAAGAAATTGAAAAGATCGGTAACAGATATTACCTCTTCTTTGGAACGCCTCTTTGAATCCTCCACTTAGGGAATTAAGATTGGCCTTTGAAGAAGCCCAGGGCCTCTATGATTATTCTTGGGAAGTGGAGAGGAGAAAATGGCAGGGGTTGGCCGAGCATGAGTGCTCAAATTGGTGTGAGGAGGAGGGGGAAGGAGGTGCCCTTTTATAAGGGAGGAGAGGGGCACCTTAGGAATACCTCAAAATATTATTTTATATTAAAGTCAAAATCGGTTTATAATGGTTCGAAAGGGTCTTATTTCTATGGTAATGAGGGTATGGGTATAAATCCTATCAACCAATAAGATTTAGAAAAGTTTAGGGTATTATTTTAACCTTGTCAATTAGATTTAACTCTAAGTTAAATAATTTAACTTTTACCGTGTCTTTTTGTTTTCTTTCACTATATGGTTAATAAACTTAATATAACATGCAAAACGAACCCCAAATTGTTTATTATTAATATATATATCCTTATCTAAGTCATTTGGCCGACCATTAGATTTTTAGGAATAAAATAACAATTAGTAATATAATATTTGATTTAAAAACTATTTTGTGTCAATTTTGACACTATTTTATATATGATTTTTTTGAAAGTCATAACAGAATTATATGTTCGAAAAAAGTTGATTAAATCAACACTAATATATCATAGTAACCTAGGAAATTAGTGGAATTCATAAAAAGTCTCAAATTACATTTATTTGGGTATTTATAACATCAATTATGTCAATAATTCATTAATAAGATAATTATTGCATCATCTTTGTATCATAATAAATGATAATTATTTAATCCATAAAAATTATAAATAAATTCCTATGATTTAGATAATTGTATTATATTTCTGGAGAATATTCATGTTCGAAGTTTCATGAAGTTTATCACTAGATTAAAATTATTATACTTATATAATTTAAGAAAGTTACATGTTGTCACATTCTTTGGTTTTAATAATAATTAAATTATTTTCATTGACAAAATTTAATTAAATGTGTCTAATCCGACCCTTAGGTGATATGGGTCGACTTTTAGTCATTCAATAGGATTTTGACATTTTTTAGGGTAATTTTAAAATATTATATTTACCCTTAATAACCCGATTTACCTTTAACTATGCTAAATAAAATTTACCATAATTACTATTCATAATTCCCAGAAATAAAAGGTAGCTTATTAACATAATTTGGACCCACTGATTCCAAATATGTAATCCATTTTTTCAAATTCAATACACAAAAGATGCAGAAATTAAATTAAAATTAATCCCGTTGTCGAATGAAAACGAGTTTTTCATTAAAACATTGCAAAAGATTGAATTGATTTAACCTACGAATTCAAGGTAAAATCAATGCTAATGACATACATTATATTAAATGGTAAAAATATATTCTATTTATACTTTAAAACCATTCAATATTATAATTTAACCACATAAGATATTACGATGAAAAAAGTTGTTTTTAATTAAAATATAGCGTGTTTTTACTATTCATTAAAATATGAAAGTTATCGGAAAAATATCAAAACTTTATCTAATGTAAATTTTTATATCCTGATTCAAATGAAGAATTTTATTTTGTCAAATTGAACATATAAACATGTCAAAAACTAGATTTAATGTGGGTGCGCCATCAAAAGGCAGCAAAACTGCATTTTTTGAAAAATACTTATTTTACCCGAAAAAATTATTTTGTTCTTATAACATGTTCTAGAAATGTGTAAGAAGAATAATAATGTTATAAAATTCAAAATTTAGTTATCACTATTCATAGCGGCTAGTTTATAACAATATTATAATAATATATCGTTGTTTAGTAAAACTCGGTATTGAGTACAACACATGTTATCGAGGAAGGTCGCGATTGCGTGTAAAGTAAGCCAAGCAAGTGTGTAGTGAAAGATTCCTTTGATGATATATAAAAACAAAATATTACTCATAAAAATCTCGGGTGTTACATTCTACCCCCCTTAAAAAGAATTTCGCCCTCGAAATTCGTCACTTTGTAACAAACAGATGAGGATACTTCTCCTTCATCATATCCTCAAGCTCCCATGTAGCTTCTTCTAATTGGCGGTTCCTCCAAAAAACTTTCACCAAGCGAGTGGTCTTGTTTGGTAGGACTTTTTTGCTATGATCCAGAATCTCTATCGGCTTTTCATCATAAGAAAGATCTTGCTCCAGCGGTACAACTTCTGAGATGAGTAAATGTGAAGGATCTGGTATGTACTTTATCAGGAGAGATACATGGAACACATCGTGAACTTGAGAGAGATTCGGTGGAAGCGCCAATCGGTAAGCTACCTTTCCAACACGATCCAGTATTTCGAAAGGACCGATATATCTAGGGATCAACTTCCCCTTCTTTCCAAATCTCATAACCCTCTTCCAAGGAGATATTCGCAAGAACACTTTATCACCCACTTCAAACTCTAGGTCTTTTATTCGGTTGTCGGCATAACTTTTCTGTCGACTCTGAGCTTCTCTTATGTGTTGTTGAATAGATCTGACCTTTTCTGCCATTTCATCAATGAGATCAGGTCCTAATAGCTTTCTTTCCCCAACTTCATCCCAGCAAGTTGGAGTCCTGCATTTCATTCCATAGAGAGCTTCATAAGGAGCCATCTGAATACTGGAGTAAAAGAGATTATTATAAGAAAATTACACCAAAGGTAGGTGTTGATCCCAACCTCCTTTAGAATCCATAGAGCAATCTCTCAACATATATTCTAGGGTTTGAATTGTTCTTTCAGACTGACCGTCTGTCTGGGGATGATAAGCAATGCTGAAACTCAACTCTGTATCCAGAGTATGCTGAAGACTTCACCAGAACATCGAGGTAAATCTCGGTTCCCGATCAGATATAATAGAAAGTGGTACTCCATGCAATCTTACCACTTCCTTTACATATATCCTGGCAAGCTGATCTAGAGAGATATCCTCTCTAATAGCAATGAAGTATGCAGACTTTGTAAGACGATCAACTATGACCCAAATAGCATTATTGCCTTTGGATGTTTTAGGAAGACCTGTGACAAAGTCCATAGTGATGTTTTCCCATTTCCATTCGGGTATGGGTAATGGTTGTAACATCCCCTTAGACTTTTGTCTCTCAGCTTTAACTTGTTGACAAACCAAGCATCGAGAGACATATTAAGCAACATCTATTTTCATTCCATCCCACCAGAAGTACTCTTTCAGGTCCCTATACATCTTCGTGCTTCAAGGATGAATAGAGAATGAAGAACTATGAGCCTCATCCAGTAGCTCCTTCTTTAATTCGGGGATGGGAGGAACACAAACCCGATTCCTGAACTTTATTATCCCATCACAATCAAGGTTGAATTCAGGAACATTTCTCACCTTCTTTTGTAACTCGACATCTTCTTTCTGTGCCTCTTTAATCTTCGCATGTATAGATGGTTGAACATTCATTTGAGAAAGATAATATTTTTCCCCTTCCATTATAATTCCAAGATCCATACTTTGTAAATCCATAAATATTGTATCTTTTGTGATCCTCATCATGGATAAACTAGCATGGTCTTGTCGACTTAATGCATCTGCCACCTTGTTTTCTTTCCCAGGGTGGTAATGGATTGAGAAGTCATAATCCTTAATCAGCTCCAACCATCTTCTTTGACGCATATTCAGCTCCTTTTGTGTGAAAATATACTTTAAACTTTTATGATCAGTATAAATATCAAACCTTTCACCATAAAGGTAATGCCTCCAAATCTCTAATGCAAAGATTACCGTAGCCAACTCCAAATCATGTGTTGGGTAATTTTGCTCATTGATTTTCAACTGTCGTGAGGCATAAGCTATCACCATATCATTTTGCATAAGAACACACCCCAATCTCTTCTTGGATGCATCACTGTAGATCACAAACCTTTCTCCACTACAAGGAAGTGTGAGCACAGGTGCACTGGATAACCTTCTTTTCAACTCCTTGAAATTCTCTTCACATTCCTCTGTCCAAACAAACTTAACTCCTTTCCGAGTCAACTTGGTGAGTGGATTAGATAATCATGAAAAATCCTTTACAAAACGTTGATAATATCCATCCAAACCAAGAAAACTTCGGATCTTAGTTACTGTTGTTGGTCTTGACCATATTTCGATAACCTCTGTCTTTGCTGGATCCACAGATATCCCCTCTTTTGAGATTATGTGACCCAAAAATGAAACTTTTTGAATCCAAAATTCACACTTGGTAAATTTTGAATAAAGCTTCTCCTTTCTCAGGGTCTTCAATATAATTCTCAAGTGATCTTCATGCTCTTCCTTTCTCTTTGAATAGACAAGAATATCGTCTATAAAGACTACCACAAATTGATCAAGATAGTCTCTAAAGACTCTATTCATTAGATCCATGAAGATAGTATGGTCATTAGTAAGACCAAATGGCATCACTATAAATTCATAGTCTCCATACCTTGTACGGAAATCCGTCTTTGGTATATCCTCCCTTTTGACCCTTAATTGATGATACCCTGAACGAAGATCAATCTTGGAAAAGTATTGAGCTCCGCGTAGTTGGTCAAATAAGTCCTCAATGCGTGGGAGAGGATTTTTTTTTGATAGTGATCTTGTTAAGTTGTCGATAATCAATGCAGAGTCTCATTGATCCATCTTTCTTCTTAACAAATAAAACAGGTGCTCCCCAAAGTGACGCACTAGGGCGTATGAATCCCTTATCAAGATTCTCTTGGAGTAGCTTCTTCAATTCCTGCAACTCAATTGGGGCGATTCTATAAGCTGTCTTTGAAATAGGCAAAGCACCTGGTACGGGTTCTATTGAAAACTCAACATCACGATTTGGTGGAAGACCTGGTAATTCCTCCAGAAATACATCATCAAACTCCCGTACAATGGGCATATTCTTAATCGTGAGTTTCTCACCAACCATTTGAGATAAATAACCTCCATTTAGTGGAATCAAGACCCATAAGATGGAAGAGATTTCCAATGGAAGGTTATATTCATCCTTGTATCGATAGACGATCGTAGATTGATCTGGAATATGAAATATGACTTCCCTTCTTTGGAAATTGATATGAGATCCATGTAGAGAAAGCCAATCCATGCCAAGAATCACAACAAATTCCACTAAAGGAAGTATCACAAGATTTTCAGGAAGCACATTCCCACAAACTTCGATTGGAGAAGAATTATAAACATTTGATGCGACTGGTGTTCCATTAGGTGTTGTCACAGCTAACTCAACATCTAATTGTTGAGGTAGTACGGTGATACCCATAGAAAATTTTTCAGAAATAAAAGAGTTGGTGGATCCAGAATCAAATAAAACATTTTCTACTTTAGAGTGGATGGTAAGTGTACCTTTCACCACTTCGTTATCGTACTCCACATCGCTGATAGAAATTGCATTTGACTTTCCTTTGTGTTTAGCCGTACGATTTTGTTGACATCGACCATCATCATCAACCCTTGGATTTGGGAATTGATTGGAATAATGCCCCATCTCCTTTAACTTGAATCATTGAAGTGTAGTAGGTTCATTCTGTGTATCCCTTCCTTTGTTTGCATCATTAGACATCTTCTTCCCATTATCGCGACATTCAAATACCCGATGACCTTACTTTCCACATTTGAAACATTTACTTGTCCCTTTAAGACAACTCCCTACAAGTTTCGTTCCACACTTTGAGCATATGGGATAGCTCATCTTCTTTTCAGTGTGCTCTTTAGATTTTCCTTTGAATTCCAACTTCCTCTTCTTATCAAACCCATGTGACTGGTGGGTTACTACAATCTCCATCTCGACTTTGAGAGCACATCGAACAATTTCCTCGTAGCTATTGAAGTCCCTTATGGATAACGCCCTTCGAAGACTTGGTTTTAAGCCAATAAAGAATCGATCGATCTTACTCTCAGGTTGGATAATAATACCAGAAGCGTACCTTGCATGTCTTGTAAAATTTGCTTCATAGGCACCAACAGATTCATCATCCCTTTGCTTCAGTTCAAGAAACTCTTTCTCCATCTTTGTTCGGAGAATACGAGGGAAGTACTTATTGAAAAATAAGTTCTTGAAATCGTCCCATTCCATAGACTCAATTTCATCCCTTTGCCTCGTATTCTTAATAAGATTCCACCATTGATCAGCATCTCCATCCAAACGATACACTGCTAGGATGACTTTATAATGTTCAGAACATTGAAGAACTGAAAATATCTTTTCAGTAGTACTAATCCATTGTTCAGTAACTAATGGATCAGTAGACCTGCTGAAAGATGGTGGACGCTGCCTCATGAAGGATTCAATAGAATGTTGTTCCTTCCTTTTCTCGTTTGGAAGTCATGCATAATTCATAGCTTGAGAAAGTTGTGTGAGCATGGCTAAAAGATTTTTCATTCCAGCTCCCATATCGTTTGGTTGCTCAGGGGGACAATCATTGCATTGCCCATCGCATTCCGCATTAACACGGTTCCTTTGGGTTCCAGCCATTGACTAAAACCAAGAAGAATAGTGTGAGAAACACTAATTATAATAGGAAAACCACATAATCGAGATTAAAATTTCACACTTAAGGTCTTATCCTAGGGTATTCATGGCCATTTCTAAAACACTAAGATTGTGTTCTATGCTTAGACTTATCCTTAGGGTTCTTACTAAGGCTTCCACATCCTAGTTTCCAAAGGTTGACTATACCTTTCCTCTAATACCAACTATAACGACCCATACTTTACATACATTGTTAATACTTCAAAATTGAAGCACACTTATTACAACATATGACAAAACCACAAAGGACCGTATAGGTATAGTGTCTTTAGAAACTGGGAAACATAAACAACTGGTTCATAAATCTTTTATAGTGTCTCCCATTTATTTCATCATATCTAGGGTCCCTTTTAGCATATTTTACTTAATATCCATCTTCCTGACCTGGGGAAAAGAAAACATAAAAGGGTGAGCTCAAATGCTCAGCAAGGGAAAATAAAGGAACTAAAAATCATATCATATCTTTTTGAAAATCATAACCTTCAAAAGAGATCATAATATCTTAACATGGTATAAATCATAGAATTGAAAATGAGATCACCATAATCATAACATGAAACTTGAAACTTTGTGGAATGCACACATAATCTTGGAAAATCATTTCTTGTTAGTCATGACTCATTTCCAGGACTATCTTAGTGGACAAAGTCCCTTTCTGAATCGAGTAACCCTCGTTTCAGTCCTGTTTCACTGAACTGGTATAACCTACCATTCCAGCCCTGTCTATCTCATGAGATATAAAATCTTTACCCAATGCATTGGAGGGAGATATAGGTCCCACCCATCTTATAATGAATCCTTTCTTATGTGTGCCACATAATCATAAATCATACATCATCTCATAACCCATGTAATAAATATGGGATTCTTAAACAATATGACATCATAAAACAATTCATATAAGATAAAGGAATTCATAAAAATGTTTCCATCACAACATAATCAAATCCATGAAATAATAGGGATAAAAACAGAACCCTTTTATTATCTTAGATTGAAAATAATTTTGATAAAATACTTGAACTTCATTCTTGAGGAAAATATCCTTTCTACTTCAAAAACACTTTTCCTTTCCTAACATGTCATACAATTTTAAAATAAAAGATGTTGATTAAAAATAAACTTGAATACATGTAAAGGAAGCTTCTTGGAAATAATTTTTTAGAAATCCATTCATGCTGTATAAGTTAAAAAAAACATTCTTCGTACTTTTGTCGGAAAAGTCAAAAAGTACCTCGTACGAAAAACGACAAAAGATTCCTTCCATACATATTACTAAAAACTCACCGAAGGGTAAAAATGGATTTAAACAATTGTAGGTGGATGGAAATAATATTACATATTGATGAAACATGGATGTGGATGATAAAATACACCCCATTAAATACCTACGAATAAACAATCTCGGATAAAAATGAGATTGTGATATTTCCCTTACCTTAGGTCCGATTTGCTTTGTACGTGTCCGAAGCTCCTCTATAATGGTTTAAATAATTTTTTTGACTTATTCCAGAGTCATACATATTGATATGATATCATATATGGTCATATTCATTGCTTCTTGTTAGTAATATTTCATTGTTACTTGTTACTCGGGTCTTTATTGCCTTTTGTTCTTATGCGTGTTTTGCCGAATAAATTCTTATTCTTCTTTTAAGGTTATAGATACCTTATATCCATAATGGTATTAGTGTAACATATATCATATTTATTCATTCAATTCATTTATATAATTACTATGTAATTATGATCATGTAGAACGAGTCACATCACATTGTGGAGACGGTATTCCGTACGTACGCACGAGTGATGATATCGTTCATATGATCGTGGAATTGTATTGGAGTATATATATATTATTTCAGTATCAATATTAATTTATAATAATCATAAATAGTTACTCATTACACCATTATACCCATCCTTTTATGGTGGTGGTGGAAGATAGATTACACCACGGCGTGGAGATGGTATTCCGTACGTACGCACGCGCGGTGATTTCATTTTTCCGTAGGATGGATAGAAGGAGAATTAGGGTTGTTTCATATTTATAATAACATATCAGTATGTAAGTAATACTTATGTTATTACTTTATCATGAAACAACTAATGGAGATGAAGTTGAAGAAGAAAGAAATTGAAAAGATCGGTAACATATATTACCTCTTCTTTGGAACGCCTCTTTGAATCCTCCACTTAGGAACTAAGATTGGTCTTTGAAAAAGCCCAGGACCTCTAGTATTATTATAGGGAAGTGGAGAGGAGAAAATGGCAGGGTTTGGCCGAGCTTGAGTTCTCAAATTGGTGTGAGGAGGAGGGGGAAGGAGATTCCCTTTTATAAAGGAGGAGAGGGGCACCTTAGGAATACCTCAAAATAATATTTTATATTAAAGTCAAAATCGGTGTATAATGGTTCAAAGGGTCTAATTTCGAAGATAAAGTGGGGATGGGTCGAAATCCTATCATCCAATAAGATTTAGACAAGTTTAGGGTATTGTTTTAACCTTATCAATTAGATTTAACTTTAAGTTAAATAATTTAACTTTTATCGTGTCTTTTTGTTTTCTTTCACTATATGGTTAATACAGTTAATATAACATGCCAAACGAACCCCAAATTGTTTATTATTAATATACATATCCTTATATAAGTCATTTGGCCTAACCTTAGATTTTTAAGAATAAAATAACAATTAGTAATATAATATTTGATTTAAAAACTATTTTTTTCAATTTTGACACTATTTGATATATGATTTTTGTGAAAGTCATAACAGAATTATATGTTCGAACCAAGTTGATTAAATCAACACTAATATATCATAGTAACCTATAAAATTAGTGGAATTCATAAAAAGTCTCAAATTACATTTATTTGGGTATTTATAACATCAATTATGTCAATATTTCATTAATAAGATAATTACTGCATCATCTTTGTATCATAATAAATGATAATTATTTAATCCCTAAAAATTCTAAATAAATTCCTATGATTTAGATAATTGTATTATCTTTCTGGAGACTTTTTATGTTCTAAGTTTCATGAAGTTTATCACTGGATTAAAATTATTATACTTATATCATTTAAGAAAGTGACATATTGTCACATTCTTTGGTTTTAATAATAATTAAATTATTTTCATTGAAAAAATTTAATTAAATGAATCTAATCCGACCCTTAGGTTATATGGGTCGACTTTTAGTCATCCAATAGGATTTTGACATTTTTTAGGGTAATTTTAAAATATTATATTTACCCTTAATTACTCGATTTACCTTTAACTATGGTAAATAAAATTTACCATAATTACTATTCATAATTTCCAAAAATAAAAGGTAGCTTATTAACATAATTTGGATCCACTGATTCCAAATATGTAATCAATTTTTCCAAATTCAATACACAAAATATGCAGAAATTAAATTAAAATTAATATCGTTGTCGAATGAAAACGGGTTTTTCATTAAAACATTGCAAAAGATTGAATTGATTTAACCTACGAATTCAAGGTAAAATCAATGCTAATGACATACATTATATTAAATGGTAAAAATATATTCTATTTATACTTTAAAACCATTCAATATTATAATTTTACCACATAAGATATTACGATGAAAAAAGTTGTTTTTAATTAAAATATAGCGTGTTTTTACTATTCATTAAAATATGAAAGTTATCGGAAAAATATCAAAACTTTATCTAATGTAAATTTTTATATCCTGATTCAAATGAAGAATTTTATTTTGTCAAATTGAACATATAAACATGTCAAAAACAAGATTTAATGTGGGTGCGCCATCAAAAGGCGGCAAAACTGCATTTTTTGAAAAATACTTATTTTACCCGAAAAAATTATTTTGTTCTTATAACATGTTCTAGAAATGTGTATGATGAATAATAATGTTATAAAATTCAAATTTTAGTTAACACTATTCATAACGGCTAGTTTATAACAATATTATAATAATATATCATTGTTTAGTAAAACTCGGTATTGCGTACAACACTAGCTATCGAGGAAGGTCACGATTGCATGTAAAGTAAGCCAAGCAAGTGTGTAGTGAACGATTCCATTGATGATATATAAAAACAAAATATTACTCATAAAAATCTCGGGTGTTACATCATCTGCCATGGCCGCCTTCTCCTTGCGGTCCGCCCTCATCGAACCTCTACCTCTACCTCGGAGGTTCTTCATTTAACTGCTGGTCATCTGCATGGCGGGTAGGACAGTCACGTGCCATGTGAACAATTCCGCCGTACGAGTAAAACTGTCCACTCTCGACACTTCTGGCTCTGACTCCACCATGGTTTCCCCGCACAACTGAACCTGAGTCATGCAGTCGGCCATCGGTAGGTCTGTTCCTCTTGGACCTCTGCGTTATCTGTCTACTGCATGCTGTAGATGACTCTGCCTCATGCCGGCTAGTGGTGGGTCCTGCTGCTGGAGACTGCTCAGCAATGAAACTCTCCACTAAGAGGGCTCTCTCCAACACCCCTGTCTGCGTCGGAATGCTGTGAGAAACAATAAAAGCTCTAATCTCTCCCCTGAGCCCCTGCTCGAAGGTTCGGGCCCTGAAGAACGGGTCTCGTACCATATCGATGGAGTAGCGCGAGTGGTTTATGAATCTTTCTGAGTACTGCGCCACTGATATGTCACTCTACCGCAGCTGAAGTAGCTCCTGTATACGCACCACTTGAAGGGTGGCTGGCACAAACTCTTCCCGGAACAGGCTCTCGAAGTCTGCCCATAGAAGTGTCGTCTCGTAATGCTTCTGAAGAATCAGGCTCCACCATCTGCCTACTGCTGCCTGAAAAAGGCTGGCAGCAAGGATCACCATGAAATCTGTCGGCGTCCCCACTAGCCTTAAGACTCTCACCACAGCCTCCAGCCAATCCTCAGCCGCCTGCGGGTCCGTCCCTCCCTGGAACATTGGTGTCCTCTGGCGCTTGAACTCATGCAGTGCGTTCAAGTGACATGCACCCACTACTGCTGGAGTTGGTGGCATCAGTGGCCCAACGGGTAGTAGTACCGCTGGTGCCTCCACTGGTGCCTCAACTGGGATAGGTCCCTATACTGAGGCCTCGTTGCTCGGCGGGAGATCAGTACGTACCACTCTCGGGGCTCTAGCTGGTCTTCCACGGGGAGGCATCCTGAAAGAAACAACGTGACACGGTCAAAAGATTACCCCTGTTGAGCTGACCTGGTTTGAGCTGACATTTAAATAAAAATTCTAGAAAATACCCACGCAATCAGTGTTTTTGTGCACAAAGTCGGAAATCAGTTGTCAGGGTCCTGGTGTATCGATACGTCTGCCGCCCACACCAACACTGGACTCCCTGAACTGAAAACCACACTTGGTACTCTTAATCCTATTGCTTCACAGAAAGAAACATCAGAGTTATAAGTTCTGCGGTAGAATCGAACTCCTCTGATACCAATTTGTCACGACACGTCCTCGGGGCCTGTGCCGTGACTACCCCAATCCCGCCTTCCATAGGCCAGGGGCCGGTGACTAGCACCAAAGGCGTAAATCCCGATAACTGGGAAGGCATTTCCATTATAAAAGAAAACAAGCACCACAGAGTAAGCAAGCGAAAAAAAGAAAACACTAATTACAAGAGAAGTGTTGAAAAGTAAATGGGCCAGAATACAAACCCAAAATAAAGTACAACTACAACTGAACAAGTACAACAGAAAAGATAACAGCTGGAAGGACGGAACCGGCTCCTGGGTCGTCCTCCTCGGATCCTACCTGAAGGATAGGTACAGATGGCGCAGCTCCTGGTCGTCCACCACGGATCCTACCTAAAGGGTAGGTAAAGATAGCCTCCTCCACGCTCTCACCAGTCAACCTCCTCTGTGTGTCGTCTCTTCATGTAGTCCACCTCCGGGTACTGACTCGTCGTGTAGTCCACCTCCGGGCACTGTCCAGTCTTCGAACACTCGGCCTTCGTCAGCACTGCCTATCGTATGCAACCAACACAATGAGGTGCGGGCATAGCCCATGCATGGGTGAGTATAACGATATCAGTAGGGGCCTCGAGACCCTCATGGTCTCACTAAACCAACAAGGATAACCACAAAGAAGATCTCAATATATAACCTCTACTTTGGTATATTCCAATAAATATAACTAAGCTATCATATAACCCATCTCAATTATGAGGAAACACAAGGATTGTGAAATAAACGAATAACCACTACCCAGGTATATCCCCATACATATACCTAAGATATCAAGTGACCCATCTCAAGCAGGTGGTAAACACAAAGGTCAAAAGATTCAGCTCAAAGCAGGATTTTCATTTAACGAAACCGTAACTGCTGAAGAGCTCCGTCTCTGGAGTGTACAGTGGTCCGGTCATGACTCCGAGGTGCTACTCACTAACCTAAGACTGCTGATGTACTCCTCCTGTCGAGTACCGCGGGTCTGCGGCCAACTACCGGGAGCTCCGTCCGCTGAGGGTCTGTCGGCAAATATCGGGCGCTCTCCCTAATAGCCTACAGAGGTACTCCTCCGGTCGAGTACCGCGGGTTTGCTGCCAACTACCAGGCGCTCTGTCCGCTGTGGGTCTGCCTCCAAATACCAGGCGCTCCATCCACTCGGCTAGTCGACTCACTCCAAGTCGAGTCGTTCAAGCAGTCGTCAGGTCTCAGTCATCTACACAGTCACCGTACTCCACTCGCTCGTCTCTGGGAGGGTCCGCTCAACGAGCTACAGGTCGATACTCAAAGTATCTCAAAGTACCATGAAGAAATATCTCAAAGGACCGCCTCGTCATAGGGGTCTCAAAGAAACAGTCGGCGCGTCAAACGGACGCCCGATCTATGAGTTATTAGCCTTTTTATCCCCAGGGCCCAGTTGGTTTCGTGTGCGAACTAGTCCGGCCATAACTCAACTATTCCCCAAACACTCACAGGGTATACTCATAGGGTCCGTTTCTCAACATGATCACCAACGTCGCTGACGGTTCGTCAAACGGACGTCTGGTTTGAATGATATCATCTTTCTCTGGTCCAGGGGCCCGGTTGGATTTCGGGCACAATCCAACCTGGTTATAACCCAACTGCATCCAAAACTCGGGCGGAGGATTCCAAAAGTTCCGTATCGTCAATAGGAACGCAACGCAACAGACGGCGCGTCAATCGGACGCCCGGTCTGGAAGTTATTGGCTTTTTCGTCCCAGGGGCCCGGTTGGTTTTTAAGTTAATCCAACCCGACCATACTCCAACTGCGTCCAAAACTCGAGCAGAGTAATCCAAATGATCCGTCTCCCTTAGTGAAATCCATCAATGTTGACGGCACATCAATCGGACTTCTGTAGCACAAGATAAGATTGTTTCTGCTCTGAGGGCCCGGTTGGTTTCGTGTACGAACCAACCCGACTGAACCCAAAGTAATCCGAAACCTTGAGTGCGATATACTGTAACGGCCATCTCGATCCAAGGATCGTGTTTCCGCTGACAGCGTGTCGTTCGGAAGCCCGTATCTCATGTAACAGGAAAAAGACCAAAAACAGTCCGAAGACGGGGGGTCCGGACCCGGGTCGGGACGGCCCGACCCCCCCCCCCCCCCCGTGGTCGGCCGAACCGGGTCGACCCGACTCGGTCCGACTCGGCTGGACACGGTCCGGTCCGGCCAGGGTGCGGCCCGGCCGGTCGGACCGTCCTGGCTCGGCTCGGCCGAACGGCCGAGTGGCCGAGTGCCACGAGGTGTTGCCCCCCGCGGTTTGGAGGTGTCGTGACCCTCGATGGGCCGCGCTGTCAAGCGGATGTGGCTTCTGCCACGTCCCGTGCGGGCGAGCTAGAAACGCGCGACCGTGGGTCCGCTGGCCACCGCCACCGCGGCTTGAGCCGCGGCGGCGCAGTCCGGCGATGCGCCGGGGTGCCGCCGCCAGCAGCTTCCGCGGGCCACCGGAGTTGCTCTGGTGGTCCGTTTTCCTTCCCATCTGCGCCGTTGCCCCTGCCGGGTTCCGTTCATCACTGCGGGATCATCAAAATGACCTTGCATCATGTTTTGTCATCGCCCGCCAAATCCGCACAACCACGAAGAATGACAGAGGGTTTCCAGGGCATGTTCGTTTGGCCTGCACCCACCACGTTAGATAAAAACAACGGGAAAAATTATTCAACTGGTGAACCGACAATTTTAATAAAATAAAATTGTTCATATGAATCCTGTTCTTTAAATTTTTAAGAAATTTTCCCGGGAAAAATAAAATATTCACAACAACCCCTACCTCGTCAAGTCATCGCACGTGAGTTCTTCGCGGATTTGATCGCCGCAGAAGGAGGTGATCGTCGCGTCACGGAAGGCGTCGCGTCGTCGCGGAAGGGCGTCGTGTCGTCGTGGAATACGGTGTGCGTCGACGAACTCCGAGGTTCAAGAACAACAGATTTAATTTTAATAATTAAATATGTGTTCTGTTAAAAACCACAAAGGATTTTAAAAAGAAACCTGAAATCTCTTACCTCAAACAGAAGATCGAAGATTTCGTTGTGGAAGAAGGAACGTCGCAGAAGAATGTCGCGGAAGAGGAAACGTCGGCCTCGCGGCACACGGCGTCGCGTCGTCGATTTCCGCGGTTCAGCGTTCTTCATCGGAGGCTGCTGTTCTTCGCGTTCTTCGCGAAGAAGGGTGACGACACAAAATTTCTGTCAAAAGCCTCCCTACGTGTAATCCTAAAGATGTGGCGTTGGTCTTATTTTATTACTACGCCAACGGATTTCAAACCGATTAAGAAACAAAAAAGAGATAAGTAACGACCCATTAATTCGTAGAATTAATTCAACGAAATAAACCGCCCAATTAATTCAACGAAGAAAACTGCCCAATTAATTGGTGCGTTAAGAAATTAAGAAAACGCATCAGTTGACTTACATAATGACAGGTTTTCACGGGTGCCTTACTTAGAGGAAAAGAAACGGTGGGTCTCGTGCGGTCCCCACCACACAAATATCCTACCAAAAGGGTAGGATATTTCTGGATAGGACCATATCCGCATCGACTCAGCTCTAGCTTCTTTAAGTGGCTTCAAGTGGCTTCCAAGCGTCTTAAGTAAAATAAAATAAAGTTTGTCGAACAATTTATTTTATTTCTTAACTTTAAGCCCAAAAATTAAAAACCACACCCGAGCAAACGCAACTCCGGAAGAGGTGTTTCTAATCAATTACCGGTGCTGCGATTCCATCGGTGCCCTCCAAATTCGATTCCGAGCACCAGTTCAAAAGTTAGACAAACATGCTCATCCGTTCACTAAACGTACCTGAGCCTGACTTCGGAAAATGATTCTGGGCACACCGGGCCTCAGAATTAGGTGCCGTCAAGAACTGCAGTATTGTAAAATTTCAAAGATAATTAAAAAAAAATTCCCTGGAATTTACGGGTCTTTAAATTCATGAAACATATATCGTCCATCCACAAATAAAGTTAAGAAAACACAAACAACACAACCAAGTCCTTCTTATTAGCCAACCCACCCCATTGATTATTATTCTTGTTCCATTACCATGCCTCACTAATCATTAACTCCCCCACTTTTATTACTCACAACCCATAATCGGTTCCCATTCCAACCCATTCCTGTAGCCCCGCTGCCAACCGCCATAACCACAACCACACCATACATCATCATCCCTTGATACTATTTGTCATAGCCATGCTTCCCATCACCAACATAGCATTCACACCAATACAGAACCACGCCAACTGCAGCCCCACTGCTCATTCTATTCTTAAAAAACCAGGATTCACCCCCCCCCCCCCCATCACACACCACTTTACCAATCCAAAACCCACATGTTCATTATTCAATTTGGTTTAACCAGGGTGATCACACAAGGGTTCCAGATTTTAATCAGCCAACATTACGTGATTAACCAAATTTGACATTCCACAAGGTTCCATTCAAAAAAAAGGTCTAGAATATATGTCATCATTTAATTTCACAAGAAAAGGCCCCCAACGACCGTGATTTTCAGTAGGAATAAGCCTATTCAATTGACAACATAATATCACAGGATATAAAGATATACATAGAAACTTCCCCATCCCCATTCATTAAATAGTTATTATCTTAATTTATTGGTTCAACTGTTTCCCATGAAAACAAGAGGATACCCACCACAGATGATGCACAATTTTGAGAGGGATGATGGTATGATCCCTACCTCAACAGCTTCTGATCACAACACTCCCCTGGATCTACTTTAGATGACGTCCATTGGCGTCCGTCACTTCTGTCGAGTCCCGAAAAATCCTCCTCAGGTGGATGTTGAAAGGAATTGCCGATGTAAAGGCAACATATCCAATCATAGAAGTTCTGCCTCGTCGTTACAATCCTATGGCCGCTGACGGATCATAAATTGAAGCTCGGACAAATATGTTATCGAAGAAAAGAAGCATTCGAGTCTCTTGGGAGAGCTCTGCTAAGAGGAATTAAGAGGAAAGGGGTGTGTTGAAAAGGAGGAGGGGACCCCTCCTTTTATAGGAAAGAAAATAAAAAGTACATGGCGTGTACTATATGGTACATGGTATGTACTCGTCCATTTCACACGGTCACCATGCGACTTCCAACATGGCCTTTAACGCGGAACGTGGGTGTTGACTGGTCAACACACGGCTTCAAGGTAACGTGTACGCGGGGAGGGACTACACAACGTGTAGTATTGGATACATAGCGTGTACTCATTTATTTCACATGGAAAGGACACGACACACGACTGTTCACTGGTCAACACTTGGTTTGAGAGCAACGCGTACGCGGGTGGGGACTACACGACATGTAGTATTTGATACACGGTGTGTACTCATTTATTTCACATGGAAAGGACACGGCTCTAACATGACACATGGTCGTTGGTTGGTCAACACACGGTTTGAGGTTAACGCATATGCGGGGAGGGACTACATGGCTTGTAGTATTGGATACACGGAGAGTACTCATTTATTTCACACGACAAGGACACGACCCTCAAAACGGGGTATAACCAACAAGGTGATACACGACGTGTACTCACTCTGCATGGCGTGTATTTACAAAATTCTGGAAAGTGTGGGAAACGTCCATTTTACCCTCTAGAACACTTCGTGACCTTCCTTTTGACAAAGGAATGGTCTGGAGAGGTCCATGCCATTACATCTGATACCTCTTAAAACATTCTCATCCACGAGAATTCAAAAACCAACCCAGAGGAACCCAACAAGATACATCTTAGGGTTCTCATTATAATAGGAACCCTACCAACAACCCTAATCATAGGTGTTAAGAATTCCCTCTCCTATTTCAAGATATTATCCACTTTAGTTGGCACTGACTCGCCTGTACAGGTTTAATCGCATCTGCATTAATGCATCTTAATTAAGGATTGGGCCATCCCACTTCCTTATATTAGGATTTTCTAACTTGCACTACCCGCAACACCACAAAACCAACACACATCCTAAACATGTGTTTTGGGGAAAATTCCTTATCCTATGTCGAGATATTATTCTCTTTAGGTGGAACTGACTTGCCTGCATGGGTTCTATCGCATCCTCATAAATGCGTCTCGATTAAGAGTAAGGTTCTTCCCTTTCCCCATAAATCCGGATATGCTAGACACTTCCAGAGAATAAAGAAACAAAAGGACTCATAACCGACAAGAAAAGCATTCCATATCAGTGGTACAGAGGATAACATCAAAACAAAACTCCTAAGAACAAGGTAAAACACAAGAAAAACAACTCTGGGTACTGAGCATGAATCTGGTCCTCCCACACCCAAGTGCTCTCCTCAAGGCCACCATGACTCCACAACACACGAACCAATGAAATGGTTCATCCATGAAGCACATTCTCTTTCCGATCCTCGATTCTGACTGGTCATTCCTCGAAGGTAACATCATCTCCCATGTCTAACTCTCCCCACTCGATAACGTGAGATTCGTCGAGTAAGTACTGATGAAGCTAGGAGACGTGGAAGATGTCATGAACCTTCTCCAACTGAAGTGGCATGGCCAGCTGATATGCTACCTCGCCAACTCACCTCAGCACCTCGAAAGGTCCAATGAACCTAGGTGAGAGCTTTCTCCCTTTCCCAATCCTCTACATCCCCCGTCAAGGGGAAACCATCAAGAACACATGATCTCCCACCTCAAACTCCAAGGGCATCCTCCGATGATCAGCATAAGACTTCTATCGATCATGTGCCGCTTTCATCCTCTCACATACAAGATGTGCATTCTCTAGGGTGCTCTGTACTACCTCTAGCCCAAGAGAACCTATCTCACCAACCTCTGCCCAACAAATGGTTGAACAACATGGTCTTCCATACAAAGCCTCAAACGGCACCATGCCAATAGTAGAGTGGAAGCTGTTGTTGTAGGAAAACTCTACTAAAGGATAGTTTCATACCCATGATCCACCGAAATCCTGAATGAATTCTCGCAACATTTCCTCCAACATCTAGATAGTCTGCTCTATCTGTCCATCTGTCTAGGGGTGGAAAGCTGTGCTAAGGCATAGATGGGTGCAAAAATCATGTTGTAACCCCCTAGACTCGTGAGGTAACCCGAGAATCCCGATCTGAGACGATAGTATTTGGAACACCATGCAACTGCACAACCTCGTCTTCGTACCTATTTGCTAAGGTACTCACTGGACATGACTCCTTAATTGCTAAGAAGTGAGCTGATTTCATTAGTCGATCCACTACTACCCATATAGCATCATAACCACCCTGATTTTTGGGAAGTCCTGTGATGAAGTCCATTGAGATGTCATCCCACTTCCACTCTAGGACATCTAAAGGATGAATCCAACCACTGGGAACATGGTGTTCAACCTTCACTTGCTGACACACTAGGCATTTAGCAACAAACTCCACCACTGCCCGTTTCACATCGGGCCACCAAAATTGTTCCCTCAGGCCTCGTTACATTTTTGAAACTCATGGATATACCTCTAAGGCAGAGATATGGAACTCAAGGAGAACTCCCTCATGCATCACCTCCGGAACAAACAACCTTCCATGGAAAATCATCCAATGTCAGCTGTCCTCTGACCATCCTTCTTGAGCGTTTCCCAGATCGACAGGATCCCACATTACTTCCACCTCGGAGTCCCCCCACTGAGACTCTTCCACATGTTGCAAAAAGGAGGACTTCACTGTCATTTGAAACAAATAGCCTCTAACACCTTCTACCCTGGCATCCAAGTGCAAGGCAGCCAAATCTCCCATCGCTTTCCAAGCATCATCGGATTCCTGAACCACTTCCTTATGTGACTTCCTGCTCAGGTAATCATCCATAATGTTTCCATTACCTTCAGTGTAAGAGATCTCAAAATCATAGTCTTGGATAAACTCGACCCATCTCCGCTGCTGTATGTTTAGGTCACACTGGGAGAAGATAAAATGCAAGATCTTGTTATATGAGAAGACCACAAAGCGCACCCCAATGAGGTAATTTCTCCACAACTTCAGTGCGGACACTACTCCTGCAAGCTCTAGGTCATGGGTGCATAGTTTCTCTCATTATGGAGAAACTACCTAGACCCACAACAGATCAGTCCCTTCTTCTGCATCATCACACACCCCAGACCAAGACCATAAGCATCACAAAACACCTCATACAATAACCTTCCTCTGTCAACCTGAGTACGGGTACACTGACCAACTTCTTCTCCAGGTAGTCAAAATCTTTCTCGTACTGCTCGCTCCATAGAAACACCTGGTTTTTCCTAGTCAAAGCTGTCAATGGAGCAGCAACTCGAGAGAAGATAGAAAGGAACCTATGATAGTAACCTGCTAACCCCAGGAAACTACGAACTTTTTCCATGCTCTCGGGTGCTGCCCAGGAATCGAATACCTCCACCTTTGATGGGTCCACTGACACTCCATGATGAGACACTACGTGCCCAAGGAAGTGTACTTATTGTGTGATGAACATACACTTCTACAATTTCCCATAAATCTGGTGGTGTCAAAGGACTTCCAAGACTTACCTAATATGCTCAACGTGATCTTCCTCTAGTTTTGTGTAGATAAGGATGTCATCGATAAACACAACGACGAACCAGTCAAAAAACTCTTGGAAGAAAAATTTCATAAGTCCATTGAACATAGCTGCTGCATTCATAACTCCAAACGGCATCACTACAAACTCAAAGTGCCCATACGTACACCTGAAAGCCGTCTTGGATATGTGATTGTGCTTTACCCTCAGCTGATGATATCCAGATGGTAGATCAATCTTATAAAATCAACCTACCCACCTAAGTTGGTCGAAGAGCACCTATCCTTGGATGGGGGTAACGGTTCTTGGCTGTTACCTGGTTCAACCTTCGGAAGTCTATGCATATCCTGAGACAACCACCTTCCTTCTTCACAAACAAAACATGACCACCCCATGGAGATATGATGGGATGAACAAAACCCTTCTCCATCAGATCATCAATCTGAATCCGCAACTCCCGCAACTCCGAAGGTGCCATCTGATAAGGGGCCATCGAAATCGGACGAGCATCGGGCAGAAAGTCTATCTCGAACTCAACGTCACGTCGGGGGGGGGGGGGTAGAGTCACAACCTCCTCATGAAAAACATAGAGGAACTCCCCAACAACCTCTAGGACATCCATCATTTCTATATCAGCTGGAACCACTGATAACCCGCCTAACAAGGATATGAGAGGCTTCACATGCCGGATTCGTACCTGATAGCTCCTCTCACCAACAAAAGGTACGCAATGCCCATCCACGTCGGAGAACACGGACCTTCTTCTGAAGCAGTCGATAATGACACTAACAGAAAACAACCAGTCGATGCATAGGACGAAATCATGTGGCTACATCTGTAGCAATAGAAGGTCCCCACTAGATTGATGTGGTCCAAACGTTAGCCCACATCCCCGACAAACACAAGATACACTGGTCTGGCCTCCAACTGGTGTACTCAGCACCAGTGGTATGGAAAGTCTCTCTACATCTGGTCCCCAAGCATGTGCTAGACCAGGTGCAACAAAAGAGTACGAAGCTCCCGAATCGAACAAGGAAGAAACAAGAGTGATGAACAATCAAATCGTACCTCACACCACCTATGGTCCCGCAGGAGATGTCAACTCTACTGTGTGGAACTGTCCACGCCTAGATCCTCCACCTCTCTGATGTCATCCACCTCCCCGACCACTCCCTATTCGAGGTCCCTGAGGAGAACCCTGAAGTCGGCCTCCCCCCGCAATGTCTTCCCACAGAGGAGCATGGTCCTGTTGCTGTTGGAAGGGCCTCGCTGGCAACTGGTGCTGCTGAGGTGGGTGCTGAACCTGCCCACCTCCACCGTACTGATCTCAGGTAGGGAACTGATTCTAAATGAGCCCGAAACCTCCACAAGAAAAACACATCGGTCATGGGCTCGTGAAAAAGGGAAGAGGACCTGAAGATCTGAACTGGAACTGCTGGGGCCTTCTCCCCACTTGCCTAAACCCGGTAGGTCTCGTCGTAGGAGACCTGTTGCTGACTACCTTCCCCTTCGACGAACCTGGATGGATCCCCTCACGTGGTGCACCTCCCTGGTAGTGCATCCTCTCTACAACATATTCCGTCTTCTGTACTTCTAATTACATTGGAAGGGTGAAGGGGGTTACAACATACTAGAGAGAAGGATGAAGCACCTCCTCCAAACGTCTCACCCAATACTCCTCATCTGGAAAGAGATCCAGAGAAAAGTGCAACAGATCCTTGAACATGATCCCCAACTCTCGTACTAACATACTCCCCTGCTGAAGGAAGAGTAACTCCTGCTACTTCTCTGCCTTGATCATGGATGAAAGGAATTACTCTCGGGATTCCTTCTCAAAGTCATCCCATGAAACCTCTGCCTCAATCCTCTCTCTACGATAGAGAGTCCACCGCTATCGCGCCACACCTCTCAACTGACGGACTGCTCGGGGAACCCAGTACTCCCTCAAAGCAAGAATCAAGGTAAAAGCGATCCCTAGCTCCTCAATCCACCTCTCTATCTCCGTAATCAGAGTACTACCCTCTTACTTCTTAGGGGTTTTCCGTTGGAAATAACGGAGAGTCTTATACCACTAGATATATTCCTCCTCTCGGTCAATCCTTAACTGATCGACCGCCTAAATATGATGGGCCTCAACTGTCTGAGCCACTCGGGGATGATGTCCAGGTGCCATAGCAGTATGGTAAACAAAGATCACCTATGCCCAAGTAATAAGGAAATTATCAGGGTTTTATATTATCATTTTATTTCAACTTCGTTCCCAAAAAACCAAAATCAAGTAAAAAAATCATGTTTATGGATGTACCTTCCCTAGGGTCTCTACCCTACAATTAATGTTGTCCCACTTGGTCGTTCGGTAGGCTCAGAGTCCTTGCATCGGATCACGGGGGTACTAAAATCTTCTGTCCTGGGTGGTCTTCCCTAGCCTATGTCACTTACCATGATTAACCAACACGGTTTCCCTACCATCCCATGCAATCCTCACTATGCCTAACTCCAGACTCCATCATATCTCTCAACCATCACCTCTGATACCATTCTGTCACAACCCCCTCCCACAAAAGACGCCCCTCCTAAGTTGGCAATGGTTAAAGGGAGATAATGACCCCAGAGTCCCACCTCTAGTAGGCCCCGGAGTGGCGACTAGCACTATGGGTATGAGTTTTCACAAATATGGGAGGCATTACTCTTTTATTATTTTATGATCATGAAATAGGATGAGTCAAACACCAAAAAAAGAACAAGTAAAGTAATAACAAACCCAAACCAATCCCACATGCATGTTTAAACAATTTTATAACAAGGTGCAAGTACAAGAAAGCTCATAGTACAATATCAAAAGAAAAAAAGAGTAAAAAAACTGCAAAAACTCCAACTGTTTGACTAGTTGGGTCCCGTAAGGCCCTGGTAGTCCTCCTGGAAACTTGAAAGTAAACGTAGGGTGATCATACAATTATACCTAGTAGTGAAACCTAAAACTCTCGTGCACAAGTGGGGAGACATCCTAATGTCTCGTGAATACAACAGAAGAAACCTAGCAAAGAATTCTATCCACCTAACCTCACCATCCACACTCACCAAAAACATAATCACAACATGTAGTAGTATATAAGAAGAAAGTGTATTGGGTACCCCGCACCATTTTCCACTAGTTAGCTGCTCTTCCTGATGGCGAAAATCCATACGCTACCACAGTCTTCCCGCCCGCACACACCTGGGCCTCAAGAACCACACATCCCGCCCACACACACCTTGGGCTCACGACCACATATCCCACCCGCACACACCTGGGCATCACAACCAGGTATCCTGCCCGCACACACCTGGGCCTCACAACCATGTATCCCACCCACACACACCTAGGCCTCATCCCGAAGGTTCTTGGGAAATAGTAATACTTTATCGAAGAGTCTTTCGCTAAAACCACCCCAATTGAAACCTACCTGAAGAATCTTGGGTGTAATGTATCCTCAAGCCATCACAACCTATGGAAGAAGGAGCAGGAAGGAGCTAGTAACTAAGGGGAAAACACACTCTCCCATGAAATCGGAGTTTTCAACACTAAGTGCTCAACATGGGTGTGGTGCGACAATTCACAAAGATATATATACATATATATATATATACCAAAAACTCAGCCCAATATATGGCTTCTAAATAGAGAAACCGAGCACTTGCCTTGGCACTGCTACCACGATGCATGCATACAACAAAAAACCCCAACTCCATTTAGGTTTTCACGTTTCAGAAGAATTAGTTTATTATCTCCTTAATTACTGGGCAACTATCCACAACCAACCATATCAATCGTTCGTGAAAAATATCCCTGCCATTCACAATTTAAGTTAGGAAATCAAAAGCAACACAACCAAGTCCTTCTTATTAGCCAACCAACCCCATTGATTACTATTCCCGATCCATTATCATGCCCCACTATTCATTAACTCTCCCACTTCTATTACTCACAACCCATAGTCTGTTCACATTACAACCCATTCCTATAGCCCCGCTACCAACCTCCATAACCATAACCACACCATACATCATCATCCCTTGATACCATTTATCATAGCCCCGCTGCCCATCACCATCATAGTATTCACACCAACCCAAAACCAATCCAACCGTAGCCCTGATGCTCATTCTATTCGTAACAACCCCGGATTCACCCCACCCCCCTCCTTCACACACCACATAACCAAGCCAAAACACACCTGTTCATTATTCTATTTAGTTTAACCGGGGTGATCACAAAAGTGTTCCAGATTTTAATCAGCCAACATTACGTGAATTACCAAATTCCACATTCCACAAGGTTCCAATCACACAAACGGTCTAGAAGATAGGGAAACATTTAATTGCATAAGAAAAGGCCCCCAACGACCATGATTTTCAGTAGGCATAAGCCTATTTAATTCACAACATAATATCACAGTATATAAAGATAAACATAGCAACTTCCCCATCCCATTTCTTTAACCAGTTATTATATTTCGTTATTGGTTCAAACGTTTCTCATGAAAACAAGAGGATACCCACCCCATATGATGAACAACATAGAGAGAGACGAAGGTAAGATCCCTACCACAACAGGTTCTGATCACAACGCTCCCCCGGATCAACATTAGAAGACGTCTGTCAGCATCCGTCATTTCAGTTGGGTCCTAGAAAAACCTTATAGTGTGGAAGTTGGAAAGGAAAGGCCGAAGGAAAGACAACAGATCCAAGCTCAGATGTTCCACCTCATCGTTACGATCCCATGTTCGCTAACGGATCTTAAATCAGAGCTCGGACGAAAAATTTATGGAAGAAAAGGATCCTTCGAGTCTCTTGGGAGTGCTCTACTCAGAAGAATGGGGAGGAGAGGGGTGAGTTGAAAAGGAGGATGGGACCCCTCCTTTTATAGGTGATAAAAACAAAAGTACAAGGCATGTACTTTATGGTAAACGACATGTACTCGGCCATTTCACACGGTCACCATGTCGCTTCCAACACGACCTTCAACACGGAACGCAACCATTGACTGGTCAACACACGGCTTGAAGGTAACGCATACGCGGGGAGGGACTACATAGAATGTAGTATTGGATACACGGCATGTACTCATTTACTTCACACAGAAAGGACACGGCTCCAACATGGCACATGACCGTTGACTGGTCAACACACGGTTTGAGGGTAATGCGTACGCGGGGAGGGACTACATACCGTGTAGTATTGGATACACAGCGTGTACTCATTTATTTCACATGGAAAGGAGACGGCCTTCACCACGGGGTATACCTGGAAATGTGATACATTTAGTGCACTCACACTACACAACGTGTATTTACAAAATTTTAGAATGTGTGGGAAAAGTCCATTTTACCCTCCAGAACACTTCGCGACCTTCCTTTTGACAATGGAATGGGCCGGAGAGGTCCGAGCCATTACAAAATATGTGGGGACAACGATTGGGATTATGTAAAAGATGGATTTAATTGTGTATTTCTCAGTGATATCCAATTTATAGAAGAATACTAGAATAATAAATAACAAAATAAATCATTTTCCATTAATGAATTAGATTTTATTAGCTAAAAATAAAGGATTCTCGAAGGGATTGAGGGCCTAAATAAGATTCAGGATGATATTTTTAATTTAAAAATCATTATAGAATATAATGCGAAGAATGAAAAGACAGGTGATGAATATATTAAAAATAAAATTTTCTATTGTAATGAAGAACTGGATATTTCCTTATTCATATTAATTTTTTAAAATGTCGGATAATAGTCAAAGAATAATGTGAATCTGGAATTTTTCTAAAATTCACCCTCATATATTATACAAAAAATGTTTTTGAATTAATAAATTACATAAATGAACATAATAGGACCATTATTGCTGATAAATATAGTGATACTAAGAAATCGCTAAATTTGGAGACCATAAAAATGATATAAAAACATTTATATAAGTATAACAAAAAAATATTGACAATATGTTAAATATAAAAAAATATATTTTTTGGAATTCACAATAATTTTTGTTTGCAAAAAGAATCTATTATTGGAATCTAAATGTAAGATGCAAGACAAGTAACCAATTTTGGACAATATACTTCCTATAATATGAGGTATACATTACAATGATTTAATTAGTATTATAGATGCTTCAACAACATATACATGATTATTTTGTATAATTAATTGTTTAAAAACATGTGATGAAATCATGTGAGGCTTGGTATTAGGGTGATTCGTCACCTTTAATGTATGATTTTTTAAAAACAAATTAATCATTATGAAAATAAATTAAAAAATATGACTCATGTTACTAATAATGTTATTAGAATAGTTGATTATCCTATAAAATATGAAAATATATGAATCAAAACTCTACCATGAATAAAATATATTATTTATCATACTAAATGAGATTATAATATTAAGATAAATTTGAAGGGGAAGGATTTTTTTGGAAGATACACTAAATAGTTCTCATAGAAAAAACTATGGATTGTAGATAATATATTATATCCTAACATGAATGGATGTTTTATGTATTTAAAACATATTTAATAGATAATGTAATATATAATGATAATTGGGAATTATTGGTATCTCAAAAAAAATGATGTTGCTCAACAGAAAATGGGGATGAAAAAATGAAATATAAAAATAACCCTTCTGTTGATGAATTAACACACATCGTTTCATGTTTTCTAATCATTTTTATTAAGAAAATTAAGTTTAATATTGGAATAATGGATTCTAAGTTATGGTAATTGTACATGGAAGAGTGGTCAACTGTGGTATGTGGAATAAAAAATCCATTTCACTTGTGTAAGGAAGATAACTCATGTTATATCAACATGAAAGAATAGAACATATTATGGAATTTAAGAAACTGTCAAATCATCCAAAGGAATATAAGTATGACAACCCACAATATTTTTCTTCAATGATACAAATATTAAGAGAAAAAAAATTTGGGGTTCTCTATATTTAAAAATAAAATAAAATATTCATAGATAATAGATGATATTCATCATCTTAGCCAATGGAGATCATTCAATAAATTTATATATAATTGATTTTAAATTAAATTCCAATATGGATGTGTGAAAATGATAATAAAAACCATCAAAAAATTATCAGCCTCCAAATAAATGTCATTTGACAATCGTATGGGCCACCAATGTGGAAAAAAAAATTAAATGAATATAAAAAATGTAATTTTAGCTTTACTGACCTGATAAATTAGGATGTGACCTAATGTATCATCAAAAACCATAATATTACCATGTCCACCCAACACATCACCCAAAATCATGTTTAATTATCTCTAATTACAGAAAAAACATTATTACTAGATAATAATTGAAAAGAATCATCATTGAAAGTGAAAAATTTCTCTATGAATCATTAAGACATCATCATAGAACCCAACCATTTATAAACAACCAAAATATTTCCAGAATTCATTCAAACAATATAACACCAAACACATCACCCAATAATAGGTAAAAAATATGATGTTCAAACAAAACATAATTTACATTACATAGTGAGGATGAAATAACCATAGAAACTGAAACCACCGTATAGAACCACATACAATTTAACCAATTAACCTGAATCTTAACAGAAAAAATAATAGAAAACCTTCCAAAAAATTCTAATTATAATCAGATAGATTCAAACCTAAAATAACTAGTTATAGAAAACAAAATAAATGGAATCATCAATTTCAATCCTATAAGAAATGTGTACCATGATTAATTGAATTGAACATAGTGTTGGATGATATAAGGGAAGAGGGCACAACTTTGACATATTAGGGTATGAAGGGGATGGTGACAGGGAAGAAATCCAATAGCAAGGGGGATAATATTTGCTGGTGCGAGGGGGATGGGGTTTGATGGTGTTTGGGATAGAGCATGATGGGTGTCATGTTGGGGGAGAGTACGGGGTTGTGACATCGATAGAGAAGACAACTGGTGGAGATAAGGAGAATGGGGTCGACATAAGGGGTAGAGATTCATTAGGATGGGGTGATGTGTGAGTGTGGTTTCAGGTTGGGGGGATAAGTGGTGTCACGTGTAAAAAATAAATTATCGGTTATTTTTTAAAAACATCCATTATATCATTACATTCTATTACGTAGTTTCATAAAACACCATTAAAAACCAACTGCTAATTATTTATTTTGTTGTAGTGAATTGAATCTCAAATTTCATTTAAATTGAATTTGGTACAATGTAGTGTCTCAATATTTCATTTATATTGTTCCATTAGAAGATCATAACGGGCAGATCATTCATTTATGATACTAAATATCCATACAAGATAATGTGATATATAACATCCCATATAGAATCATTATTCCTAGGAGTCATTGGATTCCAAGTGGAAAATTATATTTTATTATCCTCTCAATCACATATAGGTATGGGAAGAGGTTAAATGGCTCTCTTTGGCTATTTTTCTTCCTTAACCTACTTGTATAATATATATATATGATAATAATCTAAATTTATCACATATAAACATCGAAAAATAAATTTTATTTTTAATAAATATGTGTATTTATGGTACCATGGTGTACATATAAATTTTAATAATATTTTTAATCAAGTAGCTCTATCTTTTGATCAGATATAGATGATAGACATAATCATTTTCCAAACATTAACTCTATAAATATATTGACTAATTCTATTATATAAATTAAATTATCCACATTATTCAACCTTTTTAAATATTTAACATCCATATTTTATTTATATACCACTTTTATAATTGGGGTTTAATCATTTTCAATGAAATATAATGATGGTCATCATTACATATAAACTAACATATTCAGGTTTTATAGATCCCAAAATATATTATCCTTAATAATTCTTAATATGTAAAAAAATCAATTTCCCTTAAACTCAATGAATCAACTTAAATACTTAATTAGAAATGTTTTAAATTTATATATAAATCATATATCATAAGTATTCCAAACTATATACATTACCTCGAGTATAGATTTTTCTACAAAAATATATTTTAACATTTATGATCAATATATATCAATTTGTCCAAAATAGAGATATTCCCTCCATATAATCAATACAATTACAAAATATTATAAATCATTATAAAGATATTGAAACATCAATTCATATTTATTTGATCTCATTTATCTATAGGAAACCAATATATCATCTTATACTAGGACACAAGATAAGCCATTTTTTGAATAATCAATACATATTATGAATCATACATTTTCAAATGGTAATTCCAATATAGCTGAATTAATCAATATATTTATTATATCATTCTAATTAACATTAATTTACCTCAATAATGTGAATATAATGTGTTTATGTGCCAACTTGGTAACATGATGTCAAATCAAATATGGTTTAATTTGACGGTCAATTAAAACGTCATAAAATTTGGATTCTATGTATAACTGTTATATTCATAGGTTTAGTAAGTTATGATAATATACTATTTTTTTTGTAAAAATAGATACCTTAGGCTTGGAGACAAAATAGCTATAAAAATAAACATTGTGGAGAAACAATTCACTCATAAATAATTTTCCATACAACGTATTTTCATTGTATGTCTAATGAATTATACATAGATTATTTTCATGATCATTATTTCATTTTGAGTTTGTAATATAGTCCTTAATAAATACCACCATAATATTTTTAGGATAATAATTAAAAAAAATATTCATTTTAACCATTATAATAGAATACAGATTATTAAAACCAATGATGATTATTGTAATCTCTTAAATTCCATACCCCATATAAAATTATCTATTTGAAATATCATGGAACCTATCCCATAACTATTCAAAAGAGATGGTAATATTGATTATTGAAGAATATTTAACAACTCATATTTTATAAAATATGTCATTAATATGTTGTACTAAATAATTATTAATTATTTAATTGTATATTATCTCACAATAATTGATTCACTGCATCATAGACCCATCCAACTTTTTTACAAATAAAATAACTTCACCCCAAAGTGAATGAATAGTGTGTATAAATACCTTAAAAAACACATTCATTTATTTCATCAACAAACCTAACTCCACTTGTTCAATTTAATAATGTATTTTATGAAGGTTCATGCATCAAGATTGACATTAATGGGAAACTACACATCATTCTCAAATGCATGAAAATGTAATTATTCTTGAAATAAATTAATTTTTTATCATTGAAATGATTACATATATTTTTGCAAGCATGTCATTCACAACCAAATTATTTTGTCTCTCTATTTACCTATCATTTAATTATTGTGATATACAAGAGGTGGTTAACTATAAGAATTAGAGAATTGAGTTTATCCTTTTTTAAAAAGGGATTCAATGATCCCTTCAATAATAATAATATCATTATATTAATAAAAAATTAATAAATTATACATTTTCACTAAATCCATTGAATGTAATTTTTCAAAATTAATATATTGAATAAAAACAATGATTTCTACAAGGTAATGTCAAAAAATATTAATAGAAAATGCTTCTAAATATTAATTGAAAATGATTTTCATTAGCATTAATTATTAGCAACAACTTCATCATAGTATTAGTATATGATTCATTGTTATCCATAAACATGAATGATATAAATGATTTCATTGATCCAAAGAGAAATAAATAATTACCTAACTACGAGTTTAGGATAATTTTAAATATCATCCTTACATATGGCACATGAAACAAAGATGATGTTACCAAACTAGTTAATCCTTTATCCATAAGAATGTTTCCAGATAATTAACATTATTTTTTGAATTTTTGTTCAAATAGTTTCCAATATTTATACATTTATATAATTGAAAATATGTTTACTTTTAGTTGACTGTATAATCATGTGCATAATGATTTTTTTCTTTATAGATGAAAATATCTTTGAATAAATTCATCGAAGATGAGGAGTTCCTCAATCCATTGTTTTCAATTATGGGAATTTCAAACATTCCACTATTCCCCTTTAACACAATTTTTCATTATATGAGACCCAATCAACCAATTCTTCTCTAGGTCCCCATTGAATGAAGAATTCATGTATAATTAAATTGTCCATTATAATAAAAAATGGGTATATATCCTTGTAGATTAAAAATGTAGACTAGAAAAATTCCATTTAAAGTATTATATTTTTAAAATAAAATAAATGGAAAATATAGATTTCAAATCTATATACATTCTTTTAAAAAATATTAATCATTGTAATGTTAGTTTCATGAAATTTAACACATTCCTCATCCATCAAACTGGGATTTAGGAATTACCTGTCGATTTCAACCATTCTTTTGAGAATTATTTTTTTCATATAATTTTTCATTAAAATTATGATATTCGATGTCAAATATCACTATTTTATAGTTAATGTTATTATATTTTCACCACTATCATTTCGTTTCCACATATAATGATTTATTTCTATGATTACTACATCCCTATAACTGTATCCAAAAAAGCGAAATATATTTATTGAGGTCTTGATCCAATGCACATCTACCAATGGTCTTGTAGATAATTATAATGATACAGATTATTTTTAAATGTCATGTTCCAAAAATGGTCAACAACATTGTGTATCAACCTTTTTCGCAATAATGATGAGGTTATTTGGTATGATATATGCCATCTACCCTTATATGTTTATAATTATATCAATTAAAAATATTGCCACATTTTCTTTCTTAAGGGGAGATTCCCTAAAATGATTTCAAAGTTCAATACAGTTTCCATTCCTTCCACCACACACCATATCAATAACATGTCATATATATAGTCACCTGATGATATTAAGTTGTAATTAATATTTACTGGTATTTTTTATACAAAATTACACTATAAATACTAAGTATTTGTTATAATTTTTCATATATATATCTAAATTCCAATAAATCTACACACCAAAGTACCCACTAAATATTATTTAATTCAAATAGTAATAAACTTAAACTATAAACATTGGTCTAGTCGTTATGTTATTAAATTGGCACAAGAGACAACAGATCACCTCCCACGAGAACATATAATTTTGTTGTTTTAAGATACAATATAAATAAATGATTCTAAAATATCATTTGAAAACATGAAATATTATTTAAAAAATTTGCGAGACATTATAATTATTAATTTTATATCTTTCAAATTGGACATAATTTTCTTATAGATTCAATTGGAATGGAAAATAAATTATTGTTATATTAGATACCAAATAAGGATTAGTGTATAAAAGAATCAATGAATAAAATAAAATGGATGAAATGGTATAAGAAAATGTAAAGTATAGAAATAGAGACATAATTTAATGAATCTAATGGTGCTTCATATTAAGGAAAATAGAAAAGTTATCAATATAAATATATGATATCATACTAAAGGAATGCATAATGGATTACATCGTAATCTTAATGTGAATTCATTTTTCATATTAATCAAACATATATAGCTACAGAATAATCTAATAGGTGTGTCAATTTATCTCATGAGACTTATTGATGCATCAATGAGATATCTAATATCAGAGACCACCTATATCTAAATAAGAATAATGTATTGATCATATATGTTAATTATACAACACATAATATAACCTAGTTAATCTATTAAAAAATAAATGAAAAATATCTATTTATATATATATATTGGAGATATTAATTATAAATAATTATACATTCAATGTAATAATATTTATATTTAAGTAAATATCTCATAAAAATAGGGATACTATGTGGTATTCATTATGTAATAGGAAATTACCTTATTAATTAAGTGAACAAAATCATATGTTGAAGGGTATATTCATTGTGATGGGTTATCAATTGAAGGTAATAATTGAATTTAGTAAATTATTATGGTTGGAGACAAATATAAATATCTAGAAATATTTCATTATGATTTGTGAATATTGTGTTAATTATAAAAATTATATTTACTAGTAAGATTGAACCATCTCTATAGTTAGTCCAAATTTTTGTCCTCAATGTAAATATTGAGTTATTACATTGGTATATTTTTAGGGTATTTACTCATAGGTGAATCAATTCAAGTGATGGTGTATTATTATTTATCTCTATATTGGGATTTTGTTTCAAGGATCCTACACAGAAGGAGTGGTGGAGTACATTTTTCATAAGTTGTGAAAATAAAATTATTATAATTATAACATAAAAATTTTTAAAGGAAAATTATCATTTTTAAAATAATTTTGGGATAAAGTTGGGTTTTCTATAGTAGGGTTGTTGGTATTATAGGATATATCACAAAAAACTAAAAAAGGCTTGGAGAATATATTCTAAAATATAAATTACTATTTCTATGAGCCAATTTATCAAAACATTGTATATTGTGATTAGTTTTACCTAAGAACATATTTCCTCATGGATTACATATTAAATCTTATAGGTGAATTGTGTAGCTATTAGAAATAATTTTGTGGGATGCATCATAAAATCTCATGATCTTATAAATATATAAACATCCAATATCATGCACTTAATTTGATTTTCTAAACAGAATAGAAGGAATTTTTTGTTTTAAATTCAATCAGAAAATAAATCATTTTATTAACATTAGTCGTATGAGGTAATCCAACAAAAAAATTGAATATTATGTCATAAAAACATCCATATTGTCTTAAGATATAAATTCAATAAAATAGATACAATTTGGTTCACATCCATTAAATTATACAAACTATGAATTATGACATAAAATACTATATCTCATCTCATTCACTGTCACCAATATTAGTGTCTTATTTAATAGTAAATCTTAGTTATGATGTGGTGGATGTACAACTGAATATAATGGAAATATTATATCATGGAATTCCTCGTGGATAAAGAAAATATATATCTACTAATAAAAAAAATATCCATCAAAATAATGAGATAAATAATAGAAGGGGTGAAATTTTAATTAAAGGATGAAAATAGACATTTTGTTCTATTTGTTCTAGATGAACCCTAGAAAATTGAGACAGGTGGTTCAACTAAAAACTGGACTCCCTTAAATCATGATAATAAATCATCCTTATAAGATTATTTGAAACAATGTTCTATTTTACTATAATATTGGTGATATTGAATTTGAATTCCATGATGCATTGCACATGTAATATTTTCCCAAAATAAAGTTCATTTTTGTAAAATATATATCTTAACCTCTGGTGGTCATATTAACACCATGAATACATCCAAAAAATGATAAAATCTCTAAGACTTAAGGTTGTTCAAGAATTCATGGATATTGAGCTCTTGATTCAGGTAATTATTCTCATTTTGTTATCATTTCATAACATACATATACATTACACCATTTTTATAGAATATATATTATATTACAAAAATATATGGCCAATGGTCGTAATTTTTGTTGGTCCTTTAGAAACATGTAATCATAAACACTAGTAAATTAGAGTGTTACTTTATCACTCACAGTGATCTTCATGTCTTGAACCCTTCATAGACACATCATACATTAAATATATATTCATAACATGTCGAAATGAAACATAAAATGTGCTGATTTCAGATGAAGAGTAAGGTTAAACAAGGGATATATGTAAGCACAATCAAGGTAATAAGGGAATGACAACATAATCATAACATTAGATGAGCATACCCTTCATATCAGGGACCATAAACATGAATCCATGCATACAAATTTTTGGTTCATAATATATCAAACATAAGAGAATCAAGATCATTATACATTAAATGATAACATGGGAATAAAATATGGAATATTGTAAGACACATGTGCACATATACTGATTTTTAGACAAGTAATGTTTTAAATATAAGACCATCGTAATGTAATGGGTTCACACCCAATACAATCACAGTCGTCATGGATCACTCCAATGACCATCATAGTTGTTATGGTTCACTCCCAAGTCCATTTTAGGGGATGAATTCTTATACTAACCTTCATTCATTTCAAATTACCTCTATATATAAACCATGATATATAAATATTTACCCAAATCATTAGATAGAGTTATAGTTCCCACCCATCTCATAACAAAAATATTAAAACATGATCCATAATACTATAAACACTAACATCATAACCCATTAAAGGAAATGGGTATCATAAACATGTCAACAAATCATAAAATGTGGAAACTATACAAGTTTCATATTATTTTTTTCAAAATAATTAATCCTTAAAATAATAGTCCATCAAAAACATTTAAACCCTGAAAGAAAATTTTGTTTCAAAATAATATAACCCAAGAAATATAATTTTTTTCCAAAACATCATTCTATAAAAATAAGAACCGTTCATATAAATAAATTGAATATTACCCTAGGATAATATTCATAGAATATAATGAGTAACACCAACATGATTCATCATATAGGGAAAAAAATTTGATATATATTTTCAAAATATTTCGTGATAAATATATATTTTCATTTAAATGGAAATTGATAGTTCTTTGGAATAAAAATGACACTGAAAACATATAAACGATGCTTTGAAAATAATTTTAAATATTTTTCAAAAGCATTAAAAAATAAAAAACCATTTTCAATAATAATAAAATTGCATTTTTAAAACATTATTTAATTTTTTTAAAACATGTTTTTTGAATAAAACTGATTTATGGCCGAAGAGATAAATAAAATTTGGATTTCATAATAAAACATTATTAGTTATATTAACTACTAAAGTGTGTAAAAATGGTACAAATAAATGAAAATTTTATTTAAAAAGTGTAGAAGAAAATAATGTGATTTTTTTTGTATATGGATCATAATATTTCATATATTGAAAAATAATAATAAATAATCTCAATAAATAATGAGATTATAGTAATATACTCATACCAAAACTGTAATGTTGAATCATAATTACCCTGATATAATAATATCAAATGAAGATTAAAATATCATAAATTAATTATATTAATGAAATAACATTTTAAAGGATAGTATGCACACCTCATAATAAAATATAGTTTCAAAAAAATCAATTATCTCAATGATGGAAAATTTGGACCAAATTACATTAATGATTTGTTAAATTTAAAACAACATATCCCCATGAAATAGATATTTTAAAATGGATATTAATATATCAATTAATTTAATTATATGAATCATAAAATACAATCATAGGAATTATATACACTATACAAAATACACAAGTGGTGAATGATGAATTAGTCTCATAAAAATCAAAGTGAGACTAGAAATCCCCTAACCTTATATCATGAAAATCATTTTACTAATTCAAAACTCATGTAAAATATATATAATATTCATATAAATATATAATACAACCATATTCAATTATATTATACCATATATGATTTTCATACGACCATTAGTTACCCGTTTATTAATATTTCCATGTTAATGTTACGTTTTAGGTAATAACTTCTTTGGTTTTCATACATGTTAGGACATGTCATTGATTATACGCTTAATTATATAATAATTTACTTATTTATAGAATATAAACCATGATATTAATAATATATATATTAAGTTTATACCAATATAAAATAATCTCAAAAATATAGAAATAGAATATTAATTACTTAATTCAGGGAGATGGTAGGTTGTACGAATAAATGGACATTGTTTTCAATTTCATGTAGTACTTTATAAAGATAAAAAATTAATAAATATAAATTTATTATCATTAAATTTTTATTATTATTTCATATATATCAAAAAAATTTATAAAATCTATCATTTATAAATTTCATTTAATCCTTGAACAAAACACAACTCTTTGAAGAGGTGGTAGTCATCATGTACACAAACAATAATTTACTATTACAAAAAAATTAATGAATAAAGGTATGTATTGAATAATAATTAGTAAATAATAAATAAATCACAAATATCATATAAAAATATAAATTCCATTATTATTCCCCGCCTTTAAATATGTTATTGTAAAATGTAAAACATCGGTTGGTGAGGCGGTGTTACTCCATACAGGAAAATAAAGATTATATATCCCACTGGAATAATGTTTGGGAGAGGGTTAGTTATTACCTCAGAATAAAAACATATCATTATATTTATTATACTAATGGTATTATATATGTCCCTAAATTAAATTTTCATTATTGATACAGGAGGGTAAATGGTCAAAATAAGTCAAAATAATTTTTTTTACAATATTTCAATGTTATTTTTCACCATAATATAAATCATTAACCACTATGTAACATTGTTTTCTCCTTAAACATAGTAATTAATTTAAATTCCATTATCTACTATTTTTTGGTGGAAAATTAACATGAACATAATATAAATTATATATTATTTTTATTAAAAATATATTATCCATGGTATGATATTGTAATGATATATTTGGATGAAATTAATTTAAAATTAATCGCATTGATTGTCGTGAAAATATATATTTTTAAAATAAAATGATAAAATGTTTGAAATGTTATTATATTAAATTTCATTTTAAAATTAGTTAAAATGAAATATATTGGAATAAATTTTGTAAAATTTAATCTAATATAAATTAAAAACAAATTAAAATATAATGTATCTATAATAGAACATTATTAAAAAAATTCCAATTAAATTTCATTATTTTTCACAATTAATGCATAATTAGTATATTCCAGAAAAATACAAAAATTTACCAAAATATAATATCAATATTTTAAAATGAAAATTTATTTTTATTTTATCAAATTAAATTTCTATAAGTGTCTAAAATTAATTTTATTATTGTTCTTTGAAGGTCATAAAAACTATCCCTTTTGATGGAGTAGTATTTTTATAAATATTAGACTTTACCAGAAATTTTTTATTTCATTAAAAATATATTTTATTAATATAAAAACATTATATCTAATTTTTAAATGATAGATAATACAATTCATATTACTAGGTTTAACTTATAGTTTATAAATTTTATTTTTTAAATAGTTATAATAAAATGGTGATATTTTGTATAAACATATTGTTGCGTACAATGAGATCTAACATTATGTTGTTTCTTGGGAAATCTTAACATGGTGTAGCTTATAATAAATGACATGAAGGATGTTTAATTTCTTCTAAAGTGAATAAAAAAACTATATGATTTACATTATTCCATACATAAAATGAATTTCACCCTCGAAATTTTATATTCTGGTACTAATCAACGAGGATAATTCTATATTATCATATTATCATTATTTCATGTGTCATCCTCTATATTATATTTTTTCCACAAAACATTGAGTAGGTGAGTCATCTGGTTTAATATAACATTATCTGTATGATCAAAAATTTCAACTGGTTATTCCATATAAGAAAAATACTACTCTAGATGTATGACCTCTAAGTTTAGTACCAATGATTGTTCTGGTATATTCTTCCTCAATAGAGATACATTGAAAACATATTTGACTTGTGAAATATTTAGAGTATGTTAAATTATATATGATACCATCATGATAAAATCAATAATCTCAATGGGAGTAATACAATAAGGGATTGTCCTTCATTTTTTCTTGAATATTGTAACATTATTGTACAGAGAGATTTATAGAAAAACCCTCCCACCAACATAATATTTTAAATCACAATTTTTTATTCTCGTTGCATGTTTTCTACTAAATCGGAGCTGCCCTGATATGCTAGTGAATGATTACAACATTCTATTCCAATTTTCTATAATCTCAATTCCAAATAGATTTCCTTTTCCAACTACATTTCTACACATTAGAGATATATATTTATTTCTATAGAGGGACCCATAATGATCCATCTTAAGGATTGGGATGAATTTATTGTTTTAATAAAAATCAAAAATAAGAAGGTGTTGATCCCAGCCACAAATGGAATACAACTATTAAGATATAAAAATATATTATAGAGACTGAATGTTACATTTAGACTAATCATCAATATTAGGATGATATGAAGTATTAAAACTAAATTTTTGTATACTGTTTTCTGATGAATTCTACAATGTGTTGAGGTAATCCTAGAATCCGGATCATAAATAATGGAATGTGTTACTATATTGATCCATAAAAATTTATTAATATTTATAATAGAATGTTAATCGAAATATAATTATTATTATTTACCTATAATGTGTGCAGACATAGTAAGTTTATTCACTACAACTCATATTAAATTTTTCCTTTTAGATGTTTTGGGGAGTCCAACAAAAACTATCTGTAGTTTTGGTTTCCCATTTCACTTTTGGTAATTGTAATGGATGAAAAATTCCATCAGAAATTTGTCTTTGAATCCTAACATTATGATATATAGAGCACTTATATACCAACAATAAAAAATGATTCTACATTCCATCCCACTAGAAATATTCATTCAAATATATAAAAATATTTATTTATACTTCTATGAAGAATAGATAAAATGTGAATTGATATTTCTCTAATAGATCATTTATCAAATCTATTTTTTATGTAAAAATACACAGTTTATGAACCTTTTCATTCCATCACGATAAAGGTAAAACTCGTGATTATTTTTAACATTATTTTGTAGCTCTGAAATTTTTTTTGACTCCACTTTAGACATCAATTGGGTAGATATTTTATTATTCAATAAAGAAAGATAATATTTTTCAACTACAATATTGATTAAAAAATACATCCATTCAAAATCATGAAATATTAAATTATTGGTAACAACTATAATAAAATTTATTGTGGTCCATTAAACTCAATGAATTAGACACCTTGACCATATTCATGGTGTTGTGATATATTGAACACCAATAATTCACTATAATATCTAAACATCATCTCTAGAGAATGTTCACATCCTTGTGTGTTAATATATTCTTTAATAATTTTTTAAAAATATTAATATAACAATTTTTAAAAAATTTATTTCCACCAAATCATTAATTCATAAAATACCATAACTTAATCTTAATCATGAGTTGGTAATTTTTTTTATCAAAATTCAATTGTCACGATTCATTGGAAATAACCATGTTATTATTCAAAAGAACACATCACAGTAACATATTTGGTGAATAAATATAGATTTCAATCACTTATCAGGTAAATGTTTATGTATGCACATGACAACTAACTATTATTTTCTTTATTTCCTTGAAATTGTTTATATATTTCTATTTTTTTAGGAATGTGGAACCCTTATAAGGTAACTTTGTAAATGGATTAGATACTCCTGAGAAAATATTTAAAAAATTGATTGAATATAGATAAACATTAAATCTATGAACCTCTTTCACCATGGTCGGTCTAGTACAGATTATAAATTCTTTTGTCGCTGATGGATCAACTATATAACTTATATGGATATTTTATGACCAAAAAATAATCTTTTTGTAGCCTAAATTCATAAATTTTAAAATTTTCACATTTTTTTCATTTTTAGGATCTTTTGATAAATTATCATGTTTTATTAATGCTCTTACCTTATCTATGAATATTTAATAATATCATATAACAATACTACCAAAAACTAATTAAGGTAATCTCTAAGAACTCTATTCATTAAATCATTGAAGATAAAAATGGAATTAGTATTTCCAAAAGGTGTCACTATATATTAGTTGTGTTCATTCCTTTTATAGAATGAATTCTTTTGGATATCGACTTTCATGACCCTAAATATATGATCTCTATAATTAATGTCAATATTGGATAAGTAGTGAGCTACATGAAGTTGATCTAACCAGTCATCAATAGGGGGAATATGATACATTTCTCGATCATGATGTTTTTCAGTTATTTATAATCAAAGTAGAGCTTCATTAATCCATTATTTTTTTCATAAAAAGAAAATTTTCAACCCAAGGATTGAAACTTGATAGAAACAAATCCCTTATAACTGTTTTCATAGTGTTTCTTATTATATTCCAAAAAAATTGTGAAAATTCATTATAGAGTCTTTGATAATTTTTTTCGATCCATGTATGATTTATATTGAGAAATCAACATCCCATTTTCGTGTAAGGTTGGGAAAATATACAAGAAAGTAATCAAAGAATTTCCCAAACATTAGGCATAACATCATTGAGTATTTTATCTTGAACCATTTGAGAAAAAACACACCTTTTGAATTGGAATGATGAATAATAACCATGATGTAATCTATAATGAATGTTCATACATAACATCGCATTGAAATAATATAATATGATGGTTTTAAATAAGAAATAAATATTTTCTTACTCAAAAATTTATATGGAATTTATACAATGATAGCCAAAACATGATGAAGATAACATAAAATCCATCCACTAGACAAATGAAATGATTTTCAGGAAGCACATTCCTAAAAGAGCCCACCAGAGTGAAATTATACACTAGAGTCACATTAATTATACAATTACGGGTTTTTATTGTTAATTCCATATCTAATAAATTTGGTAGAATCATAATAACATTAGTAAATTCTTAATAGATGAAATATTGTTTAAATCAACAATCATATAAGGAATTATATGTTTTATAGTGGATTGAATATGTACCTTACACCACATCGTTATAACACCCTTCATCAGAAATAGTGATTTCATAAGATTTTCCATTTTACATTGGTTTAGGATGTTACTTATATTGATAATCATCATTAAGCTAATATTTTGGGAATTTGATAAAATAATTTCCATTTCCATTACACCTGAATCATTAAAGCAGAGGAGGGTCATTCTATGCATATTTCAATCCATTAAAATTGTTATATAACCTCATCCCATTATTGTAGAAGAAAAATTCACCATAACCTTCCGTTATAAACATAAATCATTTCATAGTCCCATTAATATTATTTACTATGTGATTATTCCCATACATATAGAACAATGTAAATATCATACTCTTTTCTTTTTTTTTCTTTTTCCATTAATATAAATCTTATTTTTATTTCAAAATCATTAATATATATAGGTAGCTATAACCTTAATTTCAACCATTGTATCATAATTTATAAAATAGTAATGTCTACTAATGTTTCTTTCAGCTAACATCTTTCATAGATTGGGATTTAATAGACTAATTAACTTATCAACATTATAGTCAGGATGGATGATAATAACAAAACTGTACAACATAAGTCTTGTAAAATTGGATTCATCGGTACCTATGGATTCAAAATCCATTTGTATCAAATAAATAAACTCATTCAACAATTTCATATGAAGAACACGATGAACATACATATTGAGGAATAATTTCTAGAAATCATTCTAATCAACTGATTAAATTTAATCATTTTTCCTTATATTATTGAATAGATTCTACCACTGGTCAACATCCCATTATAAACAATAATCATCAAGAATTACCTTCTCCTGTTTTGAATAGTGGATAATAGAAATCTCTTTTTCAGTGATACCAATAATATTTTTATAGACTAGAGGATTAGGATAACCACTGGATAAAGTTAAATTATGCCTCATAAAAGAAAATATAAAATGTTGTTCCATTCATTTCACATTAGTATGACTAGTATGACTCATATTTTGGGAATGTTGGGTGAACATAGTAATAATATTTTAAATTCTAGTTCCCCTGTAATTTGAATTATAAAATGAAACACCATTTCATTATTAATCACACTCATCATTAAGGATGTTTTTCAGGATTGATTCATAATCTAAATCCAAATATCCCGGATTTATAAAAAATTATTATAGTGTGGAATAACATAATCATAGAAAAACTCTTATTTAATGTGAAAATTATGAACCCTTATTTAATATATGAGAACATAGGTTCATCATATTTCATTTATAACAATCTCCCATATAAATCCTTTATTATGGTTTGCGATTTTTTTTAATTTGAAATGAATATCTCTTGGATGTGTCAATCATGATGTGCATCAATGACCATTTTCATGATCATTTTATTGATCAGGTATATCTCAATGTAGTGTTTTGGTGGTTGCTTCACCAATCCATATATATACTAGAGCCACATATTATTTTACTATCTATACATGGATTTATTTCTAGATGAAAACCACTATCTCATTTACCCCATTTCTTATAAAATTACTTATAGAATGACTCACCCTTAGTCTTATCCTTAGTGAAATGTTATTTGGGATATCACAATGGTTTTTATCAAAAAATTTCCAAATGTGAAACTAAAATTTTTCTATAATACTAATAATAGAATCCCTTTCATAATGTAAATGAACATTACAACATTTTTTATGAATACATATTACATTAAAAAAATATAATCCCATATACCATATTAGTTTAGTGCAATATGAGTCAATAAAAAATTCAATGGTTCATAAATAAGATGTATTAGATCCGACTAGTTTCTCCATGATTACTACCATTAATTGACACATAATACCTAATACATAAATTAATAACATTATGAAAATAAACATAAAATTCAGTGAACTAAAATTATTATTGAGGGTATAAATGGATATATGTAAGAATAATGTTGAGAATAAGGGTATGTGAAGATGAAAATGTAAATATAAAATCACACCATGCTAATAAAACATCATTATCATGAATCATGGATTACATATTTCATGATTATATGTCAAGAATATTAATGTAATCATGATAAAAATCCATGAATGTATGAAATTATAATAAACCATTGAATTATAAAAGCCACATAATCATAAAAAATTATTTCCAAAAATAGACAAGGATTAATTCAATGGGAATTTTAGTAGAATGTGTTCATGCCCCAGACCATCTTTGTAGACAAGGATCCCTACCATGACTATTGTAGTAATCGTGGTTTACACCCAATACCTTGTTAGGGTACAATTATTTTACTGAACTGAATACACTCCCCATTATTTCCATTTTAATCACTTGATATACAAATAATTAACTAATTCATTGCATTTAGACATAGTTCCCACTGAAATCAATATTAAATCATTCATACGTGTTTCAAAAGATCATAAAAAATAATATCATAACCAGTGAATTGCATTGAGTATCATAATCATGTCCTCGTATAATAACCATTGGAAAAGAAAGATGTTTCATAATCATTTCAACCAAAGTATAACCCATTAGATTTATAATGTTTAATAATAATTTAACATGTTATTGATAAATTGGTTTCAAATAAATATAATCTGTAAAAAATAAATAGGTTTCAAAAACATAATGACATATTTTCACAAACCAATTAGAGAAAGAAAATGAGTGTTACCCTTGGATAATATCTAAATAAATGCATCATTAACACCATAAGATTTCAAATTAAATGGAAAATAATTTTGAAATATCTTTTAAAAAAATTTATTTATAAAAAAAATTTCATTAAAAACCCATTTTAAATCATTTTCATTGAAATGATCATTTAGAACATATAAAAAATCATTGAAAACCATATTCAAAACTTCTCAAATAAAAAAAAATTAAAATACATTTTACTTGAAAATGACTTTAATAGAACAAAAAAAATATTGATTATTTTAATATGTGTTTTTAATTAAACATATATCCATCCAAAGAGGAAAATAATGTATTATTTTCCTAAAGGAAATTTCTTAATTATAATAACTAAAAAATAGTTTATCAATGATACTGATAAATTAATATATCATTAATAAACAATGTATAATAAAAAGATGAAAATTTTCCCATATGGATCATAAAATTTAATCAATGGACAAATATTCATAAACAATATCGATAAAATATGGGATTATAGGTTAAAATCATATCCCATTAGAAAACATGAATCTGAATATCCAAGAGAAAAGGAAATTATATGAATCATGAAATATAATGAAAATAATGATATTCACTATATAAAATGTCATTGATAATTATATGGACCACATAAAAGAAAATATGTGAATAACAAAACATGTGACTGAAAGAAATAAAATTGAGAGAAAAATGCATTATCGATTTGGTAAAATTTGAACAATATAACCCCATGAATAGATAAATATAATATATACATAAATTCTGATAAATTTTGGGACAATAATAATAGATTAAATTTCTGATTTTTATATACACCACAAAAATGAAATGTTTGGTGAATAAATCAAAAGTCTGGTAGAAATAAAAGTGATACTAGAAATCCCCATACCTTATATCTTAACTAAATTCATACAAATTAAATCCACATTTATAAAAAATATTTTTTATTATAAATATATTCTATAACCATACGAAATTATATCATACCATATATAATCTTATTATGACATTTTAATACCGGTTTGTTAAAAATTTAATGTTAATGTTATGTTTGGGGTAATTACCAAATTGTTTTTTATACATTCTTTAACATGTCATTCTTATTACTCTAACATATAACATGATTTGCTTTTTATATAATATACAAAAAACTATAAATATTTTATATATTATATATATTTATTATTATACTATTTTATTAAATATTGTAATAGGATATGAAATAAACTGTTCATAGAGAAGGTTAGTCACCCTTTCCATTAACGTTGTTTTCATTCTATTATTGTACTTATGAAAGAAATAAACTAAAATAATATAAAAACATATTCTATTTCCAGATTAATTTTTATTTTTTATACATAATTATTTTATATTATTAATATCAATTATACATTCATTGTTTTCCATGAAAGAATCACTTCGTTTTGAGGAGGCGGTAGTCCCCACGACCACATACAATGTTATCGTATTCCCAAAAATGTAAAAAAAATATGGAATTATATTTATCATAACTATTGATGTATAATGGAATAAAAAATTAAATATATATCATATATAAATATAAATTACATAATTATTATCATCTTTTAAAGGAGGAAATTGATGAAAAAATTTCATCAGTTCGGGAGGTGGTAGTTTCCAATATGAATAGACATGTGATTTTGTATCCCATTTGATTGATGTTTTTATCAGGTTAGTGCATTTATTTAGAATAAAAAAACCATAAATTGAAAATATTTATCTAATTATATAATCATGAAATAATTTTAATTTTGGGGGTGAAGAAATAAAAAAACAACAGTTCTTATTGAAGGATGATACCTCTTCATTGAGAAAATTCTTTTTCATTCTAACCAAAGGACATATTTTTTTTCATTACAACAATGATAAGATTCAATAATTAATGGAGGGAAATTTCTTTGAGATTTTTAGGGTTTTTCTAATCTAGTAGGGTTGATAGTGTGGAAAAGTGATGTGATTGAGTTCTCTTTTTATAGTGGTAGAGGAGTGAAATTCTAGTAAATATAAAATTGTAATAAATATTGAGTGGTTTCCCATATATAATGAAAAAAAATAATTTTTTATTTTAAATAATAGAGGTTCATTAGAAGAAATATTTCCATCTATTAGATTTGGATCTATTTCTAGGATATTTAACCCTATATTATTAATATTTAACTACTATGTAATTTTATTTTTATGTTAATTGATCAGATTAATTATAATTGTATTCATTGTTTTTAGGGAGAAAATTAGTTTAAATTATTATAACTAAAATAAAAGTCTTATTAAAAATATGTAATTAATTTTTTGAAATTCTATTTTTAGAAATGTTGGACTTTAATTTCAAATTAATCCTCTAGATGTGTTGGAAAAGCAAGTCTTTTAAAGGGAAAATGTTTAAAATTTTGAAACATTTTTATATCCAATTTCAATGTAATTTATTTAATTTACATAAATTGGATTATTTTATATAATATTTAACTTATTACATTAAAAACATATTATTATATAATTTAACAATTTTAATAAATTATATGAATAAACAGTTTTCAATTAAAATTTAGTATTTTTCTCAATTCATGAAAAAAAATATTTTTTATGAATCCCAACAATTAATCAATGGATTATTATTATATTATGAATTAAAAAATAAATTTTATTTTTACAAATTCATCTTCTGAAATATTGTAAAAATAATTTATTGATTATCCATAGAAGGACATAATATGTAGTTCTTTGGGAAATAATATTTTTTTCTAACATATATACATTAAAAAATTATTTATGTCGTTATCAATATAGATTATTTATATAAAGAATATATATAATATTTAAAATATAGTTATTGAAATTCATATTATAAAGTTTAATGTCTATTTTTTTTAATTTCTTTTTAAATATTTATTATAATAAAGTGTTCATAGTAACATAGTGTTCCTTGTTACTCTGTAAAAGATAATGTTTCGTGTAGTGCAAGATTAACACGCTGTAGTGTTTGATGAAATGAATCAATGAAATTTATTGTATATTGAATTATGGTTCATTAAAACTAAAGGGGTTACATCGAATGTGTATGGTGTTCATAATAACCAATAAAAAACTATATAGTCTTCTTGTATGAGCATATAATCCAAAACTATTCATAGTGTATCATATTAGTAGACATTTCCCTAATTGTAATAAAGATTTATTAGAAAAATAAACCAAAATAACTCTCACTATATTTATTAAATGGTTTATTGGACTCAGAACTCTATACAATCATGTTCCCCATCCAGGATATAATATTCATTGGAGACCCATGTTAATAGAAATATATGATAAATAATAGTAAATAACCCAATAAAAAATACTTAAATTTTATATCAGTGATAATAATTTTTTTATCCCATAACATAATAGATTTTATCTTTTTTAGTATCGTAAATGATGACCAATTTTGAAAACAATTGTCTAAATAACATGGATTCCTTTACAAATAAATAAATTTTTGTAATCATATGATCAAAAATATTTTTGTTAAAAACTATCAAATGATTTTTGTGATCATTATTAGACATGAAAGAAACCATGATATCATCAATGAAGTCCCTAAAAAGGATTTTATTAATTCCATAAATATAAAATTCATCAGTTCAATTTTCTCTACCGGGTTATTAGACAATTAAAACAACATTAAAATATATTAATAAATCGTTATATAATCTTGGAAAAATGTTCATATGAACCTAAACTATAGTTTTTAAATGATTTATGGGGAGTAAAATATCATTTTTGATGAGAACAAGATGAAATGAAAAATTACATTTTTATCTGAGGATAGACTCAAGAAAAAATACAAAAAAATTATAATCCACTGTTATTACAAGAGATATTTGATTCTAAAATTCAATTAATCGAGTATAAACATGAATGGTTGATAACTAAAATTATAGTTTTCCCACAACATGAAGGGTTGGTATTTCCTGATATTATCATTGTACCCATCCTGTTTGTAATATATGAGGGATCTAATTGGAATTGGAAAAGGTCACCATTAATTGGTATCAATCACCATTCACATTAATTGAAACCAAATTGTAAATACAAATAATAACAGCCACTATATACATATATTGGATTAGAAAATTACTCATTATCTCCACATGTAATAAAGGGTGATACCTAACGGTAATCAAAATATTAAATTTTTCTTCATTGTAAGATGAGTTTATATTTTTATAATATATTTCAATATATTAGATATAAGCTTATAAGTTTCCACAAAGAATGATATTTAACATAATAATAAGATATTTTATAAAATAAATTGTTCTCAGTAAATGAATAAATAATAATATTTGTTGTTATTGTTATGGATGCTTCTCAACATTCGTTGACATATCCTCTAACAAATGATACTAAAACATGAATTTAAAACCATCGTAGATCCCATTACAGTGGAAGAAAATTAACTTGATTATTGAATAAAGGTAGATTAAAAGAATTCTTATTGATGTCCTCAGTTCTCAAATGCGTGTAAATACTGAGGAGTTACTCCAAGAGAAGGATTCAAATAGACTGATTAACCATAGAAGAATATTTTTAATCATAAAAAGAAATAATGGGTATCATATTTATGGTCAAAACAAATTATAAAAATTGTTAGTTTTATAATATTCATTTGAAACTATTACAAGATAAATGAGTATGAACTTGGTGAACAATTTCACACCCTCAATGATGGTTTAATCACCATTATGTAGAAATTAAAAATCATATTTACTTAATACTTCCACTATATTTGTGTAGATCTAATACAATAAAAAACATTTAATTCCTTCCACTCTATGTTCTTTTTTTCTAGACATTAATCACCCTGTATAACCAAATTTTATTAGCACCATCCTTTATAAAGGTATACTACTTAAGCTTTCTTGAATAAAAACATGATTAGTGATTATTTTATCCTTCACTAACAATCCAATACCTCTTATAGATCATTGGTCCCTTGTAGGATGGATGATTATGTTGAATATATTCTATATATGAGTCTATATCCCCAATCAATCCTAACTTTGCTTCTCCAACATGATATACAGCTGCGACCACTCATTGTTTTATAGATCAATCCATTCACATTATATATTCAATATTTTTTTATTCCACTAAAGGATTGTCTCATGGAAACCTATCAATTAAGACCATAAGGGGGATCAAATGATTCTTTAAAGGGGTAAAAAGACTATTTAAAAAATAATGAAATTATTAATCCAAAGAAAACATTTAGAAATTATTAATTAGAATGAAAAACATCTATTAAACAAAAGAAATAATATCACAAAAAAATTAAACAAAAGAAAGAAAAAACACAAGTTATATTGAAATTAATATGGTTTATTATAACTACACAATTTTTAATATAACTAAATTCCCCATTTTTAATTTTTATATATACTATAAAACACATAAATCACATGTAGAAACCAATAAAAAATGATTTTCATATATGATTAATGAAATAGGTCATATTTTTATAAATCTGGAACCTATACCAATGGAATGGTAACCTAAATTGTAGATAGTAAGGATTTAATTATAATTAGTAATCCATCCAATAGAATAGAAACCTCACCTATTAAATGGTAAATAAATTTCAAGTAACATATTAATGAAATTATGATATAAAAATCATGATATATGTAAATAAATGTTGTAAAAATGATAAATTAAGAGTTTGACTTTTGGGGAAATGTATATGACCAGTTAAAAATTTATAATAACATAAATATATAATTTATAATTTATTTTAATAATATATATTAATAAATTATTATATTTATTAAAATAACTAAAAGATAATTTAATTAGACGGTAAATAATTTTTAAATTTTTCATTAAACTGATAATTATATATAAATATGTATTTTTTTTATAAATGATGTTTTTTGTTAAAAATTAAATATCTTATATTTTAAAATTTAATTTTGTAAAATGGATTACTTTTTTTAAATCAGAATTTTGGGAAATTATTGTGGATAAATTTAATAATTTTTTAAAATAGTCGATTTTTTTTGTGAATATTGAAATACATTAATTTATATTATTTAACATTATATGTAAATAAATGATTTTTTTGTTATATTTGAGTAATTGATTATTTTTATTCCCACTATATTGAACTGTCATGATATTGTTATTTTACATAGTCACCATAATATACAAAATTGATAGTATTATAACACACTAATAATACATTGAATAAAATAAAAAAACACCCCTCTCCACCCACTATAAATACGACCACTCAACACCTATTCTCCTTACACATTCTGTACTTTGGATTATGATAATATTCTTCCAAATTCATCTCTCATGTGTCTTTTTTAATTATTATTCTTCATGATATCACCAAAATTCCATTTCCAAGTGCATTAAAGAGGATATCAAGGAGTCATAAATCAAAAGGTAAAATCATCCACCATTCCCATTTTAATTATATATATGCTCTACCGCATCCTTTTATCCATTATAAAAGTGATATGATAAATCAAGTGTTATAAATATTAAATTATTTTATTATTTTATATTATATGCATCATCAAATATCTTACCGTCTCTTTTTTATCTTAAAACTGAACACATCATTCGTGATGTGTCGATTCACCACCATCGTGGATGGTGATATTTCATTATATATTAACGCCTTATAGGCTGGTCATAAAAACCATTTTATGGTTAAAAATTACTCTAAAATTTATATTATAACTTTTTTTTTATTTTTTATAATGTATATATATTCATTATATTAAAATATAAAACAATAATAGTTCATGATGATCGGGAAAAAGCAAAAAAAAATAATTTTAATCATTGTATTTTTTATTAATGAATAATAAAATATTATTAAAATTGTTGTATAGATCCATTTAAAATTATTGAAGTATATTAATACCATATCATTCCATTTATTGAGTTTTTATTCTATTTTACATGAACTCCCATAATTAAACCAAATGGAATAATTATTAAAATCATGAACTTATCGCACCTAGAACAACGAAATAAACAATCATAACCATTCTAAAAGGTCATTAATGAAATTAATAAATTTATAATAATTTAAACACATGTTTAATAGTTAATTGATTAATAAATTTATAGATATCATTATATTTTCGAGATCATTAATTTCACATAAAAACCAAATTCCAACATAAGGTAAGGGATTCTCTTTGAAACACCTTTTTTAAATTATTTTACATTTACCATTCTTTTAACAAATATAATTTTTAATAATTAATATGTAATCTTGTTATAATATATTTTTAGGTTCAATATATATTTAATTTTTTGTGTTCTTATTTATTTGATAGTGAAATAATTGTTTGATAAGGTTTACTTTTCAATTCATCTCGATAAACATGCCCAATTAAATTGAACTTCCCATTTTATTACCCATTTTCATTTATATATAGTAATATATATTAGGCGACCAATTATTTTATAAAATCAATAATTTTAACATGAAAAACAATCGTAGTTCATTTTTGGATTTATTCCTATATAATAACTCTCTTATATTTTCCCTTAATCCAAATAAATGTGGTACAATTCTAATGATTCTTAACCAAATCATTTAAGATGTTTTGATTTTAGTTGGACATTACTTACCATGATAAATACCAATTTTATCTTTTGACAATCCATGTATTATTTGAATCCATTAATTCATGGACACCAATATGAATTCTTTTTCGTTATGGCTTAGGCCAAGATTATGACTCCCATTTCATTCCACAGGCAACCCTTATGTTTATCCATTGTTTTATATTCGGTATGTGGAACACATGGTCATGAATATTTTATAATGGGATTCCCTAGATATAAATTAATTGTAATGTGTAATTTTTTGTCTCATGAGATATTATTTTGAGATTGGATGTAATCTCAATTTCATCATGGTACTTTTTCCACCATGTAGTATAGTTTTTCTTATCTAACGTATCTAATGTCTATGTCATGTTGTATATTTCTACAACATTAAAATGATTCAGTGATTAAATGAACCAATTTTCAACATTTAATGATTCTATATGTTTATGAATTTTTCCTAAATTTTTTATTTCATCATGTTATGCCTTATAACCCATGTTTTATGGCTTACACCAATTCTAATTCCAACACTCAAATTTTTAGATGAAACCATTATTCATGTATTGAATAGGTAATATATGTCGATATAGGAGCTCAATAGATGTAAATATATATTTATATATATTATATAATATATTTACTTATTTCAGATTCACAATTTATAATTATTTACATAATCTCCAATAGATAATATTCATTATAAACTCAGGTTTTTATTTGACGGTTAATTTTGATAAATGACATAAAATTAATATTTTATTATTAAAAATCATTTAAGGGAACTTTGGGAAACCACCACATCCAGTATTACTACCAAACCAACCAAACAAAAACAACCCCAAGCATAACTAGGTTCTTCCTCTCCCCAGAAAATGCATCGTGTCAATAAGACATAATATATCAACATGGATAAAAAATATTGAATCATAGGGAATCCTAATATATGGTATAATTTTTACATGTATGTTTATCATTATATGATAAATTTCTTACCTATTATGATTTTATTATATAATTATTTAATCCAACTAATTGTACTTTTGTTTTTTTATTTATTTTCTCAAAAGTGGATAACACATGACAACAATCAATGTTATAAGAAATGTGATGATTTTCATAATGAAATTTAAAATATATTGGATATGATATCTCAAAACATTAGGTAAGTACAAGAACAACATTTCCATGTTATGAATAATAACAGAAATTTAGTGGAACATCATACTTCTCCAAATAAAGTAAATTTTTAGATGAATACTTCATGTGATAATGTACTCGTATCATTACTTGATCGTCTCATCCTCTCATCATGGAACAATGGATTAAATCCATTGATAATATATTTTCTATTATCTATTTCTAAAATATAGATAATTTTGTGCTAGATATCAACCATTTTGATGGGAAAGGTGATCAGTGTTAGACACTATTCCAAAACACAATGCCTTGGTGGAAATTTATTCATGGTATAAGAAGTATTAACGAAAATACTTTTCAAAAAATATTTTACCCCATAACTCCAACTTAAAAAGGAAATGGAGTTACACCGACTAAATAGAATGTTATATTAATCTAATGAGTCATAAAAGGAATATGTTACAATGATTTCATGATATGTTGTTTGATTTTTCATGAAAACTAATAGAATGTTTCATTGATTCTTTATTGTACTAAATTCAACTCAATGAAATGTTTTGGAGATTCGATTTATTGTTATCTATGAAGATATTATTTTTAGTTCCCATATGGTTCAAAAGGATATTAGAGACTATTAGTGGTCTAATGTGCCCAAAGATGAAAATACGAACATTAAATCAATTATGGGATGATCAATATATAAATCCCAGGATGTAATGAAAATCCAACATCACAGGTTTCAAAATAGTGGGAATAATCATCATAGAAGCCCCAAAGGGAAACCATGAAATGATTCAAATGTGGAAGTGGGATTTATCAGGATAACTTTTCTAATGTGATTTAAATAATCCCACTAATGTGGAAGAATAAATGATAATTCACCACAATATTTAGTTTTTTGTAACATCCTGGAATGATAAAGGGATAAATTAAAAACTGATATGACTCCTATCAACAAGTTGCACATTCCTTTTTGGGAGCCTACCAAATTAGAACTCCATAGTTATGCATGCTTGTCCAAGAGTAGTGAACAGGATTGGTGACCTTTTGGGATGTTCCCCAGGGTGTGTGAGAGAGAGTACAAAGAACACTATAATGGGCAAGTGTAGGACTATGTGGAAAGTCATTAGTTAGAAGACCCGTTCCGTCACATGGGTAGGCCCTAGGGTGGGACCCACATTCTTTCGGGAAACTGGTGCTACCTAGACTGACAGAACCCAACGGACATGTTAATGTGGGTTGTTTTTGCTATCATCGGGGCCCGGTTGTCACATTCGGAATCAGAGGTGGTACCCAGCCTTAAGTGCAGCACACTGCCTGGGATGAGATGTAGGGCCTAGAGTGAGGAAATTAGGCTCTAAAGGGGGGGGGGGTTATTTTATCACCCCCGAATGATAAAGGGTTAAATGGATAAATGATATGACTCATTTCAACAAGGTGAACCATCTTTTCTGGGAGCCTACCTGATTAGAACTCCATAGTTAAGTGTGCAGGGCCTGGAGTTGTGATCAGGATTGGTGAAATTACGGGATGTTTCACAGGGTGTGTGTGAGTGATTAAAAAGTACACTATAAAAGACTTGTGTTGTACTATGGGGATAGTGATTAGTCAGATTACCAATTAGGACACGTGGGTAGGCCCTTGGGTGGTACCGACGTGTCTTCAGGACAATTGGTGGTACCTGGTAGGCCCGAACCTGATTACCATGTTATGGGGGCTGTTTGTGTTGTCATTGAAGCCCGATTGTCCTATATTTTATCTATTGGAAGAATGTGAACTATTTGTATCAATTCCCTAAGATAAGGGTTTTTGGAGGTAATCAACACAACCTCCATTTAAGAAAGGAAGGGAATATGTTATCATTACTTCTGAGGTGGATCCCAATAATGATGTGGTGAAGTACACTGTTCATTCACTCAAAAATATTTGATGTACAACTTTATTCTGTTTAACCACCTTATTTCATATCATTCATGTTTATTAGACCTATTCAAACACCACTGCTAATTATAGAGGGTGAGTTTTCTTAAATAAGAGAAAACTGTCCAATTATTGCATCCAAAGAATATAATCGCTTCATGGTAATTGTTTGTAGACTACACCTCCCTGAAAATAATTTCATACATTATTTGGGGATGTTTGATACTATATTTTTCATATATTTTCTATCAATATATAAATCCAAATACTATTTTCTATAAAGGGGTATCACTATTCACTTCCTCAAGCATCCTCGAATTTTGTACAAGTGTATGGAGGATTGGGAATCTCATTCCGAATAATCATATCAATTTTTTATATTATTTCATTTTGAGAATTCATATATATATATGATATAATTGATTCATATGAGAGTTTCATGGCCTAGGGCATACCCATTTTTAGGGACTACATTGATGTGTTCCTAGAATAGTTTTTTTGGTAGTCCACTTGACATAAAGGTTGAATTATCAATTCAATTTACTACAGATATCATCCCATATTAGTGAACCTGTATAAAATGGCTAAATCATTTTAAGGGATGAAGAAGAAATTACATGATAATCACTTGAAATGTTTAATATGCATGGGTGCGTCACTATGGGGAAATCCCATCCTCTTAAACCCGATGAATGATAGATAAATTCGTCTCTACATTGAAAAATGTGAAATCTAAAAAATCATGATATATACTATTTATACAATACCAGATATAGTTTACGTGTTTTATCTACAAACTGGGACCATGTATTTACATAAGGTGGGCCTTTCATGAAAATGTCGCAAAATAATATTGAACAAAGATTATAGACCCAATAATTCATTTCGAATGAATTATAGATGATATGAGTTCATAGTGATTCCCTATAGTCTCACAAAAAATCGATAAATCCTCATTGAAAGGACTAAAATTCTATTTATAAATTACCTTGACAAAAATATGGTATAATTTATCAATGATAATTTTATTTACTGTAAGAGAAATAAGGATAATGAGTTTCATTTTAATACCGGGATGTGGAATTTTGGATGAGAGATAATTTACATAAGTTAAAGTAGATGTGACTTCCTGATAGAGTAAATAACATTACTAGGTATGTTATCACCAAAAAAAGGAATCTCAATGGACCGTTAAAAAAAATGTTAATCCAAGTGATTCACATGACAACATCCGTAATAAAGGACTATAGTTTCCTTGGTCAATATTTGTATTACTGAAGAACTATAAAGAACTACTCATTATTTTCAAACCCATTAACATAAATTAATTTGGAGGGATTAATGATATTTGTGACCATTGAATGTGAAGATTGATTCAACGAGAAGAAAAAAGAGTATTATTATTGAATTATTAATGACATAACCCACAAATTGATACATATTTATAGTATACAATATTTCATCAATGATGGGGTTAGGTTGTTTACTAATTACAAAGGATAAATTGATGGCCTATACATAAAGGTAGTTGAAATATCATTAGAAAAACTATACTAATTTTTTTTGGAGTTTTTATTTATGATCATTATGTTAAAATTATGGTTGCAATATCTGTATTTGGATATGTGTGAGACAAACGATGATCAAAAAAGCCTCAAATTATATTCCACAAAAGGAGCTTAATATACACCATCAAATATGGTAAGATCTTTTCAAGGATTATAACTGCTTAGTCCACTAACATCATTATAGGTAATGTAATGTTGAATATTATCTCTGTTGAAGGTATTATACAACATTAAAAATTATGTTGATTGAGTGGGATTGAATAATCATATATTTTAAAATGATGGAAATGTGAATAATTGAGGAATGAACATCATCAATTATTTATCAAATTGTTTCTCAACCATCTATCATATAGAAAATAAATGATTCTCAGAAAATAATGTGAAAATTATTAAAAATATGGAATATGAATGAAATGTGAAATACATTAAGTTAAAAAATTATGTGGATGGAGTTTTATATTTTCATCACAAATACGTTTACCAATGATTATAGAGAAAAATTTAGATCTTATGAATGATTCCCATTGCTCAACATTCTTTATTCTACCAGGGAGAGAAAATATATATTGAGATCTATGAGACCAATTTGGTGGTAATATACAAAGAAGCACATTGCACAATTTATATCAATGTCCCTAATATATCAGCAAGGTATGGATGAAATATGGAAGTTAAGTGGATGATAAAACTGTTACTCATACCAAAATAGAAATGGGAAACCATCGTCATCGAAATTTTGGTCTGACATCTGAAAAAATCCAATAGAAAATTTTATATATTGGTTGGTGTGAATTTTCATAAAAATGAATCAATCATTTTCACAATTCAAGAGGATTTTTTACAAGACCAAAATTCAAAAATATAGACCAGATAATTGGATAAGATACATGGAGTAACACTATTGATAATAAATAATTTATATATGATATATACTGTAAGGTATGGAAAAGCCTCAAACATTATATGAAGACTGAGCTAGCATTATATATGACTTATCATCATCAAACTGAAGGCATATCATATTAGACTATTCATACACTATTAGACATATTGGGAGCATATTTGATGCACTTAAATAGAGGATGGGACAAACATATGCCTCTGTTCGAGTTCTTATACAATAAAGTATCCACTAAATAATTCGAGTGGTTCCATATGAATACCATTATGGTAAAATATGCATAAAACAATCATGATGGAATTCACATAGTAAATATAAGTGTAGGGACCAAAAATATTGAACAAAATTGTCCAAAATGTAAAAAAATATTAGTAGAACCTCATGAGAACCCAAATTCAACAAAAGTTAAATGCTGATAATCATTGATGGGGATCAATGATTGAGGTTGATGAAATATAATTCCCATATATATGTACATGAAATATGGCCAATAGATTTTTCAATAATTGAATTATATGTCTAAAGAACATCGACCCCTTCGATATTCTTTATCATGTTAGAGCTATGAACTATCCAATGGAACTTCCACAAACCATATCTGATGTACATGATATATTCTATGTATCACCCTTGAGGAAGTATATAACTGATCCCTCACAAGTAATAAAATTACAGGTGGTATAGTTATAAAATTATCTCTCATTCAAGGAAAAGCTAATGAAGATCTTGAGCTGTAGAGATAATTTGATATGTAATTAGACTACTCAATAGTTGATAGTATTATGGGGTAACCATTAGAATTAAGTGGAATCTTGGGATCCAATGTAAGTGATGGCGGATATATACCCTCATGTGTTTTAAACTTAGTATTAAATAAATCAATGGTTAAATTTTCAATGTGCAGAAGAATATAACGACCCAAAATTTTATCAATGGAATTTTCCTTCTTATAATTATGTTATATATTATAAAAAAACATAATATAGATTGCAAAAAATAAAATTCATTCTCATAAATTATTAAAGAAATAATTTTAATTTGTTGAAATTACAAAATTAATACCAATGGAATAGTAACATGACAGTTAGAATAGTAATGTTGACATTATGAAAATAAATATGGCCAATAGAATCATAACCTTCATATGATAGTATAAATAAAAATTAACCATAATTAAAATGAATATATGATACATTAATCTCATTATATATGTAAATAAATGTTTTAAAAATGATAAACTATGATTTGGTATTTATTTCAATTGAAAGTGATTAATTATATCTTTATAATTTATATAATGATTTTGAAGAACTTTTTTTCATAATATATTTTCATAAATTAATAATTATTTTATTATAATTATAACATACATATATGAGAAATTAATTAATTTTAAAAAGATTCATAAAATTATTAACAATGTAAAAGTATGTTTTTTTCTAATTAAATGAATATTTTTATTAAAAATTAACTTTTTAATATTAGGTAAATATTTTTTATAAAAGGATTCTATTTTTATAATATGAATTTCATCCAATGATATGGGTGAATGTTTTGGATGTATAAAAAACAATTGAATTTAATGAATACTGAAATACAGTAATTTACATGATTTTACATTATATGTAAATAAATTATTTTTTGTGTCATGGATGAATCACTGATGATGTAAATACACATTATCTAGAAATAAAATTTTCTAAATAATGAAATTAGTCATATTAATCTACACTATTTATAGTCTTGATCCAAAATCCAAAAAAAATGAATATAATAATCAGAAAGCCCTTCTTCTTCCATATGAATACCAACCTTCACCACATCGTATCATCACAATATGTATGCTTTTTATATTTCTAATACTCATCCCAATTCCTATGAAAGTGTAGTTTCTCACGTTCTGGTCACATTAGTCACACTAAAATACCATTTCCGTGTTCCTTAAGTATCATTTCAAGGAGATGTCATTCATTCTATAAAATCGTTTACATTTCCCTTCCAAATTAATTCTTTATTCCAACGCTTCCTTTAATCTACTATCTATAGTGACATGAGAACATATATACGAAACATATAATATAATTTGATTCTATTAAAGGATATATTAAAACATATAAAAAATATGTATTAAAATACAATAAAATTCTTCTTCTGGATTATTTCTTCTATTTCCCAAGAAATCCATTAATTAAATTCAAGGTAACTGATCATAAAATTAAGAAATGAACACACTTGGAAGAAAACAATTAAACATTAAAACCCATCAAATAGTTTACACATGATATTAATAAAATTACAAAAAACAAAATAAAATTATAATTCCATAATAATTAATTATATAATGGATCCAATTTTATTTCCTAGGATATTATGTTCATATAATGAAAACATTTGAACATAATGTAATGGATTAACTCTAAAGCTCCATTTTTTCTGTCAGGATGCACTTTTCAATTTTTACCCAAATTTAAATAAAAATTATTATTACTTAATCCTCTTAAATATTATCATTATGTTTTAAAACTATTTAAAATTATCAATTCATATTTATATTTTGGTGAAATACAATTTTTATATAGTTACCCATTCAATTCCTCCTAAAAAACAAACTAAATTTACGAGAATATCCAAATTTCTTTCACATGTTAATGTAAACACTATAATCTATTTTATTCCACCAATATTTATCATAAAAAACAATTCGTATAATTAAAAATTATGTTAGTTCCATTTTGATTTTAGGAAAACAATTGTTATTTTTTCTACATTAATGTCACTTTTATATTTTCCCTTAAACAACACCAATGCGGCACATTTCAAACGATTATTATACAATTTTTCACATATTTTAACATTTTGGACAAAATTTATCATGTAATATTATTATTATCACATATTATTGTCTAAGGATGATTTAAATCAATTATTTTTGTTACAAAATTATGATAATCCCATTTAGATATACCTTAATAAATTATTATCATTCTAACATTATTCCATGGGTAACACTGATATTTATCCCATATGATTTGTTATTCTCGTTGAACAGATATTTGTATACATATAATTATGGGATCACCTATGTATTGTTCGAAAATGTTGGGTATTTTTTGGTCTCATTAGACATCAGGTTGCGGTATGGAGTAACCAGAATTCATTTATTAGACTTTATCTGCCACATCATATAGTTTATTCTGTTATCATTAACTCATGTTTCTTTCATATATAGTATGCTACTACATTCCTATGATTCGATGATTACTAGATTAGATGTTTTACATGATATGATTCCATTTTCACTAATGTTCCATGACTTTATTTGTCACCATTTAAATCTTTCTAACCCATGTGTTCTTCTCAATTCATATGTTTATTACATTAAATATAATTTTTTGATCATCCCATTTTTATGTATTCCAAATGTTATCATATAATAATTTAATAGATAAAAATAATTTAGGATCTAGTAATGGAGATTAATTGAAATATATTTTTATTCTGTTTTCATGCATAATAATTAAATACCCATTGATCTAATGAAACAAGACGTTATGATAATTGGCTTTTTTTAGTAATAAATAGTCCATAAAATCATGTAATAATATGTTCAATGGGCTAGGGTCACTATATTTTTCATTTTGATACAAGATTTATTAAATAATGCACTACTTTTATAGGTCACACTTGTGAACTTATACATGGAGTGCAATTCTTTGATTCAATTTTTTCAGTCCCTATAGTTTATCCATGGACCATGGAGTATTTTTTTACCCATTTATTCCTAAACTAAATTATCTCTAGAAACATTAGTCATTTCATAATACATTTTCATACTCTATATTATAATCATCACATTATGACTTAATTCTCTTTATAAGGGTTGCAGGATATATAATATCGGAAAAACAAACCCTATAGTGTCCAAGTTCTGATCTAATGTCTACCAAGAATTCCCAAGCCTCAAAAACAATAAAACATTAAATGTTACCATTTTCATGAAGAATCACTACATGATCACGAGAAATGCAGTCATTCCAATATATGGTAAGGGATGAGTAGCATAACCCATCACTATGGTCTCACAACTAGTTTATAAGAATTTATAAAATTCTATAGTAATAGATTCATCTATTTAATTAATTATATTAATCGGAACTTATGATCCTCTATGAACATGACATGTTTTTTATATTTATGTTCCATACTAACTTGAATTTAATCATTTATTTAATAAAATAATAATAATTAATAAATCCTTAATAAGGATATAATATTATACAGATTAAAAATTAGTATCTCATAGATCATAATAAAAAGTTTTTATAAGAATACTATGATAATAATTTTGAAAAAGAAACCTAATATGTGATTATGGTGTATGATAAAAAAATTGAAAAAATAACTGAAATGATCAAACACATCAAAATATATCCTAGGGCATCATTTACGCAATTTCAAAACCAAAAATACATAAACTTGTAATAATTAGAATCACTTTTGTAATGAATACTCATTTATTGAACTGCATGATTGAAAAATAAATTCTAATAAAACTGAAAATTTCTTTATAGGGTGTTATCAGAACTATAATAATAGGTTCCAATAATGAACTTTTATTCTGAATACTCTATAAAAAACATTCTAGATTTAAAATGATCTAAATGAAAATTTTCTTTTATAATTTTGAATTAAATCTATAGAAAATTATTTAAAAATAAAAAGTACTAACCATGTATATGAAAAATTAAGAAGAAGAATGATATGGATTACCTATGATATATAATTTCTGTACAACATAGGATACAAAAAAAACATAGTGATCAGTCAAATCCTTTTCATCAATGCATTGATGTTTAAATATTGTAGTATCTATAGTTTCTTTCTATGTGAGGAATGTCATCAATATGATATCTTATCCATGTCCTATCACATTGTTACATAATATTTCATGATTTATTTATCATTAATGATGTTACCCATTCGTTAATTTTTTATTTTATATTTTTTATTTTATCCATTAAATATAGAAACATCCCCTAATGTCATTCTTATCCTGTAAATTTAATCAGGACAAAAAATATATATATATCATCATAATATTATAATGAGGTATTCTATTGTTTATGTTTAGATAAAATCCCATTTTTTGTTATTGAAATGGTTATTAGGTTTATTAATATTCTTCGGGGTGTCCTAGTGGTTCAGGTAATGAAAAATAAGAAAATAGGCTTTACTATGATGGGTGCTTGGTTGGTGTATGATTAGTAGTAACTGTGAAACAGAACCCTAGAGCCTATAAGAGGAGGTTTCATAGTTGAAAACCCATTTATTTGGGAACCTAGACACCATGAGAACATGTAAAGGATAATATCACATTTCTACAACATGTTTTTTCAATACATGTGGGCTTCTATAGGAGGCCATCCAATAAGGATTCCTCTTGAACATCTGGTGGATTAATGTTGGTTCACAGTTTGAAGAACCATGGGAGAAAACAATGTTCCCAAAAAAATAGATTTCAAACTTATTGAAACCTCAAACATTATGATACCTCACAAAAATCTATCCTTCATTATTTCTATAGTAGCCTCGGAGATGAAGCAAACCCTCCCAACATCCAAATGATTTATCCCACTTGTTCTATGATGATTGGATTGAATTTGTGTGACGATAAATTATATGGATGAGTCTAAGAATAATATTCAAAAAAATTCTTAGATATGGGGTCGATAAATATATTCAACCCCTTCCAAATATGTAAACCCCTATTTTTCTATAAAATTATTCCTTTGGGATTTGAAGGGTGTTGAGATTGAATCTACGACCGAAGCTTAATTGATCATATTTCTATAAAATTGAGCTGGATAGTTAAAATTTATATCCCATATTTATGAAATTTATAATTAGTATATTTTTGTTTCCTTAGACCATTTAGAATAAATTTTATATTTGTTTGATAATAAATGGATAATTAAGTATATAAATGATGAGTTTAAATCTCATGATCCTCATAAGATCTGATGTGGATATTTTTACTTGGACTATAGAAACACATGGGGTGGACCACTTCCTTGAAAATTAAATATTTTTATGGAAAACAGAAAATTGAAGTTGTTATGATATTAAACCAATTTTATATGTGATAAATTATATGACCATGAAAGATGTAAATTTGGATTAACATGAAGTGATAATTAAATGATTTTTGGTAAATAGATTGATGTGATAATTGTTTAATGGTGCATTGAATAATGGATAAATATATTTAATTGAAATAAATGTGTGATTAATATGTGAAATAGTAAATTGATATTTTTTGTGAATTTATTACAAAACAATTTTATTGAACTACAATAAAGTGATTAAATATCAATGGTAAACCCATAAATTATTATATAACGAAATATTTAATTATGTTGATCCTGTATGATTGTGATATATGGTAGTGGGATGATAGACTGATGCACTACTCCCCAAGATGGGCCAGACTGAATCTCCTAGCACCCTAGTCCGTAGTAGTTATTCAGGGGAATGGGAAGATTATAGAAATCCAAAGGTTATTGAAAAGGTGTTATATAAATTGTTTGGGATGGTCACACATGTTTTTCAAAATACAAGTTATATTAATGGATAGAGTATCCATGTTTTCTAAACAGTTACCTATTTTTTACATATGGATCATATGTCATGCATCATATAAAGAATGTTTTATGAAAATTGGTAAAACATGGAACTGAAAATGAAAGTAATTCCCCTTGAAATTTTTATTATCAAAACATATTATAGTTATTTTTCCATATTATTTTTTCTTCATCATAAACTATTGTATAATGGGTATTTAAATACACATATTGTTGTGGATTTTCAAGTTGTACAAACACCCTCCATGAGAAAAATTCTTTATTTTACCATACATCATGGTCACATATATGTAGAAGGGAATGAGGCTTATGTTTGAGGGTTGATTTGGGACATTGTGATGTGAATGCATAACCTGTTCATACTAATGTTGGGAATTATTTTTGGGATCATTCATCATTTATTTATTTTTTATTTAATATCTAGTTGTTACTATATGAAAAGACATGAAATGGTAACTATTGGTTGTGGTAATGTACCCAATTTTTTGAAGTCAATTTGATAATTCATGATTATGTCTTTTGCTGATTATTTTATTTAAGTATTTATCTATAAGGTATTACTATGATATAGAGGGTATAGTCTCCCCACAATCTATCTCATATTCTCTTTTATATTTAGAATCCCCTAGAATACAAGGAGGCACACCATTGGATATGTGGAAAACAAGGTTCAAGCACCATTTGCAATGGATAACAATCTGATATGTTATATTGATTTATTAGATTTTTTCATATATTTTTATTTGGAATTATCAAAACGATATTTGGAGGTGTGGGGACATAGAAATCATCTTTATCATGGGAGTATAAAACCATTTTATCATATAAAACCCATGTTCATAGGTGGGATTTATGTTCTTAATTTTATCCATAGGATAACTGTGTTATTTAAAGATGTTTTACACACATTTATTGTGATTTTATTAAATTTTGAGATTTCATTTATGACCTTTTATTGAATAATTTCAAATATGAGGGAATCAATACATGCATGTATGCATACACATGAGATGCATCATGTGAGGCATAATCTAGAAATTTGGTTTTGTTTGGGAAATTGACTTGAAAATGCATATTGATTATATTTTAATGGGAATGAAAATTATTTATAATAAATGTTATTTTAATGATGAAATTGATTAAAATATGGTTTTGAGATTGTTAATGTGAAATTTAAAAACATTGTGTTAGTTTACCCCTTGTTATTAATTTCCCATGTTGGGAGTGGTTATGAATATAGGTGGGATAGTGATTGTGTCTAATGATATAGAATATATGGTGTTAAATGTTGTATCAGGGTATATTTGTTTTGTGAAAATTTTGAAATTAAAATTTTTATTTTTATAAATGATTTCTGCAATTTTATAGGTGTTCCACCACAATGACTACTAGTTTGGAGAAATGATGTTATCTCCGAGAATTTTACTCTGTTAGTTGGGAATGAACCAACAATGATTTCTTATAAAAGGTGGAAGGGGAATTTCATTAGAAATATTCCTTATTTTTTAGTTTTATAGATAGAAGAATGATAGTATATTCCAATTATGTTTGACTTCACATGGTTTTTTCTTTTGCAACACCATCTATCATATTCTAGGTGTGTGGAATTATGGTATCATAGTTATGAATTGGACTCATCCACCCAATTCTATTTCATCGATATAACCCACATAAAAAGGGTGTGTAGGTGGATATATATATGATGCAAGGAACATCTATTCCATGGTGGGATATATGATCCCTGGATGAACCCCTATAGAGAATGGTATAGAAGGATTTCTAGGAAATGATAATTGATAAACTATTTTAATCAGTCCATCTAGTAATGTAAGGATGCCGAATTTTTATGTTTTTGACTAGGAGTATTAAGATGGTGGATTATGCAGGCCGCTTCACGAATCTATATGATCTTTATCCAATGATTATATGAGTTGATGAAATTATTGATATTTTATTAGTGGATTGGATTATATGTTAAATAACATCCCATGTATATAACTTCACCATGAATAGGATTTGTGGGGTGTTTCATTGGAATCACATTTCTAATGTGAATCATAATAACGATACTAGTGAATGAAATTCTCATACATTTTGGTTATTTAGTTGGAAATATTTTTATAGAAGAAATTCCTATAGTGATAATTTAAACTAGATATGTGGTAGACATTTTATTCAAGGTAGAGAGTTTGTCTCCCATTTAAGATGATTTGTATTCTCCTATTTGAGTTGTAATATAATCTACATGTGATGATAGGGTACATGTCCACTAGTGAATTGTCGACAGTGTTGAAGGATTTGTCGTATAAAAATGTTCTATAGGATCCTACAACATGCATGTGGGGTGGATGATATTTTCTAGTTCCGAGTTCAAATAGGGGTCAACTACTCTATATCAGTCAGGCTATTGGATTTCAACATACTGAAATGTTTATGGAAGATAAAATTCTGACTTTTAAAAAATACTACTTATAATATGTGTAACGGATAACTAAGAATTCATATTGGGCCCCAATATCGATGGATTGTAGAATATCACATAGTTCATCTTACGTCTGGAAGTGGAAGGGTCATACCATAAACTATTCATAGTACAATTCACATAGCTTCAATTATTTATAGTGATTAACATTATGTTTTGTTATCAAATTCATTTAAATATTATTTATTTGTAAAATATTTGAGACTATAGTTGTAACATGTTTGTGGGTTTATGTCGATGAACACATCATTTTTGGTATGGGAAGAACATGTAAAACAATTTAAGGAGTGTTGTCTCAACATTTATAGGTTTGACTCCATTTGGGTATTGTTGAGGCTTTGGATGTATAATTTTGATATCAACATGTGTATGGATTGGTTTGTGGTGTATCGTCAAAATATCAATTGTTACATATATAGGGTAATATTCACATCTCTTTATAGTGAAACATACATACATCATGTGAAAAAGGATATCCATATAGATTTGGAAGGGACATTTCATCAATGGTTATGTTATATCGCAGACCAATAGAAAAAATATTGTTATTGAATATGCGGGAGATCAGTGGATTTGAATTTATTGTTGTGGTAGATAGGTTAGGTGATGTATTTGTAGAGGATTTATTTGGATTACTTTCTAATAAATAGTGATATAATTCTTAATAGAGATAATTCCTAGAGATTTGTCAGTTTCCATTCTTCAATATATTATTGATGAAGTAGAACTACCATAAATCAAGTCAATGTTGGATGAATTACTTAACAAATGGTTTATTTATCCCAATATGTCTTCTTGTGGTTCCCCATTTCTGTTTTATATGAAGGATGAAATAATAGTATTATTATCATACAATTAAGGAATGACAAATAGGATGATAGATAAAAACTGTTTTACACTTCTGCATACTGATGATCTTTTTACCCAGTTGAGAGCTACTTCTATGTTCTCCACAAAAAAATTTAGGTCATGGTATAATCAAATGGGAGTGAAATTTTATGATATACCATGTACCAAGTTAAATAGTAGGTATGGGATGTATGAGTTCTTTGTGATGCCATTCATGTTGAAAAATGATCTTGATGTGTTTATGTACAAAATGAAGAAAATAAATCACACATATCTGTATGAGTTTAGAATTTTTTTATCAAATAATTTTTTTTATCCAAGACTAATTTAGATCATGAAAATCATCCTCAAAAAAATTTGTATGATAAACCTATAATTTAAAAAATAATATTACAAATATTTAAGCATAATTGACCACTATATTAAAATCATCGACCATCAAGTTTAATGTCTTTGGAAAAATATGTTAATAAAATTAAATTATTGATTCAAAAATGAAAAAATATTTTATTTAAACATTATAATGACCTCTTGAATCCCGTTTATCACAATCATCAATGTAGGGTAACCTATAGAATACATGACCAAAGATATGTCGTAAAATCCTTTTAAGGGAATCCACATAAGAATAAATCATATCACATGTGTTTGAAGGAATTTTGTGATGACTTAATAAGGAATGGATCATTAATAAACTTATAGAAGAATAATATATTGAACATGGGAGAACATAATTATGGTATCATGGAAATTTTGAAATGATTGAAAACATAACATAATAAATCAGCATGGATAATCTTGAATACCACTATTCACGAAGGATCATGAGTCAAGGATATCCACCAAGACAATTTCACATGACATACACAAGTCAAGGCTCACCACTAAGGATATTTCTTATAATGCCCCATTAGAATACAAATTACCCAATTCATTGGAGTTATATCTATTATCAACCATCAAACATGTTCATTAATATGTGTTCTACAACATGAAATGATCATAAGGGTTTCCCATGGAATTAATTGTATAAAATAATTTGGTCACAAGTCTAAAGAATAGAGAATATCAAAATAGTGGACAAGAAATAATGGATTTAAACCATATATGAACATTTTTAAGAAGACATATTCATATATATGATAATTTATTTTATAATGAATTGAGAACATATAAAAATATTATTTAAGAAACTTTTGAACAAAAGCATTTTTGAAAAGTTTATGGATAATACTAAAGATAATATAAAGAATAAAAGGAATAATCTATTATAAAAATCCAGAAAAAAAAACAAATAACCATTTTCATTATAAAATTATTGATTGTCGATGAATAATTACTCTTAAAACAAATAATTTAATGTACATGAAAATGAATAATAAATTGGGGTGTTCCCTTCATTCAGACTTGCTTATCATGAATAATTAAGAAGTGAAAATTATAAAAAAGTATTTAGCCATAAAAAATAATCATTGATCTTAGAAAATGTGTTTGTAATTGAAAAAATTATGGTCATATGGTAAAAAATAATAATAATTGGGACATATACAATGGTAAAGATTGATAAATATTAACTAAATTGAAAAAATGAGGGTTCATATAGAACCCCTTAGGTTATGTTCGAATGTGTTCATTAATTTCAAATAATGTTCATGATAATAAAATTAGATCCATTATTTAATTAATAAATTTATTTTATTTATTTAAATTTTAATAAGTTGATTTATGGAATTTTTGATGTGTTATATGATAAAATTATATCATTCGGGAGCATTTTGTTTCGTTGGTTTTTAGGATCAGTTTACTTGTAAACATATATGGAAACATCAGGTAAAATGAGAATATTTATCCAAAATTGTAATTTAATTTCTAAAATTAAAATATGTAATATTAAATGGTATTATATATCTTAGTATTCCATAAATTATTTTTAGTCATTATATAAAATGTTAATGAGAACTGTTTAATTTATTTTTGAATTTTTTTGATCATCATGAACTAGTTTTTTTATTCATTAACATCATTTATAAATAATGGACCAGTTAAATTAAATTGTAATAAATAAATTTATTTACTCTGGTATAACTGTAAAAAAGGGTATTGACCATCCTTGATAGAGGCAACAGAGATTGAGATGTCATCATCCTTGAATTCTATACATCTACACATCACTAATGATGCATTTATTTTTATTATTATAATTGAGGGGAAGATAAATTATTTTGTGTAGACATGTTAACATAAAAAAATTCAATTTTATAAAAGATATTGGAGTAATCATGCCACTTCAATAAGGGTATTAGTTTGGAGAATACAGAAATAAAAGAAAAATAAATGAAACAAGAAGAGAACAAAAGAGGATTTAACATCAGTAATTTATTATTAAAGAGGACCTCCTTAGGGAATTCCGGTTATTATTTTTTTGTGACCAATGGAAAATAGTTAGAGGTGAGAGTATTGGTAATAATTTTTAAATCATCACTGTTTTTTAGGTTTTAGGTGAAGGGGTGGTGATGGTGGTATTTAAAGAGGATGAGAGGTGTATTTATTTATTATTTTATACGTTTTTTATTATTTTGGCTCAATAATATGAATAATAGGGATTCATGTGACTATATACAATATCTTGTGCATTTATGGAATCATAAATGTTACTTAAACCGTTCATAAATCATTAATGAACATATTTTTCATCAATTTATCTAAAAAAATAATTTTCTTAATTTTTCTATACACAAAAAATTAACTAATTTATAAAAATCCAAAAAATTCACCCCCACATTTTTAAGATATTATGAAAAAAATGGACTCCATTTTATGGTATAAATATTCTAAATATGATATATTTATCTCGTTATTAAAACCATTATTTATTCAAAATATTGTAATTTTTAAAATTAAAAATTCATTTTATAACACTAAAAAAATGATTAAGGTGTTATAAAATTACCTTATAACAATAAGAAAAAAGAAATATTAATTTATGTATCCATTTTATGAATTTAAATTTACATTTAAATCATTATATTATTTAGAAAAATGTAAATAATATTTTATATTTTATAATATTAGAAACACATAATTTATCATTTCCAAATGAGTTATTTACTAAAACAATAATATAACAATATCATATTTTCATTTATATGATGCCAAATTTTTTATGTTTTCATTAGTGATTTTACTATTGCATTGGCCAGTTTACTAATAATAATGTTCTTATTACTATTATAAAGTTGATGTTATTATTACTCTCTTATAGTTTCCTTAATTTTTGAAAAAGTCTCTTCTTTAATTCATTCATATTTTATAATTTTTTATTTATATTATTAATTCGAGATTATGTGATTTATAACATATTACATAATTATAAGAAAATATATTTCATTGATATAATTCTGTTTCATTGCATCTTCATTACACTAAGAATGAATCTTCTATATTTCAAGACATTCAAGTGTTGTTTTTGGATTGAAAGGGTACATTTCATGGGTCTCATAATTTCAAAGGAAGGTGTTTGTGTGGTCCCAGAAATAGTGAATGAAATTTTATCATAGGATCACCATAATAATTCTTTGGAAATTTGTTTTTTTGTGTTTGTTGGGCTATTAAAAAAGGTTCGTTAATTACATTCCTTTCCTGGAATCACCAATGTCAGGATTGACCATGAAGGGTGTCAACTTAAAATTTTCATGATCAAGTGAGAATTAATTCCTATAACTAATGATGCATTTGACTACCACAATGATTTTTGTCTTACATGAGTTGGGTAAGTATTATATAATGGTTTTTGATGTGTAATTGGGTTATAATTGGAGTCAATTTGATATAGTAAAGTTTATTTATGGAGTACGAGTCTTGATTGATGAGGCTGTATTAGTGAAATTACCCTATACAAGTCCTTATATTGGTATATTGGTTTATACATTAATGTTTTTGGGGCACTACCTATTGGATAAAGAGTTTTCATATAAATATATTACAATAATTATGTACATATTCTATTAGTGTGATGTTGTGCAAAAATCCCTCAAGTCATCATCGAAGTATTTTTGAGGTGATTGTGTTTACTGACAATGTGAACATCTTTGTTGTGATTGTTGACAGTTCAAACCATGAAATACTAATTTGTTTCCAAAGTGGGTTTCATGGTTGAATGTCGAGTTCAAGAGATGTGGTCAATGATCCATGTTTGTTTCAAGAACCGAAGATCAAAATATGGCAAAGGAAACAGGTTCGCACATGTTTGGGAGTTGGTCGTGCAAGTGTCCAGGAGGACAGAAGACTTGTGCGTCATCACACAGGGTGGTCAATTTGCCTATAAATACTAGACCACCCCTCTTCATTCTTCACCGGAGTTCTACACATTGAGAAATCAGAGCTCTCGTCATGCAGGTGTGGTGGTCACACAGGTGGTTTGTGGGTCACGCAAGTGAAGTTGCGCACCGGTGTGATAAGTTGTGCGCCAGTTGGCAGTTGCGCGCCAACATTTGTCTGGGCGTAAAAAAAAGTGAGTCACGTAGGTTTTGGGTTGAAGAAGGTTGTGTAACACAAGTGTCTAAGGTAGACATGCACACCAGTTTTGACTTGCATGCCGATACTTGCGCGCCGAGATTGACTTGCGCACCAAGTAAGGTTTATTTCCAGTAGTGATTTTTGGGCTGCGTTGAAGCTGGAAGTTTGCCCGATACCTTCGGTGAAAGAGAGATTCATCTACGGGTAAAAATTGGGCTTCAACAGAGCATCTACTTAGAGAGGAAGATGCAGTATTTCATGCAAATGAAGAGACCTACAGGTCCATAAACTGTGAGTGGATCCTTTCTAGAGTAGTGAGCAAAGGAAGAGGAAGAAGGTGATCCTCTCCACCGACAGTGAGCCAGAGAGAGATAAACATGGAGTGACCCTTGGGAAAGCAGTGAGCTGACCCTAAACATGTAAAGGCAGTGAGCCTCGGCATAATAGAGATCTATCCCGAACATTGTAACCCACATCTAGTAAAGTTTAGTTGAATTGGTATGACCGGCAACTTGTCGGCGTATGCTCCTTAGACGTAGCCCTTTGCGGTGAACCAAGTAAAATTGTTGTGTCCTATGCATGCTTTACATTCTATTTACATTGTTCCACAAGAAAGGGATAGAAGAGTGTTTTTCTTAAAATCAAAATAAGATCAAAACGGGAGTTAATTTTAAATTATTCATACCCTGATTCACCCCCCCCCCCTCTCAGGGTATTCAGACTTGTGGACCTAACATGTGATTTTATCCATCAATAATGGTTATGGATTTCGATTATGATATCATTTAATTTTGAGTGAGCCTACATTATGGGGAGAGGAATCTGTGTTTCATTTGATTTATAATGAATGACACATATTCATATAGAATATTAGTTTATTTCAGGGTGTAATATGATGAATTGTTTTTATAACATGTATATAGAAGTTCAAGAATGCTATGTACAATTGAACCCCAAATCCTCAATGGTTGACTCTATGCGATAGTTCCAGATCAAAGAGAGGAAGTACGAGGTTATATATTTTATCAACATGAGTGAATGCATAAACGTGTGGAATGAATTCCTACTATACAGAATGTTATGATGATATTGTTTATATTCGTCATCTTTTTTAAGTGTATAAATGTATGTGCGAGGATATAATTCAATAATTTCATACATCAAATTGGTCGGTGCATCCTTTTCCAAAAAAAATTATAATGTTCTTTTAAGATAATATTGGTTTCTTGGGATAATGAAATATTTGTATGTCTCATGGCCTATTGCTATAGTTTTCAGTAGGTGATGTTCAAGCATCATTTTCCTGGAGGTAGGGTAATGTAGTTTCCCATCGTAAAATCGATATGGGATGATATCTCCATGAATTGTTTCTGGGACTTTCGTGGTTTCCAAATGAGAATGATGCAATACGGGTTGTTTTAGATCATTTTAGAAGTTTAAACTTTACTTACAGTCCACTGAGATATTCACAATGGATAAATTTGATGATTTATATGTTCAGTAGATAGTACAATTGTACAAGGTTCCACAAACAATAGTTTTGGACTAGGACCATCATTTTAAATTGTGCTTCAGAAAAATATTGCATATGGAAAATGCTTCCATGGTCTTTCTCTATAAGTATTTTCACCTATATATGGATTGGTTATCAAATAATACTATACAAGTGTTATTAGACATGATTAGAGAGAAAATCATAGAAATTGTTGTATACTAGTAGACCCACTAAGTGCTCATGGTGTTACCCAAAAACAATAGTTATCAGGTGATTATACAGATGATACCGTATGAGGAACTAAATGGTTGGTCATGCAGTTGTCCATTATGCAGGACAAATGTAGGTGATTCCGAGTTGTTGGGACCATGTCTTGTAATCAAGAAGATTGGGCTTGTTACTTTTATTCATAAATAGATGGATACAACATAGTGTAAATTTTTTTAATATGATGATTTATATCATCAACCACATGAGGTTATGGTGGGTAATAATGTGTTAATTTGGTTATCACCCATGTTTGGTCACCAATATATCATGAAATAGGGTATGTTTCTTCCGAGTTATGTGGGTTCATTTGATAATATAGAGATAATCAGACTTTTTTCATGTAAATTAGATATTCTTTAAAGATATAATGGATTGAATGAGGATCTAAATGTGTCACAACATTGAAAGTGACACCCATACACTTTAACATTTTATTTAAATTGATTATGTGGAGCATGAGTGTAGTGATTCTTATGAGGTTAATATGGTCTGTATTGTGGATCATTGTGATAATGTCTTGTAAGGTATGGTCATTCCATTGGTTTGAGTGTTGTGGAATAATTAATTTGTTCATCTTGAAACAAGGAAGAGGGAGACACATATTTGAAACTATGGGAATAGCCCTTTTACCAATTAATTTTAGTGATTTTTAGATTATTTCTCTAGGATAATCAGTTATAAGGTGGTGTGGTTTTTTCAACCTGACCATATAATACGGAAATATGCTTTTTTTGGTTTTTTGATAATATCATTTTTCTTTTTTAATTAAATTTTTATAGATTGTATTAGGATTATTGGTGGTATCATAGGGTTCATTATAAGATGAATAAGATGATTTACAGGGAAGGGAGCACATTTAGATATTTGATAGTAGTAATTGTTCACTATAACCAGGAAACTTATCGAGGGCGTATGTATATTTTAAAAACCATCAAGGGGGATATTGGTAATTTTTTGATAATGGATTTATCTATATTCCATGGCCATTTAAGGGTCTATCAAATCAATTTATCTCCCAAAAAGTCTTGGTGATCTCTCCCCCACCTAGATTGATGGTGGCACATAGTTGGTCTAGGGTATGTCCAACCATGTTTCCAAACCCTGAATCCAATTAAAATTGTGTGTTTCATCCTTTTCTCCCCATCTAGATTTATGTATCTTCACATTGATTTATCCACCATTCATCGTAAAATTTCATTGGGGAAATACCGAACCCTCCCAAAGGTCACAATTAATTGGTCTCCCTCATTTATATGATGTTCGGAGTGATCGTGTGTGCAGATCAATGATCCGGGTGAGTGTAAAAGTCCCCATTCTTATTTTCCCTTGATTTGGAATTGTGGAGTAATTCCTCTCCACAAGATGCTATAAAACCCTATATTTCATTGAGATTATATGTTAGGATATTGAAGGGCATTGAGTTTGGATCAAAGGCTAATTGATAATTGTGCGTCCATCTTCTAATTTTAGGTAGGTGGTGTACATGACATCTCTTATTGACATGATCATGGTGGTGTATATGTCATTTTTCTCTGGGATTTATTTTGATGTGCTTTTTTTCTCAAGATATGTAATGGCTAATTAGGTATCTAAACTATTTCTTTAACCCCTCTTGATCCTTGTATGATTCGATGAGGATGTGTTTAATTGTCTTATTGACACCCATGTGGTGTTCTACTCCATAGAACATGAAATATTGTTATGTTAAATGAACAATTTTGGGGTTTATGATAATATACCAATTTTAAATGTGATAAATTCTGTGTCATGTAAAAATGTGATGTTTATATTAACAGGATGAGTTATGTAAATGATATTGGGTAAATGGATGAAGGATATAATAGGTTAATGGGGCATAAAAACATTGTTAAATTTATTAATGGAGAAATAAATATGTGTATTGTGTCAATGAGTAAAATGAATTTGTGTTGGGAATTGAGGACACAACGATTATAAATAACAATGAAAAATTGATAAAATAGATATTGTTCACCCCTATTGTTTTCGATAATGAGATTGTATATGATGATGATCCTAAGAAAATTTGATATATAGTAGGTGAATATTGTTCTAATTTTCCACTTATGTGGATAGTCCATATTGATGTTCCATCCACCCGTATGAAAAATAATTATTTTTGGAAGGGACTAATTATATTAAACCAAAGGTTATGGAAATGATGATGCATAAAATGGTTGGTATGGATATACATGGTTATATTAATATTATAAGGATTCATGTATTGAAGGTCCATGTTTTCGAACCCATGAACCATTTAGACAAATGGCTTCCACGACCGACATATGCCAATGTAGGTTTGATGAAAATGGGTAAAACATGGAACTGAGAATGAAATTAGTTGACCTAATAAATTTCAATTAACATAACCGTGCTCAATTTACAATTTTCATTATAATATTAACTTTTGAAGAAAATATATTACACTATGTATTATTTTCCTCCATTAGTGGAGGCCCACATAGATGTCCTCACATCCTGGTCGGGAATATATAAGGTACCCTATTATACTACATGGATTCAGATTACGAGAAGTGAAAATACCCTATGGATGACAGTTGATTTTGAACATATGGGTATTCATGGATTTGTGGACAAGACCTGATGTTAGGCACTAATTTGGGTATTTTTTTCATGATAATATTTCAGGATTAATTTCTACATTGAAATATATGAAATAAAATGGAATAGTTATTATTTTTTTGGGCATATAACAATTTTGTGAATATTATTTTGGTAACACATGATTAACTTATGGGATGATTCTTTTCATTCATAATTTATCTTATATTTATTACTCCAATAATGAGGGTATTCACTCCCCACAAGATATATCATACCTTCAGATATTTTCAATAGCCTCTAGTATATGGGGAGGTGTAATAAAGGTCATGTGGTAAAAATGCTTGGTCCACTGGTTATATTGGCTCCCATGATAGGCTTTTAGAGGATAACTATTACCAAACATTTATAACATATATATTAGTTCATAATTATCATGAATATGATTTTAAAAAAATTATATTGTTTTTAAAATAATGATAACAACTATGTATTATAAATCAAAAAACATTATTAATATATAAATACACTTATAAGAACACCCTTATTTACATCACATTCCTTTTTCTATGGTTTCTCTATGTCTAAATACCAAAAATGAAATTAAAATCTCATGATATTGTATATCTAATTGGAAAAAATATATCAGTATTCCTTGCATTAATATAAGAAAAAATAATGTACTCATATAGTCATTCCCCTTTAGGTATAATTTGACATTCCCTCTATATATGGGTAGTATCCAGACATATATGTTCAAATAGAAATCATATATAATATATTTAAAACCATATAATCAGAACTATGACATTGAATATGGATTAATAAATCATTTTATTTATAGATAATTCAAGAAAAATATTTATGTAACAAATCCTCACCTGTAATAAAATAATGTATGTTTCAAGTCACCTCCAAATCCCATAAAATATTGATAAAAAAATTGTTTTCAATAGTATAATCAAATATCATGAATCATGCCAAATACATCCAAAAAATACATATGGAAATAATTCAAACCTCTATATATAAATTCGATCATGAGGAATATCTATGTGGAACTAGGGATGAAAAAAATAAAAATTAAGTTTAGTGATTTTATTTATGATAACTGTGGGATTCATCGCCATATATAAGGTCATCAGAATATTTCATTGAACATACATTGAATGGTTACCTAGAAAACATCTCAAACAATGAAAACTGACCCATAATATGAATGATAGTATCTATTATTATCCCTATGATATGATTTTTCAAGAGATAATATGAAATGAAAAGAACTTCATGAATCTAAAAATTTCAAATAATCATTTGAAAGTAAATTATTAAACTCATTGTGTCAATCAAAAATCCATATGTATAATAGAATACTTATTCAATCAATGAAAATACATCTGAAAATAATCATTAAAAACAATAGCCATAGGAATCAAAAGAATGATTAAACCACACATAGATCATGTCACAAATGACAATAAAATATACATTGAAATATAAAAAACGTGTTATAAAATCACATCTTAAAACCATTCTGTATCATACATTATTTTATTATAAATTACAATTAAAATGTATTATTTTTAAAATAAAAATAACATTTAGACCATCATATAATGGTTAAACAAATTCCCCTTTTGTATTCAAATTAATCCAAAATCACAATTGCAATCATCATTTAAAATGAAGAATCCATTAACATTGAAAACCCAAATATGAAAAGTTATTAGTCAAGAAAATTAAATTCATGTACTCATATGACCATGATTCTATGGGGAGACTACATAACCTGATATGTAGTTCTTCTTTGGTAATATGACAATGTTTTCTTATCCCACTTATATATTGAAAAATTAAATTTCATTTAAATATGAGAATAAATATAATATTAACAATAAATAAATGATCCATTAAATAATATAAATTTCATAGCATGTGATATTGAATAAACTCAAGCATCGATTCAAAAAATTAATATATTGTGATATGATACATTCACATTAATGAGCAACTTTCTAAAATAGAATAATGAATATTTCATTAGTAGCTCATTGGAAATTAATATCTCAAATAGATATAACCAATTTAAATGTAATTTAGTTAGTAAATGATTCAGTAAATATAAATTTTTTTTCAAAAATCAATCATAATTTAAACATGGTCTTTTTCCCATGATGGTACGATAAAATTTATCACATAGTTAACCTTTATTTTCATATAATTTGACTAAAATAAAAATATAACATCATTCAACAATATTCCTCCTGTTAAATGATGTGTGATGGAAATATTACATGCTTCTTATAACATCACTATGGACCACACCTGAAATACCCATCATATGGTATCATTCCACCATATGTTAAATGAATTAATCTTTAAATACCTAATAGGACATAAAATTTATTATATATGGTTGATGAAAAAAACAAAATATGAGGATCCTAATGTTTCAACATATAATTAAAAAGTTAAAAACTCTCAAACTAATGTTGATCAATATGGTGGTGTAGATACAATGGAAAAGGGAGTATTTCCACCTTAATTTTGTATGTATGTATGGGATAATTGTTGAGGGTGTCTGGTAATAGAATCTATTTAAAGTACCCATTACATTGATAAATATTTAAATTGTGGTTCCATTAATATCTCGTGGTAGGAATTTTAAAATAGAGTAGCATGGGTGGTGATACACCCCACTTATGCATGAAAATAGACTTTTAATTACACACTAATAATAATTTAATTTTGATTTTTTAAAACATGCTATGATTCATCGTTATAACAAATAATGAACTTCTTTTTCCATTAATCTCCTTAAATAGTATTAATAATAAAATATCTTTTAAAATTACATAACCGATGTTAAATATCCACCATCATTCATTTATTAAATACTCAAATTCATCCAATTACTAAATCCTTTAAAATATAGAATTACCCCTATGTCATTAGAATATCTAAACATTGGTTGTTTGAATGATCCCGCCATTACATATATCATCCTAATGAATTGTTTTTATAAATTATCCATAAAACATGGTCTACCTTTAAAATAAATTATTTATTAACTCAACAAATTTAATAAATAAAATATAATTACACTCTTTTCTATGACTCTAATTCTAAACATACAATTAATTAAATGCAGTGTTACCAAATCATGGATATACCCTTAAGCATAATGCTACCACCATATGAACATTAACATATTATTTGTTATACATAGCCTATTCTCCCTCTGAAAACACAAAACAATTTCTTGGTCTCCCCAATCAAATCCTTCAATAATATTTCAATATGGAATTATAAACATATTATAAAAAATTTAAAATATCTATCAACCTTATATTCTTTACATATCGAATTTCAAAACACATTTATTATCTATAACAAACAAATCCAAATTATTGTGCACCACACCATATGAATTCTATACTAAACCCAAATAAATGAAATCAAGTACATGAGTCCATAAAATCAATACATTTTATTCTATTTAAATTCACTAAAACTCACTCTTCATTGATATCTCATTTAGTATCATTAATCTTTGATAAAATTCACATTCAAAAATACTAAGTCCAATAGTTGGATTCTCAGGATTGAAGAATGAAAACACATCCTATCATAATTTATAGAAAAAGGATTAATTTTCGTAAAAATATCTTCAATAAATTTATACATGTTGAAAATGAGTTATAATTGAAAAAAACCATTTTATATCATGGATATTTCCTCAAAAACAAAAAAACCACATCACTTACCATGATATATTTTTCTCATAAATAATTTTATTTGAAAATTTATTCAAAAATATAATTTTTATATTATTCTCTTATATTATTCTCCAAATAAAAAATTCACTTAGATGAAATATATATCTTTTAATTTCAATGGAATGTAAATTATAAAACATATTAAATAATCCTAAATCCACATCATTAGTTTTTTTAGAAAAACCATTTATCAAATCTAGGAAAATAATTTTCCAATTTTTTTCCACCAAAATAATCAACAATATTATGATCAATATTAATAAAAAATTTATAATAATTTTATTTGATTAGACTTATAAATTGATCAATGTTTCCTTTAATATTTTTAGAATTATGATGATGTTGTATACCAAATAACCAACCACCATAAGCATACTTATCCAGAATTATAATTTACTATGAATCATCCAGAATAATGAAAATATCTCCTATGTGATCTATATATCACATTCTCAGTTTCATCCGTAAAATAATATATTTAAAAATCCTCACCATCTATATATTTCATAATCATGAATAATTGTAACCCATTATAAACATTCGTTTAAATTAAATTCATGACTGTTAACCTTCATACATGTATAAATCATATATCCTGATTTCTTCTTTACATATGTAAATGACATTATAACTATAAAAAAATGCATTGATAGAATTTTTAAAATATAATTCTATCCAACATGAATGATTATTATTTTTTGTGATTCTATTAAAAATAAATAATACCACCTTGTATACTATTTTCTACCAACATAAAAATTGGAAAAATATTTTATTGGTGATATTATCATATCTATTAATATTTATATGTTACATTCCATTTATAACTAATAATTTATAATTACTAATCAATAATATTTTAACTAAAAAATATATATATAAAATTTCGAACCATATATGTGAATATTAAAATTGAAAATAAATCTAAAACATTAGTCTATAAAGTACTTCAATAGTAAAATAAATTAACAAAAATGTATTAAAAGGGAATTTAAAAAATATATAGAATACAAGAGGAAAAAAATATTATACATCCATAAAGAATATATAAAAATATTATTTCAAACTCATTGAACTAGAACGTTCAGAATTATTTTCCACTAATATCATTCATTACATTATAATTGAGAGTTTCAAAAATATGACTCACATCCTAATGAAGAAAATAGAAATGTTTTCCGATTAATTTATAGTCTAATTATTTTTATATATAGTGGTTTATTCGAATTGAATATAAATATTCCCTCTCATAAAAATGCATAGTTACATTTTTTGTATCATGATTAATGATTTAAATCTATTTATAAAGATGAAAATGAAAATATGTGAAACAATTTTTCTGTGAAGAAATAAGACATGATTTTTTATCCAATTCATTCATTATTTTTTCATATCTTAGTGATTAATAAAATTCGACAAAGAAAACCAATATTTATAACTCATCAAATGTTCCACCTACCTATATGCAAATATAAGTATAACCTACAGACTGAGTAAATTATACACAATATCCACTATCATCTTGAAACCTGGGATATGAAATGCTTCCCACCACATTTATTAATAATCAATTGTTGGAGTCCTAAAATTCCCAATGGTCATCCAAATATTTTTGAATAAATTAAAACCCATAAATGTCATAGTAAATAATGATTTTATAATGAATTTAAAGATAGTGAAATTAATGATTGCCCAATGAAAAAAAATTATATAATAAAAAATGAATATATTAAAAATGGTATTCAAAAGACATATTAAGTATTCATATATCCTCTAATATATGATATAAATTTGAAATTTTATCTTCAATAATGATTGGATCATAAAAATATGAAATATTAATCAAAACCAAAAAGTATTTGACCATAAAATTTCTACACTCCTCCTTATAATATTATGCTATATTTCCATATTGGATCATTATTGTTTTAATATAAATCATGTGTAATTAAATTGATGGATGTAATTCAAAATAGATAATCTATACAAATGATATATTTAATATTGAGTAATATATATATTTTTTCCTTTAATATTTGTTTCAAATGAATATGTAAATACCTAGTGTGTATCCCCAATGGCCACTAGGGAGCCCTTACAAATGTAGCCAAATATAATATACCTAGAAATTATACCGATTAATTATGAAAATTTTATTCTATAACCAAATATGTGGACATCCATGTGGATGATATCATTTATATCAAGACTCATTTCTAAATATAGAAAATTATACAATGAATATTAACTCTTCAAAATAAAAAAAAATTAATTTATCACTCACATAACATGAGGTAGACCAAAAAAAGTTATTCCTTATGATCATAATATCTAAATAATTATAGTGAATGATTCTTCACCTCTAAATTCACATAAACAACTATCATTACTCTACACATAGGCTATATAACTTTTTATCTGATGTTAAACTATCATTAGATAACATCCCTATAGAGAAACAATGTAATTTATAATCATAACATAAAAGAGGTGGCCACACATCTCCATGTCCAAACCATAGATATAAAAAAATGGGTACTAGAGACTAGGGTATCAAATTCATTGAATTCATCATTAACCATAAAATTGAACACATAGTGAACTATTTATTTACTACATCATGAATGTAAATAATGAGGAACAACTCACATGAACCAATGATAAAATTCACACTTTAAATTTTGATTAACTAACATGTGAAAAAAGGGTGAACTTTCACCATGTCTATAATGTCATACAATGCTTCTTATTCATGAGTTTTGATGGAAACATACATCATATCACAAAAAATATCTAACTAATCCAACATCAAATCTATATTTTCTCATGTGATTATTTTTTCGTCAATAAATATGAGATATCATAAACCAAATTTGTCATCTATAAACTCAATGAAGAATAAATTATTTGGAAAATAGATTTTAGTCCAAAAGGGATGACATTGAAAAAACTATATTTCAATAAAATCAATTTCCATTAGTTAAATATAAATCATAAATACTAAATCACGATCCAATTTGAAATAATACCTGAAATATTGAACCAAAAAACCAATATCAAAAATTCCATTGAAAAAAAATTGAATAAGACAAAATTTCATTTGAAATCCCATCACAATGATTTTACATTAAACATCTATACCCAATATAATATATTTCACAAAATTATTACATTTTAATAAATATATACCTATATGAAAATTGATAAGAAAATATATTTTTCATTTTGAATACCTAATTTTGAAAAATATTATATAAACAATATTTTAAAAGGATGATATTGATTTAAATAAAATCCAAATCAACCGACTAAATAATTTAAAAAATGGGAAACTTGCAATTTTTGACCTAGGATCCATCAGTGAACTAGTTTGAATGATATAATGTATTTTTTTACTATTATGATGATGTGATTTCCACAAACATATTTTGTGATAACATGAAATTTAAATAAGATGTTAAAGTTTTAAAAATTAAATCTATTAAAACCAATAATTAGTCCAAAATTTCATGAAAGTAAATATAAAAAAAAACACATTTTTTATGAATTCTGACATAATAATAATTTTACGATGAAACACATGAAATATAAATATCCCCATAATAATCATGAATCAACATATTTTTTAAGAAAATATTTTATTCTGAAAAGTCCACTGAATAAAATGGAATGAAACACACTGAACTCCTCCTGTATCCTCAATACATTAAGCATGAATGACAACACAATAAAAATTGAATATTACTTTTATTCCATATAAAATACGCAAATTGAAGAATGCACCAAAACTGAAATTTTAAAAACTCCATATAAAATATAATATAAATTATTTAGTATAAAATCCAAAATTCCAAAAATGTTTCATGAAAACAATACATGATTCCTAAAAAAGATCAATCCAATTCAATTTATTTCCCAATCATTAAACATAAATTAATCATTTTTTACTGGAATTGTTATCTAAATCTCTAAAAATCACATTTAAATTAGATAACATATATAAAATAGATAAATGAAGGAGGATAATGAAGTTTGAACCTATAATAACTGAGATAATGAAATTCTAACACACAGAAATTAAGAGTAAGGAATATAATTAATATATGGTCATTATATAGGATTAACCATAGTTTTGTTTAACCATGTGGCTTATATCCGTATGGATTCTAAAATAAATGCTCTTGTAATTACTGCATTCCACATTTAAAATCATAGTGAAGCGGTGACCATAGTTTTTGGTACCTCACTAGATTCCACGTTAATATATCTTGTTCTATGTGGAATTAAATTTTACATACAATGTAATATATATTTTAGATCGAAATCATTATATCCCATTTAACTGATGAATTTCTTACAATGGGTGTATAGTAGGGCCTTCTTTTTTCTCAACGTGATTTGGTTCTCTTATTTCATATTAAATTATCATAACAAACATATTTAAATTCTACAATACAAAAAAAAATACATTTAAAATTTAAAAAAAACTATCTAAAATATTGATATCCCATAAAAATTATAAAATGTTTCACAGAACCAATAAATTAATGATCTATTAACATGAATTATATTTCATGAAAATTCTCGAACAATGTTTTTGACAATAGACCATTATAATATATATTTAGTATTATAAGAATTAATATAAATAAACACACTTTTTTATGAATGAACATGACACAATATATATTTTAGTTTAAGTATTTTATTTTCCCACAAATCATTTTTATTTTCTAAAATGTAATATTAAATATTTTATTACATTATAATAATACTTTTTCAAGATGGTAACCCAAAATTATGAAGTAAAAATATAAATAGAGGTATATCATTGTGTTTACATTTTACTACGTAACACTACATGTTTTCATTCTAGTATTAATGATTTGTTAGATGAAATACTAATTTTCAACCTCTCAAATTCAAATAATCCATCCAACGTATGAACACTGAATAATTAAAAAATTAATTGTATAACACATTTTATAATCATGTTAAACTATATTTCTATTTCATAAAATATACATCACTATATGATATTAGATATATAGGTAATATCCATAATTAATTCAACGATATGGTATTTTCATTTCATTTTTGTGATCATTTGTAATGTAATATCATTAGTAAAATTTCATTATTTTTTATAATGAGGTGTTCATTCTTCCATGTAGTTAACAACAAAATCATAAAAAATGTAATTTTGAATAATATTATTTACTTTATACACACAAAGTGATATTTAATTTTATATCATCATTAATTTACTATACAAAATTAATTCTCTAGTGATATGTTTGTTTTTAAATTAAATACATAATAATTGGTAACAGAATATTAATTATTCAAATATTACTCTCAATTACATAATAAAAAGTTTATTCATGGAACTTTTATAGGCATGATTATTAATCGCTTAAATTAAATTTTAATAAATATAAATCTTATTGGATATTATGAAAAATAATATTTTATTACACATATAAAATTCTCATGGGATAATGTATTGATCAAAAAATATTTATCACAATAATTCCTAAATATCATTAAATTTATAAAGGTAAAAAAATATACTCCTTATATCCTAATAAACATGGTTTCATTCCATTGAATTTTCCAGGAATCAACAGTTGAATATATAAAAAACACATATAAATTTCACACTAATGTAATATTAGGGTATATATGATTAGGGATTTTAGTAAATTAAACAACTCAGAAATTAATCACATTTTATTAATATAAAAAATTGATATTAAATATATTTTTAATTTTTGATTTTGGTTATATATAAATAATGATACAGTTCATCATAAATAGGGTAAAAATATATAAGATAATTGTGTGTGACCTTTTAAAAATATTCCCCTTTATTTCATATGATTCTTTATTATATCAGATTAATTAAAATTATATTATTAGATTATGTTTGTATTGGTGTGTTTTTTGTTGAGAATTTGATGAGATACTCTGTAATAAAATTTTATTTAGATATACTCACCTATATAAAGACCAATTGAATGACCACCAATTTTATTTTTTCTCTCTTATATATATAATTACATTTTCATGTAAATTCAATGGATTTTTTGTGTAGTTTCAAGCATAATATTATGGGTAAAAAATGATAAAATTTTCTTAAATCAATCTATAATTTTTTTTTGATTTACTAATTCAAAAAATGGTGATCAATGTTTATTATATTCTATATATATATATATATTAAATTTCATTTTTTGTTAACTATATATATATAATGGAAAGTATATCAATATTAATATTCACCTAATGTCATCAATTTATTCTCATTGAAGCGTCTTATCAATTGGTGTTGCCATAATAAATTACGACTAAATGCGTCAATCGAAAAAAAAATTCTGAGACAAACTATTCTGTTATAATATTGCTTCACAATTTATTCTAGCAAGAGGTGTTTTTGGAAGTTGATATTCTCATATGACACATGACATAACAAAAATAAATCTAAAAATAGGTAGTAACCATTAGGAATCTATGTTAAATGAGTCTACACTATTAAAAAAATATATTTTCATCAAACCTTTAACATCTATTATTGAATAAATAACATTTAATCTAATTTTTATTCTTTTATTAAAAACTACTATATACAACAATATAATATTTTTTCCAAATTAATTTTATAATAAAATCAACTGAAAAAATGTTTAAGGTACCAGTTTTTTTAATCAGTTTTTTATTTGATTTTAAAAATTAAAATCATTTATTCTTCTTCATTATGTATGATTAATTCATTATAACTCTATATAAAAACTCATAACTAATTATCCATTGTTATATATTTTTTATTCAAGTGTAGTAATTCTACCTCACACATTACTACTGCCTCTCCAAAATAACTCATTCCTCATACTATTAATTACATTACATCCAATACAATATTATGTATATTTTATGTTTTATTTATTGTGGTAATTTTTTAAATTCAAAACATCAAATAAGTATTATATCATTGTATTTTAGCTAAATAAATTTGATGTTAGTCGATTTAAATTACAGAAATTCATTTTTGAAGTAAATATTTTTATAAAATGTATATAAAATTTCTATTGATATTTTTTTAATAAATTGTGTGTGTCTAAAATAAGAATACATATTTATTTCTATCATCTAATTTGTAAAATAATAATATTTAATAATATTTTTTTTTATTTTATACATTCTTATTAATAATAATATGATTATAAATAAATAGTAAGGATAAATTTATTATATATTTAAATAGTTTACAAAAATATTTAACATGAAGTAATAGATATAAATATTCATTTTTTAAATCGTGTTTTTCAAAAATATATATTATATTACTTTTTTAAAACATTTTTTATTAAAATACCATATATATGTTTGGTTTCAATGTTATATATACATATACAATAACACACAGATATATATATATACACATTATAAAAAAATTATTTTACATTCATAATATACAATTACAAAGATAATTAAAGGATTTAAAGTAGAGTAATAGAAATAAAAACATGATTTATAAAAGAAAATAATTTATGTTTTCGTTCCATTTATAAAATGGGATTTTAAAACACGAAATATATTTTCATATATGTTTCATGTTTTTTAATATTACAATGTGTTGAAAAATGAAATTAATTAAAATATAATGTGTTATGGTTTTAAAATATATTAAAACCATTTGATTTGGAATGATTAAAAAATAATTGAATCATGATCCAATAATTGTAAAAATAAAATTAAAATGAGATATAATATTATATTGATAAAATAAATCATGATTTTGGAAATGAATTAATAATAAAATTGTTATATAAGAATAATTGATTTGTAATTATAAATGAATATTTATTGTTACAATGGTTCTAAAAATAATAGAATTTCCATGATATTTTATATCATGAACATGTAGTTGTCATTTACCAAACATGGTAGATATTTGTGTCCAATAATTATACATTCCAATTATGAGGGGCCACATCACTAGTAGGGTAGATGGTTTAGTCTCTTTAATGATAACACATTAATGATATTTTAAACTTCCTTCTCTCAATTTCATGGTATACTTATATTTTGACATTGATCCACCCTTATATATATATATATGATGTTTTCATGAATTTTAATCCCAAAAACAAAATAGAAGTGTATTTACATAATTAATTCTTCAGAATTATTATTCTGTTGAAAACCATTGGTTAGGGTGGTTATGTAAAAGGGAGATGTTAGTAATCCGAGGAAAATTTTTTATCTTCATTAGGATAGGATATAAAAGAAATGTATGTTTTCCCTTTAAAGTATATCAGATCTAACATGAATGAAATCTCAATCTACTCATTTGATGTAACTCAATATCATCACATGAATAATTGATATAGTTTATTCTCATAATATAATTCATAATATATTCATTATATAAGAAAAAAAATTCATTTAATCTAAGAAAACACTTCCATTTCACAAAATCATACATATGTAAATCACAAATGTATGGGAAAAATATTATAATCATCCCACAATATAAGAACAATGGGATCTTATGGCTATCAAAAGGGATTGTTATTAACTACATAAGATTAATTTTCGCCGCATGAATGGAATCAATGGATAAAAACATATGGATTGATAAAATACCAGGTTTTCCAACTAATGTAAGGGAAAAATGATTCTATGATCATAATACATAATTCATATGAGTTTCATATAACTAATATTTTTTTCCTGGAATATTGAATATTAAGCTCATAACCTAATTCAACATTGTATCATAATATATGGATACTCATTCAAATAACATCAGGAAGTATTTGTTTCTAATGAATAAGGTGGGGGATATTATACACTATAACCTAGAAAACATTATTCATATTATATGTGGAATTAATCCAATTAGGAACATGAAATAGTTGTGGAAAAAAATTTATTACATTGAGGAAAACGTCAGATACACTAATAATTATAATGAAATAATAGGTTATCAACCATTGGGGAATGATGAACCCTTGTTCTTCGTCTAATAGTAATGGTTTATATTTCTGTGGCCAATAATTGGAGGGTTAAGTGTCATTCAATGATGTTAGAGTTAATACTTTCTAAAAATAGCTACTATGGATGTTATTATATTTATACATCATGATTTATTCTAATAGAGGCATACTACATATAATATTGTTAATATTAAATAATACCCACCTATTTTAGGCTAAGTGGTCTCATATCATGTGACATTATAAAAACATATTGTTCAATGTCATGAGATAAAAAATATTGTGTCCAAAAATATGTGGACTCAAGGGGAAGTGGGTTATACTTTTTCTGCTTCCTGGGTGCTTTTTGGTAGTAGGAATGACATATTATACATATTACACTTTTATAGATCTACCCTACTAGTGTTGTGGAGAATATAAAAATTATTTTGATAAGAAAATTCATGGATAAAAGTGAAATGAGTTCAGGGAGATAGTTTTTTACAAATAATGTAATAGAGACTAACTTTTCATTTTTCAATTATAATGGGCTTAGGGGATATATAGTAATTGGATCATGCCTATGGATTCTTCGTGAATAAATATTTATTTCAAAAGTCTGGGATTGATGCTACAAAATCATTCTAGGATTCATGTTCATATATAGGAGTAATTTAAATGGATTACCATGATATGAGATTTAGATAATATTTATTTTACATGAATAATGCATCCGTTGAGACATGGAAATTTGTGTTAATAGCATTCTGGTTAGATGTAAATATCAATAGACAATATGGAATCTCCTATGCTTAAACATAACCTTTCCATTACATCATATATATAGAGGATATATTAATGTATAGTTTCATGGAAATAATATACATAATACATGAAAATGTAAAAAATTATTGACAATATACTGGAATAAACCTCAATGGTTCATCCAATGTACATTTCAAAAATCTCATATCCTGGTGGAATACATCGAAGGAAAGTGGTCCACATTATGAGAAAAAATTTAATTTCTTTTCTTGCGATCATGATAAATATGAATAGGACCATGATGATTGTCATCAAGGAGTGAGAATGTGAAAAACTGAACATCATAATAAAAATAAAATTATTAATAAAATTTATATGTGGATAAAAAAATTCAATTTATACATTCACTAACATATAGCCATGATAAATTTCGAGGGGGTTGTAAATGAAAATTACATAGTCTTTTCACCTGGGTATCATAAAAAATGTTAACTATAGAGATAGAATTATTTACCCAATGAATTCGTTTTCAATCAAGGAACACCCTTTATATATAATAATTTATATGAAACACATAGGTCATAACTAATCATTCAATTAGTTACCCAGGGAGATTAAATAAAAGTTTTCTTAACAAAATCATAGTGTTTTATATGTTCTTAAAGATCTGATAATTATGTCATTTTTCCAAAAAAGGGAAGTGTGTGTACCATATGTGTAAATAATATAATATAATAAATAACATATAAATATTACTGAATAAACTATAAAAAATAAACTCATGAATTGAAAAAAAGAAATATAAGTGAATTTGTAATGGGTAAGGGAGATATTTTGATATGAAAATTTGGCATCATAACAGGTATAAAACATGGTTTTATAAAATCAAAAAATTAATTGAGGAAGAGATTTACCAATTGATAAAAAAATTCAATGTGTTTATGGTAGGAAGGGTAATATATGAGAGTTACCATAACATATATAAGATATGAATGTAAATAAGTTCTAGAATTTATGAGAAATGAAGGATAATTCCCTTACAAAAAAGAGTTAATCTCAGATCATGAGTAATGAGGCATTATGGGATTGAGGAAACCATTCAGGGACTAAATGGGAGTAAAACCTACCCAAATGGCTTGATCTATTTCTTTTTAATGAATATAGATTGATAAATTGTTGGGTATTTATAGATAAAGTGACAGAATATTGTAATAATTACCAAATATAGGACATGAAAATCTTGATTTTGGAAAATTAAAAACTGATGGATTTCCTATGTTTGTGTATCATGGTTTTGAAAATTTTGTTCATATGTTAATTTAATTTAAACCAAATTAATTCGATGTCATATTTTGTTAATACATCTAACATCAAAAATTAAAATTCCCACAAAATAATTTTTTTAATGTCAATGATTGTATTTTATAATTTAGAAAAAAAATTATCAGTTTTGGGAATTAACTAAAAAAATATGAAAATACTTGATATTAAAAAAATAACATCTTTTATATCATTTATTGACTTTAATTAATGATTAAATCAATTTTAAATTTTTATGACGTTGTTTAACATTCTAAAAAACCCAACTTGTTTTTTTCTATCCATGGAAAAAATAAATTATTTTTGAAAATTATCATAAATTTACCCAAAGCAAAATTTAAAATGATGTTTTCAAAAATTTTGTTTATTTTATCAGAATAGTTTTTTTGTATATGTTAATTATTATTTTAATAAAAAAATAATTATTTATTTAATTATATAGTGGGTTGATATGCAGTGTAAAATTTATGAGAGTTTCATATTTTATGTTACAAGATAAAATTACTTTTTAATTTATATTTGAATGATAATATTTTTAACATACCATATAAATAAAATAAATATTATTTTATAACACATTAGTTTGTTACAAGGATTTATATCTATTCTGAAAAGTACAATTTTTGTCTAGAAAATCAATTTATAAAATTCAACCACAAATAAACATTTATTTTTATTAATCAATTCCATTTATAAAAAGAAATTGATGGAATAAAAATATTATTTGTAATAAAATAATAATTTATGTAACTTAATCCATGAAAAATGGCCACTTATAACACCCATGTATGGCCAATAGGTAAGGTGTTTACGAATTATAGATTCATGGGGCAGCTTAAATATTAGTGATTGGGTCCTAATTTCCACTAGCTTGAAATACGCATGTATGATTTTTATATCATGCTTCCATTCTTGAAGCTCATCTTGGGATTGCTCAAAGATGTACCACAATGATGCTACAAATCTATAATGTTCTAAAAAATGGGATTCTTATGACATAAATCATCTGGTGGTGGTCAGGGTATCTGCTTTAATCATTAATTATCCTTTTTCTATTTCTACATATGACAACCAATTATAACGTTATAATTATTACCATTATTATAGTTCGCATTTTTTTATTGGCCAAATTTCATTTCAAACACGAATATCAATGATCATAGTTCAATTTATACAATTCCAATAAGACTCCTTTAATAATGAGATAATGTTTTTATAACACATATATAATTTTTATGAAACAAATATGTTTTAATATTTTTAGATTATTACGTTCATAGATACTTATGATATTTCATCCCAAATATTTCAAATCATTTTATCAGTAGAGAAATGATATTGGAACTTCTGTCTCATTTTTTATTCTTGTTCCAACATAACATCAACATAGTTTTGTTTCACCCACACCATTTTGATGAGGTGGGTAGTCAGGAAGCAGAAAACATTGTTTCTTTGGTCCAAGATCTCCAATGGTTTCTCTTCACAATAGAGGTCATGATACAGTTGTACGACCTTCAGATTTAAAAAATCTGAAGGGTTAATTAAGTACTTTCTTCATGGAAGATACATGGAATACATCATGAACTTGAGCTTGATATTGTGGATGTGATAATTGATATGCCACTTCTCCTCTATGATCAAGGATTTCCTATGGGCTAATATACCTAGTTCTATCTTCAAATTCACCTCAAAATGAATGAAACTATTGCAATGTGATATTCAAAGAAAAACATTATCTCAATGATCAAACTACATATCCCTTCTATAGTTGTGAGTAATGATATTCGACCAACTTTGAGTAGCCTCGATATGTTGTGGTATGAAAAGAACATTTTCTTTCATATATTGTACAAGATTGGTCCCAATCATATTTCTCTCTCCAACTTTAGCCCAAAATTTTGGATTTCTACATCGCTTCCTTTATAGTGCTTCATTTGGCAATATTTGAGTACTCTAGTGGTTGATATTATTGTCTATGGACTCAACTAGCTGGAGGTGTTTATATCGTACACCATTAAATTGCATTGATCATTCTCATAACATGTCTTTTAGTGGATGAATAATCCATTCATATTTTCCATTGATTTGGGGGTGTGGATAAGCCATAATAATATTCAATTTAATAATCATATAATGTTGACCACTTCTCCAGAATTTATTTTTAATCCTTGGATCATTATGAAAAATGATAGAACATAGTACCCCATACTACTAAACCACTTTATTTATGTATAACATGGCATGTTGGGGAAGAGATAAATCATCCCAATTAGTGATAAAATGACTATTCTTTGTGAGTTAGTCCAGTATAACACATATCGTATTCGTTCTTTGGATTTTTTTCAAAGACTAGTGAAAAATAAATTAGTAATATCTTCTTACATCCATGTTCAAATATGTAATGGTTTCAATGACTATATTGGATTTAAACACTCCACCTACATATATTGACATACAATGAACCATGTTTTGTAATCGAAATCATAAATTTTATATTAACCTAAATATAATGATCATGGAGGACCCTATAAAATTTCATGATTCTGATATTTATAGAGAATTTATATCTATGAGATTCATTCATCAGTTATTTATTTATCTTTGGGAAAGATGTGACACATATCCTGATAAATAATTTCAGTACAACTTCTTTATCAATATTTAACACAAGAAACATACCATTCTTCACATCCTCAATATTATTTTATAAAAAAGAATCTTATCTTTGAAATTTGTGGATCTTCTCAAATAATAATTGTTGAAAAATTATTTGGGATAGGATTAATGATGTCCCTTCTTAGATGATTCCTTTGTCCAACATTACTGGGTCCTTAGTCATAGTATCTTTTTAAATCTTGGTCAATTTTAATAGAATATGATCTGACCTACATAATATAGAAACAATATTGTCATATCACCCATGGTTATAACTAATTGATTATTCATAGTAATTAAGAAGATCGAACCATATACCTTTTATCATTTTCAAATCTATTTGAATAAATTTATAAGTGAAATATTTGTGGTCAATTTATACATGGAATTTGTCCCCAAAAATCTCGTTCTTCAATATATTTTGAGAAAAAATAATCGTAGATATCTCAATGTAATGAAATGATTTGTTCTTCTCGTGATGATTTAATTGTTGATATGCATAATCAATAACCTTTTCATTTTTCAAGATGATATATCCATGACCATACATATATGCATCTCTAAAAATAATGAATCCTTCTTTAATAGAGGGTAGAGTCCAAAAAATTTACCTTATTAATATCGTCACCAGTTCTTGGAAACATTCTTCACTCTCCATAGTCCATATAAATATTGACCATTTTTAAGTTAACATGGTTAGTATATTAAAAATTCATGTGAAGTTCTTCAGAAACCATCTTATATTATCCTGTTAACCCTAAGATGCTCCATCCGAGAGATATTATTGTAGATTTTGGACAGTCCTCTACAAACATTGTCTTGGAATGGTCAATATATATTCCTTAACTAGATACAATGTTACCTATGAAAAAAAATAATTGTAACCAAAATTACCCTATAGTGACATTTAGACAAGTATATCCTTCCTAATAGTTTCCAATATGACACTTAAATGATCATAATTCACCTACTAACTATTTGAAAATATATGAATAACATCAATAAATCCTATAAAAAATATATCATGTTAGTCCTTATAGTCTCTGTTTATAAAATCAATAAATAAAGAAAATTTTTTAGTCAAAACGAATGGCATAAAAAACTCATAATGTCCATATATTGATTAGAAGGAAGTCGTTGGAATATATTCACTCTTCACCCTCAATTTCTAAAACGAAGAACAAAGATCAATCTTGGATAAGTATTGACCATACGAAGCTATCCAAATAAATAATCAATCCTTGTATAAGGGTACATATTATATAATGTGGTTGAATTTTGTTTTTTATAATAAATTCATGGTCACATTGATCTAACTATATTTGTTACATTAAAACTGGTGCCCCCAAAGGAGACCCAATTGGTTAGATAAATACATTCTCTAAAAGATCATTATGTTGAATAATTTATTATTCTAAATATAGATAACCCATTTTATATGGTGTATTTGATATAGGTTTTAGTTTAATGGAGAAATATACCTCTCTTTTTGGGTGATATACAGGAAAATGTTTAGGGAATTATTAAATGTATTAATGTAATAGGGATATATTTTCTATTCTTATACTTTTATTTATTTCTTCCTCTTCAATAATAATCAATATAAAAAAGGATAATTTAGGTTCATTGAGAAAAACCTTATTCTTGGGATATTTTTCCTATGAAATGGTCTATTGATATTCCATTAAATCATATTGATATTTATTGTCTTCTATAATTTATCATAGCATTATAAATTTAGAACAGGTACATCCATAGTATAGTGTCCAGTTCCAACCTGGGAAAGACTACTAGATTTGAAATGATATTGTTCATGATAGATTCAATACTATAGTTTCTATATAATATTTATTCTTGTATAACCCCCCTTTGAGTCATGAATGATTAATAAACCTCTGCAATTTCAAGGATTGATTCTATATTGTTTGAAAATATGGAACAAATAATGAAATGCACAGAACCAGAATAAAAGAAATTATGTTTTGAATTTGAGGGAATAATGATTGTACATTCCTTGACATAATTTCGAACCTCTACTTCAACCATCATGATAGAAAATTCATGAACATAATCCCATTCCCAATGATGAGGTTGATGGTGATTTATCTCCATTATTTCATTATTTAGATAGTGATTATAAATGATACCATGATTTCCACTCAAGAAACATTTGACTTCAACATGATATTAAACCATCCTCACTTTATCATTTGTGTTGAGAAGTTGAGGCATTAAATCAATATGATATTTCATTGCAATATTAAATTCTCATCCACACTTGTATCATATTTCACAATAAAGAATTTATTTCCCCAAATGTTTCTTCTAACATTTGTTACATGTGGGATGTTTCATTTTCTTTCATCCACTTCCTTAATCAATATACATTCCTAAGATTGTATCCATTAATATATTATTCTCATTTTATCTACAAGACCAAAATTTCTCTATGATCCCAAGATCAAACTTTATATCACTACTCACTATCTAATAATTGATTTAATTGTATAGATTGGTTATATTCCTTTGTAAATGTTGTATTAATCCACAAAATAATTTATCTTTCATTCCCTTAATATCCAAAAAAATACAGAGGTGTATCACGATAGTCATGTAATTTTCATCCCTATATTCCCACTGAGGAATTTTCCTTCAACTTCAGTTCTATAATTTCTTTCTCCATTATTTCTCGCATAGAATAGGGTAATTTTTTTTAAAAAGATTCCCCTAAACACTTATAACTCCAAAACGCCAATTTCCTTTATTAGATTATTGTTTTCAATCAGATTCATCCAATGATCATATTATTATTTAAAATGGTATACTTCTAGGGTGACATTCTCTTATTCTCAACAGTATCGTAAAGAATATATCTTTTATATATATAATATAAATTGATCCACAATAAATTGGTTGATAGATCCATTGAATGATGATGGTCATTTTCAAATGAATCACTCAATGAAATTTTTTTCTCTTTGAGGCGAATCTGGATTACAAAATTGTTTATTGTTATTATTCACAAGTGGAGATATTTGATTCATCATTCTCATGATGTTTTCCAATAATTATGTTATTAGAAAGAAATAAATTCAGCATCTTTTCTCCACGTCATTTATAGGGTTCCTCCTCCTTCCAACCATTCTAAAAACGATAAAAAAAACTGTGTGAAATGTTTGTAATTATAAACCATATAATTATAAAATAATTTTATGTCTTAATACATCAAGAGTAAATATTATATTCTTAAAAATTAATAACATATTCTATATATCCTTCATAATGGCTCATATATTTCTTATTATTAACCAATCATATCCTCTAGGAGTTTCAAAAAATGAGTGCTACAAGGCCAATTTACTTGCACAAGATCTCATTCAAGTCTAGGAAAAATATTTTATTTGGATGTTACCCCTAGGTACCTATGTCCAAGAGCCATGTTCTCATGTTTTTATCCATTCATGGATGTATTTTCAGGGGATAGACATACATAATATATCACCAAAATAGAAATTTGTTTTCATATAATTAATCATTTCTAGAGAGGATTTTCTAAACATTTAAAATCATAATATCCTTATAAATAAATATATCATATGATTCCAATAATTAAATCCATCCATTTTAATACATATCTTTTCATTAAATAGTATATACATGGGATCCTTTAATGATTAGTTTCTTTGAAATTATGTAATTAGTATATCAAAAATAAATTATTTTTCTATATCAACTAGAATAAATCCTCATAGGTACATCCTAGGTATTATTAATTAATCTAAAATCCTATGAACCAAGATCAAAGGAATGAGGGGAAAATTAGACCAAATTAGTGATGACATTTTATATGTGATCTTGAGAAATATCTACAACAACATGTGGAAGGTGGTTATGAATCAAGATAAAAAAATAAGTTATTTTATAAAAAATTAACATGAATCATTACCTTGAAATGTGGCCCCCAATATTCAATTTATAAAGTCATAGTCATAAAATAATGTTTAAGAACCAATGTGTCCTAAATGAAAATTACCAATATTATTCCCCATGGTATCATAAAACATGTCATCAATATAGATTAAACTCATTAACAAATGAAATTAATTGATATCACCACACAACATTGATATTTAATAGTTAATATTTTCTACAATGATCATAATAAATAATTTCATTAATTTTCCTTGTAGAATAATTAACATGTTTCTTCTCAAAATCATGATGTTTTGAAAGAGCATATAGACCCAATAATTTTTTAATTTTCTTCCCATGAAATGGTTTTGTGGGTCTGTTGTGTAAAAATACACAAATAAAATAATACATATCTATATCTTGGTTAATACCAATATAAAGGTAATGGATTTGGGTATTCAAAAAAATATTATAAATTTTTTTATGAGAATATATAAATTAGTAGAAGTAAATTCTGTTGAATATCTCGTATAAAATTTTGTCTTATAAATGGATAATGTGAGAGGGGAAAAAGGTTTTTTTAATATAAACCACATAATTTAGAAATATGTGTATGATAAAAAAGGATAATAGATTTTAGTAATGATAAAATTTAGAATATTTAAATGAAAATAGGATCTTGATTTGAAGAGAAATGAAGGATAATTCTCCCACCTTGAAGTGTCCCCCTATGATCTATAGGGAAGGAACATTGTGGGAATGAAGATACAATTGGGGGTATCCATGTAATGACAAAATATCATATTCTCATGGGGGATGTATTGAAGTTGTATGTAAATAGTTAAATGGGTGGGTATTTAAATGAAAAATTGTTTACTTTTTAATAAATTCCAAATAAATTCCCAGGAAATCACTGTTATGGAAGAAGAAAAACCATTGAACTGGTCATTTTTTATACATGGTTTTGGATATTTGGGTCATATATAATATTTTTTTAACAAAAAAACTAATATTAATATTATTTTACTTGCATGGTTATCGAAACATATTAATGTCAAAAATTATTTGTTTGATGTCATCATTTTCATTTTAGACATTGCAAAGTAAATTATAGTTTTGGGAATTTATTAAAATCTATGAAAATAATAAATATTAAAAAACAAATATTATTTAGAGGATTTTGGTTAATTAATTATTATATAATTATTAAATAATTATTATTTCATTCAACAAACAAAAAAAAATATTTTTTTTATTCACTAAATAAATTAACTAATTTACAGAATTATAAAAAATAAACCTAAAATAATTCTAATGTGATTAATTCAAAAATGATTTTTATTTAATGATATATATTCTTTAAATTTGATAATTTTAACATTTAATTGTAAAAACCCTTATTTAATATAAAAATAGCTGGTTAAAATTAATTATAAGTTTTATGCCACATACAAATTATAAAATTCATAATTAAATTAATCAATCAATTATATTTTAATAAAACTGTTAATATCATAATATTTAGTTCAAAATATATATTTCCTAATACAATATATAGATATCAAAAATTATTTAATTTTTCAAAATTCTAATTTGATTCAGAATAATAATTTTCATCGATTGCATCTCAAATACACCTATATTTTTGTTAGGAAAAATAATTCATATAACATAATTGAGATAATAAAAATTATATTTATTACAATGAATTAAAAATTATGTTGATTAGGCTTGGACATGTAAACAATGTTTACACCCACATGAATCCTAAGAGAAATTTGTGTAATATTGATTGATTCATGAGGTGACTCTTCTAACATTAAATGAGTTGTAATTTCTAAAAACTTGAACATATCCGAAAGGTGATTTCATTCATTGAAGCACACATTGGTCATGTGAATGGGATAACCACTGTGATTCTAACCCCTATAATGTTCTTAAAAATGGGTTTCATATTACATGACTCTACAAGTGGGTTTCATCACATCTCTTTTCAGTGATAGTTATCCTCTGTCATTTATAATTATAACCCATAATTTTAATTTCAAATTTATTGAAAACAGTACAGTTCACAATGATCATATTTCCCATTATTCATGTAATTTTACTAATCATTATGGTCTCAATTATCATTATTCCACATAAACACAACATCATTATTAAGGATATATGGGTTTTTTTGTATAATATAACACACATTTTTTGGAAATATATATAAACTAAAATGTACATATTGATATAGAAAAAATCAAATATAATCTAATATATTGAAGATATTTTCTGAGGTAATTCATATATGTTTATCACCTTCATGAATATATTGTGTTTTTTATTATTCAAATCATGAAGGATGATGTTACTTGAGTTGAAATGGTTGATTTTCCAAATCTAAATATTGGATCCACCAAAAAACACATTAACATTATTTTTATGATTAAGGATGGATAGTATTACTATACTATACTACATATTGCGAATTAATTGAGGGAATAAGTGTCCATGGATTTAGGTACTAGAGTAGCATTACGAGTAAGGTAATTACAAACCTCTAAGATACATAGACTAAATTTGATCTCTTTATATATTTTTTTAACTAATCATTCTTTCTAAAATATTAATTGGTACACTTTTTTGGAATAATAACATAAATCTCTATATAATAGAATCCCATATGAAGGGGTGTAGTGAAATATTAAAATAATTTATAATTTTTTGGCTCTAAATTCAATGAACTTGAGTTGAGCAACTCTCTATAAATAGAGTGAGGGGGTTCTAAGTGGATAATGGGATCATTGGGAATGTTTTTCAAATAAGTAATATCTATGAACCTATCTTTACTTTAATTTATTATTATTTAAAAATAATTTATTCATTCTACTCATTATCCTATGAACCATGTTGTGTGAGTTGTAATACCATCAGATGGAATTTTCAAAATCATCACTTGGAAGATACATGAGAGGAATGAAATGATGATTTTTTTATCATTAAAATAAAACCAAATATGTTTGATATTAAAAAATTAATGACTTTAAAATTTATGATATGAATTTTTCTTCAATCAATGGATCTGAATAAAAAGGAATTTTGTGTAATGATCTATCAAATTATTCGAATCCATTCACCAATTCCTTTAAGATTTTTAAATTTGTAATATATGTAGTACATGTCCTAAAAATACTTATTTTAATCCTTGTTTTGGAATTATGTCTCCATCCCGAGTGTCTTTCTTAACCACATGTGGAATTGGATTAAAATAACAATAATATATGTCTAGATTATAATATTTTATTTCAATCATGTTATCATGGGTAACAACATGATGAAAAAATTTCTATAAAAAATACAATCATAATTTTAAAAGGGGGTTATGCAGCTATCGAAGTGTCTAGCTGGTAGTAATCAGAAATCATCTTAGATGGAATCATATATAGATTCAAATGGTGGAATAATGTTTTTGGTCTACAACGATGGAGGAAACATAACATATGAATGGTATTGGGTATTTTGGGTGTGGATAAAATCTAGTATTATGGATATATAATATGTCCTGATAGACTATAATAATTGGTGTTGGTATCATAGATCTACATATACCATCAAAAGAATTAAATTCTTGATATGGTGGATATTTATTCCTGTAAGAGAAACACTGAAAACCTCTCTATTTGTGAGGCGGTATGACCATTTTGAGTCTAAAAAATATTTATTATATCCAAATACTCATATACTTATATATATTTATAGTATCAACCACTAAGTATTACATTAGATAATTCAATGAATCTCTCATTACTGGATAATGAACTTATAGGGGTATTGTGTTATAAGAAATGATGATAACCTACCCTTAAATAAGACACACCATTTAGGTAATATCTCGAAATAATTAGTTAATGGTGTGGGGATAGATTTATGTTATCCAAAATAGTTTCAAGTGATGTTCAATTTGGGATAAACATGATCATATCGGCCTCTCCTAAAATCATATATATATATGATTAGGGGGTTTCAAGGGGAATATCTAATACTCCAAATCATTATGGTGTCACAGTTCATAATATTTTTCATGGTGGTGGCATATGCCCAATCATAAATTCTCATATGGGTGCGGGGATGTGGAAGTTCATTATGTCGCAGTTTCAAACACAAAAATAGTAAATAAATATATCTATACAATTTCAAGCAAAGTTATTTGTCCTTATAAAGATTATAAGATGGAATAAAAACCCCCATAAATGTTTTGGTGCGAAAAAAATTTTATATTGGTATTTTTACGAACATTTAATTCAATATGAGAATAAAAATCCGACCACCGATCCAATCATGAATATTAGGAAATATCTTCTCATAACATTCATGTTATCTCCCTTGAAACCTGATCAAACTAGAGTGATTATCTAATTTGGATGCATAATTAATTCATCATCAAGCTATTCAACCATTCAATGATTGATATTATTGTATAAATATACATCATATTATTGTATATATCATTCGGTTATGACTTTAAATGAAGTGTACAATCCAAAAAAAATTACATTTCATGTGATCTATATAACTTCTTACAGTTCACACAGAAATTCCACTAACTCTAGTGTTTTGTGTGTAATGTGTACATAAATTTTATTGGTACCATAATCAATTGATGGATCCTCAAAATTAGTTCATACTAATAAACATAAGAAATGCAATCATGTTCAACATGTTTAAATTGGACTCTACAATTAGACTACTCCATGACTATTAACAATAATATACATCTTCACATCATTGGAGTGTTATAATGACTAGTGGTTCTCGAAAATTCACTATAGTGTGGTTTGTGGATTCATTGTATGAGGAATGATACAATAACATGAGATCAAAATTATAGGATAATAGATCATATTTTTAAGGGGTATCTCATCAGGGAAATTTTGTTCCATTGGGAAATCTACTGGGGGATCTTCGATGGGAATATATAGAAGTAAATTTTTCCCAACAATTGAGATCTAGAATAGGGAAACAATTTATATTCCATGGATGTAAAATATATTATGGATCATGTAAATTATCATTGGGTGATAAAATAAGGTTATATGAATGTGGTTCAATATAAATCGAAGCATATTCCGAATATAATATTGATGTACATTGAAAAATGTCAACGGTTTGAGTTGCTTGTACCGCCATTATATAGTTATGTTGGATTTTTGGTACTCATAATAAAAAACAAAAATTACAATTATTGGAAGTATAAGATAACTAATATATATAGAAGTAGGTATATACTATCATAGATAGGGGGAACCCTTTCATATCTTAGTGAACTTGTTGTTCAGTGAGCGACTCATTAGAGACCACAGTGGTTCCCTATCTACTTTGGATATTCCTATAATTGAAATAGTTATAAGGATAAATGAAAAAAGACTCCTATAAAAGTGATCTGGAGTTGTATAACTTTTCATAAGAGATATAAAATATCAGAAGAACATATTCCATAAATGGTAAACATTGTACCATGTATTTCCCATTCCTAACTATTGTTATATAGAAAAAACATTCCTTCCCACCTTGACCATTATTGGAATAAATGGGTGAGGAGACCCTAGAAGAACCCTTAGAATGTTATATATGTATGGTTACTATTAAATAATCATATTATCCACTGTTAGGGGTAGAATCAACTCTTAATTATTTGAGGGAAACATTACCGACCAATGATGTTTTTTGTCATTTAAAACTAAAAAACATCATAACAATGGTATCAAGTGGTAAAATAAAAATATTCAACTCATTTGAAAATATTTCTACATTTTTTTATATCTCGCATGATTTACAAATTTTTAATTTAGTTCATTAGTGTGTAGATATTCTTGTTAGAGTTCATGTAGTTCCCATATGGATGGATGAGTCCTTAATTATAAAACTCACATCTAAATATTCAAATCCTGATATAGGAGTGGAATAACATGGAATGGAAAATAATTAAAGTATATCCTAACTGAAATAGATTCTGAAATCGATGATGTTTTGGAAATAATTATGTTATTTCCTCTTAATCTATTTGGAAATATTTAAATCCAAATCATAGCTAAATTGCGACTCTCACAGAAAAATGTAAATTCCGTAGGAACATCAACTAATAGAGTAATGTAATATAATGTTTGTCAGACAAGAAGAACATATCACTACACAAAAAATTGAGTTTATTTGGTATAATTCACTATCATTAATATTTATAAATGATATTCCATGATTTTTAATAATTAAATGAATTATTATATAATATATTAATGTATAATATATTCACTACTTTGGTTATTTTGAAACATTATATCATATCATAATTAAAATGAATTTATATATCATCACGATTGATAATATAAGAATTATATAGTTGTATTATGACTACTATATATATTTTGTTCTGATATTGTCCAATTGAAAAAAATGGAATACATGATGGTCTTAGAGAGTATCATAATATCATATGATTCCCATTTATCATAACATATTAGGGAGATAACAAAACATGGATTTTTTCTACGGCAAGAAAAATGTGATATCTAACAACTAATTAATAATAAAAACTGTTTATGGATTATGTTAAGATCATTGAGATCACAACCCAAACCCGGTTTGTAGAACCACTGTAAGATTCATACAATCATAAACCATAATGTTAGTGAATTTACTTGATTAATAATAGAATATATATATATATATACCATAACAATATGAATTCCTATTTTTGTTTTTTGTAAAATAATTTTAATATTTCTCCAATATTATTATTATTAAATTTTAAATTAATATGTAAAGATTTTTATAAAACATATATTTAGATTAAATGGAAACTATTCTATTTTTTGGAAATATATAGTTTCATTTGTGACACAATTTTAATGAATTTATGAACTTTCTTAAAACATTTAATTTTAATAAAATATAATAAATAATTATATTTTCTAAAAAATAAATTTTTATATACTTTTATGTTGTAAAATATATTTCATTCGGGATACAAACTTGTTGTGGAAAAAATAATTTTTTTTCAATTGAATAAATTTTTTAATTTAAATATTTCAATTATAAAAAATGTATAAATATTTGGATAAAATAATTATTATTTTTGGGACCACCACATCAAAATATACCCACTTTTATTTTGAAATGTTTCGCAATTAGTCCATGATTTGGGACAAAATTTAATATTGTGAAAATATAGGATGAGTATTACGACATCATAATATCCAAAAAATAAGGTAATATATTCAACAAAAGGTTTCCATGAACAAATAAATATTTTCCAAATTAAAATAAAATTCCATTGAATTTATTTTATTAATTTTTAAGACACTTAATGATTCATTAAATATATTATATTTTATGTTTTTTTAATCATTTCACTGTAATGCAGATACACGTATAAGTAACCAAGGGTATACTTTTTATTGAATAGGATTTTAAACTTTTAATAATAATTAAAACATTTCACATTCGTAGAAATAATGTGTACGAACCTCGGAATTTATTATTTTTTAGAACATTATCATATAGAATCAAAAATATAATATGAAAATTAATGATCAATTCCCCACATTTTTCTACATAAACCCAACCGACCTCCTATTAATCATCACTAAAAACACATGTTCATGATGTTATTATTAAATTCACTATATATATCCCTCCCATGGTTCCTCTAATATTAGAATAATATGCTCCCTTGATTTTAGAAGCACCATTTAAAAGTAATGGATCACCTACTCTTCGTTATTTATGAACCATATTTGTCTTTTTCCAATTAGTTCATAATTTTTCATTTTCAATTAAGTAATAAAATATCACTCTTATATACCGTGTGATTTTCATGTGATGATATACACCTTTAACAATAATTAAGACGCCCTTTCATCTTTTAGATCCTTTTTTTATTCCAAAAAATGTCTTGTTGTTTTCTATGCCAAACGTTTCTTTTATAAATACTCTTCCATATTTACACTAAAATTTGTTCTTCATGTAGTAAACATCCTTCATTTATAATGTAATTATTTTTATATTTAACATAGTCAATAATATCAAGTATAAATGTAATTAAATATGACACTATGTTGAATGATAACTATGAAACACCTAATCATGTTCATTATATGAATGTGATAGGTTTCCTTTAAATTATATATCCCTCCTATGCATTAGGTAATGATTTAATCTCTTGAAATTCAATGTATTCTTCACATGATTTCTTCCAAATGGGACTATGATATTTTTTATAGGTGTTTGTCATTGGTTTTTTTTGTTTATGATTTATGTTGATTCAACATTTATATGATACCTTTACATTTTCTTGTTATATAATGCCGGAAAAATAATGTTTTTTATTCTCATCCTTGTTATATTACATTGATACGCCTCTTGGATCACTTTTACATATTTACCTTATGACATTATTTATTCATTATTTTATGGGAATTTATATCTCTCTCTTTTCTTATATACATACACGGGTTCTAGAAACCAGTTTTAGAAAAAAATTGAATTTTAGGAGTATGACATGAAATATTTAAATAATGACATTGTATTCATATTTAAATTTTTCATAATGTATATTAAATTTCACCAATACAATAGGCTTACTAATATTTTGGGGTTTTATTATAGGAACCATTCTGTAATAAACAATGAAAAAAGTATATTAATAATATGGGATGTCTCAGTTAGTATTATATAAGGAACCTGGTATTTTTTGAATAGGACAAGAAACATATCGATAAATTATTTGGTAAATTTCTAATATCATTATAAAACATTATTAAGTGGAGAAAATTCCCAGATGAATTTATATTAGGTAATAAAATAATGATAAAATATATTGAATCCTAAAAATTCATTACATTTGGAATATATATCATTTACGAGTTTTCCGATAACTAATCAATGTTCCCATATTATGTGGTTAACATTATAACATTGTTATAAAAAATATATTTTGTATGTACTAATTTATTTTAACTCGAATCAATCAATTAATGTTATAATTATATTTCATTGTTCTAAACATTCATTCATGACAAGAATGGTTAGTAGAACTATTCAAACACCACCTTAAAACATGGAAGTTGAGTTATTGATGAGGACCTATTGAATGTTAATTATTTCAATTTATATAAATTAGTTTCATTTTTTTGTTGCCATTGTAAGTACTCATTAGAGAGAAGATAAATTTTTGAGATAAGAAAATCACCCCCTATATTAAAAAAATTTATTATGATTATATACAAGTACAAGGAGAATTAGGTATATACATTAGTATCATCATCTCAAACAATTAATTTATTTACGTATGAGTAATCATATAATGCATAAATGATTAATTCTATGATAATGATCATCATTCAGTACATTCCTACTATGAGGGAATACACTAATTTGTTTCTTGAACAAATTATTTTCCATCCTCTTAGGTGTGAGTTTGATTTCTCAATTGATTTCATAATCAAATATTTGAAAATATTAAATACTTAATATAGAATGTTCTTTTTTCAAATGAACAACATGAGGAATAAAAAAGTAGAATCATGATAAATTGTATATACAACATGGTTATTCCCCCTCAGGTGCACTTATCATTTTCATTAAGATCATGTATTGTTCAATACACCAATTCATTGAGTATTGTAATCTCAATAAGATTATGATTAATAACAAGTATTTTATGCCATATATTTTTGACTTGAATGATAAACTATGTGGTGCCTAATACTTATATAATTAGGATCAACAGTCTATATATTGTCATGTAATGGTGAAGATATAGTAAATCCCAGAGACCAAAAAGTGTTCATGATATAGGATCGATGGGTTCATGGTGATGTTATTTGGAATCACTTATTCAACTTAAATTATCTGGTATTCTATGAATTGAGTCTTTATATATTACCCCAAAAAATGATTATTAGTCTTTAAAATGACATTATTAACTAATATAATAGTGTGTATGAACTTGAGAATCATTGAAATACAATATTTAATACTATGTAAAATGAAATTTTCCATATGATGTGTAGAAAATATTATATCTACATAAAATAATGTAACATTTATTAGGATTCGTATATCAAAAAGGGGATATATATTTATTTTTAAAAAATATGTAATCAGAGGTTGTTGCTAACTAACATTAGTGATCGAAATACATTCTTTAATTTGATTATGTATGTACTATCATTAATTTCTGAAACAATTATCATGATTTTCAATCCCATTGTCTAATATTAATCAAAGTGGATTGAGGTTTTTCTATAATGATACTGGTGATGAAATATTTAAGCATATAACAAATATGTAATCACTATGCCTATGCCCATATAATACTCTAGTGGGGAATGATTTTCAATCTACAAAAATGTGTACATGAAGGGCTTGAGTTGTGTACTAATTCATGATTATAATGTTATATCTTATTCCTCACTCCAATTACCGATCCCTGTGAAAAACTATCCCACAATTTATTTCGATTATTATATAGTAATATTCACACTAAAGATTTTGTGACATTATATATAAGGTGAGAAGTATAGAATATTTAAATAACATAAAAGACTCATGTATATATCCAAACTATAAAAGAATATTTTGATCCAACATGGGGGTTAAGAGATGATCAGGTATTGTGATTGTTTACTTTATTAATATAATGGGAATTAATTCAATGTGGGTGATTACATCAGATGAAATGATCCCACACCTGAACTAATAATGAAGATGGTAAGCGATCAATTCAACATGGATGTAAAAATGATGGAGATTAGATTAATATGAGGTTATTTATACTAAATTTATCAAATAATATTCTAACCATCCATTCTTGATAGGATCAATGAGGCCCTAAATTATGATGAGTTTCTTTAGAATAGGGTATTAATTATTTTTGAGATCAACTTTGTGGATGATTAATATATAAGATTTTTAACATGAATATGAATCCCATAAAAACTATAACTTAAGAGTTATATTTTAAAATATGTCCATAGATAATCCTTAACTACTAATCTAGGATGAATTAATCTGTATAGACATATGAAGAAAAAATAATGGTTGTATAGCTTGAAGAGAGAGATTGAATAATTTTTATGTCAATGCTGGGTAGAGCAAAAACATTTGGAGGGTTGATTGATATCTAAGGGTTTGATGAAAAAATTCCCCATTCTAGTATAATAATGTTAATATATAACTATAGTTTTCATCATAGGACATGTGCGAACCCCATAAGGAAATATCCTTATATATGTTTTAGTTGGACACTTAACCAAGTCAGCGCATTTCATTTCCATTAATGAATATTTCCCTCTTGATTAACTCTCCGCGATATACATAAGGGAAGTGGTAAGATATCATGGGGTACCAAAATCTGTAGTATAAATATGAGATATATTGTTTACATTGATGTTTTGTAGGATCCTATAATAAGTGTTCAATACATAACTAATCTTCATCAAAATATATCATCATCATACATATGTTTTATTAAAATAACCATCCTACCTCAACATCATATAATGAAATCATGTTTATTTGATTTCTATATAAACTAATATGGGTACTATAACATCCCAAAATATTATCACAGGAATTATTCCGTTCTTATATTATTATTATCTGCAACAAAATTGAAACATTTCACAGAGAACCTAATAAAAACATTAATCTTATAAAATAATACAAAAATAAGTGATATATAAAGAAAATATGGATCCCATATTGAAGGAAAAATAAATTTACCCTTGAAATAGTATCATGACCATTAGAAAGTGTAATCTATCTAATATAATTGTATCCTAACCAATGATATTATTAATAAAATATATCCATCTTACAAATAAAAATATTATACAATTATACCTTTGTATAAATATATGTTAAAAAAATAACTTATGAGTTAGTATTTTTTGGAAATCATAAATCTTTATATAGAATTTAATAATTAATATATTATTATTTATTTTTATAAAATTGATCTATAAATTAATATTTTTTGGATTATGATTATAAGATAATTTTATCTGTCCTTAATCAATTTGTCAATGTTTCATAAAATCACATATAATTTAAGAATCAATATTTTTTAATGACATTATGATTTTAATTACTAATTAAATTTATCAAAAATAGAAACTTATTTTCATATAATTTAGTTCGTTTTTTATTATAAGCATTGAAAAATGATTCGGGTTTTTTATTGGTGTTTTTCTGAAATACATGATTTTGTGTTATTAGTAAACTTATATATAAATAACTTATAAGTTAAATACAATATTACTTGCATAATTGATGATGAAATCACAATAAAACGGATGGGGGTATTACTATTTTATCACCAATTTTTGTTCCCATTTCAATTCCTTGAATATGTGGTTCTACAATAACACATTGACCATGAGAGCTTTATTGGTTCATTTAACCCAGTATCTATGATATATTTTCTTCATTGGATTCTCCTTAAATCAAATATCATTCAATAATGGTACAACATCAATATTTTTTTAATTGAATTGTCTGATATGTAGTTCCTCAAGAGGGATATATAGAACACATCATGTACCTTTCATAGGTTATCTTAGAGTTCTATTAGATAGTCTACTGATGTGATGTGATGAATCATCTCATAGGGGATTTTTATCAAGGATACTAATTTCCCTATTTCCAAAAATCAGGATAATTTACCATGTAAATGCATGGATGATAAATTTATTTATAAACTCAAACGATAGGTCGCAAGGAAGATTGTCTCCAAAGATTTAATGTTGAATTTGTGTAGGTTTCATATGATTTGGAATGGTATTAAATTTATCTATCATCTCTTGGATATTATCAGTTCCCATCAGGTTATACAATCTAAATGTATCATAAAATGTCATATTTGGACACCTCTTCACATGAAAACCCTTATATAGTGACATTTGGATGATAAAATAGAGTCTGTTTTTATATGATAACATGACATGAAAAAATTATTGGTCCCAAAATCCTTGGAAACCCATTGGACATGATCTCAGCATATACTATGAGTTTTAAATGGTCTTATCATAATGAACATCCATATTAGGGTCATAGGAACTGTATATTTTCATTTATGTAACTGATACATCAACACGAATTATACAAATCCATGAGGTAAACCTCTGATCTATAGCAGATACAATAGATTGTGTATCTCCTAGTAGTATTAGCACATATCTTATATATATATATATATTGGTGAGGTGGTTAAGTGGGAAATATTCCATGATGGAAACAATATGTTCCAACTTTTAATATTGATTGACAATGATATAGATAGGATTTTTTAGTGTTGGATTCCTAGGGAGTTCTATGATTAAATCCATTGTTAGTTTTTTCAATTTTATTACTATAATGGGAAGTGTTTTTACTATAAAGTTATCATTCTATCATTATAACCTGACTTGTGAGCATATTATCCATTGAGACGATAACTCTACAGTATCCCTATTTATGTTATCCCCCCAAAGGTTTGATTATAATATATGTACATCTTAGTGACTCCTGAATTCATAGTGAAGAATGGTATATTCACATAAACCAAAAGTTCCATCATCTTTTTTGGTTTTTATGGGACATATATCTATGTTCATATCCTTATAAATACATATTCAGTAATGTAAAACTACTGAATATTCACTATCTTATTAAGTATAAACTCACCATCTTTATAGTAATCATTTATTCTTATTATAATTTATGGTTAGAGAGTCATTTGAAAATGGTTGGATAAATATTATCTTATTTTTCCAATTTCCATCAATTTTATGTCTACGAATATAGGATACATTGCAATAATTTTCATTGATAGTTTTTTGGGATCATATTACTCATTGAATTTAACTAATTATTTTCCCCTTGACTTAAATGGAATGACAAATCATAATCAATTCTATTCTCTAATGAACTATGATAGTGAATATGAAGATCCTTTTTTCAATATGCATTCATGGGTTCTATAATACATATATATATATATATATATCCACTTCTTCACATATAGATAATTTATCTGAATCATTACATAAAATATCACTACTTCTATTTCTAGAAAAAAAAATTTCTTATTTTTTCATTGATCTATAATTGGATGGAGGAATATGCTCTCACTTTATCATCTTTCTAGGGTATAGATAACAAACACTTTTCAGATTCATCACAATAGATCACAAATACTTCCCCACTATTTGTTAATGTGAGTATATGGGAATGGATTAGAATCATATTAAACTCCATAAAATATTATTCACTTTAGGCCCTGAAAAATTGAATTAATCCCTTACATGTATTTTTGTTTAATGTTGTGAGAAATAGTGATATATTTCACACAAATCAATGATAATACCCTTATAATTGAAGGGAACTATGAATTTTCATTACATATGTAGGTATTAATTATCCTTCAATTTCCCCAACTTTTGAAGGATCCACATATATCGCATTGATTTTGATAATATACCCTTACAATATTTATTGCACTAGCTGAAGCACACAATTAAAATACCTTGAGTATATTTTTAGCATCGTTAATAAATTTATACTTTTATTTAATTGATCCTCATGTTTCTCTAGGGATTTGGAGTAGAAAATAATAATCACTATAATGATTACCATAAATTTGTTGAGTTAATCCATATATACTATATTCATATAATCTATAATGATAGATAGATAATTTGTGATTATTTATGGAATCACTATAAACCTAGAGTTTCTATATATTATATGGAAAAAAATCATAGGTATTTATACAGTCACCTTTATATTATAATATCTTGATAAAATGTCCACCTTAGTGAATTAATCATCACTATATAGATGATCAAAAAGTCGTCATTATGTGAAAGTGGTTACTAATTCATTATCACTGTCATGTTGAAATCATGGAAATTAATCCATAGGTACTTTTAACCATCCTTTTTATTGGATTATAGTATTACTAAACCCCATTTTTATGCACTTGGGAATATAAAACCTTTTTTAGGAGTGTCCTATAATTTTTTCATTGTATCCTCATGTTCAAAAATAGTGATTATTTATAGAGATGTAGATATTTTCAATCCTCTATGTATGAGATATATGAATAACATAAAATCCAATTTAGAAATATATTCTTGAAATTTTTTGATAAAAAAATCAGCATATTCTCATAAAATGATCATTTAACCAAGGATGATCTTTCATTTCGTCTCAATAACTTGAGATAGATATTATTTATCTTTATTAAATTTCATCCCAGATGAAACATTGTAACTATGAAAAGGTATCAATTATAAAGGATACAATTTAGGAGTCATCATGAGACCATATAGTAGTGTCTGTTACCACTGCAATTAAGGGATCTAGTGAGCCAAACAATCTTACTGTAATGGGGATAGCTCTTCTTAAAGAGGAAAGAACATCACAACCCCACACAGAAAATCCTTGGTATGATATTATTTATAATAGATATATTAATATGGGATGTATATAAAAAAAGAGAAAAAAGAAATATAACATTATTCATATTTGAATATATGAAACACCATCACCCATACATTATGCGGTTTTATAATCTAACACCCCAAACTAGGATACACTCACAAACTGGATCATGATATAATTTACCTCATACCAGAAGGGAATTATTTTCCCCTAAGTGATGGGGACTCACATCTATGAATGAACAAAAAGATAATGAATGGATTCAAAAAAGATTAAAGTAACCCACATTGAATATATATACATAATTTAATCAAATGGGGGAAGAATGAAAATAATTAATATGTATGAAAAAATGAATGAAAATATGTGTGGTGATACTCAAAACAATAAAAAATAATAATTTATAAGTCCAAAAACAATATAAAACTAATAGAAACTAACTACCACATGTGATAACCATGGAAATATTCTACAATTATACCATATTCAACCCAAACTGAGTTGAAAACAAACCTCACAGCCACATTATAGTTCATTTTATTTTTCTTTATAAAAACTCATAACTAGGGACAAACCATTATAGGGGTATGTAGAGTGTTAGAAAAACATACTTAATAGGATACCAACTAGGTATCTTATATAATGTCTTTATACATAAAATACAAATATGATAATTATAATTATAATGTGACATGATAATTGATAAATAAGATCATATCAAAATCAAGGCAAATATTTTCACTTTTTATATAGTTCACAAAAAATCATGATAAAATATCCTCAATGAATATTTTCATATAAAAAAACAAATTCATATTACATATATTAAGAAAAAATTAAAAATCCCAATTGAAGCTAATAGTTAAATGTGTGAAAAAAATTCCAAGATAAGAGACCTATAATAATTTAAACAATGATGAGTGTGTACTCATGTCTATAAAACATAGGCATATGGAGAAGAGGGAGACACTATGAGTGAACCCACTAACAATTTCGAAAATCTTGTCACTTTATTACTGGGAATATGGAAAAAATACACCAACCATGAATGAACACCATATAAATTCACGCTTAATTAACATATGATATACCTTCCAACTATGTACATAATATTTCCCATGATTTGTGTTACCAAAATCATATCTATATGGAATTTTATAATAAATTTAAAAAATTTCCATTTAAACAATCATACCATAAAACCAATTATTCAAATCCTTGAAAAATCCTTTTAGGTTTTTTATAACAAGGGTACACGGATTTTCATGAAATCTGTTAACAAATGAAAAAATATTTGAACTTAATTTTATTTTATTATAAAACATGAGTAGTAATGGTTTATCAAGAAATGGCTACTGTCAAAACCACCAACATCAATCTCGAGAAACAGATGTCCATAATGGTATCCACCAACATATGAATGAATACAAATAAACCACCCCATTCCTTTAAATTTATTCACACAACATATAAATAATTCAAAATTAAAAATAGGCCAATAGAGAAGATAATGGAACACACACATCAATGATCACACACATCGTACCATAGTAAACATGGAGCCTAATTCTAAGAGATTATCAGACAAAATATCTAGAATGTATCAAATAAAACATAACCTCAAGTTCAATGAATCCTAATTTTATCCTGAATCCAAATTCTTGAAAAATAAAAATGAATCGGTAGAATGGTTTCATACCCAGTAGAAGTGATAAATCTTCCATATAGTGTAAATGTTTAATGGGGGAACTCTGAAGGAGTGGATAAAACCTAAATCACATGAAAATACTTGTGGTTTGAGATATTATAAGCATTCATAATGAATAATAATAATGTCATACAGTTGGTTCAATAATACATACCATATAGAAATATTTAGAGTAAACACCTCATTTATGATGTAAATATCCTATTAGACAAATATATCCTTAGATGATTTTACATTATAAAATAAAATATTACATCATTAAACTGATTTAATAATCAAATGGTACATTACATATTTCATGATAAGTGTTGTATATATATTTTCATTGCATGTTCCCGCTGATATATTTACACCCAAAAATATACACATACGATGTAAAATATTCATATAGATATTACCTACATCAGGATCTTCATAAACTACTAGAGATAGATCCGATACACATGTAACATGAAATAAAAAAAATAATTAGGAAATATGTTTATATCCTAGATGTTATAATCTCAACAACAAAATTCTTTATATGATTAGGAACTCATGAATATGAAGGGTAACCTAGAAATATGTGAGGTCTATACTCTATTGCTTTCGATTCATGCTCCCATGTATTTTTAAAATATTATCAATGTCACCAAACCATTATAAATAATTTGAAACACTTAAAATGAATGAAATTGAACAAATGTTAAATTATAACCACTGGTTTCTTCACAACTAAAACAACTGGATTGTACTCAATCACTTCTAAACATAGAATAGTAGAGGGGTCATGATTTTACTGCTTAAACTGATATATGTGACAATGATTGATGTATATATGCCAATGAAACCAAAACATCTTATGGATAAGAAACCTTTCAATGATTCTCAATGAACTCAAATGATTCAATATGTCATAAATCATACTATTCATATTTCTTAAGATGATAATGATTCATCTGATGAGATGTATTCAAGAAAAAACAATTTACAACGGAAAACACAAAAGGACAAAACATAAGATCAACGTATTATTAAAACTATCTATATACTGTAAGCACATTCCCATTTATATTCTGAATTATTTTACACATCCATTAAATAGGACTAGGTCTCAAAAAAGTGTCATTTATTACATAATCCCATCAATGTGGTGGTCAGTACGAGCCACCATACAAAGCCACAATGGGATCGATTCTGATCATTGAATGTTAAATATTTTTATAAGAAAAATAAAGTAGTCCAAGTTGGATATCCCATAATTTAATATAATATATGTTATAGTCATGATGAATTTCCTACATGATCTAAATACCAAACTATATATGATCGTCTTATTGTGGATGGTAATGATTACACAAAAATTCATGTGTATCCATTTCTTATTGGACAATATTCAGAAACAATGAGATAAAAAATCGATACAAATAAAGAAAAATAAAATAGAGATCCCAAGATACATTAAATCCTCCAAAAAATATTTCATTCATATATATTCTTCCACAGTGGCTTATCTGGTTGAATGAAAATGATTATTTTTCTTTAGCTGATTAGTCACATAAAAGATTGTATTCATTCTATGATATTTCCAACATACCCAACTATAATGTACATGGTAACCTCATCCCAATTTTAGGCTTCATAGCGATCCAACTGAATTATCACATGATGTCACAATAATTAGTAATTAGGATTTTATGATTTTCCAATTAGAAAATGTGATTGTTAAGATAAAATAAACTATTTATAGATACAATGATGAAAAACCAATATGTTAGGAAGAGAATAGAATTTCAAGGGATAGACCATCCATAAACAGTCTCCCCAAAATAAAGGGTTTATCGAATTCCAATAAATTCATCACCGCTCTACTAAACTAGATGAATATAATTATGGAGAAATTATAACAAATGAATACATAAAAAATACTAAAATCATCCTCTTGTATGTCCAAATAAAACTGATTCAAGTATCACATCTAGTCCAACACATCATTTGATTCGAAGAGAACATATTACTGATCAATCCACCAAAGATAATCAGAAATTACATTACTATTCCATATGGCGTAGGAAATTTTGAAACGGATCCTTTGAATATAATCCACACACCATCTTTATTTGATATTCATTTCCATTGTACAATTGATATTAATTAAATTACTATGTTATGAATATTCTATGTGTATCTCCCAAGTATGATACCATGAACAACACATTTGTGGATAAAAAATTGAAATAATATCATTATAATGGATGTTATTATTATTTGGAAGTCACAAAAGTTAATGAGATTTATAGGCCACAAAATAATATAACTAGATAATAATGCAACCCAAACATTCACTATATGATTCAATGTATAATAAACACACATTACGAGTATTATGAATGTTCATAATAAGTTCTGATGTCAAAATTCATTTCAGTTTATCAAATAATTTATGAAAATTTTATTCCAATACGAACTCCTTCCCATTATTGTTAAGAGGATTAATATTTTATTACAACATTCAAAAATACTAAAATAACATCTGATAATATTCATAAAGTCCAATGAATTTTTTAATCACAATGATGTTTCATTGATCATCTATTGACGAGACAATCAGATTTATAGGTTAAACATATATGAAAAACTCAAAAATCATTTTCCCTTATAATATTAAATATTTTATTCACCAATTTAATTTTGATGGATTCACATACAAATGGGGAATCCTCTATATTTTAAAAACAAAAAATATATTGTTCTCATGTCGATACTCATATAATGAATATAAAATATATCCGACAAACAGAACTCCATATGTGTTGATATATTTTTGAAATATTCAGTTTTAACAATGAATAAATATTTGATTAGAATTAATCTAACTAAAATGAATCAAAATATATTTATAAGGGTCAGACATTGTCTTGGAATCAATCTTCATTATATCAATCTCCACAACTCTAATCTAATAATTTCCTAACAAATATTCAATCTTTGAAAACCGATTATCCCCATTAAACTATTAAAATATATCATCCACTAATTATAGCAGATACATTTTATTAACCACGTCCCATTTCAACATTTGATACTATATGCACAATTCAAGTAAAACATCATAATTTTTAAAATAGGGAACTAGGTCTTCCAGTGCTAAATACTAGGGAAATGAAACCTTTTGTAATTAGAGCATCATACTGATTCTTGAGAAAAATCATCTCTAATAGTTCTATATAACATGAGGGTGTCAGGATTAATTGTGTACATTGAACAAGATAAACAATGAACTCTACCTCCTCTGATAGTAGATAGAAAAAATCACTAAAAAAATTGAATGAGACTAACAGGAAAAAGAATATCACCAACTGAATAATCATTATTATTATAAGCCTTGCTAACAGAAAAATAAACTCTTTAACAATCATTGGGATGGTACTCCATGATCAGATCTAATATACCATAATCACCGAGACGCCTGACATCTCCCATATAAATCAATGAATGAGACACAACGATTATAATAGTGAACTTCATAATTATGAATCTATCATATCAATCTAGATGATGAAGTGAAATATATATATATATATATATCGAGAATGGTAAAATCCCTGACTAATACTATGTCAAAAATAGATAGAAAACAAGAAGGGCATCGAATCTAGTTAACATTCCTTGAACAAATAGGTTACGTTAACTCTATGATATATATTATAAACTCTAGTCAATGATTCAAGGAAACATAAAAGGGTAGATATGATTTAGTGGATGGGACCCATATAAAAAATCATTCTTTATAGAAGATGCGACAAAGATGGTACTTATAACTTTCATTGGCCCCACATCAAGAACTTCTGGATTCTCATCCACCACATGATGGTTCCACACTTGTGATGCATATGTCCGGATCGATGAAGTCATTATGTATTCATACTATTTTAATATGTCCATGAGATCCAATTATCCTTGACCATAATGATTTATATAAATTTATTTTGAGAACCTATATAGATGTTCATTGTGGCCAAAACCATTAACATTTTCACTGAAGTGGTGGAAAACAGTTAGTGTTATTGACCTTACCAAACTAATAGTGAGTTTGGGGTACACTAATAGTTGTAAAATATGGTATAATGGAGTCTCTCCGCTAAGAACCACCTCTACCACTTCTACAATTTTCAGGAAACCTCATATTCTTTCTTGTTGGGATTCTAATGGAATAATATGATGAATGATAAGGGTATGAAATGAATATATTTCATCCATGTTAATCTCTTTCATCATATCCAAATCAACAATCTCCTTATATGTAAAATGATTGATCATAAATTATTATGATAATATATTCATTCAAAAACCCAATAGGTACTTCAAATATTTCAAAATATCAATCTTTACCACTTTTGGAGAAAAATGAAATGATCAACAAAGTGTTTTTTATATTCTGATATTGATCAGTTTTGAGGACACATAGAGAGAATCTCTAGTGACTCTTCCATCATTAGGGGATATAGAAAACACTGTTGGATGATTTCTATCATAAAAAACTTCCAATATGAACCCACGTGACTATCTGATAATATCATGGAATCACAATATCACTTATTGTGGCCCTCATGACTGAATATTTCACCACTCACCCTAATATTTTGTGGTTTATCATGTAATTTAAGGATATTATCAATATTTTCTTTCTAATACCCTTCTTCTTGGTGATCATTAGAACACTTAAGTGGAATTAGTTTCTCATGTATTAATTCAATATATACATATCCATTTGTCCCCTATGAATTTTTTTACCTCAACAAACTCATTATACAATTGTGGAATATTTTTTTTACAAAATCATGACATAATAAAACAATTTTCTTTTTATAATTATATTATATTGGGAAGATTAACCTCTAGAGCATTCACCACACCCTCTTGTCAAACTCATGGAAGAAATCTCAAAGGCATATCAGCACAAAATTAAAATTGAATAAATTATTAGAATATTATATAATATAATCTAAAAACAATGCAACTATATGCAACTATCCATTATTTAGATTATGAACACAACCCACGATACACAGATCCCAATATATAATGGAAAAATGAATATTTTATGGGATATATATGCCCATATACTCACCATAAATAACAAATTATGTCATAAAAATCTTATACCACATAAAAAATTTACATTACTGGGAATATACATTATTTCACACCATTTTTGCATTGAACTGATTTTGGATACCCTCAAAAACTAGAACCAGACCTAATCATACACACACATGAAGGTTATTCTGGATCCCACAGGGTGGAGAGTTGCATATGGGGATTAAAAATACTAGACAAAATGACTATTCCAAACCTAATTTAGATGAAATGGAATAAAATTAAAAAAATATAATGAAATATAAAAAGAGGGATTAAATTAAATTTCCAAAAATGAAACAAGATAGGAGAGGGGTACTACTCTAAATAGTTAGGGTAATCATATGTTATAATTCCAATAGAACTGGAAAAAACATGAAAATAATATTCCATGTGATAAAGGTGGAAATTCCTCACCCTATCAAAATAATCTACAGATACATAGATAATATAAAACCTCAAAAATTCACTAAGGAATCATTAATTTTCACCCATATATTGAAATATATAGGTCTATATATCATTAATGTGTTTTCCAAGCTGTGACATAAATAGGATATGTAGGATCTCCAGGAGGTGTTTCATATCAATTATTTAAAAAATAATAATTTATCACTTAATATAAAAAATTTCATAATAATTGATGAATCACTTTACATTAAATTCATGGTATAAATTTTTATTTATAAATAGTTATGAAATATTGTCCTTAAATTTTTTATCAATTAATAATTTGAATAAATATTAATCAATTGAAATGAATGAATATCAAATAATGAATAATAAGTTGTTAAATACATGGTAAATCATGCTACAATATCATATAAGGTAATTATAGAAGAATATTGATTAAAAATCCACTCAATAATTCATAATAAATTTCATTGAAAAAAAGAACTATATTTTAGGGGAACACCCAATGAGAGTACCACACAAAAAATTGAACATCATTTCTCTAGAAAAAATTGGCTTATAATGAAAATGAACATACCATGAGTAAATCTTATGACAATACATAATTTATTGATATAATATACAACATTAAATCAACTACCCAATGATTCTATTGAGATACATTTCCCATATAAAGTCAAAATGGATTGTCCCAATCAATTTAATACAAACCATTATTTTTAAAATTATGATTTAAAATCCCACTTCATTATAATTAGAAAACACCAAATTTATATTTACCAAAATAATGGAAGTATGGTATTTTATTTCAAATCCATAAATGAATGAAAAAAATTAATGGCAATTCATACATAAACTAATTTATAAAACCAATGTAGTCATGGATCATTTAACATTTTCTATATAAGGAAAAAACAACCTCAATATTTGGTCAAACATTCCTTTAATGGGATCCACTAACACATGAAAGAATCCAATGACAACAATGATGCCCCCATATTTTACTCGCACATATTAGAATAAATTAAATAAAAAATCCTCTCGATAAGGAATATAACAAAACACATACCATACAGAACCAATATTCCACAAAACAACAATCAAGAGAGTTCGCCTCTAGAATATAATCAGAAAATGGATATGAAAATGGTCAAACAAAAATACAGCAAATGTTCAAAAATTAAAAAAATTTGTACAATGATGTTTCAAGAATGATTGGAAATTACTATGTCGAAAAGACACTTCCCATGGATAACTAACTCACTGTCCATAGATATCAAATATTGAACGGAAGAATGGGAATGGACTAGAGACATACATAATCACATACAAATAACTATAGATAAACAGATTGGAGGGATGTGTGACATGTATGAAAAAAATTCATCTATACAAAATTTAATAATTACATGGGAAAAATATTTATATTATAAATACCTTGTTTGTGATTAAATATCCACAAACTCGTATACACTAAAAATTTAGAATTTATAGAGTAAATGATTACTATATATAATAAAATTAATTTATAACAAAAAAAAATATTTTAAGGATTTCAAGATTTGTATAGCAAAAAAGTCCAAAAATTGTTCCCATCAGCATATTTTTTCTTAAATATACACATTTATGATATAAAATGATCATATAGGTTTTACCTAGATCATGTTCTGTTGAAATTATGAAAAACCATATAGATCCTTTGAACCTGAAAGTAAACATTTCAACATTATAGAGAGGATATATTTTTATTAATTATGTTATAGATAATTAACTATATGACACCTATAAATAATTTTTTGGTTTTCATAGATTTTGGAAAAATTAAGTATTTTTTACTGCATTCAATTGTTCATGATCATATTTCTTATTATGAGTTACTAGATGGGTCACTATTTGAAACTACTATTTATTATTCAAATTGTGATGGTGTAAAATATATTAGGGAGTCTCAAAATAATATCCCCCAGTGGATGGATGTATAGAACATCCACCTAGATATCACCTATGTATCAGATGAGACCATCATCCCTCCAAGAAAATGATAGGGGTTATCTAAATTGGATCCATATTAGGTAATTTTAAATGTTTTAATGTACAAGGATGATCTTGATAGGCCACATGTGAGGGTCGATTAAGTGAATCCATAGGTCTATGATGTATAGAGTATCTAGACAAACAATGAAATGTAATTGAACCATCATAGTAGGGGATGGATAGGCTTGGAATCTCGATGAATAAAGTAAAAATTATGCTAACCATGTAACAATGTTGAATATATAATTTATAGATAAATTAAAAAATATTTTCTAAGCAATAAAAGAATTACGCTTCTAAATATCAAATTATTTTTAATTTTCCTTCAAAATAACATTTATAAAACATCAAAATAAAAACTAGTAAACCAATATAAGTAATTTTAGATTTGATAGTCAAGAGATATATTGATGATAATATATTTACATGATATTTATTAACTGGGTTGGATGGGTTAGGGTCATAATAATGAATTGATCAACCTAATAGAAACAAATGACACTGGGGGTAATATGTTAGCTTATGTCAAAGGGTTTTATGGACTATTAGAATATTGGATGCATAGTGGAACAACTCCAAGTGTATTATATTATTAATAGTTAAAATGAAATGATGGGAAGCTAAATTGAATATATATTCATCTAAGAGAACTTTTTAAATAGAGCGATTAGTTGAGGATGACTGGTAAACATATTAATATCATGTGATCCACTTACATACCAAAATGTATACGTTCATTGGGATATGTTCCTTTTATTAGAGATGGAAAATTGGGGAATTTTTCTATTACTAAAGGGGATAATATACTATGTAATTAAATATGATCCTTTATTATTTGTAACCCATATTGGAGGTGGGAAATTAGATCACACTGTCATAATCATAAGGGTTTTGAAGCTTTATCTAAGGGTATTCTGATAAAAACTAGTGAATGAAAATTATAGATCTATATGATAGGGATGATAGAAAATATATAGATGACCCTACACGATATTCCATTGGATGAAACAAAAATCATCAGGGTATAATAGGTATATGAAAAATGAATGATCCAATTTTCAAGACACAATTTCCCAACAATTTGAGAAAATATAAATTGGAATTGATAATGATTTATGATGGGGATAAATATAGAATTAGGGATTCAATATTATTGGTAACATTACAAAATATATATATTATAATAGATTATGGTTACACAACTTGGACCATAGGTGATGTTTCATTTATTACCAGGTAATTTTTACTACATTATGGACATTTTAAATTTCATATATCCATGTAAATAGTGATAAAAATGGTATTTCCCTGATGTGTGGACCAAGGATTAATATTTTTTGTATTGTAATTTGAGATTCACTAAATATTAATCATTTGTGTTGTGTCAATGTCAAGAATGGTATGGTATCCCCTGTGGGATACATATATAGAAATACATGATTTATATATATAATTTAACATCATGTCTATTCAAAGATATCATTTAATCATAATGTATCATGTGCGATGGTAATAAAGACACATATACATATAGAGTAGAATATCACAAAAAAGTTTAGATAATTCATTATATAATGGGAGTGATTTGTGATGATTCTCTGTGGGGAATAGAGAACAATTCCCTATGTGAATTACATATATCCTGCTCACTAGAGAATACATTAGTATATATATATATATATATTGGGGATTGGTTTTGAATAGAATGTCAATATGAAACTATATATCCCTTGATTGTGGTAATTAAACAATACGATACTCTCTATTGAGTTGTGGTATTTGAAAAATCTAAACACGGCGGTGTCCTCTAAGGTGATGAACAAAACATCATTTAGTTTAAAGTCATGTGATAGGGATAATTCCATGTATTATAACATCATTATAAAATATGTGGTCACATATTATAACATTGGGTTGTGATGATCAATAACGAATAATATTTTAACATTTTACATCATATTACATAATGGGGAATCTCAATAATATTAATGAGAAAATCAAAAAAAACAACTAATATTGCATGATTCATGATCGTTGTGAGAGTTATATGCTAATGTAATGTTACTCTTTACACATGAGATTATTGAAGAGATACTATCACGTTCGATTTAAAATGCTAAATTGAAGATAATGGGAACACATCAAAATGGATATATTAGTCTCGATGGATTCCATTGAGATGGTGTAATATTCAAAAATACCAAAATTTATTATACGGTATCTTCAAGGGTTTGAAGGGTTGACCTGATAAAATTGAAGTGGATGTGGATAAACCATGACCTCTAACATATGATTCGTAATGGATGTGATAGAGTTTATATGGATGACGATATACCAATTTCATAAAATTGATTCTACTCACATAGAATCAATAATAAATGCATGAATATTATGTTTGACCACTAATCACCATTTAAAATAGAAGAATATTCATGTTTATTCTATGAAACTTTCTTCAATAATGTTCCCATGGGACATGAGTAAGACTATAGGGTCATTGTTTGATCATTGCAGTGTATTGACATTAAATATGAATAAATGATGGTTAAATTCACTCTAATGAGATGCAATGTATGTAGTTGCAGGAAAATAATATTCTCATTATATGTTCTTATAACCCTATTGAGAAATTTCATTCATTGAGTAAATTAAATCATCTCAATAGGCCGGATAGAGTGCTAACCCAATGTGAAACATGGAAAATGATCATTCATGCCCTATGGGAAATTTATCTTGTCTTATATTCTATAGGGTTTAGGTTCGTACAAATTATACCAAGGGTTTGGTAGTATATAAATCATGTAATATAGATATGTTTATCTATGTCTATTAATGAATTAGATAGTGTTTTAGAGGCTTAAAATGAAAATAAATCCAATCTTAAGCATGGAATACACTAATATTTTTAAAAAATTGTTTTACTGCCTTTTGATGGAAAACCATTTTTAAATATATATTTTGACAATTTTATATGATATTTTTGTCAAGATAAACTTATTTTTTATGATTGGGATATCAAAATTTACTTTTTGTGAATTTTTGGTATTTTTCAGACAATGTTCAATTTTTAATGTATAGTGAAAAATACTGCATTTTACATCAAAACTGCTTTTTAATCTAATTAATTTATATGATTAGATTATCTTTTGAATTGTTTTTTAAGTTAAATTATAATATATTTTTACCATTTAATCCAATGGTGGTCATTGGAATCTATTTAACTTTGATATTGGACTTAAACTGGTGTCAATCTTTTGATACTTATTGTTTCATAAAAACACGCTATTTGTCATGACAACTGGAATTAATTATTAAATTAATTAATGTGAATTATATTTTTTTAATTTTTTTAAATATACTTCATTTTTGAATTTGGAATATCAAATATAGCTTAGGGTGAATTTTTGGTATTTTTCTGAAAAACTTCAATTTTTTGTGAATAGTGAAACCAATAAGTGGTACTTATAAAAACTGATTTTTCGTTTAAATGAAATTTTACCACTTCTGTGTTTTGAATTTCAAAAATCTGACATACATGGTTGTAATTAGTAATTAAAATGTGGTTCAATGAGATTAAAATAATTTTTTGGTGAATAATAAATCTTAAGTTCTGAATCGCGATTAGAGATAATTAGTGTAGTTTAAGGTAAAAATAATGCTTTAATAATATGAGATGAGCTTGACACATGTCCTACCCTCATTTGATATGTCATGTACGACCATGAAAATCCATGGGTCAATTTGGGGACCCCATGGATCCACTTTGGTTGGGAAATGACATAAATAACCTTTTATTTATTGTAAAAGTAAAAAATGACACAAACATGAGATGTTTTACTAAAACAATTTTTACATGGGGTAATAAAGATCAAGTTTTTTATTATAAATAGTCATTGGAAAGATAATAATATTTAATACATCATAGTATTTTTTTATAATTTTTAGACTTTAAATAATTTAAATTATTTATGACATCATGATGATGCAGTGATGACCTCATTATTTAACGATTTAAATAAAATGGAATGATAATGTAAAATATAATAACTACACATGTCCAAAACCTATTGGATGGGTGTATTTCGAACCCTTATCACCTTATCCTCTAAACAAAACAATGTGGGACCTCTTAAATCTGAATACCAATTTAAAATAAAGTGACTTTTCTTTACCTTCCAAGAGTGCCCCTCCTCTCCTCTTATAAAAGGGCCCCACCTCTATTTCCTTACCCAGACTCCCAAAGCCTTTGGTTCGTCCAACCCCTGCCCATTTTTTCTCTCCCCTTCCCTATAATACTCCTTGAAGCCTCACTTTGGGCTGAAGTCTTCCCAAGGAATCCTTTGAGCTCAAACCAAAGGGAGTAACCCAATTTTAAGGTAAAGTCTTCTTTTGAGTCATTTTGTTTGATTTTGCTTCTCCAACCCCCTAAAATCTTTTTATTATTATCTTTTGTAACTACTACAATTTCCTCAATATACTAGGATGTTGTTATAAGAAGGATTAGAGCTACACATACACACACCTACATCTAATGGTTAAAGAACATACTGTTTCCGTGGATGGCGAATTTCTGCCTCCCGAAATGATGATTGTTCAAAATTCTTTTAACACCATAAAAGGTGGCCATTAATATGACACTATATTTATATATGATATATTATATGTTTATGTTTTTCTTAAACTTCTGTATTTTTTCATTTTGGTATTACCATTATGGTTTCCATTATGGGTAAACGTGATATCTTTATTTAAGGAAGTGCGGACTACCGCCCCTCAAAGTGATTTGATTCGTTAAATACCATATGTGGGACGTATAAAGGATGTAACTATGATATTATATATGATATTATACTGGAATTATAATATACCTTTATATCATTATGATTCCAGTCTATAAAATGTGAAATAGAAATGAAAGTAGCGTTCATGTGTACGTACGACTTATCGTCTCCATGAACGGTGCATTTCATTTCATACCTCTAAATGATTATGTAATATTATAAATGCATGTATATACTGGATATATATGATATATACATAATTATTATAATTTTGGATATAATTGATACATGAACAACATTTAATTATAAAGGGTTTATTTTTGACTCAAGTACCAATGATCGTTAAAACAACCGTTATTAACATAAATAATTACATAGTGATCATTACATGGAAATAAGTTATATAAAAGGAATAATGAACTTGAAAAAGGTTCTTAAACAAGTATAAATTAACTCAAGTTTATTATTCAAGAGATTAAAGAACGATCTAGTCAAGTTGGACCCGAGGTATGGGACTTCGTCTCAATCTCCTTTCATTGTGACATATTTTGTTTTATACACAACCTTCTTTTATATGGTGTATAAAACAATTTGACTTTTACATTTATTCAAAAGGACTATTTTTTATACGAAGCGATTACTAAATGACAAAGGGGAATGTTTTTGTCGTACGTATGCGGCGACAACGACTTCTCTGCCGCCGTGACCGTTATTTGAGTTTCAGCTTCCTCTATAAGACATACCTATTTTTAAAAGAAAAATAAATACCATGTTTTACTTTTCATTTATTTTGGTTTTGAAAATGGTTTTAATAACGTTTTTATATCAATGTTTTGTATTGATATCTTTTGATTGAAAGGTGGGAATGTTATGTTTCCTTTTATGCATGTTTTATGTGATACAATTATGTTGAGGTTCTTGGGAATTATTATGAAGGTGGGTGGTTCCGTGATAAACTAAGGGCGGGTGAGCCCGATATATCTCTCTAATGCATTGGGTAACGCGAATGAGTGAAACGTTAAGGTTTCTCCAAAGAGATTTAGGGAATATATTGTGATGGGTATTCCAAATGTAACCATGAGGGTTACTCCCTACGTAAGAATGTTATGAGTTCCCCAAGTTACCTTTATGTCTTATGATTTCTATGATTTATTCATGATTTGATGAGGTATGTTGAAGTGCTTATGTTTTATGGGTAATGTATGATTTCATTATTATGTATATATGTACCCATGTTTCCTTTCCATATATTTTCATATCCCTTACTGATCTTTTTATGCTCATCCCAAGTTTTTTTGAAATGTTTTTCACAGGTCAAGGGAAAGGTACATGATATGATGATATTGTCAAGGGAGTGTCAAGAAAGAATCCATGTTTTGTTTTAAATATTTTTCCATTGATGGGAAAGAATAATATTATCTTTATATAACCACTTTTTTTATATATGGAATGTAATGTATGTTTTATGATCTATTTCTCTGAAACTCTAATCCTGAAAAGATCCTCAATGTGTAATCTTGTAATTACTCAAGATTAAGTAAGGTTTAAGGATGGGGCCTTATAGATGGTATCATAGGCCACTTTTGATAACATTAGGAGTTAGAATTCTATTAAATGATTATCAAAAAATATTTTTTTTGGTCAAATTGTAGGGATATAGTATTTGAAGATTACCATGTTGCTTCATCTAAGACATGTTTGTTCAGAATGGATTTCCGTAGAGGAAATAGGAAAGCAGTGCTATGAAGTCATGCAAAGGAAATAACCTTCTGAATCAGTATCCTGAGATGGTCGGAATTGGAATTGAATAGTTTGTTGCAGTAATGGCGCAGTTGACTCAAGTGATAAATGGTGGTGGTATCCATACACAAGATCAGCCAGATCAACCGGAGAGGAACATGTCAGTGGTGGAACATTTCATGAGGCAACATCCCCCATCATTTTGAGGAACATATGACCATGTGCTAGCTGAACGGTGGATTAAAGCACTGGAGAAGATTTTTGATGTCATGGGGTGTTCAGAAAATCAAAAGGATAGTCTTGAAATATACCATTTGGAGGGTGAAGCAGATCAGTGGTGGTCGATGGTTAAAAATATCAGGGACACTGATGAGATTGATGCTCTCGAATGGGATGAATTCAAAGGTATGTTTCTTGAGAAGTATTTTCCTAAGGCTCTTTGACATTGGATGGAAAAGCAATTCTTGGAATTGAGGCAAGAGGAAGACTCAATGGCTGCCTATGAAGAAAGGTTCCCTTGATTGGCATGGTATGCTCCAAATTTTATCTGAGACCTTGATAGTAAAATCAATTGTTTTTACTCAGGATTAATGCCAAAATATCGAAGGACATTAGCTTCTCGTGAGTTTAAAAGTTATGAAAAGATTGTTCGATGTGCTAAGAAGGTGGAAATGGTGTTTTCCGATGATCAAGTGTTCTATAACAACCAACAGAAGAAGAGACCGAGGTGGCAGGAGAAAGGTAAGAATTCTTCAAAAAAGTCTGACGGTAAGAAAACTAAGTTTCCAGTTTGTGATAAATGTGGCAAAAGGCATGCTGGGGAATTTATTCTGGATTTTGGAAAGTGCTACCGATGTGGTAAGATGGGACATGAGGATCATTATTGCACTGGAATAGATCAAGGTGATGGTAATACCAAATTTGATTTACAGTTAGTGAAATGTTATAAGTGCAATGAGATGGGTCACTATGCAAACGAGTGTCTGAAAAAGTGATTAGGTGATGGGAAGTAGTTAGACTACAAGAAGAAAGGGGTGTTGAAATCCTTTGCAACTACTTCAGCAGATGTCGGGCCATCAAATTAAGTTGTATCAGGTACATTGTTTGTTTTTTCAGATTATTCCAGTGTGTTGTTTGATTCGGGGTCTACACATTCTTTCATCTCTGAAACCTTTTCTAGTAAAATGGGAATACCATCTCAAGAAATGAATCCTGAACTTTTGGTAAAAACACCTTGGAGAAATGTTGAGGAAAAAAGAATTTATATGAATCTTCCTATCCTTATCTGTGGAAAGAACCTACTTGAAAACCTTATTGTTCTACCTCTAGTAGAGTTTGATTTTATCCTGGGTATGGATTTGCTCTCTATTTACCATGCTAAGATTGACTGTAGAGCTAAAGAATTTTTTTTTCAAAGAGACTTTCAGTTTGTGTACAAGAATGAACCCTTACTGTTGATAACTTATCAAGAGGCCAGGAAACTTGTAAAAGATGGAAATGAATGTTACCTTGCACACATCGTTGAAAATAAAGGAACTGTTCAGATTAATGATGTGCCAGTGGTAAATGAGTATCCTGATGTTTTTTCGGATGAGTTTCCTGGAATAATACTAGATCCGGAAGTTGAGTTTACTGTTGACTTAGTTCCTGATGCTAAGCCAATTTCAAAACCCCCTTATCGAATGGCTCAAATTGAACTTTTAGAGTTGAAGAAGCAGTTGCAATATTTATTAGAGAAAGGTTTCATTCGACCTAGCACATCACCATGGGGTGCTCCTGTTTTATTTTTTAAAAAGAAATATGGTTCAATGAGAATTTTCATTGGTTATAGAGACTTGAATAACATCACTATTAAGAACAAATATCCATTTCCTCATATCGATTATTTGTCTGATCAGCTCCAGGGAGCTCAGTATTTTTCAAAGATAGACCTGAGATCGGGGTACCATCAGCTGAAGGTAAAGGAATCAGATGTTCCGAAGACTGCGTTTCATACAAGATATGGCCATTATGAATTTGTAGTAATTCATGTTGGGCTAACCAATGCACCTTCTGTATTCATGGATGTAATGAATAGAATTTTCCATGAGTTCTTGGATATGTTTGTGGTGGTTTTCATTGATGATATTTTGGTGTTTTCTAAAAGTAAAGAAGATCATGGAAGACATTTAAGGGTTATCTTGCAAACATTAAAAGAAAAGAAACTGTATGGAAAATTCAGCATGTGTGAGTTTTGGTTTCAACAAATTTCATTCCTTGGTCATATTGTTTCTAAAGATTGGTTAACTGTTGATCCTGCAAAAACAAAAGTTGTGGAAACTGGCCAAGACCCACAAATGTAATTGAGATTCGTAGCTTCCTTTGTTTGGCAGGCTATTACCGAACTTTTGTTAGAAATTTTTCACGGTTATCTAGTCCAATGACTAAGCTAACTCGGAAGGGTGTTAAGTTTATCTGGACAAAAGAATGTGATGATTGTTTTCAGAAATTGAAAAGAAGATTGGTGAATGCTCCAGTTTTGGAACTACCTTCCAGGAATGGTGAGTTTGTTATATACAATGATGCTTCATTGAAAGGACATGGTTGCATCCTAATGCAGAATGATCAGGTAATTGCATATGCTTCAAGATATTTTAAAACTCATGAGGTAAATTACCCTACACATGATTTGGAATTAGCTGCTCTTGTTTTCGCTTTAAAATTTTGGAGTCATCATTTGTATGGAGTAAAGTGTAAAATATATACTGATCACAAAAGTTTAAAGTATATATTCACTCCGAAAGATTTAAACATGAGACAGAGGTGATGGTTAGATTTAATCAAGGATTATGATTGTACAATTCATTACCATCTGGGAAAAGAAAATAAAGTGGCTGATGCTTTGAGTCGAAAAAGTAATGCTTCATTAGCAATGTTGCGTTTGGAACATGATCCTTTGGTAACGGATTTGATGAACTTTGGAATAGAAGTTGTTGGTGCAGGAATTTCTTCTATTTTTTTAAGGTATCAGTGAGATCATCTCTATCAGATATAATCAAGAAAGCACAGAAGCAAGACAGTGAGTTGCAGAAAAAGGTAGAGATGGTTCAGAAGGGTAAGTTGCATTAATTCAACATTGATAATGATTGTGTTTTGAGATTTGGGAAGAGATTTTGTGTGCCTTGTGATTCACAGTTGAAGAGAGAGTTGTTATGTGAAGCTCATAGTTCTCCGTTTTCAGTTCATCCTGGCAGTACTAAGATGTACAGAGATCTGCGGGAGTATTACTGGTGTGATGGAATGAAAAGAGATATTGCTGATTTTACTGTCAAGTATTTGACATGTCAACACGTTAAAGCAGAGCGGCAGTTACCGAAAGGGATGCTTCAGCCTTTACCAGTTCCAGAGTGGAAATGGGAGAATATATCCATGGACTTTGTTGTGAGATTACTGAAAACATCTAAAGGTAATAATGCAATCTGGGTTATTGTTGATCGCTTGACTAAATCTTCTCATTTCCATGCTATACGAGATACTCTTTCCCTAGATCAACTTTCCTGTTTTAATCTTAATAAGATAATCAGGTTACATGGAGTTCCCCTCTCCATTGTATCTGATTGTAATCTCAAGTTCAATTATAACTTTTGGAAAGGCCTTCAGAAGTCGTTGGGTACTGAATTAAATTTTAGTACAACATTTCATCCTCAATCAGATGGGCAGTCAGAACGAACAATTCAGACATTGGAGGATATGCTACGTTATTTCTCTATGGATTATCAGGGATGTTGGGACCAACATCTTTCTTTGGTTGAATTTTCATATAATAACAGTTTTCATTCCAGTATAAAGATGGAACCATTGCAGGCATTATATGGGTAGCGGTGTCGAACTCCATCATTTTGGGATGACGTGGGTGAATGGAAGTTGATGGGACCAGAATTGGTAGAAGAGATGGCAGAAAATGTTCAGCTGATTCAGAAACAAATGAGAACAGCTCAGAGTGCGCAGAATAGTTTTGCAGACAACAGGAGGAAGGATCTAACTTTTGAGGTAGGTGATCATGTTTTTCTCAAAGTCTCACCATGGAAAAGTGTGTTGAGATTTGGTAAGAAAGGAAAGCTAAGTCCAAGGTTTATTGGACCATATGAAATTATGTAGATATTTGGATCAGTTGCATACCAGGTGGTTTACCTCCAAGTTTATCTCAGGTACAAAATGTTTTTCACGTTTCGATGTTGAGAAAGTATATGCCAGATCCATCTCATGTTTTGAGTCCAGAGATAGTTCAGCTGGAAGAGAACCTATCTTATGAGGAACAACCGGTATAGATTCTTGAGCACAGGGAGCAAGTGTTACGGAATAAGGTGATTAATCAGGTAAAGGTTTTGTGGAAAAACCACATGACGGAAGAGGCAACATGGGAATATGAAAATGCAATGAGGGATAAGTACCCCCATTTATTCGATAAGTAAATAAATTGCGGGGATGCAATTATCAAAAGGGGGGAAGGATGTAACATCCCATGTAAGTAATGAATAATAGATATTTTTATCTATGTCTATTAATGAATTATATAGTTTTTTAGAGGATTAAAATGAAAATAAATTCAATCTTAAGCATGGAATACAATAATATTTTTAACATATTGTTTTACTGCCTTTTGATGGAAAACCATTTTTAAATCTATCTTTTGACAATTTTATAAGCTATTTTTTTCAATATAAACTTATTCTTTATGATTGGGACATCAAAATTTACTTTGTGTGAATTTTTGGTATTTTTCAGACAATGTTCAATTTTTAATGAATAGTTAAAAATACTGCATTTTACATCAAAACTGCTTTTTAATCTAATTTATTTATATTATTTTATTATATTTTGAATTGGTATTGAAGTGAAATTAGAATATATTTTTACCATTTAATCCAATGGTGGTCATTGGAATCAATTTCACTTTGAAATTGGACTTAAACTGGTGTCAATCTTTTGATACTTATTGTTTTATAAAAACACACTATTTGTTATGACGGTGGGAATTAATTATTAAATTAATTAATGTGACTTATATGCTTTGAATTTTTTAAAATTGACTTCATTTTTGAATTCGGAATATCATATATAGCTTAGGGTTAATTTTTGGTATTTTTATGAAAAACATCAATTTTTTGATGAATAGCGAAACCACTAAGTGGTACTTATAAATACTGATTTTTTGTTTAAATGAAATTTTACCACTTCTGTGTTTTGAATTTCAAAAATCCGACATACATGGTTGTCATTAAGAAGTAAAATGTGGTTCAATGAGATTAAAATATTTTTTTGGTGAATAGTAACTCTTAAGTTCTTAATCGCGATTAGAGGTAATTAATGTAGTTTAAGGTAAAAATAATGTTTTAATAAAATGAGATGAGCTTGAAACATGTCCTACCCTCATTAGATGTGTCATTACCGACCAAGAAAATCCATCGGTCAACTTGGGGACCCCATGGAGCCACATTGGTTGGGAAATGACATAAATAACTTTTTTTTAATTTAAAACTAAAAATGACACAAACATGAGATGTTTTACTAAAACAATTTTTACATGGGTTCATAAAGATCATATTTTCGATTATAAATAGTCATTGGAAAGCTAAATATATTTCCTATATCATAGTATTTTTTTATAATTTGTATACTTTAAATAAATTAAATTATTTATGACGTCATGATGATGCAGCGATGACCTCATTATTTAACGATTTAAATAAAATGGAATGATAATGTAAAATCTAAGACCAACACCCGGCCAAAACCTATTGGATGGGTGGATTTATAACCATTATCACCTTATCCTCGAAACAAATCAATGTGGGACCTCTTAAATCCTAATACCATTTTAAAATAAAGTGACTTTTCATTACCTTCCAAGAGTACCCCTCCTCTCCTCTTATAAAAGGCCCTCATCTCTACCTCCTTACCCACACTCCCAAAGCCTTTCTCTCGGCCAACCCATGCCCATTTTTTCTCTCCACTTCCCTCTCTTACTCCTTGAAGCCACACTTTGGGCAGAATTCTTCCCAAGGAAGCCTTTGAGCTCAAACCAAAGGGAGTTACCCGATTTTAAGGGAATGTCTTCTATTGAGTCCTTTTGTTTGATTTTGCTTCTCTAACCCCCTAAAATATTTTTATTTTTTTCTTTTGTAACAACTAAAGTATCATAAATATACTAGGATGTTTTTATATGAAGGATTCGAGCTACACTTACAGACACCTACATCTAATGGTTAAAGAACATACTGTTTCCATGGATGATGAATTTTTGCCTCCCGAAACGATGATTGTTCAAAATTCTTTTAACACCTTCAAAGGTGGCCATTAAGATGAAACTATATTTATATATGATATATAATATTATTAGTTTTTCCTTAAGCTTCTCTATTTTTTCATTTTGGGCATACCTTTATGGTTTCCATTATAGGTAAACGCGATATCTTCATTTAAGGAAGTGCGGACTACCACCCCCTCAAATTGATTTGATTCGTTAAATACCATATGTGGGACGTATAAAGGATGGAACTATGATATTGTATTTTATATTATACTGGAATTATAATATACCTTTATATCATTATGATTCCATTCTATAAAATACGAAATAGAAATGAAAGTAGCGTTCATGCGTACGTACGGCTTACCGTCTCCATGAACGGTGCATTTCATTTCTTACCTCTAAATGATTATGTAATATTATAAATGCATGTATATACTGTATATATATGATATATACATAATGATTATAATTCTGGATATAATGGATACATGAACAAGATTTAATTATAAAGGGTTCATTTTTGACTCAAGTACCAATGATCATTAAAACGAACGTTATTAACGTAAATAATTAAATAGTGTTAATGACATGGAAATAAGTGATATAAAAGGAATAATGAACTTGAAAAAGGTTCTTATACAAGTATAAATTAACTCATGTTTATTATTCAGGAGATTAAAGAACGACCGAGTCAAGTCGGACCCGAGGTATGGGACTTCGTCTCAATATCCTTTCATTGAGGCATATTTTGTTTTATACACAACCTTCTTTTATATGTTGTATAAACCCATTTGACTTTTAAATTTATTCAAAAGGAATCTTTTTTTAACGAAGCATTTACTAAATGAAAAAAGGGAATGTTTTTGTCGTACGTATGCGGCGACAACGACTTCTGTGCCGCCGTGACCGTTATTTGAGTTTCAGCTTCCTCTACAAGCCATACATTTTTTTAAAAGAAAAATAAATACCATGTTTTACATTTCATTTATTTTGGTATTGAAAATGTTTTTCATAACGTTTTTATATCAATGTGTTGTATTGATATCTTGTGATTGAAAGGTGGGAATGTTATATTTCCTTTATGCATGTTTTATGTGATACGATTATGTTGAGGTTCTTGGGAATTATTATGAAGATAGGTGGTTCCGTGATAAACTAAGGGCGGGTGAGCCCGATATAGCTCTCCAATGCATTGGGTAACACGAAGGAGTGAAATGTTAAGGTTTCTTCGAAGAGATTTGGGGAATATACTGTGATGGGTATTCCAAGCGTAACCAAGAGGGTACTCCCTATGTACGAATATTATGAATGCCTCAAGTTATCTTCATGTCTTACTATTTCTATGATTTATTCATGATTTGATGAGGTATGTTGAAGTGCTTATGTTTTATGGGTAAAGTATGATTTCAATCTTATGTATATATGTACCCATGTTTCCTTTCCATATATTTTTATATCCCTTACTGAGATTTTTATGCTCATCCCATGATTTTTTGAAATGTTTTTCACAGGTCAAGGGAAAGGTACATGATATGATGATAGTGTGAAGGCAGTATCAAGAAAGAATCCATATTTTATTTTAAATATGTTTCCATTGATGGGAAAGAAGAATATTATCTTTATGTAACCACTTTGTTTATATGTGGAATGTAATGCAAGTTTTATGATCTAATTATCTAAAACTCTAAACCTGAAAAGATCATGAATGTGTAATCTTGTAATAACTCAAGATTAAGTAAGGTTCAAGTATGGGGCCTTATAGATATGGCTAGGCTCATGATAGGATATACAGTCATCACTATAGAACATGTGATATTATAATCGATCCACACATACGAGTGATGTAAAAAATTATATATATAGATCTACAACATATATAAATGATGTAATGTGAAATACAATATTTTTATTTTTAATGAAATTTAAGAATAAATCTTTCGACGTGGTTTAAAAATCTTCATCCCATAGTAAAATGACAGGAATTGAAAAACAATCACATATTCACTAATATGGATCATCATGAGTAACTATATATATATTTATATGGGTTTCTAGTTAATATATATTTATGGATGATTGGTGTGGTAAAAGACAAATTCTCGAACTAATTGGGAAAATATCGTTCTTGAGGATCTAAATCATTTGGAAATACAAGGTGATGAAATTTTGGCTATACCACGTAGTTTAAAATCACATGGAAATTATATTGATCATGTATTTAACATCATATAGTTAGGAATATAGATATTTTCATATTTAATGTCAAATTACTTCGACTAAAATTTAAATAGAAATTGATGCGATACATTAAGGATAAAATATGGGTATCCCTACTCATAAAAATATCATTCCAAGATTGTATTTGATGAATATCCAAAAAAAGATTAAGAAAAAAAAATTATTTCATAATGTGGGATATAAGTAGTATAATATGATCACCCATGTCAGATAAGATAGTGAAAGATGTGAAAATGGTAAATGGTAATGATGTTTCACCAACCAATAATAGTGAATCAATAATGTGGAATTCATTAAGTGTAATTCCAGATGAAAAATTTTGTTTACTACTATTAAAAAATGCATGAGACGTGTAATATTGATGGATTTGTATTCCATCATAACAATTAGTATTGATGTAATGAAAGAAAATTATTTCATGTATTTTAATGAAATGTGAGGGAAAATTGGTTTTTGATTATTGTAGACCATGTATTAAAAATTCGTTTTATAATACTACTACTTCATGGATTGGGTGAAAAATAAGTTTGATCACATCCCTAGTCTTTGAAACTATAAACCTTAAATTTTTTTCCATTAATCGATATATGTTTTTACCATGAATGTGAGGTAGGCCTTATTAGGGTCATTCCACCTCCAATGAGAGTAATTGTATGAAATTAAATATCGATGGTAATTCAAATTGATGAATACATTATGTGTAGTAGAAAACTAAAAAACATTTTTGGGTAGCGTTCAATCCTCTAGATTCTACAACACTATTAATTTAGAATATTGATGTGTAATTTCAATAAGTGGTAAGGTAATTAATGTATCATTAGGTATGAACAATATTAACGATTTAATGAAAATGGATACTAAATATTGGGGCACTAAACATCAATTAAATGTGGAGGCATTGAAATATTATTTGGGATCAAGGTAAAACACCCATAAATCACTACATACCCATTTCTGGAAATCAATCCCAACATTGGTCGTAACAATTTCTTGGTAAGATAAAAACAACAAAGGTGAGGTTTTCCTTTTGAAAAATGATTCCAACATTGATATACCATCCATGAATCATACATAGTTATGTCTACCATTATGACAGTAGTAATTCATCTTTTGAATTAAGTTATATGACATATAGAGTAATGAGGAATAGACTCAATCTGAGTAGTTTATTTTTAGGTGGATAAAACATAGAAATATATGAATTAAAACATATTACATTAGGTAAGTAATGATATTTTTTTATAGTCAGGTATATTAGAATAATGGAACACAATTTCAGTTTATATGTTATGGTAAATAATTCAATTTCGTTTATGGTCTTACAACCGACACAATAGAATCCAACACATGGTCAAAAAATGTAGTACATTAGATGAATTACATTAGTGGGAGGTGTTATGAATTCCCCACCCCTTGTGACTGATTTTTATTTACAAATAATGAGTATGTTTTAATGGGAAAGGGGAATTCCCCCATGGGATCAAACATTTAATGTTTTACTTTGTGTATCGCTAGAAGAATCAATACATGAAATTGGTTACCAAAAAGGAATGGATGAAGATGAATCAATTTTTGAATTCAAATGTTATATGATTATAATAGTCTTCATGGATGTGCAGTCCAAAAACCCTATATTCATAATTGGATTCTAATTTATATTGATATATTTTTATACTATTTTTGAAATCATTTTTTATCGATGACTATCTAAAATGATCATTTTAATACCATAATGGGTATAACTAGATTTGTTACATTTAAAAAGGCATGACATGTTACATGTTTTGTGGTCAGTTTCATCATAAATTTAACCATCTGTAATTGGTGTAATTATTGATACAATTATTATTATTCTAATCCAAAATATTGGGGGAAAAATTTGTTTGGGCTTTTTTAAATTCATGAATCTATAAATAATATCATGTATGATATCAAGAACATTGGTTATAGTAGATGATTTACAGGGGATATATTTTTATCAACATATATACTCAAATTTTAAATCTATTATAGAGGTTAATAATTTTAGGGATCATTAATTAATTAATGATTTTGAATTTCATAATCTCAACCATGTTTGGAGTATTTTTCAACTTGAGGGGAATATATTTACTCAAATTTTTGATATATTGGGGGTATTAATAACGATCATGAACAATTAAATTATCAAACTTTCATAGGGAACCCTAACATTACTTTATTACACGGGGACGGTAAAATAGTATATAGTGGAATGGTGAATCACTATATAGTAATTCATGATGCTATACTGAACATTGAATTTTATGACACTTCTTTGGGAATTCCAAGTAGTTTTTAACCATGTTGGGCTAGAGGTATACAATAATTGTAAACATATGGTATACTTTAAATCTATTCAAGTGGTATCTAAATAATATTATTTTAACCTTTCAATTAAGCTTAATAATTTTTATTTAAGGATCCATAAAAGTTTTACCCCATTAGAGAATGACTTATTGAGTACATTTTCAAAGGTAGGACCCTCAAAGATGTTGAAAATCATGGTTTCCCCAACAATTTTGTCACACTACAATGTCTAATCGTAGAATCCCATGGTTTAGATACTTGATTAAAAGATATATATAGTTATATTATTATTTTTGGGGGGGCATTTTAGTTTCCCACAATGGATGAGCTACTCACATGTTGATTTACCTCTCAAATAAGTTCATCTAGAGTATTGGGAGAGATTACATTCTAATGAAACCTATATATAGCGAAATGATTAATTTTTAGATCTAGTATTTATGTGACCAAATTTTATAGTTTATAGATGATTTATCAGAGACTATGTGACTTGATAAAACATCATTATGGAATGAAATATGGTCCTTAGATCATGAGTAATCTCAAGATGGGGGATATGATCTGGTTTACTATTATTGTATTCTCGATTAAAATATTTTTTGAAAATCATGAATTCATCCATAAAAGGAAACTATACAATATCAATCTTAGTGGAATTATTCTGACATATAGTGAGGTATTTTTATTCATCCACTTTATGGGGTCACCACAATAAATTGAAAAATGATAATGGAATAATATATATATATATATGTATTATTATGATAACTTTATATAAAACATAATTGAGTTTACAGTTTTTCAGCATTATTCCATTTTATAAAGAGAGGCACAATAAAGTTATACTCGATTAAATTTAATCAATTCATTCACTGTGTCAATAGCATAATATTGTAAAGACCCATAATTTCCATGTAATTTTATTAAATTATATGGGAATTTTAAAAGTCCGCGAAAAATGACGACACGTGATTCTGAGGCCCAGAGTTGCTGGAATGAATTTCCAAACTTTTTTCGACTACGTTCATTTATTGTTTGAGAAGGATTTCGTAACTTTTGAACTGGTGCATGGAATTGAAATCCAGGGTCACTGTTGAACATGTAGCACCTATATTCATTTAAGGAGACTTTCACCTCAGTGGAAGTTTGACAAGGTTGAAAGATAATTTTTTGGTTTTTCGTGAAAGAATAAAATAAAAAAATTTATGTACATTTTTATTTTATATCTCTTGGAACTCTGCATGTTGATGTTGAGAGGTGGGGATATCCATAATAAAACCTCTAATGTGAGGTTATGTTGTCGGGGACCACCCGATCCTAGCCTCCCATGTGGGTTATGGTGGTGGGGACCACCGGAGATTTATAACCCCTTTCAACTCCCCACTTAATTTTGGAGAAACATCTTGAGATTCCCCACAATATTGGGGCCACCCAATTTAATTAATTTTATCACCTCAATTAATTAATTAATCCAATTTGAACGTAATGCCAACAAAATAATAGATAACATAATATATTATTTGGTGAAACCTCTTCATTTTGGTGGAATTGGGAGGAATGAGCCTTGGAGAATGCTCTCCAACGAATAATGCCATTGAAGAAGGTCGACTTTAACTCCAAATTCTTCCTTGGGACAATCTTTGACGGGGAACGTCTTGAACATCAATGAACCGATGATCGAGGAAACACGAATGTCTCCGATGTTCATATATTTCAAACGACATCCCCTCCTTCCCTACAGAAAACCATCAATGAATCAAACAAATGAGGTAGGGGTTGTTAATTAATTCATGTAATTTCTCTAATGAATTCCTCATTCTTTGAATCCATAGCAAACATGGATCAACCAAAATGATTTTATCCAATATTCGTATGAAATTGTTGAATTTGGCATTCTTAATTCAAGGATTTTGTTGAGCTGTTTTCAACCAATTTTACATGGATGGTGTGGTCCAAACAAACATGGCCTGACCACTATGACGTTATTCTTTGTGCATGTTATTCATGATGATGACTGCGACTAGTGCTAGAATTTGGAAATGGTTGATCTCAAGAATGGTGGCTGACACCACAGCCAGTTGCAACGAAGTTGATAGTGAAACGGCCCTTCCTGGTGGCCATCACCGCCCCGTGGACTCCGCTGCCTCATTGCCTTTTCGCACCTCCTACATCCCCCCCCCCCCTCGCAGCCAGCTGCACTGTCGGTCGGCCATGTCGCGCCGCCCCACGGCCCTCCCCACATCCCTGGTTCCCTCTGTATCGCCTCGAATCACCCCGCGCGACCTCCATGGCCCCCCTGTGTCCCCTCGCGTCCCTTCCTACCTCCACACCACAACCAGGCCCGGCCTCCCAGCGTGGGTTGTGCCGGACCTAGTGGGTCGAGCTGGGTTGACCCAAAAATGCTCGACCTAGGCCGGGTCAGGCCTGGTTGGTCCAACCGGATCAGACCATACCTCAACCCACTATGAACCATTTATGCTCTTTTGGAAATAAATTTGGCACCAGATGAACATTTGAGAAACTGTCAGTGGAACTGGGAAAAATGGAACAAGAAGGTCACATTGAGTATACCACACTGGATATTTGAAAAAAGTTGGAGTACGGTCAAGTTGGATCGGGCACAAATCCAACTGGGCCCTCGGGACTAAAAGGCAAATAACTCAATGACTGGGCGCCTGATTGGCGCAACGTCTATTGCATTGAGACCCCTGTGATGTTGTGGTCCGTTGGGATAAAACCTCAATAGGCCTCATGGTATTTGGATTATCGACCAGTGGCATGTGGGGCGGACCCTCCGGGAGACAAGCGATCATAGTGCGGGAACCCTATATCTAGTGGTGGCATCATGAATGAAAATCTATCATGTGTGTGTTAGCACCATGTGATCCTGTGTGGGTCATCACCTTGTGATCTTTTGTGGGTCAGAACCGAGCGATCCTATGTGGGTCATCACCTAGCGATCCTGTGTGGGTTAGAACCTAGTGATCCTGTGTTGGTCAGCATTGAGCGATCATGTGTGGGTCAACACCGAGCGATTCTGTGTCGGTCTGTCTTTTAATAGAGTAATATGATTCGATAGTTACATATAATCATCTCTACTATTGTAATTTTTTATACCTGGTTTGAGCTGTGTTTGTACCTATGTGGCACTCTCCTTCGTGGAAATACCTTGGTGGTATTCCTCTTTGTGGCATACATGTGTGGTACTTACCTTTGTGGTATTCCATCCTTTGTGGAACAGTTGAGCTTTGGGATTTTTAGTTTGACAATGTGATTCCTCATGATTGAGAAGGGTATACTTGATAACATAGGTATACGTATCAACATAAACCTATGTTGGGTTTTCATTTAATTTCATGTTCTGTGGATTATCCATGGTGTATTTTGTGAGACCATGAGGGTCTCGAGGTCCATACTGAGTATCGTTATACTCACCCCTTCACGAGCTATGCCCAAACCTCGTTGTGTTAGGTGCAGAAGACAGACAACACTGATAGAGGACAAGAGTACCAGGACTGTAAGTAGCTCGGAGGTGGACCTTAGATGATGCATACGGTATAGATGACCATTCAATAATTGTACCTACCCTTTAGGTAGAATCCTTGGCATGTGATTGCTAGAGCTATTTTAGTTTACTTGTACATTCAGTTCCTTGTACTTTCTAGTTGGGCTTGTACTGTAGAACCTTAAACTTACTATACTCACATGGTTTACTATTCAGTTTTACATGAGTTCGTATCTTTTTCTGTGCTTGGATGTATATGTTACAAGTTATAAATGAAATTCATTCCTAGTTTTATGTAATATGCATTTGGTTCTAGTCACCTGCCCCGGGTCTATGGATGGCGGGCTTGGGGTAGTCACGGCACTGGCCCCGGGGGACGGGCCATGACTAATTGGTATTTGAGGAGTCAGTTCTATCGTAGAACATATGACATTGATCTTTCATTTTAACTAAATTAATGTTATTTTTAGTGAGTCTAGTTATTATTTTATGGAATCCAATGTTGGTGCGGTGGCAGACGTATCCATACACAAGGGCCTTGACTTCTGATTTCTGACTCATTGCACGACACACTGATTATGTGTGTGTTTTAAAGAGTTTTCATTGTTATATCATTGAGTCAACTCACCAGGTATAACATATTGACCATGTAACACCTATTTATTTTATGTGTGCCTCTGTAGAGATATCCAACTAGGGTTTCAATAGTTGTACGCACTGATATCCCTCGGAGAGATGAGGCCTTGGTGCAGGGGCCTCTTCTAGTAGAGGCACCAACGGTACTATTACCTGTTGGGCCACCGATGCCACCAGCCCCCTCACAAGAGGGTGTATGTTTCATGAGCATCTTGCATGAGTTACAACACCGGAGGCCACCCATGTTCAGGGGGAGATGGACCCATAGGCAAGTGAGTATTGACTAGAGGCTATGGTGATAGTCTTCAGACTGGTAGGTTCACCATCTGATCTCAGGGTGACCCTTCCTACCAGATTTCTATAGGCAGTAGCAGGAATATGATGGAGCATGATGCACCAGGTTCACAAAGAGGTGATGCTTCTCTGGGAAGACTTCGAGAGCCTACTTCTTGCAATGTTTATCCCAGTGACTCTTCGTGCATTGCACATACATGAGATACTTCATTTGCAGCCAAGCCTCATGATTGTGTTTTAGTACATAGTGAGGTTCATTGACCTCTCATGCAACTCCACATATATGTTCCCAGACCCATTTTTTATGGAACAGACCTTCGATCAGGAACTCAATAGGGAGATTAGGGCTTTGATGATCTTATTTATCATTCCTAACACAGGAGGGGTTTTTTATAGAGAGCCCTATTAGTGGAGAGTTTCTTTGGTGAGTAGTCACCAGCAGCGAGACCAACTACCAACCATCACATAGCGGATTATTATGCCGGTGGTAGCAGATAGATTACATAGAGGTCCAAAATGACCAAACCATCAGGTGGACGTTCGTAGGATTTAGGGTAAGTTGTGCGAGACACCCAAGGCAGAGCCGGTCATGCTTGGAGCGGTCAATGTTATGAATGTGGTGGGCATGGTCACAATGCTCGTGACTGTCTGACCCCCCGTACGGTTGATAAGAAGACGATCAAAGGACCTCCCTAGCAGATACATAGATTCTAACAATGTGGTTTTTATGGTGTAGGTGCACGTGGCAGAGAAGCTAGCCGAGCAGCTGGCGGTGGGTGAAGATTCGAGATTTTACAACCACCCCCACAAGGAGGTCCACCCTGACAGCAGGGAGTAGGTGGACAAGAGAGATCCTACCTCCAAGAAGCTGAGGCCTACAATCACAGTGCTCTGGGGATGATACGAGGTATGATTTTTTTCTACTCCACCTTATCTATAGGACTCATAGATAGAGGTGCCAGTCATTATTTTATTTCCACTACCCTCATTCAGATCTCGCAGATTCTGATGGAGACATTGGCTCGATCCATATAGCTATAGACTCATATGGGAGAAGAATAAATGATTACACACTAGTTCCCATAGTGTTATCTTACTCTAAAAGGTGATAGCTTTAGCTGGGATCTCCTAGTAGAGGCGTCGAGGCCTTATGACGTCATCTTGGGTATGGACTGCTAATCTACATTCCATACTCAAATTTAATTTTTTAGGTGAAAAGTGTGGTGTGTCCTCCCGGATGGGACCAGGTTTACCTTCACTGGCGATAAGGAATCCTTTGTAGCACATGATGGACTTAATGGGAGGAGAGTGAAGCCGATCAATAATATATTGGCTAGCTTTACCCTCATAGCAGTTTATGTGGAGTGTCCAAGTTATCCTATAGTGGTGGACCAGTACACAGATGTCTTCCCTAATGATTTTTTAGGTCTACCACCTCACAGAGAAGTGGAAATTAACATTGAATTGTACCCTAGGATGACACTTATATCTACACCAGCGCATCTTATAGATCCCACAGAGCTTTGTGAGCTACAGGTACAACTGGAGGACTTATAGGGGAAGGGATTCATTCGGCCTAGTGTATCTCTATGGGAAGCCCCAATTGAGTTCGCCAATAAGGAAGATGGGATATTAAGAATTTGTTTCAACTATCGGCACCTGAACAAGGTGACCGTGAAGATAAGTACACACTTCCAAGGATTGAAGACATCTTTGAACAGTTGAAGGGAGCATGATGGTTCTAGAAAATAGAAAACAGACCAGGATATCACTAACTCAGAGTTCGAGTAGAGGATGTGTTGAAGACGGCCTTCAGATGTCGATATGGCCATTCTGAGTTCATGGTTTTGCCATTCCTCATGACCAATGCTCCAGTAGTGTTCATGAGTCACACGAACGAGCACTTTATGCCATAACATGACCACATTGTTGTAGTCTTCAATGACGACATTCAAAGCTAATCAACTACTGAGGAGGAGCATGCCTATCATTTTCAGGATGTACTGGACACACTCCGGTAGCACCATCTTTTTGGTAATCTCTCAAACTGCCAGTTCTGGATCTGAGAGGTGAACTTTCTTGGACATGTCATCTTAGTGGCTGGAATTGTTGTGCATCCAGTGAAGATTGAGAAGGTACTTTCTTGAGAGCCACCCAGGAGTGTGACAGAGGTACGAAGTTTCATGTAATAGGCCGGATACTACTGCATATTTGTTCCAGATATCTCCAAAGTTGAAACACCACTATCATCTTTGAGGAAGAAGTGGCAACCCTTCGTGGGGTCGGAGAGATGTCGGCGGTGTTTTCAAGAGCTGCGGTAGAGGCTAACTAGTGCCCCAATTTTGAGGCCACCGGAGGAGGGCATAGATTTTGTAGTCTACTGCGAGGTATTAGGGATTAGACTCATGTGTGTCCTGATGCAGGAGAGAGTAGTGATCACATATGGTTCTTGACAGCTGAGACAACATGAACAGAACTATGCTACCCATGACCTGGAGTTAGAAGTAGTTGTCTTCGTCTGGAAAAAGTGGAGACATTACTTGATGGGAGTGTGTTTTACAGTGTACTCTAATCACAATATTCTCAGGTACATCTTCTCTCAAAAGGACATGAACCTGAGACCTCGACGTTGGCTTGAGTTCCACCCGGATTATGACTTCGAGATAGTCTATAATCATGGGAAAGGGAATGTTGTAGCAGATTCACTCAGCTAGGAATCTGGTATACATCTACTAGGTGAGGCGACAGAGTAGTTGGACACTTTATAGATATCATTTGTAGATCAGGATGGGGAAACGTTCCATCAGTCTCTTATAGTCACTACCTCACTTCGTCAGTGAGTTGTGGAGGCGCAACATGAGGATGCTAACCGAGATTCTCGACATGCTCAGATATCGACAGGGCAGGCACCTGATGAATTTTATGAAGGTGGGGACCACACCATCCTCTTCATCGGAGGTATCATGGAACCATTTTCACTTCTACAGTAACTTTTTTGAGAGTTTCATACATCCCCTCTAGCTATAAATTTATGAGTGGAAATTATGGTCCAGGATCTCCAACGATAGCACTAGTGGCCGAGAATGATGATAGCTGTAGAAGAGATTGTCTTTCGGTTCCTCACTGGTCTGCAAGTGAAGGCAGATCATCATGTACTAGTAGGCTTTGTTCATCCATTAGAAGTCCTACACTAGATGTGGGATGGGCTATCAATGGACATCGTGACAGGACTTCCACATAAATCCCGGGGTCATTGATCGATTTGGGTGATCATATACCAACTCCCCATGTCGTCCCACTTCCTACTGATCAAAGAGTAGGGTTCAGTAGGGAGCTTGGGATTCCTCTTTGTGCAAGAGATTGTGCGACATGTTTTCTATGAGGTTCATCAAACCTTTTGAAATCCTCATCAGAGGTGGTGAGGTGGGATACCACTTAGATCTTCCATCTCTGTTGCACTGGGTGCATGACCTCTTCCACGTATCTCAGTTAAGTAGATGTGTGCATGAACCTTCCCACACCATCGATCACGGCAAGCTAGACAACAATGATGGGGTGAATTTTATGGATGTTTCAGTAGAGATTGAAGATCGAGAAAATCATGTCATTAGTGGGTTTTCAATACCTCTGGTGAACATTTATTGGTAGCACAGGATCCTCAAGGAGAGAATATCGGAGCAGGAGGATCAGATTCGTGCTTAGTACCCTCACAAGTTTTCCTAGATTTGTGTTTTGGATTGCGGGTATATAAATCCATTAAGAGTGGATAATTTAAATACCCATAATTTCCATGTATATATTTTTTAATTTGATGTGAATTTTAAGAGTCTGTATAAAATGATGGCACATGATTCCGAGGTCTAGTGTGCTAGGAATGAATTTCGGAACATTTTTTCAGGTATATTTGTTTAACATACGAGTGGGTTTTGGTAACTTTTGAACCTGTTCTCAGAATTGAAATATGAGTGCACCATTGAAATCGCAGCGGTAGGATTAGATTAAGGACATTTTCACCTCAGTGTAAGTTGGTCGAGGGTGAATGTTAATTTTTGGGTTTTTTGTGAAATAAAAAATAAAATAAAATAATGTGCCTTTTTATTTTATTTCTCTTGGAACTCCCCATGTGGATGTTGAGAGGTGGGGACCACCATAAGTAAACTTCTCATGTGAGGGTATGTTTGTGGGGACCACCCGATCCTAACCTCTCATATAGATAATCGTGGTGTGGACCACCTGGTATTTAAAACCTCTTCAACCCCTTTTAACTCCCCTATTAATGGGGAGAAGCCTCTTGAGCTTCCCCTGTTTAAAGGTGCCACCGCCGTTAATTAATTTTATCATCTAATTAATTAATTATACAAATTTTAAAACTATTCCAACAACTTAATAGATGTCATAATCTATTATTTGGATATACGTCTCCATTTTGGTTGAATTGAGAGGAAGGAACCTTGGGAGAATGCACTAAAACAAAGAACACCAATGAAGAACTCCAACTTCAACTCTGACTTCTTCCTTCTGAAATTCATTGATGAGGAACATCTTCAACGTCAACGAACCGACGATCGAGGAAACACCGACATCACTGACACATGTCTACTCCCAATGACTCTTATCCTTCCTCGTAGACAATCATCAACAAATAAAATGAACAAGGTAGGGGTTTTTATTAAATTCTTGTAATTTCTCGATTAAATTGATCGTTCATGGAAAGCATGGTAAATGTGTATCAACAAAAATGAGTTGATCCATGATTCATATGAAATTGATGAATTTGATGATCTTTATTCAAGGTTTGGGTTGAGTTGTTTTCTACCGCTCTAATGTGGAGGGTGCGGTCCAAAAAAACATAGCCCATCCCCTCCATCATTATTTTTGAGTTTTTTTCTACCGCTCTTATGTGGGTTATATTGTCGGGGACCACCTGTGACTTAATGCCCCTTGAACCCATTTGAACCCCTCTCTTAATGGGGAGACACCCCTTGAGGTTCGCCACATTAATGGTGCCACCACCTTAAATTAATTAACTAAACCAATTTGAAAATAATCCCAACAACTTAATAGATATCATAATATATTATTTTTTGCTACATCTTCATTTTGGTCAAATTTGGAGGAAGGAGCCTTGGGAGAACGCTCTCTAATGAAGAACACCAACGAAGAATGCCTACTTCAACTCCAACTTCTTCCCCAGAACATTCGTTGATGAGGAATGTCTTTAACGTCAATGAACCAATGATCGAGGAAATTTTGACGTCACTAACGTCTGTCTATTCTCAATGACATCATCTCACGCCCTACGGACAATCTTCAACTAATCAAATGAACAAGGTATGTGTTTTTATTGAATTCTTGTAATTTCTCTATTAAATTCCTCATTATTGGAAATAATGGAAAACGTGGATCAACCATAACATGTGGATCCCCGATTCATATGAAATTGTTGAAATTGATATTCTCGATTCAAGGTGTCTGTTGAGTCGTTTTCTACCGCTCTAACGTAGAGGGTTCAGGCCAAACAAACATTGCCCGACCACTATGACGTTCTTCTTTTACTGTGTTTTTCGCGATGGTGATGGCGGCCGGTGCTAGTGTTTGGAACTGGTGGATCTCGAGAACGGCGGCCGACACCGCTGCTGGCCGCGACGAAGGTGACGGTGCAACCCTGCAGCCTCCTAAGTCCCCCCCCCCACTGCCTAGCCGAGCCACATACCTCGCAGGCCACCATGGACCCTCGGTGCCCTTGCGGTATCCGCTCCACTACTAGGCCAGGCTGCCCATCACGGGCCCGGTCGGTCCGACCGGGTCGGACTGGACCCGGACCCACTACTACCCATTTACGCTCTTTTTTCAATAACATTGGCACCAGCCGCCCACTTGGTGAACCATTAGAGGCGCTGAAAATCTTGGAGCGATATGTTCCCATTGATTATACCCCACTAGATATTTGGATAAATTTGGATTATGTTCATGTTGGATAGATCACGAATTCAACCAGGCCCTCAGGACTAAAAGGCAAATAACTCAAAAATCGGGCGTCTGATTGACGCACCGTCTATTGAGTTGAGACCCCTATGATGTGATGGTCGTTTCAGATTCTTCCCCGTGAGACTTCGTGGAAGTTGGATTATCGAGCAGTGGATTGTGGAGCAGACTCTCTTGATGACAAGAGAGCATAGTGCAGGAACCCTATAACTGGTCTTGACATGAGGAATGAAGAGCTATCCGGTGTGGGTCAGCACCAAGCGATCCTATGTGGGTTATCCCTGAGGGATACTGTGTGGGTCAGCACCTAGCGATCCTATGTGGGTCAGCACTGAGCGATCCTATGTGGGGCCACACCGAGTGATCCTATGTGGGTCTGCCTCTTAACAGAGTAATATTATTTAGTATTTAAATCTAATCATCTATACTATTGTAGTTTAGTTATACTGGGTTTGAGATGAGTTCATACATCTGTGGTACTCTCCTTCATGGTAAAACCTTGGTGGTATTTTTCGGTGTGGTGAACATGTGTGGTACTTAATTTTTTGGTATTCCTTCCTTTTTGGAACATTTTATCTTTGGGATTTTGAGTTGAACATTGTGATTCCTCATGATTGAGATGGGTATACATGATAACTTAGGTATAGGTATTGGCATATAACTCAGTGGGGTTGTTAGTTGATTTAATGTTGTGTGGTTTATCCTTGGTGGATTTTGTGAGACCTTGAGGGTCTCAGGTTCTATACTGAGTAACATTAAACTCATCCATGTAAAGGCTATGCCTGCAACTCATTGTGTTTGGTGTAGATGACAGACAGCGCTGAAAGAGGACGAGAGTACCTATACTAGAGGTAGCTCATAGATGGACCTTAGACGACGCATACCACAGAGATGGCTATTCGAGGGCTGTACCTACCATTCAGGTAGGATCCTTGGTGGGTGATTTCAGGAGATGTTCCAGTTTACTTGTACATTCAGTTTCTTGTACTTCCAAGTTGGGCTTGTGTTCTGGCCCCTTTTAAATACTATACTCACTCTGTTTATTATTTACTATTACATTTGTTAGTATCTTGATCTGTGTTTGGTTGTGTTTGGTAATGGTTATAATGGAAATGAATTTCCAGTTTTAGGGAAAAACGCCTTCGGTGCTAGTCTCCAGCCCCAGGCCGTGGATGGTGGGCTTGGGGTAGTCACGACAGGGTCCCCAGTGGGACGGTTCGTGACAAATATGGGATGTAAATGATAAAGGGAATACTCTTTAGGGATGGGAGTACAAATAGAAAATAAACCAATGATAGCCTATTAATATCGATTATGTGATGATGCTAATGTAAATATACCAATGTATCTATAATAATCACACCAATCATCCACTCATCGGTGTATTGATTATAATGCATTGGTGGATATAAATATGCGAGATCAACTGGATCTTGGTATGCTACTGATAACGATGAAATATCTTGAAAACAATTCCTAGAGATATGACCTTTTTCTCAATTAGAGTATATAATATCATAGTTTCTAAAATAATATAAAAATAATAATATTTAATGTTCTATATACAATTATTATTCTTCCAGCATAGGAGGGTACTTTTGGAATACTTCATTAATGTTATGTAGAGTTATAAATATTTTCCCTAAATATGTAGAACGAACAATAGGGGATGCAGATGATCATACATGATGCTAATGAATGTAGTCTAAAATTATAAATCCCAATTATATGTGAAACAATTCCTTATCATTTTGAAAAATATAATTCATTTTCGTTATATTTATTTAATATGAAAAAAAATTGCATGTTTGAATTAATGGCCATATTGCATCTTCAAAATTATTATAGGAGTACTATCGATGATATCATTGATTTTATCATTTTTAGTCATAATGAAACACAAATAGATAATGAGATCAAAAAACATCATATTAGTAATCATAAATCCACTCTTTAATGGGTTAATCAACATATTATGAGAATGGATAATTTTTAACACATTCTCATGGTCATCATGATTGTCATATAATTGGATGTATTCGAAAAAATAATGATTTTCTATTAAATTCCACCTTTATTCAAATTAGGGTCTTAATGATGTGATGGAAGTCTTACTGTAAGGTATCACCATAATTTTTCACGTATGAGTGGAAAAAATAGTAGCACCATATTTCCTAGGGGTACCTTTATGGAGTGGAATCATAATCCATGGCCAGGTTATTCAAATTAGATTATATTCATGGAAACCATCCATAAAAGAAACAGTTTAAAAACTAATGGTTGTTCCAAAAAATACTCTTTTACAATAATATCAAATTCAACCATAAGGTAGTGGATTTTGTGGTCCTTGAGATCCATTTAGAATCCCATAATTACATTATTATTTACAACTATGATGATTTTAGCCATCCATAGTGGGTTGTTAATTTCTAAAATGACTTTTTCATCAATAGAATTCTAATATTATGCCATGGCCATGGATCTATGAGAGAAATAAAAATGTATAAGTCCATTTTTGAAACCACAGTGGCGAATGGATAGTCTAGGATATGGGACAATGGTATTGGCATGGATCACTATCATCACCTTGTCATAACATAGAAATAAATCATGATTTGGTGTAGGAAATTGATATAATGATATAATTCACTGAGAGGCATGATAGTAATGATCAATGTCACCCTCATGTATTTTATTATATTATTTAACACCCATTTCTAATCATAGATGGTGGTGGAAGAACCATATTCTATTATAGTATTGACTACATATATGTCTTCCATATTAGAAAAATGATAACTAGGGGAAAGAGATGTCTCCCCTTACCTAGGAAAATATTACGTAAAATAAACATCATATGTGAGTGTGGAATCATTTGAAATTAATTTTCCCCTCATGTTTTTAGAGAACATTAGGATGGAGGCTATGGATCTGATAAATAGTTTTCATTTATATTTTCATCTATTTACTATTTCAAGGATTACTATTGTAGATGAATTTTTGTGAGATAATATAGCTCTATGATAATATTGTTATATATGTCAATTGAAACCCATATAATTTCCTTTTAAGAATATAATATCAAAGGGTTTCTTGAGTCTCAAAGGAGATTTACTTTTTATGAGTATTTGGTGAGAAATTGTGATTCTTATTTATAGGGAATAATTATATTCTTTCTTATATATTGGGCTATTTATTCAAAATGTTCATCTGTAGGATGAATCCACTATTCAAGTCATCCCTTGGATTTTCCAACATGGGTGACAAAACAAAATGAGCATTTACAGTCTCAATTACATTAACCTAGGATTAATTCACATATATATTTTAATAAAAATCATTAGGATATTGGTACTCACACGAGTAGAAGGGAGTGACATCACCTGGAATCACTCATATATGTGAATGGAGTAATTATTTGAGGTAATTGTGAAATGATAATGGAAAAAAATCTTATTAATGGATACAAGGCCTTCCAAGTAAGGATATGAATGTATTTTCATATAGAATAACATTAATTCTATAACTGATACTATGTGGCTATATTAATTTTTCGTTAAGACCATATCAATAATCATATCCTTCAAATTTTCATATCCCTTTAATTTTACGTTTGAAATTGATAGATCATTCAGTACATACCATGATTAGCAGTGGGTAAGTGTTAAGCTAATATTTATCATGGAACCAATATCATCAAAAATTTAATAGAAATAAATATTTTTGATGTTCCCTGATATGATGGGATATATTATATTCCCATGGATTTTTGATCACTCAACAAACATAGAAAAATAGATTATTTAATGACAGTCTACGTTCTGGGATAATGATACACTATAAGCTTTTGAATGGATACTTTTATTTCAAAAATTTGAAAGGAATATTTTTCCATATTTATGAGGTCTTAACATAGTATATCACCATGAGATTTTATAGAAATAATTTTTTAATTAAATTATTTTTCTACAATTGCTTTCATTACACCCAATAATGATTTTAAATGAACCATGATATTTAATTATAATATTTTTAATGTTATATTTTTAACATATCCTATAAACTGGATTGTTTTAATAGGATTCAATCTTTTAATAATTATATTAAAATTTATTAAAAAAATTCTTATCATATAATCACTATATTATGAATAGTTTAATTTTCATTTTAAAAATTATCTTTCACTCAAAAAGGATTTTCTAGCAATATTTTGAGAGAATATAATAGAGAATTATTTAGTTATTAATAATTTTGGAAAATGAAAATCATAACTGAAATACAAATATTAATATTACCTTAGGATATTTTTTATAATTTTAAAAATGGTTTATTTTCAAATAAAATATTATAAAAGACAATTTTCTATTAAAAATTGCAATTTTATTTCAGGTGTGTAAAAAAATAATTTTTTTTAGAAAAGTAAAAATATAATTATAAAAATTATATTCTAAAAGAATCAAATAAATTGAATGTTAAAATTTTTTATTTTTAAACTATTATTGAAATATATTTATTAGTAAATATAAATATTCTGAATAAAACAATTATCTATTTATAATGTGTTTATATCTATATAAATTAAATTTATAAATATTGTTGAATTATTTTTATTGAAATATATATATAACATACTAAATACATTGCTTCTATAGTAAAATAATATTCTTCATGGCATATAAAAATATTAAATCTGTTTTATGAAAAAATTCATTATTTTTATAAATAGTTGTATTCGTAGTATTTTTCAAAAAACAAATATCACTAAATTTTTCCTATTATATTTTTGTAAATTTAAAAATATTGATGTCATATTTTGGATTTATCAATTAATAACTTTTTAAATAGATGCTTTTTATTTTTATCAATTATGAGAGATACCGTGAGAATATTTATCTCCTTGATGAAGTAAATATCATGTAAATATAGGTTATAAATAATAAATAGGATTAGAATACATAATCAAATTTAATATAGGATGAAGGTAATTCAATACATGTAACTGTATTCTCAAAATTTAGTTTTTTAATGTCTCTAAATCCTTGAAAATGAAAAAATATATATTTAAAGAAAATAATGATACAACATATAAATATATTACTTTTATAAAACTCTTATGTGTTAAAAAACAAGATAAGATCCAATATTAATAGTAAAATAGAGTTTTGTGAAATTATTTAAATTATTGAAATTTATTTCTAATTATTAGTAATTATATATAGATCTTAAATACATATGAAATTCGCGGGAACTATGTATCCAAATAAATATAATTACAATAAATGATATTAGTAATATTAAAAGTAACATTATTTTTTAGATTCAATGAGTTTAATTCATATTGGTGATTATTGTAACGTATTAATATAAATTTAAACTATTTTAATCTAATTTCCACTTTGTGTTTATGTATTTAAAGTCAAATTAAATGAGTATGGCAAAAATGATTTTAATAATATTTTATTATAAATATTTTTTATTAAATGATATAAAATTCATTAAAATTATAAATTCTTTACCATTAAAGGAATAAATTTGTAAAAATAATTCATGTTCTACTAATGGGTAGTTATTAATATTATATTGACATTAATGACCATTAATGTGATGGAAAATTTATTATTACTCTATTTGTTAAATGTGTTAATCAAGGGATAAAAGAAAATAATAAAGGTTAAAATTATATCCCCACAAAAAAATATTATGGGATGATATAATTTTTACTCATACATATCTTATCTTATATTATTAGCAATATGAATATATTTTTTCTTCATATTTATTTTTTAGTAATATAATATTTTAAAAATTCCAAGAGTGAACATCCAAACATTTATAAAATAGAACCGCTCATTTATTTTATTCACACCATATTGAGCCTTATTCATATACTAAACTTATTCAATTATTATTCTTGTCTATTTAGACAATAAATATGGGTGAAATTATTCCAAAAACACCATCCCTATAGCAGTAAAGTGGTTAACTATTTGATTTATTTCCAGGAAATTATAATTGCCTTCATCGATCACATTCTTTTACCTCTTATAAAAATGTTATATTGATGATAAAAGGAAAAAAAAGTAACAAATATTCTTAAATTTTATAATAATTATTATTATTTTCCACCATAATAATTTCCTTAAATTAAATGGTATTTGAAAATATCACTTGGGTGTACATATTACTTACCATCTACACTTAAAGACGCAATTAATTTCTCATCACCATATTTTATGGCTGGCTATCATGATGGGTTTTGTATTTTTATATGAAATTTAATAAATTATAATACTCTCTGAATTATAGTATCACATATATATTTTTACAATCAATTCATTTTATAAATGATAACTTCTATCATGGATACCTATGGACTTCCATCATCATGAACTGATGCGATGTGTTTTTCATTTATATAATACATTCTTGGTAATGATGAATAAATTAATCAATATGGTATATATATATATATATATGATTAATTAATGATATTATAATGAATAATTAATATTTACCCCTCTTTCATTCCACTAGTTAACAATTGAAAATAACGTTAATGCGAAAATAAAACATAACATTTCTATGAACAATGTAATTAACTTTGATCCCTATATTATTAGATGAAATATATATATATATATATATATATATTGAATATATATAACATTTTTATAATATGATTAAAATTATTTATAAGATTGAACTATTCTCAATTCAAAAGTGATAAATCTACAAACAACTAACACGGAAAACAACACAATTATCACACAGAATAGTGTTTTTAATAACATATTGTTAATAAATAGGTGGTAAAATGATAAAATTAAATAAATAAATGTTTTAAATATTTTAATATGGTTATATTGTATAATTTATAGAAAACATATATTTATTATTTAGAATATTTTAAAACATATAATGAATGTGAGGCCTTATATAAGGGTTTTTAGGTTCTAATATCATTATTTGTCGGCTTTTTTTAGGATCAATTTATGATGATAAAATCATAAAATATATATTCATGGATACTCCAAAAAAATTATATTATAGTTACATGATAAAAAAATTCGTCCATTCATATTTCTCACATTATGCACACAATAAACTAAAGTATGTTTTTAATGAATATACAAATTATTTCTCTTTTTAATAAAACATAATTTTCATTCACATTGATGTTTTCTAAAAATTATTGAATGAATATATTTTCTATTATAATTTTTTTTGATTTTTATTTTTACCCTAATTTTATTATTTCACCAATATATTTAAAAGGACACTTTCATTCAAATTCTGAATGAGAGAATTTTTATTTTTTAAAAAAAATATGAAACTTATATTTTATTTTACCTAATACGGTATTAATGTAATTTCCCATTATGAAGAACACACTTGGTTTTTGATGAGTGTAGACCATGTATTAAAAATTCGTTTTCTTATTCTACTACATAATGTAAGGGGTGATAAATAGGTTTGATCACATCCCTAGTCTTTAAAACTGTCAACCATAAAATTTTTTCCATTAATCGATATACGTTTTTACCATAAATGCGAGGGAGGCCTTATTACTGTCATTCCACCTCCAATTAGAATAATTGTATGAAATTAAATATATATGGTAATTCAAATTGATTAATACATTATGTGTAGTATAAAACTAAAAAACATTTTTGGGTAGCGTTCAGTCCTCTAGATTCTACAACACTATTAATTTAAAATATTGATGTGTAATTTCAATAAGTGGGAAGGTAATTAATGTATCTTTAGGGAAGAACAATATTAATGATTAAATGAAAATGGATACTAAATATTGGGGCAGTAAACATCAATGAAATGTGGAGGCATTGAAATATTATTTTGGATCAAGTTAAGACACCCATAAATCACTACATACCCATTACTGGAAATCAATCCCAACATTGGTTATAACAATTTTTTGGTAGGATAAAAACAACAAAGGTTGGGTTTTCCTATTGATAAATGATTCCAACATTGATATACCATCCATGAATAATACATAGTTATTTCTACCATTATGACTATAGTAATTCATCTTTTAAATTAAGTTATATGACATATAGAGTAATGAGGAATGGACTCAATCTGAGTAGTTTATTTTCAGGTGGATAAAACATAGAAATATATGAATTAAAACATATTACATTAGGTAAGTAATGATATTTATTTTATAGTCAGGTATTTTAGAATAATTAAACATAATTTTAGTTTATATGTTATGGTAAATAATTCAATTTCGTTTAGGGTCTTACAACCGACACAATAAAATCCAACACATGGTCAAAAAATGTAGTACATGAGATGAATTACATTAGTGGGAGGTGTTATGAATTCCCAACCCCTTCTGATCAATTTTTATTTACAAATAATGTGTAAGTTTTAATGGGAAAGTGGAATTCCCCCATGGGATCAAACATTTAATGTTTTACTTTGTGTATCGCTGGAAGAATCAATGCATCAAATTGGTTAGCAGAAAGGAATGGATGAAGATGAATCGATTTTTGAATTCAAATGTTATATGATTATAATAGTCCTCATGGATGTTCATTCCATCAACCATATATTCATCATTGGATTCTAATTTATTTTGATATATTTTTATACTATTTTTGACATCATTTTTTTGTCGATGACTATCTAAAATGGTCATTTTATTGCCTTAATGGGTATAACTACATTTGATACATGTACAAAGGCATTACATGTTACCTGTTTTTAGGTCAGTTTCATCATTAAATATTACCATCAGTAATTGGTGTAATTATTGATATAATTATTATTATTCTAATCCAAAATATTTGGGAAAAAATTTGTTTGGGGTTTTTTAAATTTATGAATCTATAAATAATATCATGTATGATATCACGAACATGGGTTATAGTAGATGCTTTACAGGGGATATATTTTCATCAACATATATACTCAAAATTTAAATCTATTATAGAGGTTAATAATTTTAGGGATAATTAATTAATTATGGATTATGAATTTCATAAACTCAACCATGTCTTGATTCTTTTTCAACATCAGGGGAATAGATTTACTAAAAGTTTTGATATATTGGTGGTATTAATAACGATCATGAACTATTAAATTATCAAACTTTCATAGGGAACCTGAACATTACTTTATTACACAGGGAAGGTAAAAGAGTATATAGTGGAATGGTTAATCACTATATTGTAATTCATGATGCTAGACTGAACATTGAATTTTATGACACTTCTTTGGGAATTACAAGTAGTTTTTAACCATGTTGGGATAGAGGTATACAATAATTGTAAACATATTGTATACATTAAATCCTTTCAAGTGGTATCTAAATAATATTATTTGATCCTTTCAATTAAGAATAGTAATTTTTATTCAAGGATCCATAAAATTTTTACCCCATTAGAGATTGACTTATTGAGTACATTCTCAAAGGTAGGACCCTCAAAGATGTTGAAAATCATTATTTCCCCAACAATTTTCTCACTCTACAATGTCTAATTGTAGAATCCCATGGTTGAGATATTTGATCCAAATATATATATAATTATATTATTATTTTTGGGGGGAATTTTAGTTCTCCACAATGGATGACCTAATCGCCTGTTGATTAACCCCTCAAATATGTTCATCTATAGTAGTGGGAGAAATTACATTCTAATGAAACCTATATATGGCCAAATCATTAATTTTTAGATCTAAGATTGATGTGACCAAATTTTATAGTTTATATATGATTTATCAGAAATTATGTGACTAGATAAAACATCATTATGGAATGAAATATGGTCATTAGATCATGATTAATCTCAAGAAGGGGGATATGATCTGGTTTACCATTATTGTATTCTCCATTAAAATATTTTTTGAAAATCATGAATTCATCCATAAAAGGAATCCACAAAATATCAATCTCAGTGGAATTATTTTGACATATAGTGAGGTATTTTTATTCACCCATTTTATGGGGTCACCACACTAAATTGAAAAATTATAATGGAATAATATATATATATATATATATATATATGTATTATTATGATAACTTTATATAAAAAACTATTGAGTTTACAGTTTATCATCATTATTCCATTTTATAAAGAGAGGCACAATAAAGTTATACTCTATTAAATTTAATCACTTCATGGATTGTGTGAATAGAATAAAATTGTAAAGACCCATAATTTCCACGTAATTTTATTAAATTAGATGGGAATTTTAAAAGTACACGAAAATTGACGACACATGATTATGAGGCCTAGAGTTCTTGGAATGAATTTCCGAACTTTTTTTGACTACGTTCAGTTATTGTACGAGCGGGATTTAGTAACTTTTGAATTGGTGTGTGAAATTTAAATCCAGTGTCACTATTGAACATGTAGTGCCTGTATTCACTTAAGGAGACTTTCACCTCAGCGGATGTTCATCAAGGATGAAAGATAATTTTTTGTTTTTTTGTGATAGAATAAAATAAAAAAAATTATGTGCATTTTTATTTTATATCTCTTGGAACTCCCCATGTTGACGTTGAGAGGTAGGGATATTCAGAACAAAACCTCTAATGTGAGGTTATGTTGTTGGGAACCTCCCGAGCATAACCTCTCATGTGGGTTATGGTGGTGGGGACCACCGAAGATTTAAAACCCCTTGAACCCCTTTCAACTCCCCTCTTAATTGGGAGAAACATCTTGAGCTTCTCCACAATAATGGTGCCACCCCATTTAATTAATTTTATCACCTCAATTAATAAATTAATCCAATTTGAACGTAATACCAACAAAATAATAGATAACATAATCTATTATTTGGTGAAACCTCTTCATTTTTGTGGAATTGGGAGGAATGAGCCTTGGGAGAATGCTCTCCAACGAATAATGTCATCGAAGAAGGCCGACTTTAACTCCGAATTCTTCCATGGGACATTCTTTGATGGGTAACGTCTTGAATTTCAACGAACCGATGATTGAGGAAACACAAATTTCACCGATGTTCATATATTTCAAACAAAATCACCTCCTTCCCTACAGACAACCATCACTTAATCAAACAAACGAAGTAGGGGTTGTTAATTAATTATTGTAATTTCTCTATTGAATTATTCATTATTGGAAATCATAGCAAACATGGATCAACCAAAATGAGTTGATCCACGATTCGTATGAAATTGTTGAATTTGGAATTCTTAATTAAAGGTTTTTTTGAGCCGTTTTCTACCGCATTTACACGGATGGTGTGGTCTAAACAAACATGGCCTGACCCCTATGACGTTATTCTTTTTGTGTGTTCTTCATGATGGTGACAACGACTAGTGCTGGAATTTGGCACTGGTAGAACTCAAGAATGGTGGGTGACACCACTGCCGGTTGCGATAAAGTTGCTGGTGCAACGGCCCTTCCCGGTGGCCATCACCACCCCGTGGACTCCGCTGCCTCATTGCCTTTTCGCACCTCCCGGAATCCTCCTACCCCCCCCCCCCCGCAGCCAGCTCCCCTGCCAGTCGGCCGTGCCGCGCCGCCCCGCGGCCATCCCCGCATCCCCGGTGCCCTCTGCATTGCCCCGCATCAACCCGTGCAACCTCCGTGGCCCCCAGCGGCCCCTCGCGTCCCTTCTTGCATTCACACCACCACCAGGCCCGGCCTCCCAGCGCGGGCTGTGCCGGACCCAGTGGGTTGAATTAGGTTGACCCAAAATTGGTCAACCTAGGCCAGGTTGGGCCTGGTTGGTCCGACCGGATCAGACCGGACCTCAACCCACTTTGAACCATTTTTGATCTTTTGGCAATAACTTTGGCACCAGACGTCCATTTGAGAAACTGTCAGTGGAACTGGGAAAAATTGAACAAGAAGGTCACATTGAGTATACCACACTAGAGATTGGAAAAAAGTTTGAGTACGGTCAAGTTGGGTCGGGCATGAATCCAACTGGGCCCTCGGGACCAAAAGGCAAATAAATCAAAGACCGGGATCCTGATTGACACACCGTCTATTGCATTGAGACCCCTGTAATGTTTCGGTTCGTTGGGATACAACCTCAAGAGTCCTCATGGTATTTGGAGTATCGACCAGTGGCATGTGGGGCAGACCCTCCTAGAGACACACGATCATAGTGCGGGAACCCTATATCTAGTGGTGTCATCTTGAATGAAGATGTATCCTGTGTGGGTTAGCACCATGCGATCCGGTGTGGGTCAGCACCTTTCGATCTTTTGTGGGTTAGAACCAAGCGATCCTATGTGGGTCAACACCTAGCAATCTTGTGTGGGTCAGAACCTAGTGATCCTGTGTTGGTCAGCATTGAGTGATCATGTGTGGGTCAACACCAAGCGACTCTATGTCGGTCTGTCTTTTAATAGAGTAATATGATTCGATAGTTACATATAGTCATCTCTACAATTGTACTTTTTTTATACCGGGTTTGAGCTGAGTTTGTACCTATGTGGCAAACTCCTTCGTGGTAATACCTTGGTGGTATTATTCTTTGTGGCATACCTTTGTGGTACTTACCTTTGTGGTATTCCTTCCTTTGTGGAATAGTTGAGCTTTGGGATTTTGAGTTCGAAACGGTGATTCCTCATGATTGAGAAGGTTATACTTGATAACATAGGTGTATATATCGACATAAACCTATGTTGGGTTTTCATTTGATTTCATGTTGTGTGGTTTATCCATGCTGTATTTTGTGATACCTTGAGTGTCTCAAGGTCCATACTGAGTATCGTTATACTCTCCCCTGCATGAGCTTTTCCCAAACCTCATTGTGTTGGGTGCAGATGACATACACCACTGATAAAGGACAAGAGTACCAGGACTGTAAGTAGCTCAGATGTGGACCTTAGATGAGGCATACTGTAGAGATGACCAATAAATAATTGTACCTACCCTTTAGGTAGAATCCTTGGCGTGTGGTCGCTAAAGCTATTCTAGTTTACTTGTATATTCAGTTTCTTGTACATTCTAGTTGGGCTTGTACTGTAGGCCCTTTAACATACTATACTCACATTGTATACTATTCATTTTTACAAGAGTTTTTATCTTGTTGTGTGCTTGGATGTGTGTGATATAGGTTATAAATGCAATTCCTTCCCAGTTTTAGGTAATATGCCTTTGGTGCTAGTCACCTGCCCCTGGCCAATGGATGGCGGGCTTGGGGTAGTCACGGCACTGGCCCCGGGGGACGGGCCGTGACTAATTGGTATTTGAGGAGTCAGTTCAATCGTAGAACATATGACTTTGATCATTCATTTTAACTGAATTAATGTTAACTGTAGTGAGTCTAGTTATTAGATTAAGGAATCCAGTGTTGGTGCGGCGGTAGATGTATCCATACACCATGACCCTGACTTCTGATTTCTGACACATTGCACGACACACTGATTATGTGTTTGTTTTAAAGAGTTTTCATTGTGATATCATTGAGTCATCTCACAAGGTATAATGTATTGACCATGGAACACTAATTTATTTTATGTATTCCTCTATAGAGACAGAAAACTAGTGTTTCAAGACTTGTACGCACTGATATCCCTCTGAGAGATGAGGCCTTGGTGTAGGGCCCTCTTCTAGTAGAGGCACAAATGGAGGCACCCGCGGTACTATTACCTGTTGGGCCACCGATACCACCAACCCCATCAGAAGAGGGTGTATGTTTCATGTGCATGTTGCATGAGTTCCAACACCAGAGGCCACACAGGTTCAGGGGGGAGACGGACCCATAGGCAGATGAGGAATGACTAGAGGCTAGGGTGAGAGTCTTCAGACTGGTAGGCACACCAGCTGATCTCAGGGTGATCCTTCCCGCAAGATTTCTACAGGCAGTAGTAGGCATATGATGTAGCTTGATGCACCAGGTTCACAACGAGGTGATGCTTCTCTGGGAACACTTCAAGAGCCTACTTCTTGTAGAGTTTTTTCTAGTGACTCTTCGTGCATTGCGCATACATGAGATACTTCATTTGTAGCCAGGCATCATGATTCTGTCTTAGTACATAGTGAGGTTCATTGACCTCTCACAAAACTCCACAGATAAGGTCCCAGACCCATTCTTTATGGCACAGACCTTCGATTAGGGAATCATGAGAGAGATTATAGCTTCGATGATCTCATTTATCATTCCTAACGCAGGAGGGTTTTTTTAGAGAGAGCCCTCTTAGTGGAGAGTTTCTTTGCTGAGTAGTCACCAGCAGCGAGACCCACTACCAACCATCACATAGATGAGTATTATGACGATGGTAGCAGATAGATTACATAGTGGTCCAAAATCACCAAACCATATGGTGGACGACCGCATGATTTAGGGTATGTTGTGCGAGACACCCAAGGTAGAGAAGGTCATTCCTAGAGCAGTTAGTTTTTTTGAATTTGATGGGAATGGTCACAATGCTCGTGACTGTCTGACCCACCATACAGTTGATAAGAAGACAGTCAAAGGACCTCTCTAGTAGAGACATAGATTCGAATGATGTGGTTTTTATGGTGCAGGTGCACGTGGCAGAGAAGCTAGCAGAGCAGCTGGCAGTGGGTGAAGATTCGAGATTTTACGACCACCACAACCAGGAGGTCCACCCTGACTGTAGGGAGTATGTGGACAAGAGAGATCCTAGATCCAAGAAGCTTAGGCATAAAATCACAGTTCTCTAGGGATGATACGAGGTTTGATTTGTTTCTACTCCACCTTATCTACTTTACTCATAGATAGAGGTGACAATCATTATTTTATTTTCACTTCCCTCGTTCGGAGCTCGAAGATTCTGATAGAGACGTTGGCTCAATTCATATATCTATAGAATCATATGGGAGAAGAATAAATGATTACACCCTGGTTCCGACAGTGTGATATCACTATAAAATGCGAGAGCTTTGGCTGGGATCTCCTAGTAGAAGCGCCAAGGACTTATGACGTCATCTTGGGCATGTACTGATAATCTACATTCCATACTCAGATTTAATTTATTAGGTGAAAAGTTTGGTTTGTCTGAATGGATGGCCACGAGTTTACCTTCACTGGCAATAAGGAGGCCTTTGTAGCACATGATGGACTTACTGGGAGGAGAGTGAAGACGATCAATAATATATTGGCTAGCATTACCCTCGGAGCAGTTGATGTGGAGTATCCAAGTTATCATATAGTGGTGGACCAGTGCACGGATGTCTTCCCTGGTGATTTTTTAGGTCTACCACCTCATAGAGAAGTGGACATTAACATTGACTTGTACCCCAGGATGACACTGATATCTACACTAGCGCATCTGATGGCTCCCACGAAGCATTGTGAGCTACGGGTACAACTGGAGGACTTATAGGGGAAGGGATTCATTCAGCCTAGTGTATCTTTATGGGAATCCCCGATTGTGTTCTCCAATAAGGCAGATGGGATATTAAGAATTTGTGTCAACTATCGGCGCCGGAACAAGGTGACCGTGAAGATAAGTACCCACTTCCAAGGATTTAAGACCTCATTGATCAGTTGAAGGGAGCACGATGGTTCTCGATGATAGAAAAAAGATCAGGCTATCAATAACTCAGAGTTCGAGTAGAGGATGTGATGGAGACGACCTTCCAATGTCGATAAGGCCATTCTGAGTTCATGGTTATGCCATTATTCATGACCAATGCTCCATTAGTGTTCAAGGGTCACATGAACGAGCTATTTATTCCATAACATGACCACATTGTTGTATTGTTCAACGACGACATTCAAAGCTACTCAACTACTGAGGAGGAGCATGCCTATCATTTTCAGGATGTACTGGACACACTCCGGTAGCACCATCTTTTTGGTAAGCTCTCGAACTGCAAGTTCTGGATCTGAGAGGTGCACTTTCTTGGACATGTCATCTTAGAGGTAGGAATTGTTGTGCATCCAGTGAAGATTGAGGAGGTACTATTTTGAGAGCCACCAAGGAGTGTGATAGAGTTACGAAGTTTCCGGGAATTGGCTAGATACGATTGGAGATTTGTTCCAGATATCTACAGAGTTGAAACGCCACTATCATCCTTGACTACGAAGTAGAAACCCTTCATGGGGTCAGAGAGATTCTTGCGGAGTTTTCAAGAGCTGCGGTAGAGGCTGAATAGTGCCCCAATTTTGATGCCACCGGAGGAGGGCATAGATTTTGTAGTCTACTGTGACATATCGGGTACTAGAATCATATGTGTCCTAATGCAGGAGAGATCAGTGATCAGATATGGTTCTCGACAGCTGAGACAACATGAGCAGAACAATGCTTCCCATGACCTGGAGTTAGAAGTAGTTGTCTTCATCTTGAAGATGTGGAGAAATTACTTGATGGGAGTGTGTTTTATAGTGTACTCTAATCACAAGAGTCTCAGGTATATCTTCTCTCAAAAGGATATGAACCTGAGTCATCGACGTTGGCTTGTGTTCCACCCGGATTATGACTTCGAGATAGTCTATAATCATGGGAAAGGGAATGTTGTAGCAGATTTACTCAGCTAGAGATTTGGTATACATCTACTATGTGACGCGACAGAGTTGTTGGCCACTTTATAGATATCCTTTGTGGATCATGATGGGGAAACATTCCTTCAGTCTCTTACAGTCACTACCTCACTTCTTCAGTGATTTGTGGTGGCGCAACATGAGGATGCTGACAGAGATGCTCTACATGCCCAGATATCCACAGGGCAGGCACCTGATGAATTTTCTAATGGTGGGGACCATGTAATCCTCTTCATAGGAGGTATCATGGTACAATTTTCACTTCTATAGTAATTTTTGTGAGTGTTTCATACATCCCCTCTAGCTATACATTCATGAGTGGAAAAGATGTTCCAGGATCTCCGACGATAACACTTATGGCCGTGAATGATGAAAGAAGTTGAAGAGATTGTCTTTCGGTTCCTCACTTTCCTGCATGTGAAGGCAGAGCATCATATACCAGTAGGATTTGTTAATCTATTAGAGGTCCTGTAGTGGAAGTGGTATGGGATATCAATGGAATTCGTGAAAGGAATTCCACGTTAATCCCAGGGTAATTAATCGATTTGGGTGATCATAGAAAAAATCACCAAGTCATCCCACTTCCTTCTGATCAATGAGTAGGGATCAGTAGGGAGCTTCAGATTCCTCTTTGTGCAAGAGATTGTGTGACATGTTTTCTATGAGGTTCATCAAACCTTCTGAAATCCTCGGCAGAGTTGGAGAGGTGGCATACCACTTAGATCATCCATCTCTGTTTCACTGGGTGCATGACCTCTTCCATGTATCTCAGATGAGGAGATTTGTGCATGAGCTTTCCCACACCATCAATCACGGCGAGCTGGACGACAATGATGGGTTGAATTTTTTGGATGTTTCAGTAGAGATTGAGGATCGAGAAGATCAAGTCCTTCGTGGGAGGTCGATACCTCTGGTGAACTTCTTTTGGCAGCACAGGAACCTCAAGGAGAGCATATGGGAGCAGGAGGATCAGATTCGTGCTCAGTACCCCCACAAGGATTCCTAGATTTGAGTTTTGGATTGCGGGTATGTAAAGCCATTAAGAGTGGATAATTTAAATACCCATAATTTCCATATATATATTTTTTAATTTGATGTGAATTTTAAGAGTCTGAAAAAAATGATGGCACGTGATTCTGAGGTCTAGTGTGCTCGGAATGAATTTCAGATCTTTTTTTCAGGTATATTCGTTTAACATACGAGCAGGTTTTGGTAACTTTTGAACATGTTCTCAGAATTGAAATCTGAGTGCACCGTTGAACTTGCAATGCTAGGATTCGATTAATGAGATTTTCACCTCAATGGAAGTTGGTCGAGGGTGAAAGATAATTTTTGGGTTTTTCGTGAAATTAAAAAAAATTATGTGCCTTTTTATTTTATTTCTCTTGGAACTCCCCATGTGGATGTTGAGAGGTGGGGACCACCAGAAGTAAACTTCTCATTTGAGGTTATGTTTGTGGGTACCACCGAAGCCTAACCTCTCATATAGATAATGGTGGTGGGGACCACCTGAGATTTAAAACCTCTTCAACCACTTTGAACTCCCCTCTTAATGGGGAGAAGCCTCTTGTGCTTCCCCTGTTTAAAAGTGCCTCCGCAATTAATTAATTTTATCATCCAATTAATTAATTATACCAATTTTAAAATTATGCCAACAACATAATAGATAACATAATCTATTATTTGGATATTCCTCTCAATTTTTGTGTAATAGGGAGGATGGAACATTGGGAGAAATCACTGAAACAAAGAACACCAACGAAGAACGCCGACTTCAAATTTGACTTCTTCCTTCGGAAATTCGTTTACGAGGAACAACTTCAACGTCAACGAACTGACGATTGAGGAAACACTTACATCACCGACGCCCGTCTATTCCCAATGACATCTTATCCTTCCCCATAGACAATCATCAACGAATAAAACGAACAAGGTAGGGGCATTTATTAAATTCATGTAATTTCTCGATTAAATTTATCATTCATGGAATGGATGGTAAACGTGTATCAACCAAAACGAGTTGATCCATGATTAATATGAAATTGATGAATTTGATGATCTTTATTCAAGGTTTGGGTTGAGTTGTTTGCTACCACTCTAATATGTAGGGTGCGGTCCAAACAAACATGGCCCATCCCCTCCATCATTATTTTTTTTTGTGGGATCATCATGATGGTGATGGCCACCAGTGCCGGTGTTTGGCACCGGTGGAACTCAACAACAATTTCTGGCACTGCCGCCGACCGCGATGATGGTGACGGTGCAATGGCGCCGCCCCGCGACCTTCGAAGTCATCGATCCTAACCTCTTATGTGGTTTATATTGTTGGGGACCATATGTGATTTAAAGCCCCTTGAACCCATTTTATCTCCTCTATTAATGGGGAGAAACCCCTTGAGGTTCTCCACATTAATGGTGCCACCACCATTAATTAATTAATTAAACCAATTTGAAAATTTTCCCAACAACTTAATAGATATCATAATTTATTATTTGGGGCTACATCTACATTTTGGTGAAATTTAGAGGAAGGAGCCTTGGGAGAATGCTCTCCAATGAAGAACACCAACGAAGAATGTCGAATTCAACTCCGACTTCTTCCTCAGGACATCCGTTGATGAGGAATGTCTTTAACATCAATGAACCATTGATCGAGGAAATTTTGACGTCACTGATATCTGTCTATTCTCAATGACATCGTCTCCCTACCTACGGACAATCTTCAACGAATCAAATGAACGAGGTAGGGTTTTTATTTAATTCTTGTAATTTCTCGATAAAATTACTCTTTCTTGGAAATCATGGAAAACGTGGATCAACCATAACATGTTGATCCCCGATTATTATGAAATTGTTGAAATTGACGTTCTTGATTCAAGGTTTCTGTTGAGTCGTTTGCTACTGCTCTAACGCAGAGGGTGCAGGCCAAACGAACATTTCACGACCACTCTAACGTTATTCTTTTACTGTGTTTTTCGCGATGGTTATGGAGTCCAGTGCTAGTGTTTGGCATTGGTGGATCTCGAGAAAGGCTGTTGGCACCGCCGCTGGCTGTGACGATGGTGACGGTGCCACCCCGCAGTCTCATAAGTCCCCCCCCCCCCCCCGCTGCATTGCCGATCCGCCTACTTCGTGGCCCCCCATGGCCCCTCGGGGGCCTTGCGGTCTCTGTGCCACTACTAGGCCAGGCTTCCCATCACGGGCCCAGTCGGTCTGACCGGGTCGAACTGGACCCGGACCCACTACTACCCATTTACGCTATTTTTTCAATAACATTGGCACCAGACGCCCGTTTGGTGAACCGTTAGCAGCTCTGCAAACCTTGGAGTGATTTGTTCCCTTTGATTATACCCCACTAGCTATTTGGATAAATTTGGAGTATGTTCATGTTGGGTCGATCACGAATTCCACCAGGCCCTCGGGACTAAAAGGATAATAACTCACAAATTGGGAATCTGATTGATGCACCATCTATTGAGTTGAGACCCCTATGATGTGACGGTCGTTTGAGATTATTTCTTTGTGAGACTTCGTGGCAATTGGATTATCAACCAGTGGCTTGTGAAGTGGACTCTCCTGATGACAAGAGAGCATAGTGCAGGAACCCTATAACTGGTGTTGACATGAAGAATGAAGAGATATCCGGTGTGGGTCAACACCAAGCGATCATGTCTGCATCAGCCCTAAGAGATACTATGTGGGTCAGAACCTAGTGATCCTGTGTGGGTCAGCACCGAGCGATCCTATGTGGGGCCACACCGAGTGATCCTGTGTCGGTCTGCCTCTTTACTGAGTAAGATGATTTAGTATTTACATCTAATCATATCTACTATTGTATTTTAGTTATACTGGGTGTGATATGAGTTCATACATCTGTGGTACTCTCCTTCATGGTAAAACCAGGCTGGTATTTTTCAGTGTGGTGAACTTGTGTGGTACTTAACTTTTTGGTATTCCTTCCTTTGTGGAACATTTGATCTTTGGGCTTTTGAGTTGGACTTTGCGATTCCTCATGATTGAGATGGGTATACATGATAACTTATGTATATGTATTGTCATATAACTAAGTGGGGTTGTTAGTTAATTTCATGTTGTGTGGTTTATCCTTGGTGGATTTTGTGAGACCTTGAGGGTCTCAGGTTCTATACTGAGTAACATTAAACTCATCCCTGTAATGGTTATGCCTGCAACTCATTGTGTTTGGTGTAGAGGAAAGACATTGCTGAAATAGGACGAGAGTACCTATACTAGAGGTAGCTCATAGATGTACCTTAGACGAGGCATACCATAGAGATGACTATTCGAGGGCTGTACCTACCATTCAGGTAGGATCCTTGGTGGGTGATTGCATGAGATGTTCCTGTTTACTTGTACTTTCAGTTTCTTGTACTTCCAAGTTGGGCTTGTTTTCTGGACCCTTTTACACACTATACTCACTCTGTTTAGTATTTAGTATTACTTTTGTTAGTATCTTGATGTGTTCTTGTATGTGTGTGGTAAAGGTTATAAATGAAATGAATTCACAGTTTTAGGGAAAAATGCCTTCGGTGCTAGTCTCCAACCCCGGTACTATGGATGGTGGGAATGGGGTAGTCGCGACAGGGGCCCCAGGGGGACGGTTCGTGACAAATATGGGATGTAAATGATTAAGGGAATATACTTTAGGGATGGGAGTACAAATAGAAAATAAACCAATGATATCCTCTTAATATCTATTATGTGATGATCCTAATGTAAAACTACCAAAGTCTCTATAATAATCACACCAATCATCCACTCATCGGTGTATTGATTATAATGCATTGGTGGATATAAATATGGGAGATCAACTGGATCTCCGTATGCTACTGATAACGATGAAATATATTGAAAAAATAGCTAGAGATAGGACCTTTTTCTCAATTAGAGTATATAATATCATAGTTTCTAAAATAATATCAAAAAAATAATATTTAATGTTCTATATACAATTATTATTCTTCCAGCATAGGAGGGTACTTGAGGACTACTTCATTAATGTTATGTAGAGTTATAAATATTTTCCCTAAATAGGTAGCATGAACAATAGGGGATGCAGTTGATCATACATGATGCCAATGAATGTAGTCTAAAATTCTAAATCCCAATTATATGTGAAACAATTCCTTAACATTTAGAAAAATATAATTGATTTTCCTCATATTTATTTAATATGAATACAAATTGCATGTTTGAATTGATGGCCTTATAGCTTTTTCAAAATTATTATAGGAGTATTATCAATGATATCCTTGATTTTATCATTTTCAGTCATAATGCAACTAAACTAGACAATGAGATCACAAAAAATAATATTATTAATCATAAATCCACTCTTTAATGGGTTCATCAACATATTATGAGAATGGATAATTTTTAACACATTCTCATGGTCATCATGATTGCCATAGAATTGGATGTATTCGAAATATAATTATTTTCTATTAAATTCCACCTTTATTCAAATTAGGGTCTTAATGATGTGATGCAAGTCGTACTGTAAGGTATCACCATAATTTTTCAAGTATGAGGGGAAAAAATAGTAGCACCATATTTCCTACGGTTACCTTAGTGGAGTGGAATCATAATCCATGGTCAGGTTATTCAAATTAGATTGTATTCATGGAAACCATCCATAAAATAAACTGTTTAAAAACTAATGGTTGTTTCAAAAAATACTCTTTTACTATAATATAAAATTCACCCATAAGGTAGTGGATTTTGTGGTCCTTGAGATCCATGTAGAATCCCATCATTACATTATTATTTACAACTATGATGATTTTAGCCAGCCATAGTGGGTTGTTAATTTGTAAAATTACTTTTTCATCAATAAAATACTAATATTATTCCATGTCCATGGATCTTTGAGAGAAATAAAAATGTAAAAGTTCATTTTTGAAACAAAAGTGGTGAATTGAGAGTCTAGGATATGGGACAATGCTATTGGCGTGGATCACTATCATCACCTTGTCATAACATAGAAAAAAATCATGATTTGGTATAGGAAATTGATTTAATGATATAATTCACTGAGAGGCATGATATTAAGGATCAATGTCACCCTCATGTATTTTATTATATTATTTAACACCAATTTCTAATCGTAGATGGTGGTGGAAAAACTATATTCTAATATAGGAGTGACTACATATATGTCTTCCATATTAGAAAAATGATAACTAGGGGAAAGAGATGTCTCCCCTTACCTAGGAAAATATTAAGTAAAATAAACATCCTTTGTGAGTGTGGAATCATTTGAAATTAATTTTCCCCTCATGTTTTTAGAGAACATTAGGATGGAGGCTATGGATATGATCAATAGTTTTCATTTCTATTTTCATCTATTTACTATATCAAGGATTACTGTTGTAGATGAATTTTTGTGAGTTAATATAGCTCTGTGATAATATTTTTATATATGTCAATTGAAACCCATATAATTGCCTTTTAAGAATGAAATATCAAAGGGTATCTTGAGTTTCAAAGGAGATTTCCCTTTTATGAGTATTTAGTGAGAAATTGTGAATCTTTTTATAGGTAAAAATTATCTTCTTTCGTATATATTGGGTTATTTATTCAAAATGGTCATCTGTATGATGAATCCACTATTCAAGTCATCCCTTGGATTTTCCAACATGGGTGACAGTACATTTTGAGCATTTATAGTCTCGATTAAATTAACCTGGGATTAATTCACATATATATTTTAATACAAAACATTAGGATATTGGTACTCACACGAGTAGAAGGGAGTGACATCACTTGGAATCACTCATATATGTGAATGGAGTAATTATTAGAGGTAATTGTTAAAAGATAATGGAAAAAAATCATGTTAATGGATAGAAGGCCTTCCAAGTAAGGATATGTATGTATTTTCCTATAGGACAACATTAATTATATATTTGATACAATGTGGCTATATAAATTTATAAGTAATACCATATCAATAATCATATCCTCCAAATTTTCATATCCCTTTAATTTTGCGTTTGAAACTGATAGATCATTCAGTACATACCATTATAGAATATTTAATGACAGTATATGTTCTGGGATTATGATACACTATTAGCTTTTGAATGGATACTTTTTTTAAGAAATTTGAAAGGAATATTTTTCCATTTTCATGAGGTCATAACACAGTATATCACCATGAGATTTTATAGAAATAATTTTTAAATTAAATTATTTTTCTACAATTTCTTTCATTACACCCAATAATGATTTTAAATGAACCATGATATAAAATTATAATATTTTTTAATGATATATTTTTAACATATCCCATTAATTGTATTGTTTAAAAAGGTTTCAATAATTTAATAATTATATTAATATTTATAGAAAAAATCTTATCTTATAATCACTATATTATTAACAGTTTAATTTTCTTTTTAAAAATTATGTTTCACTCAAAAAGGATTTTCTAGGAATATTTTGAGAGAATATAATAGAAAATTTTTTAGTTATTAATAATTTTGGAAAATGAAAATCATAACTAAAATAAAAATATTAATATTACCTTAGGATATTTTTTTATAATTTTAAAAATGTTTGATTTTCAAATTAAATACTATAAAAGAATATTTTCTTATTAAAAATTTCAATTTTATTTTAGGTGTGTAAATTTTTTTTTAAAAGTAATAATATAATTAGATAAATTATATTCTAAAAGAATAAAATAAATTTAATGTTATAATTTTTAATTTTTTAAAATATTATTGAAACATTTTTATTGGTAAAAATAAATATTCCGAAAAAGCAATTTTCTATTTATAATGTTTTTATATCTATATAAATTTAATTTATAACTATTGTTGAAATATTTTTATTGAAATATATATATAATATAATAAATACATTGTTTCTACACTAAAATAATATTCTTCATGGCATATAATAATATTAAATCTGGTTTATGCAAAAAATATTTATTTTTCTAAAAAGTGGTATTCATAGTATTCTTCACAAAAAATATAAAACTAAATTTTTCCTATTATATTTTTTAAATTTTAAAATTTTGATGTCATATTTTGTAGTTATGATTTATTTACTTTTTAAATATAAGATTTTTATTTTTTATCAATTATGATAGATACCATGAAAAAATTTATCTCCTTGATGATGTAAATATCATGTAAATATAGGTTATAAATAATTAATAGGATTAGGATATATAATCAAATTTATTATAGGATGAAGGTAATTCAATACATGTAACCGTATTCTCAAATTTTAGTTTTTTAATGTCCCTAAATCCATGAAAATGAAAAAATATATATTTAAAGAAAATAATGATACAACATATAAATCTATTACTTTTATACAACTCTTATGTGTTAAAAAACAAGATAAGATCCAATATTAATAGTAAAACAATGTTTTTTGAAATTATTTAAATTATTGAAATTTATTTCTAATTATTAGTAATTATATGTAGTTCTTAAATACATAAGAAATTTGCGGGAACAATTTCTCCAAATAAATATAATTACAATAAATGATATTAGTAACATTAAAAGTAACATTATTTTTTAGATTCAATGAGTTTAATTCATATTGATGATTAATGTAACGTATTAATATAAATTTAAGCTATTTTATTCTAATTTCCACTTCGTCTTTATGTATTTAAAGTCAAATTAAATGAGTATGGTAAAAAATGATTTTAATGATATTTTATTATAAATAATTTTTATTAAATGATATAAAATTCATTAAAATTCAAAATTAATAACCATTAAAGGAATACATTTGTAAAAATAATACATGTTCTACTAATGGGTAGTTATTAATATTATATTGACATTAATGACCATTAATGTGATGGAAAATTTATTATTACTCAATTTGTTAAATGTGTTAATCATGGGATAAAAGAAAATGATAAATGTAAAAATTATATCCCCACAAAAAAAATATTATGGGATGATATAATTTTTACTCACACATATCTTATCTTATATTATTAGTAATATGGATATATTTTGTCTTCATATTTATTTTTTATTAAAATAATATTTTAAAAATTCCATGAGTGACCATCCAAACAATTATAAAATGGAACCCCTCATTTCTTTTATTAACACTATATTGAGACTTATTCATATACTAACATTTTTTAATTTTTATTCTTTTCTATTTAGACAATAAATATGGGTGAAATTATTCCAAATACACCATCCCTATAGTAGTAAAGTGGTTAACTATTTGATTTATTTCCAGGAAATGATAATTTCCTTAATCGATCACATTCTTTTACCTCTTCTATAAATGTAATATTGATGATAAAAGAAAAAAAATGTAACAAATATTCTTAAATTTTATTATTATTATTACTATTTTCCACAATAATTATTTCCTTAAATTAAATGGTATGTGAAAATATCACCTGGGTGTACATATTACTTACCATCTCCACTTAAAGACACAATTAATTTCTCATCACCATATTTTGTGGCTGGGTAACATGATGGGTTTTTTATTTTTATATGAAATTTAATAAATTATAATACTCTCAGAATTATAATATCACATCTATATTTTTACAATCAATTCAATTTATAAATGATAACGTTTATCATGGGTACCTATGGACTTCCATCATCATGAACCGATGTGATATGATTTTCATTTATATAATACATTCTTGGTAATGATGAATAACTTAAACAATATGGTATATATATAGGTTAATTTAATGATATTATAATTAATAATCAATATTTACCTCTCTTCCATTCCACTAGTTAACAATTTAAAATAACGTTAATGCGCAAATAAAACATAACATTTCTAAGAACAATGTATTTAATTTTTTGATCCCTATCTTATTAGATTAATTAGATATATATATATATATATTTAATATATATAATATTTTTATAATATGATTAAAATTATTTATAAGATTGAACTATTCTCAATTTAAAAGTGATAAATCTACAAACAACTAACATGGAAAACAACACAATTATCACACAGAATAGTGTTTTTAATAACATATTGTTAATAAATAGGTGGTAAAATGATAAAATTAAATAAATAAATGTTTTAAATATTTTAATATGGTTATATTGTATAATTTATAGAAAACATATATTTATTATTTATAATATTTTAAAACATATAATGAATGTGAGGCCTTATATAAGGAGTTTTAGGTTCTAATATCATTATTTTTCGTCTTTGTTTAGGATCAATTTATGATGATAAAATCATAAAATATATATTCATGGATACTCCAAAAAAATTATATTATAGTTACATGATAAAAAAATTCTTCCATTCATATTTCTCACATTATGGACACAATAAACTAAAAAATATTTTTAATGAATATACAAATTATTTCCCTTTTTAATAAAACATCATTTTTCTCACATTGATGTTTTCTAAAAATGATTGAATGAATATATTTTCTATTAGAAGTTTTTTTTATTTTTCTTTTTACCCTAATTTTATTATTTCACCAATGTATTTAAAATGACACTTTCATTCAAATTCTGAATGAGAGAATTTTGAACTTTTTTAAAAAATATGAAACCTATATTTTATTTTATCTGATATGGTATTAATGTAATTTACTATTATGATGAACAAACTACATTTTAAATATTGTTATATATGGTTCCTTGGTAATTTTAAAAGAAAAAATCTTCCATTATATTTATGAAATTAATATATTTTATGAATTATTTTACAAATGAATTTTTATTTTCATTATAAATGATTTTAAGGGTATTTTAATGATATTTCCACACACCAATGAAAATAACCATTTTTCTTGGTAATTATTTTATCTGAATATTATCCAATAAAATTTTAATTACTCTTCACCATGAGAGTTTATGAATATGATAGAATTTTTTTTTATAAAAACCATTCTTTTTCCATATGTTATGGAATGATGAAAGGATTAAATGTTTATGAAATTGATTTATTTTTATAGGTTCTTATCTGATGAATTTTTGTAGATATTTAGGAATTAATAAATATAATTTTTCTTATGTGATATTTGGGTCCTATATCTCAAAACAGTTATTTTACAAAAGTTGGATTCCTCATTAAATAATCATTGATATTAATTGAAAAGAACCATTGATTATTATTAATTGTTTTTCGATTTTTTTGAACCAAAGATCTATGTCTTATGTCTATATTAATTTATCATTGATTTTGTTCTTTGACATAATTATGATTAATTAAATATATACTTCCAATATTTATATGATGAATCATTATTATGATATTTTATATTAATTTAATCGTTTTAAAGAGTTATTATTATTTTATCATATACCATTACACATGTTATTATTTTATAATTATTTTTATATTTCATGTATACACATAATGAGCGTCATAATTAACCCTTTCTATGTATCATCTCAGAAGTTGTGTAGAATTGTTTTATAGAGACCCCAACTACAATTGACGGAATCTGGTTGTAACATTATTATCCTATCATAAGATATAGGTAATAACATATAAAATGACTAAATAAGTAGGTATTATTAAAAAATAGATACATTTTTGAAATTCATATTATAATTTAAATCCTAAAAAATAAAAATTGATATATTTGGGAACAATATTAATTTAAATCGAAAACCGTAACATATAAATTTGAAGAACACATCTTTATATTATAGGGAAAATAAATCAAATTAATGTGAGGACCAAAAGATTTCCCTAAGGATAAGAATATATTAGATGCAATGAATAAAAAAATAATAGTCAATCTGTAAATGTAAATAATGGAAAAATATTTAATTTAATAAATTACATGAGGATAATATTTAATTAAAAATTGATGATAAATTAATGTGCTATAAATTATAACATGATCTCAAAAAACATGACAATGTATATTTTTCATAAGTGAATAATGATATGGAATATCAATAAATAAATTTTAATGACGTAATGCATAACATAAAATTTTATAAATATACCATTTAGTCCATTTCAAAGACATATAAATAAATGGGTAAGGCCTTGGCCAAAACGATATGTATTTTTTCACATGATTCCTACCAATGCATCGAAGGGATTTAGCGGGCACCACCCATCACATAGTATTTAAAAATAATTTAAAAATATGAATAAATTGTGAAAATTTCAACATAAATATTGATATTTAAAAACTAAAATTTGAAATTTTAATACTTACATTAATCAATAAACATATTTATAAACATTATATTGTAAAATAGTGAATGGTAATAATATTATAGATCACTAGTAAAATCGATCATTAAACGTCTAGGGAAATAACATGAAAATTATCAATAGAAAGTATCGTGAGTGGATCATAAGTAAAATATTTTATTTATATTTCAAATGAATTAAAATACCATGAAAATATCCTCATAACATTAATTTGGGAAAATAATATTTTCATATTCAAAATCACCCTAAAAATAAATAATGTTGAAAATAAATTCCATCAAAAATAACCTTTTTACAAATTTATTATAAGTATTAAATCATTTATTGGTCATGATGGAGGGAAATTTGGTTTATTCTATAAAAGATAAAAATACATACTATCAAATTTTTTTATCAATCCAAACATATTTTGTTTCAATAATTACATAATGATTTATTTATAAAAATTAAAATGATAAAATTGGAAAAAAATTCTTTATTTTATAAATTTTATCCGGGAAAAAAGATTTTTGATTACATATTAAAATTTCATGGTGTTCTATTTAGAAGTATTTTCCAACTGAAGAGATAAATAATTTCATATTTTCTTAAGAAAATTCCTAATTCATTTTATGTACCATATATTAATAAATTTATACCATTAAATAAATAGTTTCATGTATGAACAAAGGTGAATAAAATATGTAATGAACCAAACTAGGTTTCTGTCAAACCTGGCCCCAGACCCATTCAGTAACATAAAAAAGGATGTTTACAATCCAAATGGGTTACTGACAAGCACACATTCATTTAAAATTACAATAGAGGGAGTTATTTTTCCAAACCTGATCAATCACATGGATGATATCTACCAAAAAATGAATTATGCAATATGAAAAAGATATATATTCTATAACTATATAAAAAAATGTAAACAGAAAACAGTAATAGTATGCCAAAACTCAATGAAATGTCCAACTACAAATGACTAATAACCAAATAGTTACTCTATGCGATGATATGGACCAACTCCAACCATATCACCACTAACAACCCAACTAGAATTAATGAACATTTCCACCTCAATATGGTGTCATTAATTTCCCTACACAGGATTATAAACAATGATCTATTCCCCACTACATAGTTGAAAAAGGTATACGAAAACAATGATCTGTAGTTTCTCACCCATATGTTCCATAACTTGTGTTTGAAAAAAAATTCTTATATTCTTTTTTAAAGGTAAAACATAACATGATAAGCAATAAATAAATTTTATAGAAAACATTCCCAGTAGTTCAATTTTTCACTGTTCGTGAATAAAACTATGTATATCAATTTCAAATAACATTTTCCATATGATATTTCCAAAGCATTAACTTGCATATAAATGAAAAAACATAAATCAATGATATTAAAAATAGTAATATATGTATCAAAACACCAAGGTATACAATAGGTCCAAATCATAGACGAAATGTACTACAATCCATCAAATGCCCAAATTATGATCCTAGAATGATGATACTAGGTAGCTAAGGAATATCCCATGTGTAACCCCCCCCCCCATATCAATATCAGTCCCCTAGAACCGTGAGACTAGGAACCAATGGAATTCTTGAGTATTATCCTCCTTAACAATAAAAAAATAATGGAAAATGGCTCATTTATAAATCATCCTCTTAAGTACTAAGTTAACCATTTATCTCTATTCAAGATCCATTTAAATTTATTAATAACCATTTTAAAACCATTTCAAAAATCCATTTCAACTCATTGAAAATACCCTTTTTACTCTGTATTTATCAATAACCCAGAAATTTTTTTTAACTAAAATCCCTTTACAACACACAAAAACTATTCATGAAAATATAAATATAACAGATATTATATAATTAAAAACAATATAGTTCATCAATGTAATCTACATATGGAAGATAAACCTCAAAACTCTAGACGTAGACACCCGTAATGGAAACCCCCACGTACCAAACACAACAACATCAATTAAAAACCAAATGGATGAGTGCTTTCTACACTACAAAAATATTATTCAAAAATACTGTAGAATGAGATCTCACAACAGATTTATAGGAATACCGATAGGAATATCAAACATTGATCTAAAGATCTGGTACTAAAATTCATGGGTGATACTGCAATTATCTGCAATAAATAAATGGATCAAAAACATACACATAGAGACAGACAACAAAAAACATATATCAAACATCTAACAGATTGATACAGAAGGAAGGGATTCACATAAAATATCCTAGGAAGTTTCATTGTTCGAGTACGAAGTCGTCTGGAAGGAAAGGGCTATGAAAACTAACAAATGTGCATTTTAAAACTGGGCATAGTCCAAGTCACGATGTGTAACTCGTAGTAATGTCATGAAGTCCACACTAGATAAATATGCAGAAAAAACCATAGCCTCTTTTAAAAAAGGCATTTTTATAAGTCAAATCATGTAATTCATAGTCCCATCATGTACCAATTCGTATCGTGATCTTCCCTTTCCAGAAATGTATCCAAAAATCGGTACACATTGTGTAACAGCTATCTAGAATGTAGAAAATCCAGAAAAAATCTTTGATGGACTCGAAATCAAATTAGAAACTAGATATTGGGAAAAATACCCAATCAATGTAACACAATGTTAAAAACACCTGGCCATATAGACATTTTGTACCTAGGAAGTCGTGTGGAAGATTTATTTCTTGATAAGAGACAATACCACTACTACCTCATCAACAATTCACATTCACAAGTCTCCTAAGAATGTGATCCTTATTTAAATATGATGCAAAACAATTAAATCATCTTTACATGAGATAATTTTACATTAGATTCAATGATCATAACTAGTTTCTCCCAAATCTATGCATCAAGGTCTAACTCAATTTCATCACAACGAAAAATTTGTGCCTGATCAGGGTGATAATTCTGGAGCTGAGATATATGGGAAAAATCATTAATTCATGTCAACTAAACCAGTAATGCCAACATTTAAGAAAACTATCTAAGACACCCAGTGATATAACATGTTCCCATATAACTCGGATCCAATATTACCAACTTTTCAAGCCGACGATGACCCAAATAGAGAGAAACATTCATGAAACTAATTCACCTTTGGAAAAATCCTATAGAGGACATAGTCGATCCGTATGTTATTTTTTTCAACACTAGAATGTATCAAAATGTATTAGTATTTCCTAAATCATCAATGATGTTTTTGGGACCAATATTTGTCCAACTAGAGATACATCTCCAACCTCAACCCAAAAAAGAGGTGATCTATACAGGAAACCATACGGTGCCATAAAGGGATCCATTCTGATTCAACACTAGTAATTGATATTTTAAATAAACTCAACATGTACCAGTTGGTAATCTCAAGATCCTTTGAGATCCATGAAATTAGCAAGGACAATATATTCCACGATTTGAATGAAATTCTCTTTTTGACCGTCAATATCTGGATGGAAAGCTTTGTAGAACATGATATGAGTTCCCATCACCTCTTAGAGACTCCTCCAAAACATCTAGGTAAACATGTTATCCCTATATGACACAACTGATGAATGAATCCCATGTATCCTCAAAATATCCTTCCCATAAATGTTACCCATATCATCAAATTTATTGGTGTCTTTGATCGGAAGAAAACGAGTGTACATACATAATTGATCAAAAACCACCCATATAGTACTTCGCCCATAGGGAGTCTATGGTTATCCAAAAACAAAATCCTTGGATACCTCATCGAATTTCAAAACCAAAACATAAAAATTCTAAAGAAAACCAAATGGTTTCATGTTATCTGTGTTTATCAACTAGAAGGGATCACATAGAGAGAAAAATACATGAGGTCACAGTTCATACCTGACCACCAGAATCATAGCATCATCTCAGAATACATATTAATAGTACCTGGATGAAGATCACCTAATGAGTTGTGAAAATTAATTAACAATAATGTCCAAAAATATGTTGGGATGAAAATCATCTTCTTAAAGTGAAGTAAACCGTCTATAGAGAGATACCAAAATTGAAACAGTATCCCTACCATAATGGATTTTTAGAATCATCTAATACTTATCATCTTACTATAGACTCTACAAAATAGACTCAAAGAGAGATGATGATAATTGAAAACTAGCCAGAACCATTCCAAAATTCACTTTCTGACCATCTAGGTTATACTGAGAAAAAATAAAAGGATCCACTCATCCATTGATTATAGGATAGTATGTTGTGGAACATTCATTATATGAGCATTTTCAACATCATTCCCCTATCATGATATTAATCTGATATTATTGAAAAATGTATGAATATTTTCTAACGATATCTACTATCTATGATTCATGACATTTAGAGAAGGATTTATCTCAGACCCATATGATCATAGAATTCCACGAAGTATTCCCCCCAAATATATTTCCTCCCACACATAAGCACGTGCTTGAAAATTACATGTTCTAAATCCTGAGTGGGCGAATTATTCTCATGCGATTGATTATGAAGAGAGACTTAATCTACCACAATGTCATCCTTCGTATGCACACATCCAAAACAAGCTCTAAATGCATTTAAAAATATCATGTGGCACATACCTAGCTCATGTAATACTATAATAGGAAATGATGTTAGAAACCTTTTCAATTCATCAAAATAATTTTGACATTTTTCATCCTAGATGAATTTCACATATTTACTAATAAGTATAATTAATGGAGATAATGGGATAAAAATGTTAATGAAAAACTGTCGGTTTTATCCATTGAGAGAAAGGAAGGATCATATCACAAAGACATTCCATGGTTCCTTCCTTGTAAAAATGTTACATAACCACTATGGGTCAACTGATAAAACATGCTATGAAATTATATTCTGCAAGAACATCACATCAGGAACATTGAGCTAATGATAACTTAGTAGAAGATCGATCTTTGAAATACACTTTCCAATCATTAATAAATGAATATGTCATCTACATGAGTCGAATGATATTTGTTCTAAACCATTATCCATTTCACCTCTTGATAACCAAAAATCAATGAATTGTACCATATTATTTAAAAAATAAGAGAACAAGGACTTCCAGAGATTATAATTTATGGTGAACATAACCTTTATCCAATTGTTCAATAAAATGAATCTCGAGATCTTTCAGTTCCAGTAGTTCTAAATTATATGATGGTATCGATATCAACTACATAACTAGCACCAAATCAAACGTACACTATCTCTTATATCTGTATATGAATACATGATAAATAATCTATGAAAATAATGGGAAACTATCAAATGACAATGAGAATATTTTCAAAAAAATAATAACCATTAGTCTCATAAACAACAGTAGATAGGAAACTCCAGACTTCTAGTCCCCATGTCCAAACACGACATGATCTCGGTTCCCAATCTCCTGGAAACACATGATAAATTCCATCAAAAATAACAAACAAAACACACTGATGATTATAATCAACCTCATATATATGAGTTATAATCCAATCTATACTGATGATTACTTCAAATAGATCTTGATAAATAATAATAAAATCATAGAACAAATCTATATCAACTATTTTTTTCAATCTATAAGGAATCATGAACCCCTTATCCTTCCTCATAACATGATGTGTTTCTAACCCCAATTAATGGACATATGTTCCATTGTAATATGAATAGAATAAAACAATTGAGTATATAAATGAGTAGGCTTCACTAGTATCAAATAAATCAGTTGCTACTAAATATTAATTACGGATAGTACCTATCACTATTTCCGGATTGATATCAACTTCCACAAGAAACTCATTTACTATGTGAATATGACTCACTCCTAAGGCATTTGGTCAGGTCCATGTTGTCTTTGAATCTTCTGACTACACCACATTAGACCTTGGAAACGATAAACACTTGACAAATGAGGCATAGTTATAACATCACTGAAACACTATAAGAGACCCACACATACATTTTTTCAGAACATCATTAAGCGAATATGACAATGATACATAATAGGTCCTCCCTTTCCACACTGATAGCATGGAAGAGGCCCAATGATATCTAAAACAGATAGGTTAGTGGACACTCGCTGTTGAGACCCACCTCCACCTCTTCGGCGACGATCCAACAACTTTTTATTCTTCCCATTGACACCATTGATGCTACGCCCCAATGGATATTAATAGATGTAAAATCAAAACCTTCCTTCAATATTAATTTCATTAATCATTTCACTATAAACTATTTCTACATATGTTTAATAATTCATTATAAACACACACGATTAGATATCTGGTAGCAGACCATTCATGTATTTTTTATCTTTTAGCTAGTCATTATTTACCATGTTATGAGAAAAAAATGGAAAATAGTAGTAAAATAGATGGTAAATTCCATCACCAAAAAATATCCTTATTTCAATGATAATAACTCCAAAGGATTCCATACCATCATCGAATAGGGAAAAAACTACTAAAAGAATAGGGTTTTGAAACCCATAAAATCCAAGACCATGTGTCTATCATTCTTAACCATAGAATCCCACCATCGCTTTCTAGAAACCTCTTGCATGTATGTTTCATAATTAACCCTTATGTACCCATGTGTCTCTAAAAAGTTGATTATTTGATTAAACTTATCAAGAATTTCTTTAGTCTCTTTACGTTCTATTGTTCATTCCATCAATGGTTTCTTCTTTACAAAACTCCCACTATCAATCTCTCCCTCCTCCAACTCCTTGTTGTACCTCACCCACTATGTTATAAACTAAGGGAACATCCAGGTCAACAATATGAACTACACATATGAATGTATTGATGATATATTGGGTTATAGGTGTGTTTAGTTGAAGAGTATCAGTTGTACCCTCATGACGAACTCCGAATGACATCTCAGAGGAGTACATATACACACTGAAACAAAATAATGATCAAAAAATAGAAATGATCTAAAGTCAAACTCGAAAACCCAATAGGAAAAAGTGATTTTTAAAATGAAAATCAACTCTAGAGACACATATCACAACATACAATGGAAAATTGAGTCTCATAAAGATACGAGTAGGACATGCACTTATCCAAATATACCTCTCTACTCTAGACAATCCTATCTCCAAAATAGATGATGTCCCATGGAATAGACTCCTGAGGTCAGATCTCCGTTAATAGTAATTTCTAATGAATTTACATCAGTTTTCCTCAAAATTGACACATGACCCATTCCATCACATGACTGAATGGAATTCTTGATCCCCAAAGTCTGATAACAATCACCCGAGAATCAATGAATACAATAGAGGGAAAAAACATTCCCTACATGACCATGCACATTGAATATATGTACAATAATATAAGTAACATCAGAAGGTGAATAATATGTATATTCCATAACTATATTAAATATTTTATAAATGTCAATAAAAATAGTAGAAAAAACTTCTAGACAAGTCCAACAACAAAGTAATAAAAACCAAATAGCCACTCCAACAAATTGTATGGATGAACTCCCACCATATCACAACCATCTATCCAAATGGATGTCACGAAACTCACAGAATCACTATGGCACCATTCCTTTCCCAACACAAGAATAAAAAAGGCCTACATACCCCAAAATAGGTGAACATGGAGTTACTTAATTGGATCAGTAGCCTCCCACAATGAATATCTATAACATGTCTCTATAAAAAAATCCAGGTATTAATATTTTATATAAAACATGGCCTTATAAAAAGTAAAGAGATTTTATAAAAACCAGGTAAAACATTTCACACCTTTAAAATTATAAATCAAAATGAAGTATATAATGTTTAAGAAAAAATTTCCATATAATTTTCCTCAAGAATAATCATGAATATATGGACTAACATAGAATGAGAAGAAATAAAAAAGTTTTCACAAGTATCATTAAACCATGTAATACTATATGTGCACGTTGCAGACTACTCGCACCACAATCTATAAATACAATAGATTATGATACTATAACTACGGTCCAAGTATGTAATGGAATATCCCAGGATTAAACAATCCCCCCAATGTCAATATCGGTCCCCTAGAATAATGATCATATGAAACATAGTAAATCACCATGAAAATCCTCATTATTAACCAAAAAAATGATGACGACCCCATTTTAAAACCTCCACCGAAGTACCCAAGGTTACCCATGTTCTCTTTTCACAATCCATTTCAATTATTTGAATCAATTACCAACCCATTTACCAAATCCATTTCAATGAATTTGAAATACCATTTTTCTCTTCATTTATCAAAATCCATGGAAACACTATTTTTCAATAAATATCCTTTTCAATAAACACAAAACTATCATTCCAATTTCAATATACAAAAAAAACATATGAAGAAAAAAAATTGTTCATCAACATAGGAAAGAGATCGAAAATGCACCTCAATACTCAGGCCCCACTTTCTCATAATGAAAACCACCAACAAATAATCCCAACAATTTCAAAAAATTAAATCTAGGACAAACGCCAACCGCACAACATCCAATAATGGAAATGACCTATGGAATGATACTCACAACAGTTCTAGAATTATAAAAGAACTACATCAAACATTGATCAATTATTTGGTTACCACATTTCTATACTACTATCATAATCAATCGTAATAATGAAACACAATGACAACAATACCTAGAGAGATTCACCAAAAAACAAAATGGACATTAGACATCAAATAGATAAATTCAAAAGGACAAGAGTCTATGAACATTTTATTAGAAGAGTCTTTTTATTGAGTGAAGGAGTATGTGAATAAAGGTCCATGAAAAGTACAAAACATGTTTATTAAAACTAGACACAATATTAGTTAGGATGTGTTACACTGGGAGACAACATGAAGTCCATAGTGGATAAGTATGCCAAAAATCCCGTAGTCTCATTTTATAAACATATAATTTTATAATTCATGTTTTTGAATGTCATGTTCATGACATGTACCAATTCACAGTGTGATCACCTCTTTCAAAAATTGTATCCAGCAATCAGAACGCGCTGTGTAGCTACTCTACAGCCTGATGAAAATCCATAAAACACCTTCAATAGACTTTGAACCAAGGGGGAATTTAGATATTGGTAAAAACATATGTTATCATGGTAATGGTATGATTCAAACTCCACACCACGATAATTTTACATCCCATGGATGTTGTTTGGAAGATATAATCCTTGTGAAAGATGAGGCCATACATCGTCAATGAATCATGTTCCCAAGTACCATGAGAATATAATCATTATTTCTATGGGACTCATACAAACTGAATCAACTACAAACATAAAATTGTTACATTAGAGTTAATGATCTATATTGGTTTCTCCAATAAAGAATAATCAGGCTCTAACTCAATTTCTACTCAACTAAAAATATGAGAGGGAATAGGGTAGTACTTCATAAAATGAGTTATGTGAAAACAAAACGAAGGAATATCTATGAAAATAGAAGTTCCAACTTATAAGAAACCCTTCCGAGCAGCTCGATGACCTCAAATGGTCCCACATATCTCGGTGCCAACTTTTAGTACTGTCTTGGCTGAATGTGACAAAAAATAAGTAGAAAATTTCATGAAAAACTATTCACCCATGAAATACTCCAATGGTTTATGATGTCGATATGGATTAAATTTTATTCGACTCTGGGATGTAATCATTCGTTTTTGTATATCCTGAATCACTTTTGATTTTTTCTGAACCAAAAACGATAAAAATTGAGATACTTCTACCCCCTAATTAAAAAAATATGTAATCTATATTGGTGACCATAAAACCCCTAGAAGGGATCAATTCAAATTTACAACTGGTAACTATTATTGTAATCTAAATCCACTAGTCCGAGATGTTTATCGAATGATCCTCTAAAATCCATGACATAGGAACATAGAATTTCATCCAATATCTGAATTACATGATTTTATTGACCATCAGTATGTGGATGCAAAGTGCTGGTCAACATGATCTGAGATCCAATATACTCTTAGAGACTCCGCCAGAACCCTGAGTATAACCTTGGATCCCTATCTAAAACAATGGAACATGGACTCCAATGTTACCTCAAAATCACATTCACATACAACATACATAGATCTCCAACATTAGTTGTGTCTATAATTGGAATGAAATGAAAAATATATTTTAACAGATAAATAAATATCCATGTAGAATTCCTCCACTGGGGAGTCCACAGTAATCCAATGAAAATCAATGGGTACATCATCCCATTTTAAAACAGGCACAGGAAGAGGATTAAGTAAAAATGAGTGTTTCATGTTCTTTTCCTTTATGAATTTTCATGTGAAATAGAAATACAAAAACTCTAGGATGTCATGCTTCATACATGGCTATTGTAATCCTCACCACATCTCATAATACAACTTTAGAGTTCCTAGTTGAATGATCCATGAAGAGTCCGGACAATAAAATAAATATAAACTCAACATTGATGATTGGATGAAAATTTTCTTCCTTATGTGATTCATAAAATCTAATTAGATAGAAGTCACCAAAATGATCCCCCCATCCCTAATGGTTTTATCAAATTTTCTTAAACTCATCATCTAATTAATGACTCTTCGAAATAGACTCCAGGTGAGATCATGATAACATAGAACTGGACAAAACCATTCTTGAATCATCTTCCTATGAATATATGTGAAACAGAGGGAAATTCCTTATAAGTTTAAACTCCTCCTTTGATTCCAGGACATCAGGTGGAGTTACATTCTTACTAAGAGCATAGGAAACAACATTCCCCTTTCTTGTGGTGTATACGATATCAAAGAAAATAATTTGAAGATATTTTACCAATATCCACTGTATAAGATTCATGTTCTTAGGATAAAATATATAAACCATAATCTTATGATTAGGGAAGACTATGAACCATAATCTACCACATCGTTATCCTGCATATTCCTGAATTCCAAACATGAACTAGAAGCATCACACACAACACATATCCCTTTCTATGATTAGGTTTGGATTATAATACTAGACATTTTCATAATAAATTTTAATTCATAGAATGAATTATGACACATTTCATACAATTTTTATTTCACCACCTTACTGGAAGGATATGTTGATGGTGTTTCCAACTTAGAGAAGACATTGAAAACCCTTTAGTAGTATCCAACAATACCAAAGAAACTTCATATCTCAAAGACATTCTAGGGTTTCTCCCATGACAAAAAAGTTGTTATCTTCTCCAGATAAACTAATATGTCATTCTCAGAAATAATGTTCTCCATGAACACCACATATTGAAACTAGAATCTATATATCGAAATATTTACATACAAACATTGATTCTGTAGTTTTTCAAGATCCAGAATTATATGGTGATTGTGCTCACTAACTGAATATGTATAAACCACAATAACATTCAGGAACATTACAATAAAGTGACAATATATTGATGGAATATCTGATTCATAAAATCCATAATAACTACAGGAGAAGTAATCAGGGAGAAATGAACCATGAACTATTCATAATGGTAATTACTTCTTCTGAAGGATTTATTAAGTATATCATGCTTTTGAAAATTATGATGATGATGAACTAACGAAATATCATTCATATAAAACCACTTTTCACTCGTTAATTGATCAAACACATCATCCATATGGGGAAAACGATATTTGTTCTTTACTATTAACTCGTTCAACATTTGATAATCCAATCACAAATGAAGTGAACAATCTACATTCTCGAAAAAGAGTACAGGGCCCTACCAAAGAGAAATTCTAGGGAGAAAAAAACATTACCCAACATTTCATCCAAAAAATTTTGAGCTTTGTCAACTCCAATGGTTCCATTTGATATAAAAGTATCAAAAAAATCAGCATAACCAGAACCAAAATAGTAGTAAATGATATGTCTTTATCTATAACATGATCGAAGAAATCATCTAGTAAAATGTTGGGAATGTATCGAATGATAATGGTATGAACATCATCAAATTAAACACCATTGAGCTCAAACGTAATAGAAGACAGAAAACTCTTGTGCTCTAGGTGGGAAGTCCCTACATGACCTGTTCATGGTTGCCACTCTACCAAAGTCATGTGATATCTCCCATCAGTAGTATGAAATAAAAAATTCTAATGATAAAAATCAACCTCAGCTCGATGAACGACATGGAAATATATAATGATGTTGATGTCAGACATATAATTATCAATAATTATAAATTCATTGACCCATTATGTTTCAACTATTGTTAATGAACAAGGAAATTGGAACCCCTACTCATTCCTTAAATAGGAGGTGTCACTAACTATAATTTAGAAGATATATGTTATGTAAAGAGTTTAACAGAATCAAAAAAACTTGTAGATATATAATAGTGTTAGGAACTAGTATCACATAAATAAATTTCTACTCATGTTTCAATATGGACAATACATATAAATATTATTGGACTGACATCAATATACAGTAGACACTAATTTTTTGCATGACAATACTTCACTCCAGAGGCCTATGGTTAGATCCCTATAGTCGTTGATTATTCTGATTATACTACTATAGACCATAGAGACGACGAACTCTAAACATAATGAGGCACTGTCATAGACTCACAAAAGCAGTATAATTGGTCAATGTGTCCCCACATGTTGCACGTATTCACAGGCGTATGACAAGAACAGTTGATGTTCTCGCCTATGATACAGTAATATCAAGTCAGAGGCACACTTGCATGTGAGAAAGAATATGAATATTAGTCTCTCTAATGATAAGCACCTCCACTGATTCTATGATGAATGTTCCACTTCATTTTCTTCCCATGTGTGTCGTTGAAGCATCCTCTCAATGGTAGATAAGAAGTGTAAAATCCTACAATTACTTCTATATTTATTTACGTTATCATATGTCTATATTCCATCTTCACATTTGTTGAATGATTCAACAAAAGCACCTACAATATGATATCTGGTCAAAAAAACTAAATTTATTTATGAGGCTTCATATGTTCATTCTTCACCACATCTAAAGAAAAACAGTCAATCTCAGCTAAAATGTTTGTGTATGATAGAAGTTAATGATCTCCCTCATGCAACGATTTAACTCCAGAGACCTCTCCATCATCAGTGAATCTAGACAAAACTACTATATGTATAGTGTTTTGAAACATATCCATTACAATTCCATGTTTTTGTTGGGAATCCCACCATCTCTTGTTAGAACCCTCAAGTTTAAACACTCCACAATTCACCTTTATATTCTCATGTGCCTCCAGAATGTTAAGGATTGGATCACTCCCCTATAGTATATCCTTAACCCCTTGTGGTTCTATAGTTCCTTTAATGGATGATGGATTTTCATGTAAGAAATCCCATGATCTCTTTCATTCACTCCTCCAGCTCCTCATTGTACCTAAACCATTATGTTCTAAACTCACAAAACATCCTAATCAAATGATCATATTAATCATATGATAATCTCAATGATATTATTATCTATAGGTTGGTCCCTAGAGGGGCATAGAATTCTTCCCCCATAGGAACTTGTGGATGATGACATGGATGCATTCTAAGGCATACCAAAACATAAGAATGATAAGAAAATATAAAAAACACAACTCAATATAAAAACCAATAATTAAATACTGATAATTTTAAAATGAAAAATTAATTTAGTGACACATATCCCCACATCCCATGGAAACTTGAGTCTCATCACGATAAAACCTAGCCAGAAAATTAACTTAATTTAACAATCATGTCTTGATAATCTAATCTTCAGTCCAGATAAAGTCTCATAGAAAGGACTCTCGAGGGAAAAAATCCATTGATTCAAATATGTAATTAATTGATTCATGATACCCTAAAACCCAAAACCTGACCCATTTCTTCATATACTAGAAGGGTTTTACATATCCCCATGGGTTGGTGACAATCCCCCCAGCATCAAAAAATAAAATATAAGGAACTATTTCACCTAACATTATCAAACATAAGGAATATTTGAACTAATCAAAAAAAGAACTGTGGAATAATAAAAATATTAATATTCCATAACTATATAAAAATAATGAAAATAGAAAAAATGTAGCTGAAACTCTCTGAAAATCCTAAATATAATGGGATTATAACTAAATAGAAACCCTAAGAGATGATATAGACGAACTCCAACCACTTAACCAATCGGATGACAGGAACCTCACTACTACACAATGAATCCTTTCATTTCCCTACAATGTAAGACAAAAAAATTAATATGCACCAACATAGAGGTGCACCTGGTGTTAGCTAGCAGGCTCCATAAGATCATATCCAATTGTTCCAAATCTAGTCTCACTACAAAAATCCTTTTATTCATATTAAAAATAAAACATGTCAGGATAAGAAAAAAAATTATTGAAAAATGGTAAACATTTAAATTTTTCACAGTTTAAAAATAGAAGCATGTATATCAATTTCAAATAATATTTTCAAAGGCATTTTATGAATAATAAACTATGAAACAATGGATAACTCAAAAATACAACCCATATAGAATTGTATTATAGTTATCGCAACACAAATAAGTACAAACGAACTCTGTCAATGACTATTCATACCATAATCAATATAGTTAACTAATTCTAATACTACAATGAAAAGATTATGTAGAAGAGGAATACCCACGAAGTCAACACACCAAAATATCAATATCGATATCCTAGAACAACATTCCTAAAAACAGAGAAAAACACTATGAAAAATACCATGGATAGTCAAAAAACAATGGATGATGGCCCCATGATAAACCTTCCCAATAGGTACCCAATGTAACCAATATGCACTCTTCAAAATCAATTTAAATTCGTAGAAATCCATTCAAAATACATTTCAAAAATCCATTTCAATGCTTTGTATATACACATTTTTATCCATTTATCAATAACCAGGGAAAACCCATTTCTAAATAAATTCTCATTATAGGAAAGTAACAATTATATTAATTTCAATATACATAACCATTTATAAGTTAAAAGAATGAGTTACATCAATGAGATCTAGATATGGATGCACAGATGTAAAAACGTGGATCGCACTCAACCGTAATGGAAACCAACCACAATGTAACCCATCAACGTTAATGAATGCCAACTTGGATGAATTCCTACTGCAACATGACCTATGATGGAAAATGACTCTGAAATGAGATATGAAAATCGATTAGGAAGATGAAAAGAAGGAATATAAAACATAGATCTGAGGATTTCATACCACATTTATAGTGAACTACCACGATCAACCGCAACAAAGAAACATAAATACATCTTACCCAGTGAGGCACACTGCAAAAAAACAAGGCGATTAGACATCGAACTAATCAATCTGTAAGGAAAATAGTCACTAATAATCACCTAAAAATAGTATCTATTTTAGATTTATGTTTTTAGGTAAGAAAGTCTCATGATAAACTTCTCAATTAATATTTTATAACTAGATGCATGTTGAGTCATAACATGTAACACCTGGCCACGTCGTGAAGCCCACACAAGATAAGAACACTAAAAACCCCATCGTCTCGTCTTAAAAATATGAATTTCTATATTTCATGTCATGTAACATATGGTTATGGATTGTAGTAGTTCACAATGTGAACTCCCCATTCACGAATTATATCCGGAAACCAGTACAATGTGTGTAACATAGTAACATGAAATGAAAATCCTCTTCATCCTACATGAAATTCCATAATACAACATCTCTGGACCGTGGACCAAATGATAACTTAAAGAGAGGGTAAAAAAACCTTATCAAGGTAATGGTATGTCAAAAAATTATTATTTTCAAAAAAAATATTAAATAATTCCTCCATGCTGAATGTAAATGTAAAGACCCATAAAATTCAAGGGAAATTTTTTCTTAATTTTATTTGAGATTTTATGTGTACGTAGTTTCTGACAACACCTGATTATGAGGCCCGGTGTTCCTAGAATCAATTTCCAATGTTTAACTCGGGTACGTTCAGTGAAACGAACGAGTGGGTTTTTATAACTTTTGAACCTGTGCTCGGAATCAAAATCTAAGGGCACCGATGAAACTGCATCGCCGGTTTTTGATTAGGGAGACTTCTTCTGGAATTGTGTTTTCTCGGGAGGTGATGTTAAAAATAAAGTGGTTTGATTAAAGAGTGAAATAAAATGCGTACTACGATTTTATTTCTACTCTGTGTAATTATAACATATGTTTGGAAGGTGAGGTGGGACCCACTAAATCCTATCTTTTCGTTATAGGATATTAGTGTGGTGGGCCCCACATGAGCCCCAAATTTAGAATTTCCTCAAACCTCCCTTAAAGTTGGCAAACCCCCCCATAAATTTGTATCCCCTCCACATTAAATTACATGCCAATAAAACGCCTCATTAATTGGACGACACACGTTAATTAATTTGGTGAATTCTTTTCAAATTAATGTTGGCATGTGTGTGTGTGAATAAAATAAGACATGGTCTTATTTTATTATTGGTGTATTCGTTTAGTAGAATAAAGGATAGAACTCTCGCGGTCTTGAAGAACTTCATCTTCTTCGCGATGAACGCCGAGTCTACGATGAAGAACTCTGTCACCGCAAGGGGAGATTGCCGTACCGTCTCCTCTTCTCTCTGCATCCGGTGAGAGACTCCTGCTTCGGAGAATGACGACGCACCACATCCTTCTTTGGGCGAACACCAACGATGCTTATGGAGCCTCGTTCTGCGACGCCGTCTTCCGTGACATCTTTTTCCCGCGACGATCCTCGTTCAACGACTTCTTCGAGGTAGGGGTTTGGTTTTGTTCGTGAATATTCATTGCATTCTTCGTTTAATATTTGGTCCTCCTGTTATCTATTTAATGGGAGGAGGTCGTACCGAACGAACACAACCAATCCTCCTACCCCTTTGTTATTGAATTCATTGCGTCTCGAACGAAGGTGGCGTGGTGCAACGACACCTCGCGGAAATAAGGTGGGACACAATGAAGAAGCGTGAAGCCGCCACGCCGCGTCATTGAGGCTGACAGAAGATGCGGCTAGAGTCAGGCCGCGGTGTAGGGGCATGGCGTCGTCGAGCCACGCCAGTCAGACCAAGTCCACGACCTTTGGCCACGGCGGAGCAGGGAGTGGCGGCCGGAACCACCGGCCGCCGTCGAATGGAGGGAAGGACCAACCGGTCCCGCGTGGTACACTGGCTAACCGTTACACCCATCCAGATCCAAAAAACTGGGGGTTTGAACCCCCGGTCAATGCAGCAGGGCAGACCCCCCCATTGTTCCGCCATCCGGTTCGAAGGCTGTGGCGCTTCCCCCCATTCCGCGCTCACGCGGCGCGTGGCGCCCTCACCTGGTCGGGCCGCCTGCGCCGTGTCGGGCCGCCAGCGCCAGTCCTTACTGCTCCAGCGAGGCCAGGCCACGTCCTAATGGGCCGGACCCAGACCCGGGTCGGGTCTCCCCGGTTCGGGCCAACCCAGGGGGTCTCGGGCCGGGTCTGTCTGGGCACAAAACCCCCTAAAATCGGACATGTTTGTTCATTTGCCCATAATAGGGGCTACAGACATCTGAATGATGCACCGTCAGTTCTGTTGTGATCCTTGGATCGAGACGGTCGATTAGGTATATTACAATCATGTTTTTGGAGAACATTGGGTATGGCCGGTTTGGTTCGAACTCGAAACCAACCGGGCCCTCGGAGCGGAAAGGCTAATAACTTGAGCTCTAGACGTCTAATTGACGTACCGTCGACATTATTGGATTCCACATAGTTAGACAGACCATTTCGATTACTTCTCTAAACTTGTGGACATAGTTGGAGTACGGTGGGGTGGGTTTTGACTAAAAACCAACTCGGCCCCTGGGAAAAAAAGCCAATAACTCTCAGACTGGGCGTCTGTTTGACATGCCATCTGTCGTGTTGAGTTCCTAACGTCGAGATGGAACTTTGTGATACATCAACTCCGGACTATATGTCATTTTATGTATCGACCCCTTTCCTCTAGGAGTAGACCCTCTCGGAAATGCGCATGTTGTGTACGGGAACCCTAGAGTTGGTTGTGACTGCGACGACTATAACGATTGTACTATGATCCTCTGTGGGTACGACAGTGATGGCGACTGCACTAAAATACTCTGTGGTTTCGGCAGCGACAATGACCATATTGAAATCCTCCATGGGTTCTACGGCGATGACTACTGTTATTGTATCCTAAGTGGGTCCGGAAGTACGTGACTACTATTCTTGTATCCTACATGGGTCTGGTAGTATTTGACTCTGTAGTTGTATCCTACGTAGGTCCGACAGAGTGGATGGCCTAGTATCGTACATGGGTACAATAGCTTTGCTGGTCTAATATCCTACGTGGGTCCCAGCTAGGTGAATCAGTGGCAACATATGATCATCTCTATCACCTTACTAAGAAGTATACCTATGTGAGCTGAGTCTTGACTTTCAATCCTTATCATCGATATGATTGACTTGCGTCATAGGTGGAATGAGATGTGCTTCATGTGTAGATTGGGTTGTGCTTTATAGTGTGGAGTAGGGTGTACTATCATGTGTGGACGTGATTGAACATGGGCTCGGACATTGGAGATGAAATGGAAATTGATTACATAGGTATATGTATGGGAATATACCTAAGTAGTGTTGGTTTTTGCATCGTGATTGTATATTTTCATTGTGTATTATACATTTTGGATTTTGGGAGACCATAGGGGGTCTCGGGGTCCCTAATGAGTAGCGTATACTCACCCCTACACGTGTTATGCCCACACTACGCTGTGTTGGATGCAGACGACGGACAATGTTGATCGTGGTTGAGGCTTGTTGAGCAAGTCGGTACCTAGAGGTGGACCACTGGGCGGGATGTACACAGAGCACATGACTGGGTCCGAGGAGCTGAGGAGGATATATGTACCCACCCGTCAGGTGGGATTTTTAGTTGAGAGCATGGCGTTGTTGTTTTACATTTCAGTTGATGTACTTTCTTTTCAGTTGTACTTTACATTCGGTTTGGTTTTGTATTCTGACCCACTTATTTTTCTTCACTTATATTGTACCCAGTTTTACTTAGTTTTTACATCTGCTGGCTTACTCTGTTATGATTGTTTTCTTTATAAAGTAAATTTCTTCCCTTTTTTCGGAATTTATGCCTTGGTGCTAGTCCCCAGCCCCTGGCCTATGGAAGGCGGACTTGGGATAGTCACAGAACGGGTCCCAAGGTTGGGTCGTGAAAAATTGGTATCAGATGAGTTCAGTTCTACCGCACAACTCAGAACTCTGATCTTTCTTCTATGGGAATCAATAGTGTTAAGGGTATTGAGTGTGGTTGTCAGTCCAGGGAATCTAGTGTTGATGCGGCGGCCGATGTATCCATACACCAAGACCATGAAATCTGATTTCCGACTCAGTACACGGAATCATTGATTGCATGTGTGTTTCAAATGTTTTCTTTGTGATTACTCTGTGTCAGATCACCAGGTATACTGTTTTGACCGTGGCACACCTGTTTCTTTTTAGGAAGGCCCCAGGACGGCAGCCATCTAGGGTTCCGAGCTTTGTGTGAGATGGCAGCCCACCGAGCGATGAGGCCTCGGTGTAGGGGCCTTTTACAGCAGAGGCATCGGAGGTACCTCTACCCGTCGAGCCACCGATGCCACCAGCACCAGCCGCTGAGAGATCACGTCGCCTTATTGCACTACACGAGTTACAACGTCAGAGACCGCCCAGGTTCAATGGGGAGATGGACCCTCAGGTAGCCGAGGATTGGCTGGAGGCTGTAGCTCGTGTTTTCATGTTAGTGGGGACACCATCTGACCTCATGGTGATCATTGTAGCGAGCCTCCTGCACACGGCAACATGCAGATGGTGGAGCCAGATGCTCCAGGTGCATGACGTGGCATCTCTCTTCTGGACGGACATTGAGAGCCTCTTCCCCTCAGAGTTCGTCCCAGCCACCCTACGTGTGTTGCACATTCAAGAGCTACTACAGCTGCAATAGGGCAACAACACGGCAGCCCAATACTCGGTGAGATTTACAGATCTCTCGCGATATTCAACAGACATGGTACGTGACCCATTCTTCTGGGACCGTAACTTTGAGCAGGGACTGAGGCCTGAGATCAGGGCATCGATGATCTCTCTCAGCATCCTGACCCAAGCATGAGTACTAGAGCGATCCATTATCATAGAGAGATTTCTTGCTCAGCCTACACCAGTAGCGAGACGTACCGCTGGGCAGCACGTAGCAGAGTCTTCTGTAGCTGACAGTCGACAGATGTCGCAAGGGGACAGGAAGAACATACCAGTAGGCGGAGAACCTCGGGACAGTAGCTCAGAGGCGTAAGGAACACGGCGTAGAGCCAGTATGACGAGGAGCCGATAGTGCTATGTATGCGGTGGGCAGGGCCACATGGCTGCCTGACCCGCCGTGCAGAAGAGCAGCCGACAGTTGAGGGACCACCCAAGCAGAGGCAGAGGGTCGACCGTGGTAGTTTGAAGGGTGAAGGTAGACGAGTTAGAGAAGCTGGCCGAGTAGCAGGTGGTGGGAGACCCTTTGAGGCGTTACCACCACCACCACCAGGAGGTCCACCCCGACCATAGGGAGCTGGAAGCTAGAGGCAGACTCAACTTTAGGCAGTGGAGGCCTACGACCATGGCGCACCAGAGATGAATCATGTTTCTATCTGTGTATACTCCACCATTGCTGCAGTTTTTATAGACACAGGAGTGAGTCATTCATTCATTGTCACTACCCTTGTTCAGAGCTAGGATCTTCTGAAAAAGCTACTGGCACGATATTTACAGCTAGAGACTCCTAAGGGAGAAGACTCGATGACTACTCACTAATAACGGTAGTGTGAGCTTACTCTAGGAGGTGAGAGCTTCGATTGTGTTCTTCTTGTAGTGGAATCGAGGCCTTACAATGTCATCTTGGTCATGGATTAGTTATCTACAATCCATGCTCAGATCGACTGTAATAGGCGCAAGGTGTGGTGTGTCTGCACAGATGGGAGCAGGTTCACCTTCACCGGTCAGAAGGGATCCTTTTCAGCACTGGATGGACTCATGCAGAGGAGAGGACATCCGATCACTCATTAGTTGGATAGCCTCATCCTAGGAGCATTTGACATGAGGAGTCTGAGTTTTCCTGTAGTGTTGGATCAGTATGCAGACGTTTTTCTTGACGACATTCCAGGACTAACTCCTCGCAAAGAGGTAGAATTTTATATTGACTTGTACCCCGAGACAACCCCGATATACACTCCAGAATATCAGATGGCTCCCACTGATCTTCGAGAGCTATGGGTATAGCTGGAGGAATTGTAGGGAAACAGATTCATCTGGCATAGTGTTTCACCCTGGGCTTCCCCGATTTTGTTCGTCAATAAGGCGGATAGGAGCTTGCGACTGTGTGTCAATTATCTTCTCCTGAACTAAGTGACCGTGAGGAACAATTATCCGCTTCTGAGGATTGACGACCTCTTCGATCAGCTCAAGGGAGCATGGTGGTTCTCGAAGATAGAACTCAGATCAAGCTATCATCAGCTCAGAGTTCAGGATGAGGATGTGTAGAAGACTACCATAAAATGTCGGTATGGCCACTATGAGTTCTTGGTTATGCCTTTCGGCATAATCAATCTGCCAGAAGTGTTCATGAAACTCATGAACATGATCTTTCAGCCTTTCCTCGATCGTTTTTTCATGGTCTTCATCGACGTCATATTTATATACTCGACCACTGAGGAGGAGCACGTCTACAACTTGCGGGTTGTACTAGACACACCCCAAGAGCACCATCTTTATGGTAATCTCTTGAAATGTCAGTTCTGGATACGTGAGGTACACTTCTTGGGAAATTTCATTTATGAGTCGGTAGTTGCGGTGGATCTTGCGAAGATTGAGGCATTGCTAGCTTGGGAGCCACCCAGGAGCGCAAAGGAGGTGCCGAGTTTATTGGGGCTAGCTAGTTACTACCAGAGATTTGTTCCAGACATCTCTAGAGTTGCGGTACCACTTTCAGCTTTGACGAAGAATGGGAAACCCTTCATGTGGTCAGATAGATGTCAGAAGAGCTTCCACGAGCTGAGATCGAGATTTACCAAAGAACCTATCTTGAGGATACTAGAGGAGGGAGTAGGGTACGTAGTCTACTGAGATGCATCAGGGACCGGACACTGGTGTTTACTGATGTGGGAGTGGTCAGTGATCGCCTATGAATTACAACAGTTGAGGAAGCTTGAGCAGAACTACGCTTACCATGACCTGGATTAGTAGCAGTGCTCTTAGCTCTGACGATGTGGCGACACTATCTGATGGGTGAGTGCTTCACAGTCAACTCTGACCACCAGAGTCTCAGGTACATCTTCTCGCAGATGGACCGGAACCTGAGACAGCGGTGATGGCTCGAGTTCCTCCAGGACTTTGACTTTGAGATAGTCTATACTCCTAGAAAGGGGAATGTAGCAGCTGATGCTCTCAGCATGAGGATGGGAATTCAACTACTTGGGGAGGCGACATAGCATCTAGCCGCATTCCAGATATCCTTTGTGGATAAGGTTGGAGCATCCTTTCTTCAGTCACTCACAGTCACTCCTCCACTTCTACAGTAGGTCAGAGGGGCAGAGCGTGGGGATGTTGACTATGAGATGTGGCATGCACAGATATCCTTAGGAAAGGCAGCTGATGGATTCTCTATAGGAGGAGAGCACGACGTCCTTTTCAGAAGAAGTACCATGGTACCAGCTACATTACAGGAGGAGGTGCTGATGGAGTTTCACACTTCCTCTTTATCGGTACATCCAGGAGTGGCGAAGATGTACCACGATCTCAGACAACGACACTGGTGGCCGGGTATGAAGAAGGCTGTAGCAGAGTTAATTTCTCGATGCCTCACCTGCCAGCAGTTGAAGGCATAACACCAGGTTCCAACAGGCTTGGTACAAACCTTGGAGGTCCCGGAGTGGATGTGGGACGGGATATCTATGGATTTCGTGACTGGACTTCCACGTACTTCCAGAGGTCAAGACTCCATTTGGGTGATTCTTGACCGACTCACCATGTCGGCCCACTTCTTACCCATCAGAGAGCATGGATCATTAGAGAGATTGGGGAACCTCTACGTTCAATAGATTGTACGACTTCATGGTGTTCCATCATCTATCGTCTCCGATCGAGATGCTCTCATTACTTCCCGGCTTTGGAAGCAGTTGTAGGAGGCATTCGGGATGCATCTACGTCTGAGCACCACCTTTCCCCCTCAGACGGACGGTCAGACAGAGAGGAACATTAAGACTCTCGAGGACAAGCTCCGTGAATGTGTCCTCGACTTTGGTCTCATCTGGAAGGATCACTTACCCTTGGTGGAGTTTGCATACAACAATTTCTACCACTCCACCATTGGGATGGAACCATACGAGGCATTGTACGACCGACCATGCAGATCACCTTTGTGCTGAATAGACCCTAGGGAGTCAGCACTTGTGGGACCAGAGATAGTCCAGGCCACGGAAGAGAAGGTCTAGGTCATCCAGGAGCAGATGAGGACAGCTCAGATCCAACAGAAGTTTTATGCTGGCAGGAGGTGGAGGCCACTAGAGTTCGAGGATGGCGACCACGTCTTCTTACAGGTCTCACCTAGACGTGGATTAGAGTGATTTGGTTGGGGAGACAAGTTATCTCTGTGCTTCATCAGACCAATCCAGGTTCTCAGCAGGATAGGCGAGTTGGCTTATCACATAGCTCTACCACCTCAATTGCACCGGGGGCACGACGTCTTCCACGTGTCTCATCTGAGGAGATACGTGCACGACCCGACGCATATCATCGACCATGGGGAGATGGACATTGACGATGTGGAGACTTTTTCGGAGATCCCAGTGGTGATCGAGGATCGATAGGAGCAGGTCCTACCTGGGCAGTTGATTCCTCTAGTGTGCATCAGATGGTAGCACGAGATCCCCCATGAGAGCACTTGGGAGTGGGAGGCTCCGATGCATGCTCAGTACCCTCATTTGTTCCCCTAGTTTGTGATGTATCTTTACGGGGATGTAAATCCCTAAGGTGGGAGTAATGTAAAGACCTATAAAATTCATGGGAAATTTTTTCTTAATTTTATTTGGGATTTTACGAGTACGCAGTTTTTGACGGCACCTGATTACGAGGCCCGGTGTGCCTAGAATCAATTTCTGAAGTCTAGCTCATGTATGCTCAGTGAAACGAATGAGCGGGATTTTCTAACTTTTCATACGCTGTTCGGAATCAAAATACGAGGGAACTGATGAAACAGCATCACCAGTTTTTTCTTAAAAAGACATCCTTTGGAGTTGCATTTTCTCGGGAGGTGATGTTAAAAATAATGTGGTTTGATTAAGGAGTGAAATAAAATACGTACTGCGATTTTATTTCTACTCTGTGTAATTATAACCTACATATAGAAGTTGAGGTGGGACCCACTAAATCCTAACTCCTCTTGATAGGATATTAGTGAGGTGGGCCCCACACGAGCCCCACCTTTTCAAATTCATCAAACCACCCTTAATGTTGGCAAATCCCCCATTAATTTGTATCACCTCACCATTAAATTACATGCCAATCAAACGCCTCATTAATTGGATGACACAAGTTTATTAATTCGGTGAATTATTTTCAAATTAATATTGGCATGTGTGTGTGTGAATAAAATAACACAAGGTCTTATCTTATTGTTGGTGGATTCATTGTGTGGAATAGAGGAGAGAACTCTAGTGTTCTTTATGAACTTCATCATCATCGCGAAAAAACGCCTATTGTATGATGAAGAACTCCGTCACCTCCAGGGGAGATCGTCGTACCGTATCCTCTCCTCTCCACAGCCAGTGAGAGATGCCTTCTTCGAAGAACGATGACGCGCTGCATCCTTCTTCGGGAGAACACCAATGATGCTTATGTAGCCTCATTCGGAGACGTCGTCTTCCGAGACGTCCTTTTCCAACGACGATCCTCATTCAACGACTTCTTGGAGTTAGGGTTTTGGTTTTTTTTGTGAATATTCTTTGCTTTCTTCGTTAAATATTTGCACTGCCTTTTATCAATTTAACGGGAGGAGGTCGGACCGCCTGAACACGGTCGATCATCCTCCCCCTTTGTTGTTGAATTCATTGCGGCTCGAACAAATGCGGCACGATGAAACGACACCGCGCAGAAACAAGGTGGTACACAGCGAAGAAGAGGGGCACTGTCGTGCCGTGCTGTTGAGGCCGAAAGAAGCTGCGACCGGAGTTGGGCCGCGGTGGAGGGGCGCAGCGCCATCGCGCTGTCCCGGTCAAACCAAGGCCGCGACCTATGGCCACAGCGGAGTAGGGAGAGGTGATCGGAACCGCCGGTCGCCAGCGCATTGAGGGAGGGACTAACCGGTCCCTCATGGTACACTGGCCGGCCGTTACAGCCAGCCAGATCCAGAAAACCGTGGGTTTGAACCCCCAGTCAACTCAGCCAGGCGGAGCCCCCATGGGTCCCCCGTCCGGTTCAAAGGGGGTGGCAGTTCCCCCCCCCCTTCTGCGCTCACAAGGCATGCATCGCCCTCGCAGGGCCGGTCCACGCTGCGCCCTTATGGGCCGAACCCGGACCCGGGTCGGGTCGACCCGGTTCGGGCAGACCCAGGGGGTCTCGGGCCAGGTCGGTCTGGGCCAAAAACCCCCTAAAATCGGATAGGTTCGTTCATTTTACCATAACAAGGGCTACGAAACTCCAAATGATGCACCTTCAGTTGCGATCTGATCCTTGGATCGAGACGGTTGTTTCGGTATATTACACTCATGGTTTTGGAGAACATTGTGTATAGCCGGGTTAGTTCGAACTCGAAACCAACAGGGCCCTCGGAGCGGAAACGATTATAACTTGGGCTCCGAACATCCCATTAACGTGCCATCAACTTTGTTGGATTCCTCTTAGTGACACAGACCTTTTGGATTACTCCGCTCGAGGTTTGGACGCAATTAGAGTACGGTTGGGTTGGTTTTCATTTAAAAACCAACCGGGCCCCTGGAACGAAAAAGCCAATAACTTTCAGACCGGACGTCCATTTGACGCGCCGTCTGTCGTGTTGAGTTACTAAAGTCAAGACTGATCTTTGGGATACATAAACTCCGAACTATGTTTTAGTTGATGTATCAAACCCATTGCTCGAGAAGCAGACCCTCCTGGAAACGAGCATGCTGTGTGCGGGAACCCTAGAGCTGGCTACGACTGTGACGACGATGAGGACTGTACTAGGATCCTCTGTGGGTTCGACAGAGACGACGAATGCACAAAAATCCTCTGTGGGTTGGGCGGCGACAACAACCATACTGAAATCCTCCGTGAGTTTGATGGCAATGACTACTGTTCTTGTATCCAAAGTGGGTGCGGCAGTACATGACTACTGTTCTTGTATCCTACATGGTTCCAGCAGTATTTGACTCTGTAATTGTATCATATGTGGGTCCGACAGAGTGGTTGGTCTAGTATCCTACGTGGGTCCGACAGCATATCCAGTCTAGTATCCTACGTGGGTCCCAGCTAGATGAATCAGTGTCTACAGCTGATCATATCTATCACGTCACGAAGAAGTATACATTTGTGAGCTGAGTCTTGACTTTCAATCATTATCTTCGATATGATTTAATTTCTTCTTATGTGGAATGAGATGTGCTTTCCTGTGTGGATTGGGTTATGCATACCATTATCGATTGGGGTGTACAATCTTGTGTGGACGTGATCGAACTTGGGCTCGGACATTGGAGCCGAACTGGAAATTGATGACTAAGGTATATGTATGGGCATATACCTATGTAGTGTTGGTTGTTGCTTCGTGATTGTATCTTTCCTTTGTGGATTATCCTTTGTGGATTCTGGGAGACCGTCGGGGGTCTCGGTGTCCCAACTAGGTAGCATATACTCACCACTGCACGGGCAATACCCGTACTACGTTGTGTTGGATGCATATGACGGACAGCGCTGATCGTGGTTGAGGCTTTTGGAGCAAGTCGGTACCTAGAGGTGGACCACAGGGTGGGACGTACACAGAGAGGACGGTCGGATCCAAGGAGCTGAGGAGGCTATCTGTACCCACCCTTCAGGTGGGATTTCCAGTGGATGGCTCGGCATTTCTGTTTTACATTTCAGTTGATGTACATTCTTTTCAGTTGTACTTTACTTTCAGTTTGGGTTTGTATTCTAACCCACTTACTTTTCTGCACTTACTATTGTACTGAGTTTTACTTTGTGTTTACTTCTGCTATCTTACTATGTGGTGTTTGTTTACTTTATAAAGGAAATGCCTTCCCTTTTTGTCGGAATTTATTCCTTGGTGCTAGTCGCTAGCCCCTGGCCTATGGACGGCGGGCTTGGGGTAGTCACGACACGGGTCCCGAGGTCGGGTCCTGACAGTAAATAAAAATAATCATAACTAATGATGATATTGAGAAATAATCCCTTTCCACTCTAGTATTATCTGAATTGTATGCCACAGAAAATAAATGAAATCACTTGAATAATTAGATATTTATAGATAAATATGTTCATTATATAACAAATCTATGTCTAAGAATATACACCACACAAATGAAATGATGGGTGAATATAAAAAATGTATCAGGGAATTAAAAGTGAGATGTGAAACCCTTTCCTCATTTTTTCCTTAAGAAGTGTACATTCATCTTTTATAATGTTCATATGAATTATGGTAATTGTTATCATAACCATTATCGTTAACATAATTTCATATATGATCCTATCATAACATTTTACAACTATTTTTTAAATAACATTTCCTCATTTTCATTACATTGGTTGTTAATTACACTTTTTTCTCATTATAACTTTTCAAGAAAATTTTGGTTCATATTAGTAGGATATATATATATATATATCATCTAATGTATTATTATATTGTTAAAAATATAATATTTACTGTTTTGATAGATTTTAGAACAATTAATCAAATTTTTACATGGAAAATGAATCTCATCTGATCATAAAGACAGATTATTATACGTATGCATGTGCGACAATATCAATCCCTTAATGAGTGAAAGGGATTGTATGTTGGTGATATATTAATTTTATGTATTCAATAAAACCTCTTATATGTAATATTTGTTAATTAATTTTAAATTTTTTACATTACATGTAATTTATAACTGACAAAAGAATCATTTCACTTTGGGAGACGATTTACCATTGCACACACAAGTGACATTATCGTATTTAATTTGTAATGGAAGAGAAATGGTTTTATGTATTATTAAAATTAAAAAATTAAAATCAAACAAAAAATATCATTATTTTTTTTAAAACAAACATTATATTTTTCCCTCGATGATAGATAGGGAAATCAAACTATATTTATTCACGAGGTGGTAATACGTAATACACCTGATCAAAGATTTCATTTTCCTTTATATATATGTAGAGATTAACAAATATTATTCCATAAAAATTATAACATATAATTATATTATATATAATGGTTTTATTATATCTTATATTTTAAGAAATAATTTAGTTTTGAATAAAAATATTGAAAATGAAAGATCTTTGTTTATTACAATTTCTTTTTTCTAAGAGAAGCCACATTTACATTTCCTCATAAGATTTTAAGAGATTGTGTTATGGGGAGAACTGAATATCTTGGATGGGTTTAAGGATATTGGGTTGATATTTTTTTTAGGTATTTTTCATGAAAAAGGGTCTCGGGATGTTTCAATATGTGAGGGGATGTAGTGTCATTTAATAAATTACAATTAGGGACCTCATTGGAAATTACATAGAATATTCCCAAAAAGAATATGAAATGATAATATAATTCACGTCCCAAATTCATCCAAGTAACAATATACTCATATTTGGGATATTATATGGTTGATATATGTTCATAATATTTAATTTTTAACAGTTTGTGGGTCATTTTTATCCATTATCTTCTTAGATTAACCCCACTGTAAACCCAATGTTACATTAATCACAGTAATAAACTGTCATGTTTTTACTAAAAATATTGGTAAAAAATTTTGATTTACAATTTTGACAAATATGTTTTTCTAAATCCAAATATGGAATAATTTTTTTCTAAATTAAATTCACATGGATTGTATAATTCCCTTAAAATTTATACTGATACAAATGACGAAAAAGTGTGTCTACAAAGAGTAAATTCTCACAAACATATAATGTTTTGATATCAAAATTCATGATAAATTTTATTAAAAATAAAAAATATAAATTTTTAATATAAATGTTCCGATTCATCTTTAAAAAAAATTTAAAACATTATTTATGTTTCTAAAAAATATAAATGAAAAGACACTTTTTAGTCATTATCAGTATTTTTTCACTATTCATCACTCAAAGAATCATTTAAGAAAAATCAAAAAAATTACACAAATGTTAAATAGTTTAATATGATATACAAAATTAATTTTATATTCCAAAACTATTTTATTATATTTTTTAACAAATAATTGTATTGTTTTGTTCAACAAATGACTTATTCACCGCTCTGTATAAAAAAAATATTAAGTTAATAGTTATTTTTCATTCAAATTTTTCTTATTTGATTTTATAATCAATAAATAAAAAATGAAAAGGTGTACAAAAATATATTTTGATAACGTAATTAGTAATATTCATTCCTACCAACTTGTAATTTAGGTTATAATGGTCATTTTTAAATTGACAATATTTTCCTAGAGTGTTGGTGTTCTTTTAAACATGATGTTGTGTGCTGATAATATATATAAAAAATTAAATTTATATATTAAGAATGTATAAAAATACTTTATGAAGTTATATTGTTATCAAATATTGGTGGTTAGTGCCAAACATGGAATCAAATATGATGTTCCAATTATAAAAATCACAAGGTGTAAAATTCCCACCCATAAAAAATTGTGTCCACACTATTTAGGCATATCATGATAATTAAGGCGTAGATGTATGAATACGCTTTCCCTGAAATAGCACATTTAAAAAAGGATTAATGAAAAATACACATAATATAACAGAATGTGATGTATAAAATTCATATGTAATAACACATAACTATGAATCTATGTTGGACTACATTGGTGGGAAATTGAAATATGGACATGTAATAATATCATAAATAAATATAGAAAATTATTAACTTTGTGGATCACAATAATGTGAATTATATAATAATTGTAAAGGACCAAAAAAACATAAATTATTGTCTATTTAGCATACCAACAGTTCAATAAAAATGAAAGTATTTTGATAACATTTTTTAATTTATTTTCCCTAGAGATGAGGATTACAATACCATAATGATTGAGAAAAATTGAAAATAAATTACTAGACATATTTTTATTTCATATGAACAATTTCATATTTTGGTTATAAATATATATATTTTCAAATAATTTCACACTATGAGAAATGAATATCAATGAGTATCTTTTTATTCCTGATGTACTAGTACTATATTCTAGTGGTTCATATGTCTCAAAAGAGTGAAATGTTATTTACATATATTTCTAAATAATTTTCCTATCCAATAATGTTATAATAAGTTACAAAATATGATACCACATTCTCAAAACCTCATCATTAAAATCATTGGTTCCACATTTATTTTTATCCCAAAAACCATTTCACTAAAATAATTATATATTAATTTAGACTCCATGTAGTTTAGTGTTTGGGGCTCAAACTATATTGTCATTCATTAGTTGGTTCAAAACCCTTGAACATAACATATTTGATGGGTTTTCAACCAAAAATGATAGAACATAAAGGTTAAAATATGTTATAATAAAACATTTTCATTATTATCTTAACATAGGTAAAATATTTATTTTTATCCATGAATATTCATTTATTTTCATTGAACATAATCATTCAACTGAATAACTTATCTTGTTTCCATTTGATACATTCATTCAAATTTTTAGAAAATACCACTGGAATATGATCCTTATAAATATCATTATTATTATAAAGATAATATAAATGATTATAATTCTAGTATAACATAATTATTGAATTCGAACATAAAAACACTAATCATCTAAATTTTATATAGTGATAAAACAAGATAATCATTGTCCACTAAACTTATTAGGGGTCATACTACCTCGATTCATGGGGAATTGTATTTAATAGAGGTTGATATCCATATAGAGGATGAATTTCAAATGGAATAATTTTTTTATTATAGTAATGAGAATTTTAGGGTTTTTCTCCACCCATGAAAAAATACATTTCCTTTTGAAAAATTCACATGGTGATTTTATACAATAGTATCACCTGATTGAAATTCCTTCATTCTATTATACCATTTATACATTTTTTCATATGAAAAAAAATATCATCAATCTTAATATTAATATATAAAATCATGGATAATTCATTATCTATCATGATAGAACATGATATTAGATCCTTATATTAATTTAAAGTTGAGGCATGTAGTTCTGCTATGATAATTTAATTAATCCCATAAAATATATGGACAATATTTCCCTATGGATTTTGAATCAACTCATCCATATTAATTACTATAATTGTAATGATGTATTTTTACATAGACCATTTTTTTTTCTTTTTTTGGTATTAGGCTCAAGAACTGCCTTTCCATATCATCTCATTTCTCACTATGGTATTTTTTCCAAAATATAATCATTAAATAAATCCACTCTATAAATTATATATACTCCTATTCAGTATTTTTTTAATTAATGAACAAAACATTTATACATATCTTAAAATGAAATAAGCGTCCATGAAAACATTCCCCCTTTTAAAATATTATATATAAATAAATATCTTCTCTAAAAATCCTATACATTGATCACATAAAAATTGATTTTTTATCCAATTAAATTATAGATGTTTATAAGGAATGTAAAGGTATAACATAATTATAGTACATAACAGAATTATAGTATGCTCCCTATGGGAAAGGTTATTACTTAAAATCTATTTTATATTCCTCAATATTGTAATAATTTTTTTCATTTTCATCTCTATTTACAGCCTCATTATATAACATATGGGAAATACCAACATTCCATGCATGTATTAACACACTTCATATTCTATACATTAGGTGAAATTTATAAAAGAAATGGAATACACTATATTATATGATAAAACAATGAAAAATAATTTATAATCATAAAACATTTGAAACACTTAATATAATATGATTAATTTATTCATAGATAATATAATAATCATAAACAAGTTATCTTTGAGGATATAATTATTTTCAACTTCTTCATAATATGTAGTAGAGAAAATTTTATTTATACATATAAAATACACTGATAGTTTCAATCCAGGTGTGATGAAAGGATCATTGTCATGCAATGGGAGATGATCAGGTCGATCCAAATACACCATTTTCAGTGTTATTACCTCAATGTTCATCCATTCTTGGATCATGTTCACTTATAGTATCAATATTTGGATATGTATTCTAATAAAAATTATATTATATACTACTTCTCAAACAATAGTTATTTATATAAATGAATTTAATGTATATCATAGAGATATTTTCCATAATACATCTTTTCAATGTATAGTTCCCAAGGATTCATCTAAAATTGCCTATAATACCAACTACAATGATCATGGCCCTAGTAGCATGAAGATAATTTCTACATTATAACATTATCATTATATAAAATTAATCCCATCAAAAATATTTAATAGTTCTGTAGTATTGATTATGTAAACACAAATTTAAAATTCTTATTACATTAAATAAAATAATATGCTGAAATTATTTTCAATAGCATCATTCCTCATTTCATATCACTTATTATCAATCATAAAAAACATCATTGTATCTTATAAATATTAAAAATTAATATAAGGATGACCTCAAATGCTAATTAGGGGTAATATTACAACATATTTTATAAAAAAATAAATTATAATCAATATATAATGTTAAATAATACAATACCATTAAATATAATAAATTTTTAGTTTATAATTTGGCATGAGTAACTAAATATAAAATAATGGTATATACATAAAAATATATCCTGAAAACATAAACATCGATATTCTAACTAATCAAATAATCACATTGAATATAAAAAAATGAATTCATAAAGAGAAAACGAATGATTCCCCACATCTAAGACAAAAATTCAAGGCCAAGTGAGAAGACATCTAAATAATGGTTGATGTACAATCTAAAGCAACGTCTAGTTTGTGTCATTAGATATATTGATGCATTGATGGGATTTCATGGGACACTCCCATCACTTACTTAGTCAAATGATTTTCAGATATAAAGAAGGTGGAATTTAATAAATATTAACATTCAAATTGAATAACAAAAATATGCATTGTTAATACATACCTCAACAAATAAAGAAAATCAGAAACCAACTAGATTAAATAGTTGGTTAGTAATATAATTTTATATCTTCAATGAGTATGATAATAAACTGTATGGATGAATAATAAATATGGAAATAATATGACATATACTTAGTGTATCATAATTAAGTTATAGGGTTGATGTATTTGGTGAATTAATATAACATGGTAATTTCCAAAAAAATATTTAGAAAAATAAAATCTTTATTATGAAAATAATCATTAAAAATGACCAATACATATTTAAAAATAAAAAGAAAAAATAAATTTTTAATACTAATAAAATTGAAATTAAGACATTTTTTAGTCGTGATGGTTTATATTTCATTGAATGCATAACATAATGAAAATAATATTCCTTTCACATTTTTGGAAAAAACCAAATGTGATTTTATTCAATTGTTATGATACTTAAATTAGATTTTTTAATAATAATAATTGTTAAAAATAGATCAAATTAATTATTAATAATGTTTAAAATTTTTTAAATCATTTTTAGAATATTTGTGTTTTGATGAAAAAATATTTTTTATCGAATAAAAATATAATATAATTGTACCATAAAAGGATTTTATAAATAATTTTAATTTAACAAATGGTGGAAAATAATTATATTATAAGGACGCGATCATTATTATTAAGATGATGATAAAATATATTGGTTTTAATATATAATATCAAATAATTCCTCTATGGTTTTGTAAATATAAAAAATTCTTAATTGTGATGAGAATATGAAATGAACCCTTTCCACATTGGAAACATATAAATTGATCCCATTATATACATTGACATAAAATGAAACATTTAATACCATTAATATAAATATATTTATTATATAATATATCAATTGGGATTTATATAAACCAAAAAAAGAAGTGCTGATTATGGTATATGACCCATATAAGTAAAAGATAGATGAGAACCACTTACCTCTTGTATGATTTCCTCCATAGATATCCATACCACCTGTATATTGGTTTTATTAATGAAATTAATTTAATACAAAACCATACTAATATTTTATGAATCATAAATGTTCCTTAAATAACGTTTTACTACCCATTTGTTAATAATATTTCATTATTATTATGGTTTCTTGTGTTAATTGCCTTGTGATCACATGAAAATTCTCCTATAAGAGTTATAGTTACTGGGTATAGATATATACATATATATCTCATATAGATAATTATAATTGGATAATGAATTTAATATTTACTCATTTGTTACATTCTTTAACCATTTATGAATTTGTTCATAGAAAACATATTGCATCACTTAATTTATATGGTAGCCCATACATATGAAAGAGAGATTACATCATTCAATTAATTTTTATAACGATAACAAAAATGGTTATATATTAGTTTTGAACAACCAAAATCAGTCTATTCTTGAGCAGCTCAGAAATTGAGTCCATAATGTTAATTACTGGTGGACTTCAGGATGGGAAATAGCCACGGCTACCGGAGATGATGAGTCCGGATGGGGATGCAGAGACGAGTATGGTTTGGATGAAATGTAAGTCTATGTCGGTGTGTTGTCTGATCATTGTATGACTGTGTTTTGTGCATGTTTGTGGTTGTTTCATGGGGTACCCGATCCCCTTAAACCAGTTTTTGAAAATAAAAAAAATGATTGGCAGTTTGAACAACCAAAATCATCTCATATATATCTTTTATATTCTTAAAATTTCTGTATATTACAGTTCAGGTAAATAATTTATGAAAAATAAATCTCATCGCTTCATGTGGCGGTAGTTCGTAGTACAAATCGGAGACGTTATCATATTTGATACAGAATGGAATGTAAAAAGTTATATGTAATGTCACAATTCAATGAGCATAATGATATAATAAAAAATAGACATATAATAAATACATCATTATATCCTTCCATGAATGGTTGTGATGAAAAACAAATGACATTAGTTAGAGAGGCAGTACTCTATTGTACACATGGTCAATGATTTTCTTACAAATTGAGATAAGTAGAAACTTATAAAGGATAATAAGTAAACATAACAAAATCTCACTATATGTAATATAGTAGTGTTAATAAATTATATTTTTCAAGGACTAATTTATAGTAGATTAAGATTAATGAAAAACAAATTTAATCGTTTATATACTTACTATTACTAAGAGAAATTCCCTTTGGATCTCCCTATAAGGACCCTTGGTATAGCCATTTGGAAGGGAAAAATTGTTATATGGTAATTTTAATGATTTATGGTATTGATTTTATAAGTTTTTTATCAAATTGGTATCTCAAAGAGTATATAAGTTATTATGGGAGTTCCCTTTTGTTTCAGGAGAAAGGGGATCTCTTTTGAAATAATAAGGATATTTCCCAAAAGAATCCAATATAATAATTTCATTCACATGAAAATACATTCCAAATAAAATTATGTTCATTTTTGATACATGTATATTTAAATATTTCCATAAAATATGTTTTTACAAGTTTTAAGACAATTTCATACACCTATCCTCTATGTTTAATTCCATGGTATACTCATATTTAAATTTACCAGAGTAATTAGTTTATTCTGCTTTGACTTTATATTTTGGTCAAAAATTATGTCGACCTTACTATACAATTGAATTATTATTATTAAAAATATAGAATCTATTTATTAAAATTCAATTCATATAATTTTTATAAATCAATTTAAAATTATACAGGAATATGCATGAAAAGTCATGGTTTTAATGAAATATTATCAATAGTATAGAAGGATTTAATTTAAAATTATAATAAGAAATATATTATAAGTTTTTAAATTATTTATTTTGTAATTTTATATATTAATTTTTACTTTAAAAAGGTATTTAAATATAATTTAAATTTTAATATAATTTCAATGTAAATGTTTATTTTATTTAAAAAAGTATTTTGGAACTATTCATTGAAAAATGAAACATTTTTGAAAAATAAAAGATAATACTGATAAATGAATATGGATTTAATGAATTAAAAAAATATTGTCTTTTATTCGAAAAAATAATAATCAAAATGGTAAAAAATAATTTTAATTTATTTGAAAAAAACACAATTAATCTGCAGTTCAAAAATATAGGGTTTTATTGAAAAAATTTGTATCTCTTTAATGTGGTTCTTATTTTAATTTGGAATCATTATAAAATAATATAAAATGTGAAAATCATATATTTTAATTAAAAAATTATTCAAAATCATCCTCTTAAACATATTTTTCTTTTAGAAATGGTCACATATTTTAAAAAATATTTTTTGGTTATAATGATTTAAAAAAATATGGTCATTTATTCAAATAAATTACATCAAAATTGTAAAAAATAATTTTTATTTATTTTTGAAAAACAAGATTAATCTTCCATTCAAAAAATAGAGTTTTTTGAAAACATTTGTTTCTATTTTAAGTGGTTCTTATATTTATTTCTAATAATTATAAAAATCATCAAAATGTGAGAACCTTATATATTCATTAATAATTTAGTCGAATACATTCCCTCAAAAATATTTTTCTTGTAGAATTGGTCACATTATAAATAATTACAATTTAAAATATTAATTTTTTTTTGCCTAAACCTAGTCTTATTCCATCAGATAATATCACTGAAATTAATTTCACTCAAAATGATATATACCATAAATTAGAGGGATTTTATATTATCCAATAAGTTTTTTATGTGTCATACATCCTATTGAACGTGATGTTACTATTTAAATAATTATGATGTTTTATAGTTTTTATTTGTGATATGTCAATGAAGGATGATTTTTATCAATATATAAGTGAGAGATGATCAAGAACTATTATGAAAAAGTTAATTATGTTTCTATGTTTCCAAATATATAATGATAGAATTATTCGATCATGGATCATTTTGTTATTTAACAAATATTCATCTAGATACATGTAACATTGATATTATAAATTATTGGGTCACTAAAGTTGGTATTAGAGCAAGGTTCAGTAAACTTTTGGAAAATGAGATTGGAAAATTTTAATGAGAAACCTAGGGATGCATATAAGTATAGGTTTGTGTCCGAATATATTAGTAATGATCATTGATAACCAAGGTATATTATAATGTATCTTACCATAAAAAAAGTTCATGCATTAAATATACAATAAATGATTTTTCATGACTCCTCAACATAGTTATTGTATCTCAAAATATTATTTTTTGTTTTAGACAATTTCTGAATCAAGGTGGATTCATGACAATGAAAATAGTGCAATGAGTTTCTTAATGAGAAAAAAAAATTAAATCAGACATGGATTGTTAGATCTTTTGATTATGAATAATATATTATCATGATATTTTATTAACAACATGATCCTTAACCTACTGTTGAACTCATTAAATATGTGATTGATATAGTTTAAAAAGTGTTTTGGTATTAGAGATAACGATGAAAAAAAGAATCACCTTCCAATATGATGTGAATTTGGGAATAATAAATCATGTTAATGTATCATAAGAGAAAGGAAGATTTATTCTAAATTGATGTTAATGGAAGATAACAAGTAATTAGAACAAAAAAAATGATGAGTTCAATTGATTTAAATAAAGACTATCTTACGGTACTAATTATTGATCAATGTCTTACATTTATGGAATTTGTTCATTAACTAAGTCAATTAAATAATCATAGGCTTTACTACTAGACTAAATAATTAATTATGATGTTTTATGTGTTTATTAATTATTATTTTAAATTTGTTTTGGAATAAAAAAATCAATAATTTTTTGGTAATAAGTATCAAGAGACATATAAGGATTATTCCTCAATATAACATGTGAACACATTATTAGTTGGTATAAATAGATTATTTACATTGGTAGGATTATATTGGGGGCCATTATATTTATTATTTTAGGGAAATTATATTTAGTCCATACTTGATGATGTTCATTCAATTTATGAATTTATGGAATATGTTAAATATTTTGTCATCATTATTCTTGTATAAGGATTGGGTTAATTTTTTTAAGTAATTTTTTTTAAAAATAAATAGTATGGATACAGTTATAGTTTTATGATTTTAAGGTATGTCATATTTACAATAGAATAGTCACAATCATTTACCATTTTATCCATTGAGATTTTAGGTGATTTGATATTTTATAGAATAATACTATATGGAGGTCCAAATAAACTTTTCAGTTAGTTTATGATTTTTTATTTTGTAAATAATTCTCTATTGGATGGTGTGATATATATAATTTCAATGGATAAAATATAACTCATTGATTATGTAATATTTTTATAGATATTTATAATCCAGTAATGTTTTACCGTTTACGTTAGTCTATAGATATGAATCATTATTTTCTATTTTAGTATTCTATATTATAGAATTATATAGCTGTCTATCATGATGATTAATTATAATATAGGATATTCTACCTTAGTTTGAGTTTTAATATGTGATTTATCATGAAATATTACTTGGTGGAAGGAAAATAAATTTTAATAGTTCTTTGTTTATTTTTATGAAATTTCCATTAGGGTTAATACAATATTTAATATCATGGATTTTTAGTTAATCAAAGATATAATATTATTTATTTATTCCCGCATAAGATGTTCATATTTTTTAATTAAATATTACTATTTAATTAGTTCATATGATGATTTATATTTTATTGGAATCATCATACCTTGTAATAATAATTTTTGTGTTTCATTAATGCCTAATCTAAGGAGGAATAACTTTATAAAATTTTTATATTTTTAGAGGATGGGTTTAGTTCTTAAGATTTTTTTTACTTTAATGCTCATCTTTTAGCACAAATAGATTATATTGGGGTGAAAATTGACTATATAATGCAATTTTAATGTTATGTAATTATATTCCCTATGTTATTAATCTAGAGGTTACTTGTATTCCAAAATTCTAGGAAAATTATTTCAGAACAATAATGATGTACTGTTATATTTATTTCCAATGAATCATCAGAATTTTCAACTATCACATATTTATTGATTTGTGGTCGTTAAGTTTTTTTTCTGAACATGTTCTTTATTACTCTTTATTACTCATTGGGAATTATTTTTCCCGATAAAATACATATTTTAAAATACAACTAATGTCCACTTATTCAGTGATTTTTGTTTTTTTATTTTCCATGAAATTTCTAATTCCAATAAACTATTATCAGATGAACTATATACTAACCCTATTTAAAATTGGGGATTAAAAAAATTAAATGTCAAATACATGATTATAGAGAGAATTTCAAATTGCCGGAACATGATTTATTAATATTTAAAAATATAACACCTCATAATTTTATGAAATTAACTTTTTAAATTAAATTTTATTTCATTGGTAGCTTGTGTTAAAAATAACATTTAGTTTAAATTCAATATTTTATAAAAATAATATATTATTAATGTGAAAATTATTACAAACCAATTAAATTTATTTGAATGAAAATGATTGAATAATTTATGAAATATACAGAACTTTATTGATAAATGCATAATAAATAATCAACAAATTTTTTGTATGTTTATTTTATTCTTAAGAAATATTTTTTCTTCAAAAAATTATTTTTTGGATTTTTCTAGAAAATATTATTATTAATTTATTTATCCTTTTTAAATTTCATAAAATGAAATCCTATTGTTAAATATAACAATTAAGATTATTAATGTATTTTAAAAATTTATGAGAAGTTTTATTTTCATGTTAATATATAATTAACTTTTTTTTATTTAAATCATTATATTTACTTTATTCATATATATACATCCATATTGTATAAAATAAAATAAACATAATTTTATCCCACAATTTATTTTTGAAATATATGACTAGGATAATTATTATAAATTATATATGTCAATTCTGTATAAGTTTTAATGGTATGATTCATTTTCCTAATAAATTTTTTTATCAATGTTATATTTTTTTACATTAATAATCTAAATTTATCAATATTTATGAACTAGTTTAATTAAATATATATTTTATAAATCCAATATAATGTTTACTCATTCATCAAATATTTTTATAAAAATGGGAAAAAAATTAAATATGATTATATGCATTAAAATACATTTTTCTATAATATTATTTCAATGGAATATGTTTAATTTCATTTAATATAATTTTTTCCATATATATATTTCCAAAATTTATAAAATAATTTAAATTTTTAGAATGAAGATAATAAAATTTCGTAAATATTGAAGTTATATTTTTCCCCAAAATTAATATAGATCATGGTGAAATATTAATTGATAAAGTTAATTTTACAGTTATCATCATAGCCTCAAAAATTAGTTGTTTAATGGACACTTTCCAATATATATGACCTATAGAATTTTTAATGGAAGGAATGTGAAAAAATATCACTATATTAGTTTGAAGTAACTTTAATGTGGTGAATTACTTGTTAGGAAATGATATTTAGTGATATTTTAAGGTAATGAAATTATTTTCATGCTAAAATGTTTATACCCATTTAAAGTTCATATATAATGTCATTAATTTTTAATACAATACAATGAAATATTACACTATTTATTAAGAACAGTATTAAATTATTTTAAAAATATAAAATGTATTATAATTTGACTTTGATAAGGAGTTTCCTTAATTTTTAAGAATAATTTACAATATTAGTGTTATTATAATAAATTTTATTTAAATTACCCTTTATCTTCATGTATATAATGTCACATTAAATGAATACTGTTAAAAATAATATTAATAATATATAATTATAAATAATATTTTAATAAGTGATATTAAACAAATTAAAATATTATATTCGAAAAAATTAATGGAATAATTTTTCACATAATAATTGTTCCATTTATAATTAATTTATCAATTTATAGTTAAAATAATAACACAAAATGTGTAGAATACACTAATATTATTATTGTACTCAAAATATATAATGTTGGGATATACAATGATAAGGATTACAATAAGATCCAATCGTTTCCATATTTTATTGGATAATTATATATCCTCTAAAAATCATATCATAATCTTATATTATAAATTTGGATAAAGAATTACATAAAAATTAATTTATATTAATTGAATATTTTAAGAAATTTCTATAGTTTCCATCTCTTAAATAATAATAGTGAACACCTCTGTTCTCTTATTGACTACAAATTGAGAATTGTATATTGAAAAAAAATTAAATCAATTTCCCCTCTATACTCCACAAGGCATATTTTTATGGAAATTTCCCACCCAAAATCCATATCCATGAGACCAAAATTGGTGATCTAAAGGAGTGAATTGAAAGAAGAGGATTTTTCATCGATAGATCACATTATTTTTTAATTATCATTTTACATAGTATAAATATATTATATTATTTATTAAATAATATATTTAGTATCATAAATATATCAAAATTTTATTATGATTATAATACCTCTATTATTCACCTTCATTCCATTAAAGGTCAAGTGAAAATATCACTCTTTGTGAATTTGTGGATTATCGTCTCTATATAGCAATAAAATTAATTTATCAACATCATCTTATATATATGGAATTAATGATACATTTAACATTTATAAATTTTATTTATCCCAATATAAAACATATTTAATTTAGATATCACATCATCCTTCTCTATATTCTCTCATTTAAGAAATGATAATGTGAGTAATTCATATGTGGGGACCACCACCACCAATTAAACAAGTTATTCATTTTTAATTTATATATTATGTGGATGGTAATTTTGAATAATTTAGTAATATATATGATATATATGGTACATTATTTATCATATAAATTTGAAAAAATATTTACTATTCATTTATTCAATCCTTTAAAAAATGGAAACGGTGTTCCCTCATTCATATGGCTTGTTGTCGCTAAGAATTTTCCAATTAATTTTTTTATACATAAAATTTATGTATGAATATATATATAGTTATATATATAATTAATAAATATTTAATTTATATGTTGATTAGAAAATAATAATTTTTGAAAATATGATCAATTTATGTGTCTAAAAGGTAAGAAAAAAAATATATAAGAATAATGAAGTAATTATCACTGTGAATAGTGATTTTATAGAGATTTATTAATAAAAATAAGATAAAAGGTAAAAAATAAATGACATATATTTTGATAAAGATGATTATTATTATTGAATAATATTTAAAATAAAAAAATATTTAGTATATCAGAAATAGAAAATCACATGACAAAATTTAGATTTGATGAAAATGGGTTTTATTTTACAATTTCATGTTTTAAGGGAATTGTTTATGATTATGTTCTAATGATAAAATATTATAATCCAACTCTCAATATAGTCATGAATATTATTCACCTTTAGTTATATCTGTAGTTTTTTTAGTTTTTTCGTACCTCATATTCTCATGATATAAAAAGTTGATTTTATGGAAAATAATCATTTTTTTTCTATTCAATCAAAAATTATTTTTATTTCATGAACTTGTTGTCAAAAAAATTTATTAAATATTTTTTTCTCAATGCTATAAAAAATTTAAATTCATTTTGAAATTCATTTAACTTTTTATACAATATTTTGAAAAAAAAATGTTTTTATAATTCTCTAAAATATTTCGTTTAGATAATTTTAATTTGAAAAAATGTTTTATTTTTACATACAGAATAAAAAAAATCTCACACTCTTGAACACTGAATGTTTTGAGTCATCATTCAGTGGATTCAATGATTATTTAAAATTAATTTTATTCCATATTATATTGAAATTTTTTATATTTTAATAATTGTTTTCATAATCAATAATTAATTTTTATAAAGACTGTTTTTAGTTAATTTTTATTGTATTTTAATTCATTGAGGACAACTTCCTTTTATGAATCCTATTCTCTACTAGTTGTATGATCCTGGGATACCATCATTACTCTTTCTCCAAATGAGTTATTAATATCACATAGTTATGTAAATGGAACATGTTCCCTTTCCTTTGGTTATTCGATGATGAAACAGTGAAATGGTTATGAAGCCTGTTTAATTTTTATGGATTCTATTAAAATTAATTATCTACAATATATTGTGACATATATGTTTTATTTTCATCATGACAGGTATGGGACCTATAACTCCCACAAATAAAATTTTTAATTTGTTATATCTCATGATACAAAAATGATATTAATAGGGTCTTTACCATGTTTGGTTTGTTAAAATTACCACCATGAATGAATTCAGAGTGAATCATGAAAACAATGATGGATTGGGTAGTGAAATCATTCCAATGTGATCATATTGAAAACTATACTTAAATATTAAGGAAACTATTTTCCATTCAAATGTGTCAAAAATATTATCGTGTCATTATAATATATTATCCTTTCTTAGATCAAGTTATTTTATTCCATTATGATTTATTTCTTATAATGAACCATGGTTTTTTACATTTATCAAATTTATGATATATGATATATAGTTTTTGATTTTCAAATGTTATACTCCTGTTCATACGCTTTTTCTCATGTCACTCTTCTATAAACATTGATGTCCCTCTCTTTTACACATACTATGCATCACCACTCACACTTTATTATGCTTCACATACATGTTTATTAATAAATTTTCTTATATAAGATAATTTTTAATAAGTAAAATTGATATAAAGGCTAATGTGAGAGTCTATTTAGAACTATTCTGATCATGTTGTTTAAGTTTCGTTGACATCAATGATTATAAAGCTATACGATTATGGAATTGTACATTTTTATGTACCTTCAATTCATTTATATCAATATAATATCTATGTTTGAGATGGGTTTGTCACTATACATAGATAATTTGACATGCAGAGTGCATTTATGATTTTGGAAATTACTAGATAATGATGAAAATCATAAATACAATATTCTACTATACTTGGAAACCTGATGTGGTTACAATTTTATGGGAATCATAGAGGTTCTAGCCTACTAATATGAACTGTCATGATTTTGACCTACATTGTACTTATATCAGATGGGTTGTTTTGGATAAGCCTTAGAGTATTAGGGTTGAGCTAAATGGATAATTGAATTTTTGGGTTATAGATCTAAAATGAACACGCTAATAAACTGTGATATTAATATTGATAATAGTGAAATTATTTTCTTGTTTTCCTATTGTCACATACTAAATTATTATTAATAATACTCCATGAATTTCAATAGTAAGGTGAATATTTTTATTTTTATAGAGAGAATAATTATGATCCTCGATAGGTAATTGTAAACTATCATTCTCTACTAGTTTCAATAGAGTAATCCAAAACATTTATTTCATTCGTGGGTATGTAGACACTATCCTCTACAAATGGGTCCTCTAGAGTCAGATGGGTCATGGAACATCATCCTAATGAAATGGTAATGGTGTTTTATTGGTTCCATATTACATCTGATTTAAAATATTTCTACATGTTTGATGATGCATATGTACATCATATAAAACATTGTAGACATATGATAATTTGGAGATGTTGAATTTTATATATCCAATAACTTTTTAATTATAGGTAATTAAATTTTGGTTTTCATTTAAATTTTCATATACATTATATTTGTACTATTATTTTAGCGAATTCCTTGATTGGTAGTGAAATTGTACCACTTTTCCACTTTCGAGTGGTTAGAACCAATTAATCTCTGGGTAATAAGATGTAAAATACTTGTTCAGAAAAATGTACGGATGTCGATAAAAAGCTATATATATTCATTCATAGAAATATCAATATACTGTTGGTCCTCTGTAATTATCTAGTTAGTTGTCTATAAATACAATTGGAACACAATATTGATGTGTATATCAAATTCATAATTTATTATTCACATTAGTTTAATGAAAACCATGTAATCAAGAAGATTATTGAATTTTAATTTTTTGGAATAAAGTTAAATTTTTATATAATCCTTAACATAAGACATGTGGGGAACATATTTTTTCAACATAAGGATTCTAAACATAGACACCCAATTCCTAATAGTCCCATACCCCAAGGAATCTAATTCCCAATACAAGTTGAATCCAATTATTCTCACCTAATGAAAAAACATTATTATCCTTTAATTATTCTTAGACTTTTCTAATATTTTATCCAAGGTGCTTTACCTATGTAATAATGTTGTCATTATAAAAGGAACCACATTATTTCCTCAAAATATAGTTTAGAGTATCAGTATTATAACCTTCAAGAATTAAAGCGAGAAATCAGACTCATCAAATAGGATTAATATTCAATTCACAAAAGATATATCATGCTCTTCACATCATGTATATGATATATTTCACAAAGGTAATGATATTATCATAGTCTCTTCATATATTTTATGGTGGAATGTATTCCATTCTATTTACATAGAATACTTATACAAATATTATAAGGCATATTTTTCTTCTAAAATAATGAATTCCTGGCTCATCACCTAAGGTAATTAAGGCATGTCAAATAAGGATACTCATTATCATCAGATATAACACCACATTATCATCAACTGAGAATTTATTTAACATTATCTCATTATATATGATTGAGATTATGTTAAAATTCATTTCTGATAGTTATAAATATGTTTCTCATATAATTGCATGAAAATTATAATCCTTCATAAGGTGAAATCACGATAATCTAATATTATAAGGGAGGTCATAGTTTACAGATATATGGGATCACTGTATAGTTTTACATATTTCTTAGTGATGGTTTGGGCCCATATAATTATAATAAAATAAAATTAGTTAATAATGTATTGGGTTGTCATGATTAAACCTTAATGAGTGATCCTTATATCCTAAAATAGAAATAAATCCAAACCTATATAATTCACGGTTATCAATTAATGATCATTTGATCGGTCCAATCGATGTAATTTAACAGTATGTTATAATGAAACTATTGTTGTGAATGATCTAGTATCAAGGTAAGGAAGAAAACATACATATTAATATTACTGGGCTATTATAATGAGGACAATGAATATATGGTGGCGATAAAACATATGTTGTGCTACCTAGAATGTGATTTGAATAAAATTTAAATATGCTACCCAACCCAAGCATAATAAAAATGGTCTTTTTATTGGGGTTTATAAGAGTAATTGAAAAAATAAATGATAAAACCATAACTTTACATGGTATAATAGGACTAGAGGTAAAATTATACTATTTTGGAATGAGTATGTATTTTTTATAAATAAATACATATTAAACATTTGAGGTGTAAATTATGGATCAAAATTCATAAATATATATTAACAAAAATGATGAAACAAAATTGATTACCATGATTTTGGTTTCATACATGTAAATAGATTCTCAAAAAAAGCTCAATCACGAGAAACATTACATTTTCATGGATTATTTTATTCATATAAGGATATTAATTAAAAAATTATAATGAATAATTAAATAAATAAAATAACATGTTCTATGAAATTAAACTATATTTCTCACACGTACAAATCTATACAGGTACAATTGGTTTTTTGATCCACGATAAAAAATTTTGATTAAACTGATAGATCAATATATTAAAATTATAAAAAAGAATACTAATAAGGCTGATATATGAGGTATTAATATACTACAGTCTTTGGAGGATTTTTATTTCATAAAACATCTGGCACATTCAAAGAAAAAATTTTCACTTGAAAATGCATAAACATTTATAGTGTCATGATTTACAGACTAATGAAATTCCATTTTTCTTAAACTTATAGAGTCCATGAAAAAAATCATTTTATCAAGTGAATTTGTCACTTTTTTACATTTATGAAGTTTTTTTTCAAAAATTATAATTATCAATTGCAATTATATTATTGAACATAATATGGGGAAAAAAATATAGTTACAATATTTTCACATATTCCAATCACATTTGAATATATATATTTAGATATGTAAATTACTCAATATTATGATAAAAAAATATTATTACTTATGGTACTATGGTATAAAAAGAATCATTCATTCCCCAATGATTATTTATTCAATAGATTTGGACATATAGGTTCTATAAAATATCTGAAAAGTTAAAAATCACCATTTAAAATTATTAAAGTATAATTTTTTTATTTATCTTCATATATTTTTTCGACAATTCTATCTAGGAAAATACTTTTTATTCAAATATTTTGCCTTTTTAATTTTAATTTATAATTATTATAATTCATTGAGCTTTATATCACATTAAAATGAGTTAATATTTTATTGAATGCATTTCCACTCAATATATTTTCTATAGTTGATGTAATTTGATGAATGATAACTCATTTTAGAACTCATTTATGAAATAATAGTTAGGGATTGTGCCCCCAAAATAATTACTGGTAAAGTATCCATAGTAGTTAGTATAACTGTTGAATATTTATGTTTAAAGTACATAACTATTCACTATATATTTATATTAGGTATACATATATTACGAAACTATAAATTAAATTTGGTCCAAAGCCACATTTTATGTTTTATTGAATTTTACATTTCATTATTGAATTATTATTTGAAAATGTAAAATGGGTATAATTAAATTGTTTTAAATGTAAGGATTTTTTTAACTTCATCATGCTATTATAAATTTCACAATAACCGACTACCAATCCTTTGAAAATTTGATTTGGTAAACTGAAGAGGATGATTATGATTTTTCAATTTTTTAATAAGGGAATTTATTTAATTATATAAAACATAAGTGGGTTTTTATTTAATTACATAATATTATTGTTTTTCTAGTGGTGGCCAAATGAATTATAATTTTAATTAACATGAAATTTTTTTTCTATCTGAAAATAATGTATATTTCCAATGTTATAGGTGTTGAACAATCGTTGTTAAAATAATAATAAAATATTAGTAAAGTAAAATATTTAGGCGATTAAACTTATTAAAATAATTCAACATCAAATAAATGAATTTATAATGAAACACATATAATATATAATTTTTTATTGTCTTGAATTTTTATTTACACACCAATACACCACATTATTATATAATATAATGGTTATTATCCCCAAACCCTTTCAGTTTAAATAAAATATTTTTTAAGAATCCATACTCCTATCATCTGTAAACATGTTATGAGACCTAACTATTTTCTAATCAAAATTTTTCATATAAAACATGTCCTTTAACTAGAAATATTTGATATAAATTCATAAAATAAGTTATATCATCAGATTTATTTTTAAAAGATTGATTTATTTATACAATTACCCAATAAATTCCCTTTGGTTAAAATATTTAAACAAATGATATACATATCATTGTTACATCATCAAATATATTATTTTGAATTTTAAGCTACAAAACAATAAATAGTTAGATACAAATATGATAGAAAATAAAAAAAATTAAACATGGAACATATAACATTTATATTTCAATCATCTCAATCAAAATACCAATTATAATAATAAAAATCCTAGAAAATGATGGAAATCAATGAATAAGGAAAGGTATATATCTATAATAAAGGTGTTGCAATACAAATTCCTAGAACACTAAGTTTTTTCTGCATTAGTGTCAATCAATATCGAAACCTAATTTTAATGGCGTTTGACATGTATCATATGTATCATTTCTAAAAATATAGAAAAAAATAAAATAATATTATATGTATTTAATGAATTATATTTTATTATAATGATTGAATCAATTATATTTCATTTTAAACCCCAATTTTAGAAGAAATTGATCTTAATATGGGATGAGAAATGGTTTAGGAGAGCTTATTTCCTAATCGGAGCCGAGAGCTAGGTTTTTTTATGAAATACTATTGGGTGAAATGTTTTTTGTGGCCGATAGTAACTATATAGTTGTACAATAAAACACATAAATATAGAAGAATGCTTTTATAAAATGTGTTAAGGTGGTCAAACAACCTTTTGAATATCTAACATGAATTGAAGAGGTTTACCCCTATGGGTTACACAAGATTGGAAATGTCATACACTTAAAATGCATTGTGGGCACACAGTTTGACCAAAAACTAAATCCAAAATGTTTATCATTTTATATGAAGTGTGAAATTTGACTAATCCACTATATCTTATTAATCTAAAACGCCATTCAGAAATTTTTTTTACAGTATATAATGTATTTATAGGACATGATATTTTCTATCCACATACTCTTTGAGTTTGTACCTTCATTCCGAATAATTTTTTGTCACTTTATATAACATTGGATAGATTTTTGTTACATCTTAATTCTTATAATAATTTTATTGATTTTTCTTCATTTTATAACAAAAAATATTTGTCAGAAATTATTCTATATTGTAATGTATTTTTTCTATTTATTTGATATATCCCACTATACATTCAATCTAATGCTTATAATATATGAGGTTACATATTCCTCCATATGGTAGGTGGTCTAATTTTTTATCCTAATGTATATATGTTTATATTATGTAGAATTTTTCCATGAAGCACTCATTCCATGTGATTCATTAATAATAGTAAATTATTTAAAAGAATTTATATCACCTTACATAGCATAGTCCAAGAAACCATAATATTATTTTTAGAGGATATTAACATCTGTATAATCCACCCTAAAGGGGAATATATCTTAAATACCATGATACATATTCCAAGAAATTAATTTAAACCAAAAATTTTGTTGCATTGATTCGGCCTTTTCAAATGAATTTCAATTGAATTAAAAGAGTTGAAATTAGTATTCCATGTTCTTATGAATATTTTTGTATTAATATTTGTAGTATCTATATGAAATGAATTATAGAAATTGAAAAGTTTTTATTTGTTTAAATGTATATTTTGAGCAATATCCATAATTATCCATCACTTCATGTAGAGGGAAAAAATTTGTTCTTATTTTGAACAACATTGATGGTATTATCAAACATAATAAATCGATGTTCATAAATTAAATAAAAACAACTATGTGTGGTATATTGGTTATGATATAAAACACCTAGGATGGGATTAATGGGATGATTCCATTATAATTCCCATTTGAGATTCTAAGATTCATAGTGGATTATCTTGGATTTACATTAATGGAAGGTCAATTTCTCCATTTGTTTTGAGATAATGGGTTCCCTATTTGAAATTCTATAGATACGGTCTAGCTATTGTTTCATTATAACATGTCATGATCGATTGATTTTTTCTTATATTAAATTATTTTGATACACTCATATGAATACGGTATTTCATTGTATACTAGGAATGATAAATAATTTTCTTTTTATTGTACTCTATTGATGGGACCGATTTTTTTTAAATAAAAAAATTGTTGCCTCACCAACGTAATATAACATACATAGATTTTATAGATTCTTATCATTATTGAAATTATAGTGTAATTTATTTTCAATGAACATGTTAAATTATATTTTAAAACATTTTATGATAATGAATGGAGTCCATATAGATAAACCATAGTCATTGGTAAATGTTATGTATATATATATATAAACATATATGTTTAAAAATATATCATATATATATAAATACATACTATTATTATAAAACAATATACAGGGTGTTATTTTCTCATAGACAATGAATCTAATACTGAATTATGTAGTACAAGTCAGGTGGCCCATGAGAGTCTAGTAACGATGTGATTTATTTTTTATTTACTTCAATTGATTAATTAATTAATGGATACTATTAATGTTAATTGAATATAATTGATTATTCTAAATTCCATTGGTGGTAGACAGCTATGTATGTTTCATACTATATTCAATACATGAAATGGTATAGGAAATGATCTTATTAATTCATGTATGGATAATGTAGGTATCATGAATTCGATGACTTATTTTCTATATTATGTTGGAGTATAAGAGAATGTGACCAAGATTATTTTCCTAATTCTAATAGTGATAGATTTTGGTATTTTGTATTTTTGTTTTGATAATGAGGTATATAGATTATTCTCATATTCATATATTACCAATCTATAGAGAATAAATACTTCACATCATTTTTATATATCGTGAAACTTACGTTTATAGAGTTTGATATCTTGATGACTAATGCTTATATAGATTGTTTTTAATAATATTTATATTGATTAGCATTATTGTACATCATTATTCCACACTATGATATTGATGGTATAGTATCCCTATAAAATCATAATTGAGATCCACTCCTACTCAAAGACCTCATTGACACATGGAGTCACTTTTGAGGCCATGTGGCCAACTGGGTTCATTGACTTAAGAGTGAATTGGGCTTGATATACTATAGTGTGGTATGAGATGATTTTTTTTTAATTTTTTAATATTTGTTAGATTATTTAACATGATAATAGGAATGTGTTGGAATTTGGTAATGTGCATGGTCTTGGGTGTAGTTAAACAACAAATAATGAAAAATCCAAATTCTATTGGATGGGGTCTTGTTGTTCTGGTTTTTTCCTGTTACAATTGTATTGAATTTACTATTGGTTGATGAACCTTATTTTTTTAATACCTTAGATTTCAGTAATTTTCATTATTTACAAGGCCCAATATATTGAGGAGGTCTTATTTCATTCATTATAGTTGGCACTAATGGTTTGATATTTCTTATAAATCCAATGCCATATTTAAATTAGAGCATAAATTAGATGTGGTATTTTATTTGTTCCAATACTAATTTATTTTGAAAATTATTAATGATTCTTTGAGGGAATATTAATTGTATTAATTAATTTTTAACATCATCCTAAAAGATGTTTTACAATATAGTTAATGGTGGACCATTATTAACTAATTATGCCATGTTCGAGCAATGGACCAGTAGTCATGTCGGTTGAAGCATTATATGTTTATGATTTAATGAATTATAATTTTAATTTAGAAATAATGATATTATTTTTAATTAGGAATACTGAATCTTCTAATCATATAATTTTTAATGATCTTATAGATCCTTATTTCTAATGTATGGGGCATGTTACTGTTACTTTTTTTTCGTGGTAACAACTTATAATGATTATTCATTTATAACTTGGAAATGATGAATCATATAACTAGATCATGTTAAATATATACATAAAAATGATCATGAAATTAAATAAATTTAAATTCTTGAAGGTAATTTTTACCATTAAATGTTTATTCTGATTGAAAAATAAATAGTCTTTCTCATTATTCAATGCATTTAAATATCTACATACTATGAACCCTTCTTTTTTATTGGATACCATTAAATCGAATTGACAATAGTATATGGAAGTAGGAATTGTCTCCAATGATTTATTATGTTCATATAATTCACCCATAAAATTATTTAGAAGCAGCATCCAATGCTTTTGGCGGAATGCACAAATCCGACTATGGGGACACACCATTTTTTTCCTGCATTCCCACTATCCAAATGCGAGCTGTATCAGTGACTTATTCGATGATGTTTTCTACATGATTGAATGGGGATGATGTAATGTAAGAATCTCCTTCTAGATATTTCTTCTATTATTTGGAAGGTTAATCTGGGTATCCCTTAATGATTTATACTTTTCTCATGAAACTCTTCTCCGTGTCAAATCATTTTGGATGCTATTTAATTACCAAGCCTCTATCTAGTCAATCCATGTTGTCAAGTTGGGGATGTAACCTTTTTCCATGGGTGTAGTCACATTCGTAATCACTAGCATGTCTAAGCACTGGGAAACTGGTACACATAGATATTATCCTAATGATAGGGCTTCTTGAGGGTGTGGAAGCCCAATGATTCCCATTTCAAATACGGGGACTTATATGTCTGAGGAATGTATTCTTGGGTGTCCTCAGAATCCTATGACTCACATAGGGTATGTCACAAGTATACTGTCAAGTAGATATGGATCATATTTATCAGAAAACTGATGTGAGTGTATCGGGTGGGTACATCCCTAGGATGATATAATTGTAATGTTTACCATATGGATGGATTAGATCGCACATTAAGGATGGACACATTGTGGTTTTTACTATAAGGGGAAGATGTTACACCGTTTATGTACATCCCAAAAAGGGTGTATCATATGGATGGATCATAATTCCCAATGATGATAGACTCATTTTAGTGTGACCAAAAAGGGAATACGGTACACCGTGAATACTAATTGAGACAAAGTAATGGAAGAGTATTGATGGTGCTCCCCTGAGAGGGGGGAAACAATGTTTTACCTGTGTTTGGGTTTGAACCTCATGGAGGCATCTTACATTCCATTTGTAGAAGTCAGGGATCAAAACCCACATAGTTTTAAGGAGTGAGAAAGAGGATCAGTGTTTACACATTGGACAACAACTAGAAGACATGTTGAGGCATATGCATGTTTATCCTCATGAGTGCTGATAGGAGAAGTAAAGAAATGGTAGACTTGATCTCACTGGTATGTGACGGCCTATGTAAGACAATGAATAATGTTGGATGATTTGAATATATAGATGAGTTGAATTGGATGGAACTGTAGTTATTATGGAGGTGGTGTTGGTATTATTCCTCATGAAGGCTTCTTACATTACCCAATGGGTGGGAATCAATGTCCATATAGTTCGATGGGGTGATTAGACACCTTGGGAAGCATCTCGTGAAAATGGATTAATGGATTGAACCATAAGGAAGTAGAACCTATGGAATGTGGAATGACCTCACCAAAACACAAAGGCTTATGGGTGATACCGGTATAGGATATGAATAATGGGATTAAACCTCAGAGATGCATCCCACATACATTTATCAAAAGGGGTAAGGATCGAATATCACATTGTTCATTTGAGGGTCAATTACTCATGTTTTACAAAATGAACAAAAAAACCAAACACATGGTTGGAATTTCTATGTGGTAATAATCCCATCATAATAGGGACAGTATTGTTTGGATGAGTATGGATTGTGGGAAGGGCCTATAAATTATTTGATACCTAAGATCTAGTCTAAAAATAATAACGGGTGGACCAAGGATACATGTACAAAAAAGGATACTAAAAATTTTACCAGTGTTTAGGGTTGAAACATAGTAAGGCTTCCAACATACTTTATCTAGGATTCGTGGATCATAACCATTGTAGTTCTAATGTATACAATTTAGTGTCATGTGGGATAGAAAGGGAATATAGTTTTACATAATGTGGTATGAGGGTAAGCTGATGGGAACTGGTCGGGACTGATGTGTGATGAGATTAAACATCAGAGAGGATTCCTACATACCTTTCTAGAAAAGAGAAATGTTCACTATTCACAATGTTCACGAAGAAGGGTCATTGGGTATACACACAAAGATGTCCTGAAGGTATTTCATGGTGTATGTTTACTCTAATAAAAAATGAGTCCTAATTGATTTTTGAAAAAAGAGGAAATAAATAACTAACGATCATGTCACAAAAGGTGCACCACTGAGTAATATGGAAGGGCATACCCATAGTTAGCTTCCCAACGAAATGTATTTTGGGAATTACATCAGTAGAGAAGCCTGATTTGGGGTCCAAATATATGAGTAGGATATGGAAACCATACATGGATCTCCCTATCAAGGGGTGTCAGGTCATAAAAAATGGCTTCCTGAGACACACATTGGGAAAATGTGCATCGTGAGAGGAGACATGAGAGGGTACATGTGCACATCTCCTTCACTGTCCCCATATTCTTGTCACTCATGAGGTTATCACAGTACAATTTTGTGTAATTTGAATTTGTATTCATTGATTTTTAACATCATGTAGCTCAGATGATGGGGATTCACTTTTAAACTATTGGACATACATAACTAGTGAACTTTATCCCATGGTGAAGGGAAGGAACCAGAAATTCTACATCGAGACGGAGTTGTGGGGTCATCCGTTGAGGGATCATGTTAGTGTGGTTATGTGAAGAATAAATATCCATTAGACTCCCTTTGAAAATAAGCACAATTCCACACAATGAAATAAGATGCACACCTCAGGGATCATTGAAATCACTTCGTAGAATCATGGAGGGCTTCGTAGGAGAAGTATGCACAAGACATGGGTGTTTCACATAAGAGGATCTTATTCAAGGTACCTTATGCTATGGAAAACACATGGAGTGCACTAGAAGGGGTGTGCATAATATTGGGGGATTTCATGTAGGATTGGGGAATGTGTTCTAGATTGTATGGTTGTGTAAAAATTGAGTGGTTTTGCAAAAGGTTGAACCCTACAAGCCATATTAGCACGACAGAAGGGAAAAAATTGGCATAAGAATCATATGTTTTGGATAATAGACATAGAGAAAAATGAAATGGGAGAGGGTTATTCTCTAGGGGGACCATATGAAGGGGGAACCCTGGGAGACCTATCATGCATGATCATGTACCTTGAGGCTATGTCATTCATGTGTTAATGGAAGAGTCATCATTCACATATAAGAGTGGTAGTTTTATCTTCTATATGTGTCATTGAAATGACATGGTAAATTTATATTTATAACTGAAAAATTTGATTATAACACAAATGGTGGGATACGTGCAAGTTGAATTTTGATGTCGCATTGAGTGCATATAATCTTCTTCATAATTTCTATTCCAGCACACCGGAAGAATTTCATTCATGCTTCTAACATGTATATTTTTCTTAATATTGTAGTAGAAGAATCCATTTGACATCACATTGGCCACACAAGATCATGCATGTAATTTCCCAACATGCACACTGACCACGATTTTTGTGTGCACCACCCTTCAAAATATTTGTATTGGTCACTAATTCAAAATTTTCCATTGGATTCCTAAAAATGCCTATTCAGGGCCTTATATATAATTTGGTTCTATCAGTTTCCCACATCATAATCAGAGATGAAGGGTGTCCTGATTGTTGGATTCTGAGTGAACAATGAAAAATGTAGTTCCAGAATGTGGTGCATGAATCAAATTTTTATTCATTTCACAAACCAAATTCACACACATGAAGGACCATCCATGGATATAAATATGTGTTTTAGAGGAAAGGATCCCCACATTAACTTACCTATGAAATAAGAAAATTTTATATTGTGTGCGAACAATATTCATTTATACCCAATATATCCTTAACATGTTTGAGCCATGTGTGTAGTGGTGTGTTCTTTCAGGATCCTAAATCTTGTGCACACCTGACATTGCAGAATTTTAAGCGGCTAACACACATCATGTGTTCAACCCTCTATCTAAGGTGCCAATCCACGGTTCATTCAAGCAAGCTCCTTTTACAATTTAGATGATTAATGGAAATGTATACTCAATAGAGTTACACTGAGAGGGATACTACAGGTACTTCATGGAGTACCGAGATTATCAAAAACCCTCATATTATTCATGATAGATTATTAATACTTGATAATCAGATTCATTTCGGTATGAGGATGCAAGCACAAAATGATTAAGTTATGAGTGCATGTCTACCAATATAGAACTTTTGTATTCATGAATAGGTGTTGATTCAAGGCTTAGAATCCTATATGACATGGTCATGGGTAACATGTGAGGATTTACTTCCACATTACTACATCATGATAAATAGTCACCCCTCTAGAAAAATATATAACCTTTACTTTTACATCATGAATTTTAAGAAAAGGATGTTGTAGGGAGAGATGCCACTCCTGAGGAATATCAATCTATCTATGTGATCACCATCATAAAATTAAGTATTGCTAATCCGAAAGGATCAAATGAATTGGAATTACGGTATGCAAGGTGATTAATTAGTGAATGGGCAAGGGTGTACTGATTACGCCAGACATGCAAGAATTTATGGGCAGTGCTACACTCAATCAATATTTTGGATGTTGTGTGGGCATCACAGTTTCACTTCTATGATCAGCAAGACCCAATATCATGGATTTTTAATCAGTGGTCTCATGACAAAAATATCATCCACCTGCACCATGATGAGGTAATAATCATCAAGTAGGAAAACCAATGCATTGGGGGAATTCCCCTTAAAGGCTTTTAGTTTGATGAGTTCTATACAGTAGAGAATGTTTGTGGGGATAGGAGGTGAAGCACAATTATGACATGTCATCTCTAGATGTTTTACAAGGATATGATGAATATAAAGGAAATTTGGTAGGATATATCCTATCAGATTTGGTTCATTCATTTTTTCACACAACAAAATGCATTGAAAAATCCTGGTCGAGGGAAGTAGTGCCCAAACACATCGTAGAGGGATGAGGAAGTATTATAATTTTGGTCTTAGAAGAAGGTGTGTAACAATCATGGGGCTTCATAAAAAATTAATGTTAGGTCCATACATTACTATATGTCTGGTTACATGCATATTTGTAGTGTGGTTTCCCATTCCAGCGAGTACTACAAGGATGCGAGTTAATATAGGGATGGTAGTTATAACTACAATCCTCGAAGCCATGAACAAGGTAAATAATGGGGTTCCCATATACACCATGCTATATAGCATTTTGTTACTCATTTATACAGGAAGTATGTACAAGAGAATATGAAGACCATTCCAGATTCATCATGATAGGTTTTCAGCTCATTGCTGTGGGTATGAATTCACGAATTCAATACGCATGCAGGAGAAGGTTTGTAACCATCCATAGTAAATATAGATGGATTTATCCCATTGATTTCTAATGAGGAAGGGATAACACAAAACATTTTAAACCATTAACACTACATCATTCATCCATTTCAGAGCCCATCAAAACTGATGTTAGATTTGCGTTGTTACCCATTAGGGCCAAGGGAATACATACAAAGCATCATGGGCGATGTTCTGGTAGACCCTATTGACGAATAAATCTTTTGAGAACCCAATGTTATAATGAGGATTTCATTGAAATTCAGTTGAATACTATGGATACCGAGTAATGTACATACATATGTTCCAGAAGAGAGACATCCTTGCATCCTTCTCCAACCATGGATCATGTTCATGACTACATGTTTTGGTGAAGTCATCACCCTTCCCCTTACCGATATTAAAGTGGCTCTATAAATAGAGTATGATGACCATTGGATATCCATTTACAATGTGTAATTCTATAGAAATACATTTTTCAATCCATGGAGGCTAGTGTGGAGTCTGGATAACAAGGAAGAAGATGAGGTACTGATGTTGTGGTGAGATAAAAAATAATCTTGATAGATAGAATGGCATGGGTCGTAACATCATGGGAATGAGTTTCACAAGGCGAGAATGTTACTCCACCTTTTAATGAGAGGTGGTCCTATGGGTGGCCTTATAGGATATCAAGGTAACACTCAATGAAGAAACTAAGAAATATTCCAAATCCAACTTATGAAACCATTTTACCATCTCTATGGTCTTCCTAGAGGTTTCTATCACAATCTAAGACCACTGATGATCTCTGGCAGGCAGTGGTGCGCACAGGGAGTGACCTACAAGACATTTGTCATATTCAGGTGGTTGAGAGAGTGTTCTTTCATTGCTAACATGCATACCTCACATCCAAGGATATTTATGCAATCCAAAGGGGGTGGTATTAAGAACATCAGCTCCTAGGTAATGTGATGCTCGACAAGGATATTTTCATGAAAAAGATGATGCCAGAGGATGAAAGCAATGAAGAAGAAGAAGAAGATATGGGGGAAGAGGATAAAGTGGAAGAATTGGAAGAATATGATGTGAGTTAATTGGGAGAGGGAGAAGATGAGGTAGGGGTGAAGGTCCTGGTGGTGAGATACATCATGAAATAGATATTTACCTTGGAATACAACATGAGAGCGGAGAAATCACAAACTCTTACATGGGACTGGATGAAAAACTCGTGGTGAGTCTCAACTCATATCTATATTTTTCATCATCTTTTCATAACATGAACCCACTAACCAATATTTTCCATGTTTAGGAACACATATATGAGGATAGTTATGGAGTCTCTTGTATATGTGTTGAAAATGTACCCATGGATGTGGAAGAAAGACCTCAGGAATCTATATTTGGGATTGAGTAGGTTGGGGGAGTGACCAAGGATTAGGTGGTCCAATGACATGACATGATTGAAGTGGTCGATTGATAATCAATCAAGAGGTGTTGAATTTTCAACCTTTGATTCTCAAGATATTCCACCAATCAAGAGCCAGTATCAATCACTGAATTAATGAGACAATATAGATCTTCTGTAGCGGAGGCTCCTATAATGAATTAGGTACTGGACCCCACTGATCTTGTATCATGTATGTTTCATACCTTTTTAGGCTCACATATTCTATTGGGGAACATGGAAGACCAAGATATCACTTCCCAATATAGTGATCACATGGTTGGATTCATGGAAAACTATTGAGTCCGGATCAAATGTGGGTGTTTTTCTAGTGATTTCAATATTTCTTATACAGTCAATTATTAGATCTGTTCAATCCCTAGAACCCAGTGAGCAAGATGCTAAAATTATGGGTGATGATGCTACCAAGGTTAATCTCTTGGACGGTGGGGGTGAGGTTACTGAAGAAGAATGAGTTCAAAATGAGGACCCTCCTCTCGGAACTCCATGATATTTTTCCTAGCTATAGGCATGTAGATCCTGAGGAGATAAATGAACATAATCCTGACGTGTATGAGGAGTGTCATATGATGCGATGGAAGGAATTTATGTGTGTGAAGCACTTACATATTCAATCATTGTTTGAATGGCGTAGCCGACTAAGGTCACGTTACACAAGGGTATGCATTCTCTTCGTTGGAGTGGTGGATTCTCACTGTCTTCATAAAATAATCAATGAATATATGACTTTGAATAATAATTATCGTATCCAATGGTCTAATATTTCCCAATGATAGAAGGAATCTCTTAATACCCAAATTTTTCTTGACGCTGAGTAGGAATTGCGATGCCCTAAATAGGATGCAAATGATATAGTGGCATTTATCTCAAGCCATTAATATCTCCTTAAACAATTGAAGGCCTTGCTGGAGGGTTTCCATGAGAAATTAGTGATGGGAAAATGTCAAATCATTCAGTTATAACTTTAGCAAGAATGAATATGTGCCAATGCTATTAAGATCCTTTCCATAGCTGATGTTGAAGATAAGGAGCTCATGGAGAGGTAAGAATCCCTAGACCATATTTATAAGTAATAAAATGACCTTGAAAAGATTCCAAAAGTAATTGTATGGTAACACATATACTGTATGCTCCATTTTATCTATTTTTTTCTATTATTGGATGCACATAATTGAAAAAATTTTTGGTGTAATTGCTTCTTCCAAAATATACAAGAGTTCCACTCCTCATCCACTATATAATGGCATAATATTCCCTTAATTAATATAACATCTAATGAAACTTTTTCTTAACCATGTTATAATTAAATAAATTTTTATAATCCCTCTCTTAATCCAATTAGCCTCATCATTTTTATAAATCCATCCACGGAATCCTTTAATTCAAAACTAAAGGAGTTTCCTGAATAATGGGAAAAAATACTCCTTAACATCCTTAGATTAATTTCCATTCTCCACACAATAATATATCCTTATTCCAGGATTATATGAAACACATTATCCTAAATATAATAATATTTTTTGATGTTATGTTTTATAACAACACATACACACACATTCATCTAATGGTTAATAATCACACTGCTTATTTTTACAGAGAACTATCTACTCCTGAAATAAAGTTATTCATTTTTTCCTTTACCAAATATCATGGATTGGTATTACAATGGAAAATAAATTTATATATTTTATATTTGAAATTTATAATGTATTCATACAATGAAATTATATTACAACACATATCATTTTCATTTCGTTATGTGTAAATGCGATAACATTGTTTATTGAAAATGTGGACTACATCCTACCCAAAGCGATGTGATTCATTCACTCTGTACATGAATCATAAAAATGATGATTTAAAAAAAATAGTTAAAATATATAAATAAGATATTATATTGTAATTATATAAATAATATTTATAATTTTGCTCTAATTATTTGAATATTACAAATAAATGAAAGTAGTGTTCAGGTGTATATACTACCTACCATCTTTATAAATGGTGAATTTGATTTCATATCTCCTAATAAAATATAAAATTCGAAAAAAAAATATAATGAATATATATAAGATAATTAAATAATTTTTTACATTATATATATTATTAATCCAAGATCTAAATAAGAAAAAAATATGTAACATGTCAAAAAAAACTTCCAAAACTGGGAAATTACCACGTGACATAGTTAATATAATTAATAATTAATTATGAATGGTTAATGAGAAATTATAAGAAGTTAAAATATGATTTTAAAATATGAATATTATTTCTGTATATGTTATTGAATTCTTTAAAACCATTATAATGGAGGTTAAATTAATATATTCCAAAATGAAATATAAGTTATGGAATTTTATCCCAATTTACATTCCATTGATACTTTTTGGTTATTATGAAACAACTCTATTTTATATTGTGTATATACTACCATTTTACATGATATATCATGAATGCTTTTATTATCATGATATTATATGTTTCATATAATTTTATTCCTTCATTTTGATTAGGATTCATGTGTTTCCAAGTTGTACGAGACCCCTTGGAATGATTAATGATTATTCTCCCCAATAATGTTTTATTGTTTATATTTGAAATATCACATAATTTTTATAATTCTAAATTTATCAGGATGTAATAAGTTTATTATTTTCACCTAAATTCTTATTGATTATAACATCCATCCCCTTATCATTTTCTTGAGTGAGTGAGGAAGTTATAAATGAGGGTAGGAGACATCCCCAAGATGCCAAAGGGCGGAAATAAATGTCAAGGGCCTCATGTCAAGGGGGGGAATGTTTTTTCAATAAAAAAAACAAGAACATCCAATAAAACCACAAAAAATGTCCCATATGATATATGAAAACAACGTATCATAAAACATAATTCATACAAATGAAAATAATGTAAATCATACCAATAAAAAAAAGAACCAAGGGGAATTCTAAAATGACAATAATCAAAGAATCAAATTTAAATATCCATATATCCTCACCCAGATCCATGATACAACACCACTAGGCTTTCCATGAATCATAATGATCCACTATTGAAATAATATTCTTTATATTTTTATATTTATTCTAATACTATGTTTATAAAAGCAACAATGTGTAAATGTATAGGGCGAGTAATGTAACAAAGTTGTCTTTCCCAAAATGAATTTCCTACACAATCCACTAGTATACATGAAATAATGATGTTTTTTAAAAAATTATATAAAATAATTAAATTTGATAAAAAAATTGCTTAGAATCCTAAAAATCCATATGAAATAGATTTCCCAAATAAAATCATTCCTATGTTATGAAACAAAAAAAATTTAAACATTTTTCCCATATCATATTCGTGTAACCCATTTCCTATAACAGAACCAATGAATAACCCTCAACCACACCAACACAATTCAACCAACCAAGAAAGGGGTTACCATGGATGGTGGAACTCCACATCCATAACTCGTCCCCTTTTTTGTTGTACTTCACATCCACATTATTTCCATTTTATGATGGTAGTTCACGTCCACTAATTGTAACGCCCCGACCCGAGTTACCCAGAGTCAGTGCATTATTTTAAAATATTGGTATGATTACAAGGAATTATGTCCCAAAGGACCGACTAGTTTATTAGTCTTTGATAAAATATTACATACATGAATGTTACATTATACATTATAACATACAACACAACATAAATAATCTCTTATTAATGAAACTATTCCCTTAGCATAACCATACATATCAATCACAATACACTTCTAGGAATCCTAATAAAAATAAAATATAGAAAGTGGTGAGCTCAGATGCTCAGTAAGGATAACAATACAACAGAAAATAACATTAATAAGGAAAAATATTTAAGTAAATGTATAAAACTAAAAAAAGCCTTTTCAACATAATATTCATCATATTATAGAACATATAAATCAAAATCATTCTATTTTTTTACTCATATGGATATTCTAATAGTCGAATAATCACATGAAATATCAATAGCCACTCTCATAATGATGGAATGCATAATGCCAGACTTTAGAACCACCTAGTCAAGGCCTTCTGCCATGACTAAAAATAAGATTTTGTCATGGCCTTACGCCAAGACACTAGTTTGTCTCATGAGACTTACCGATGCATCGAGGAGCAATAGCAGGCTACAATCATCACTTACTAATCGCAATACATTAATCATATGAAAATATTTAAATATAACATAAACATTCATATTCAAACTAATATACGAAATGTCATTAATTTTTTTATAAAACAATAATGGTATAAATATAACACATCCACAGTCAAACTTATCACAAAAACTTAAATACAATATGGATGATTTGTATAAAAATATTCATCTTCAAACAAGTTTAAAATCCATTAAATGATGTTGACATAAATGAAAATAGTTTGTAAAACTCATTGAGAGAAACATCCCTTTTACATGAAAATATTTAAAAGTCACACAATTTAGAAAGGAATACATTTATAGATATTTTGGAATCAAAGTGTTCCATACCACTTTAATGTTTTTTAAAGGAATTATCATTTTAAAAACATTCATGTCCATATAGATAAATCATTAAAAACTATTTTGAAAACATGGACATTAAAAAGAATGCTTTAGAGTAATAGATATATAAAACATATGAAATAATGTTTTAGTAAAAAAAGTTATCTTTAATGAATACATTTAAAAACTCTTTCATTAAACATGGAAATGGATAAAAAATATGTCCCAGTAGATACATACGTAAAAACAACCTCGTATAATAATGTGATTGTGAATTTTAATCTTTACATTGCACTTTCCTTTAGTCGAGTATATGTTTATCCTCCTGTATAATGACCATTGTATGCTATTATATTTTACCAGAAAAATATAGATATTTATTATATAATTCAGGATTAATTTATGACTTTATACTACCCATTTAAAAATTATTTTCATGTAAAATTAACATTTCAAGTTGTAATCGCTTTTTTATCGTACATATTATAACTTGTAATTCTTGACCCTATCATTTAGATCAAGATTTAAATACTTCCAGAATAAAAACCTTGATTCATATATCATATATATTTAGAGAATAGATATTTATAATATATAGATATATGAAATGTAAAACACCGTTTATGGAGATGGTAGGATGTATGTACGCATAAACGTTGTTTCTATTTTCATATCGTATTGAGCAAAAGTATGTGAATAAGATATATTTAAGTACATAAATAAATATATATATATATATATCTCCAGTAACATTATTATTTCATATATTACATACTTATTAGTAATATAAATTTTTTTAATCGATGATGAATGGTGAACGTGGAAATTAATCTCATCGCATCATGGATACAGTAATCCATACATACACAAGAGTGACAATATCATTTCCTTAAAAGTGTGGAATTGGATGGTATATTAATTTTACAGAAACATTAGCATGTTATTTTCATTATTTATATACATACTTCTGATCATTATATCCATCCAAATAACATTGTGTCGAATAACAAATTACACCACTCCGTGGAGAGGGTGTGCCCTACGTACGCACACATAGTGACATTATCAGTTATAGGATGGACAAAATAAAGAATATGGTAATGCCATATATATAATAACATCATAGTATATATAAAGTACTGGATTTATTATTTTGGTATTGTAATAACAAATAAATAGTATGTGCAAGAATGAATGAAATATAAAAAGGGTGGTGAAATCATTGCCTCTTCTTCAGGTTCTTCCTTTTGATTTGATGCAAGGGATCATTAGGATGTCTTTTTGAACAAAAGAAGGAATCTAGGATTTAGGTAGGATAGTTGGGAGGATATGTTTGCAGGTGTTGGCTAAGCCATATGGCTTTGGGGGTGTGAATATGAGAGAAGGGGAATTGCCCATTTTTAAGAGGGGTGAGGGGCACCTTAGGAAAAACATGAAATATTATTTTATAAGAATTTTTTTTCGGTTTCTAATGGCTGAAAAATGAATTATTTAAAGGTTAATGTAGGGATGGTTCATTAATGACATATATAATAGTATTTATTACATTTTTCTGAACAATTGGTTTTTAGGAATAGAATACCAATTAATAATATAATATTTTCTTTAGGAACTATTTTATGTCAATTTTGACACTATTTGGTATTTTGATTCTTCTAAATTAATAACTGCATTATTACTTCGAAACAAATTCATTTAATCAACCCTAATTTTTCATATTAACCTATAAAATTATTTGGATTCATAAAAAGTCAAAAATTTCATTTATTTGGATATTTATAATATCAAATATTTTATTATTTCATTAATTAGTTAAATACTACATCATCAATGTGTCATAAAATAATTAAATTATTTAATGTCTAAAAAATATATTTAAATTACAATTATGTATGAAATATTTTAGATTTATAATAAATATTTATAGTCAAATTTTTCTTATGTGTAACCCTATAATAAAAAAGGTTTAATTATTAAACATTGACTTTAACACTTTTAACTCTTCTTTGAATTAAAAAATAATAATTGTCCTAATATAATTCATGTGGACCTAAAGTATCATATTTTATTCCTAAAGTTGTTTTCAGTTGAATTTCTCTTATCCAAAACAATTACGACACGTTTTAGGGTAATAATGATAGCATTTTTACCTTTAATTACCATATTTACTTTTAACCATGGTAAATAAAAGACAAAAGTTACTATTGACGAAAAATTATTTTCATCTCATTGAAACACATTTTACATACTGATATAAACCATGTCTCTCGGGTTTTTGAAAATCAACTCACAAAAGTGGTAAAATTATGTTTTATATAAATTTGAAAATGCTCCTAGGAGGTGGGTGAAAGACGCTAAAAAGGCCAATAAAATTATTATTTATCTCAAATTATTATCAACTTACTCCAATTAAATACATTAAAATAATATTTGAATTATGTATCTATATTAAACTAAAATAAATATAATTAAAATAAATAATTATTTAAATAAAAAATCAATTTTAAACAATAACTTAGTTTTTTTCACTATTCATCAAAAATCGAATGTTTTTAGAAAAATACCCAAAATTAACCCTAAGCTAATTTCGATATTCTGAATTAAAAATTGTATTCAATTATAACCATTTCAAAACATAGATGTTTTATCAATTAATTTAAAATTAATTCAGGTTATCAAAACCAAAAAAGCGTATTTTTAAGAAATGATAACTATCAATAGATTAAAACTTGTTTATTTCCAATTTCAAAGTGAAATTACATACAATGCTCCGAAATGGATTATATAGTATAAATATAATCTATTTATTCTTCCAATCCATTAAAAATTATAATTTAACACTCTAAATTATTTTGATTAAAAATCTTGTTTTCAGTTAAAATATAGTATTTTTCACTATTCACCCAAATATGAATGTTATCAGAAAAACACCAAACATTTATTGAAACTAAATTATTAGGTCCTGATTCTAAATAAGAAGTTTATTTTGTAAAATTTAATTTAAAATAGTATCTAATATTTTATTTTTAAATGTGTTCTACATTCATAGGCTGTAAAATTTCATTTCTTGAAAAATACTTATTTTTTCTAAGAAAATGAATTTGTTCTTAAATAATGTCTATGAAACTCATAATATGGATTCTAAAATTATAAATATTATATAATGATTAAAATTAAGATAATAATTATCATAACATCCTTTGATCGGCTAGTTTGGTAAGTCATGGGGCGCTTGATATCGGTGTTGCATGTAGTGCATGTTATCTAATTATTTTGAAAAAATAACATACTATGAAATTTTGGGGTGCTACATTATTCCCTCCTACAAAAATTGCATCCTCGTAGTTTAAATTTATTCTTCAAAAATAAAATGTTAAAGATAGAAAATACATTTGTGGGAAAACCCACATCCAAAATAAGGTTAATAAAATTTAGACTTAATAAAAGGAAAAGGAAAATGAAAGGGTCACCACAAAATTATGATGTCGATTAAGAGAACATTGGTGTAAATCAGAGACACAAAATTGGAGGAAAATGTAAATATTTATAGGTATTGATTGAGGTAATCAATCAAAAAAATTGTAAAATTGAGGGCCTAAAATCTATCAATCTTTGAGGATATAAAATACCATCAGTTCAACAAAACATAAGGTATTAGTATAACACATTTTTTGGTTTAATATTTCTTCGGAAAAGTTTAATAATTAGTTTATAGATTGAATAAGAGGGAAATATATTTATATATATACACTAGACAAGTAGAGTTTCATACTTCATCTAATTCGTACCACAAACTCATTATTCACTCCAAAAGATTTAAAAAAACCATTCTATTTATCCTAATATTATTGGGTTCTAAAAATAATGAATTTATAAATATTCTGCCAGACCTTTTATAAAATAAACTACACTATAAAATCTAGGACATCATGTTGGCCAGTGGTAGGTGATGCACCCTTGTTGCCCTTTGTATGAGGGTTCAAGTCTCGCGGCCTTACCGAATGCATCTTCTTGTCTGTCGACCTCTAGGATGTCCTTTTTATAACAATCCAAAAATAACCTTATCAATTTTATCCAATTTCAATCTTAATCGATTCCAACCTTTATAATTATCCAAAATACATCTATCCAAACTCACGGCCAAAAATTTATAAGGAAGTTAAAAACAATGAAGATCCTTATGCTATGTAATAACAAGTGAACACCTTCATTATGAATTCTTTTAATACATTGTAACACCTTTATTTACCAAAAAAACATTATTTAATACATTCATACACCCTTATTCATTATAAAATACTGGATATATTCCTTATATCCAAAATTTTTGAATATTCAATCAATGAAGAAATAAACAAACTATTAAATATATTCAATGAAGTAAAAAATATCCAATACAATTTATCCAAATCAACCATCTCTTATTCCAAAATCACTAACTCATTATCAGGACCATATTACGGATTACCTTTCCTTCAATGATGTATTTTCCAAAAAGTGTATTTTACTATTAAGTCACTTTTCATTGACTAATATTATCTCATATCCTAAATAAAATTGTATTGTAGTACAATCCTTATATATCCCCAAAATTCATATAACCACTAAATTTTTGATACAACACCCAATTGCAATATTTATATATTAATAACATAATAACACTAGTCATTCCACTTCATCATAGGTAGTATCATAACTGGATTATTATCTAATAACATCATTTGAGTTATACTATAATGAATGGGATATTGATTCGCGTAGTGTCCCAATGCCTTACTGATGAAGCATTTTACATTTGAATGATTTTTCTTACCCTTGAAATCACATACTTGTTGTCCTTTTGCTCTACACAAATAACAAACTCCCATTCCCTTCAAGTATGTACCAAGGATATTATCTCTTCATTTCTCACATTTGGGAAAATCTTATTTTTCCATCTTCCCTTTATCAAACATTCTCTCCATCATCCTTTTAATCTCTTGCTTCCCTTCAATGCCATAGGACACAGAGTATTCTTTACTTATCTTATTAACACATGATGAAATTTCTTCATATGTTGAGAATACATGGGATATTACTTCCATTCTATATTTTTTCTTAATAAGCTAAAAGATATGATCCTTATTACTCTATGGATCATATGTATTACTGAAGTTCACATTCCTTCTACTGGGCGCCATTTCTATACAATGGCATACATAAGGTCAGTATACGAATTGCAATGAATAATTCCAAACTTGTAAAATACCAAACGTAAATTGAACAGTTTATGGATATGATCCATAATCATATAAATATTTTCATTTATGAGGTATATACTCATAAATCCTTCATAATTATTTTTTATGAAAATGAGAATTATCCTATTAATATCCCCTAGGAGTGTCATAACCAAGAGTGCAACAAGACCCGTTTTAGTGAACCGGTTCCAATTCGAGTGTAACTCAATGCTGTGTTTTCGGGTTTTACCCCTAGGTAAATCTGTGCCAAAGCCACGTCTTCCTACCCGTATCCAGATAGGGATGTATTTTCTTGGAAAACTCACAAAATCTCAACATTACCAGATTTCTAGGATGTTATTCTATATTAATCCTCAAAGTCTATCACATGGCAATGTTTTCTAATCAGTGTTTATCTAAATCTAGATTCCAAGGTTATTGGTAAACATCCTATGATACAAACTGTAACACCCCATCACTAGTTACCCAAAGTCGGTGCATTATTTTAATACATTGGTATGATTACAAGGAATAAAGTCCATAAGGACCGATCAATTTAGCAGTATTTGAAAATAGATTACATACATGAATGATACATTACACTTTATAACATACAACAAAAAATAAATAATCCCTTATTAATGCCATTATTACCTTAGCATAACCCTGCATATCAATCATAATACACTTTTTGAAATATTGGGAAAAATAAAACATAGAAAGAGGTGATCTCAAATCCTCTGTAAGGATAACAATTTAGTAGAAACTTTCTAAATAAGGACAAAAATTTAAGTCAATGTATAAAACCCAAACAAAATTCTTTTCAGCATAAAATTCATCATAATATGGAAAATATAAATCAAAATAATTCTATTTAATTACACACATATATATTCATAGTCAAAAATATCAAATCCTTCAATAATATATATATTATTTGTATAATAATAAATCATTCTAAGACTAGTTTAATATCCATAAATTTATGTTGACATAGATGAAAATCAGTTGTAAAACTCTTGGAGAGACACATCCCTTTTATATGAAGACATTTAAAAGTAACTGAATTCAAGAATGGAATAAATTTAAAGAAATTTTGGAATCGATGTATCCCATAACACTTTGAAACTTATTAAAGGAATTAACATTTTAAAAATATTCATTTCCATATAAATAAATACTTAAATACCATTTTAAAAAACTGGCAATTAATGATATTACTTTAGAGGAATAAATATATTAAACTTTTAAAATAACGTTTTAGTAAAAAAAGTTCTTTAAAACATAGCATTGAAAACACTTTAATAATACACGGATATGGATAAAAAATATGTCCTGGTAGATACTTATGTAAAAAGAACCTCAAATAATAAAAAGATTGTGAAATTAACCCTTACCTTGCACTTTCCTTTGGTCGACTGTACATTTAAACTCATGTATTGTGAACATTGTTTGTTATTAGATTATACCAGAACCGTATTCATATTTATTATATCATACATGATTCATTTATTACTTTATACTACCCATTTAGAAATGATTTTCATGTAAAATTAACATTTCGGGTAATAATCACTTTCTTTATCGTACGTATTTTAACTAGTTATTCTTGACCGAATCAATTAGATAATGATTTAAGTACATCAAGAATACATACCTTGATTGATATATCATATATATTTAGAATATAAATATTTCTAATAGATAGATATATGAAATGGAAAACACCGTTTATGGATACGATAGGCTGTACGTACGCATAAACGTTGTTTCTGTTTTCATATCATATTGAACAGATGTAAGTGAATAAGACATATGTAAGTACATAAATAACTATATATATATATATATATATATATCTCCAAATGAATTATTATGTCATATATTAGATACTTATTAGTAATATATATTCTTATAACCGTTGATGAATGGTGAATGTGGAAATGAATCTCATCGCGTCGTGGAGACGGTAATACATACATATGCACGAGTGACAATATCATTTCATTAAAGGTGTGGAATTGGATGGTATATTAATTTTATATCGAAATTTTAATTTTTTTCATTATTTATAAAAATATTACTCATCATTATTTCCATACAAATAACATATTGTTGAATAACAAATTACACCACTATGAGGAGACGGTAAGTCGTACGTACGCACGCATGGTGACATTATCATTTATAGGATGGATGGAATAAGGAATATGGTTATTCCATATTTATAATAACATCACAGTACATATAAGGTACTTGATTTATTATTTTGGTATGGTAATAATAGAGAAAGAGTACGTCAAAGAATAAAAAAACTTGAAAGTGGGTGGTGAAATCATTGCCTATTCTTTAGGTTCTTTCTTTGGATTCGATTAAAGGGCTCCATAGGTTATCATTTTGACCAAAGGAAGGACTCCTGGATAACTTTATGATAGTTGGAAGGATATTTGGGCAGGTTTTGGCCGAGCCAAATGGTTTTGGAGGTGTGAATTTTGGAGATGGAGAAGTGCCCATTTATAAGATGGGTGAGGGGCAGATTATGAAAAACTTAAAATATTGTTTTATAAAAAATTAAATTTCGTTTTCTAATGGATCCAAAATGAATTATTTAAATGTTAACGTGAGTATTGGTTGAAAACCACCAAACAATATATTTTATACAAGTTTAGGTCCCTATATTAAACTTATCATTTATATTTAACTTTTAGTTAAATAGTTTGATATTTACCATGCCTTTTTGTATTTTTATATTATATAGTTAATAAACATACAATAAGCTTCTAGGAGAACCCCAAGTGGTTCGTAAATTTAATATATAATAGTATTTATTCCCTTTTTCTGAATAATTGATTTTTAGAAATAGAATGCCAATTTATAATATAATATTTGTTTTAAGAACTCTTTTATATCAATTTTAACACTATCTGGTATTTTGTTTTTGAAAAAAATCATAATTGAATTATTAATTCGAAAATAATTCATTTAATCAACCCTAATATGTCATATTAACCTATAAAATTAGTGGAATTTATAAAAAGTCTAAAATTTAATTTATTTGGATATTTATATTATCAAATACTTTAATATTTCATTAACTAGGTAATTACTACATCATAATTTTGTTATAAATAAATAAAATTATTTAATGTATAAAAAATATAAATAAATAACATTATGTAGGAAATAATTTATATTTCTAATGAATATTTATAGTTGAATTTATCTTATGTGTAACAACCTATTAATTTTTTTTAGTTTTTAAACATTGAATTTAACAATTTTAACTCTTCTTTGAATTAAACAATAAAAAATTTCCTAATCTAATCCAAGTGGACCTAAAGGATAATATTTTATTCATATGGTTTTTGGACCGATTTACACTTATTCAATAGAATGAGGTCATGCTTTAGGGTAATAATAACATCATTTTTACCTATAATTACCCTATTTACTTTTAACTATTGTAAATAAAAGACAAAAGTTATTATTTATCAAATATTATTTTAATCACATTGAACCACATTTTACTAAATGATATGAACCATGTCTTTTGGATTTTCTAAATTCAACTCAGAGATGCGGTAAAATTATGTTTTATATAAATTTGGAAATGCCCTTAGGATGTGGGTAAAAGACAGAAAAATGTTCAATAAAATATTTATATATCTAAAATTATTATAAAATTATTCCAATTAATTACATTGTACATTTATAAATAATATGTATCTATATTGACCTAAAATAAATATAAATATATTAAATAAGTATTTAAATAAAAAGTCGGTTTTAAACAATAACTCAGTGTTTTTCACTATTCATCAAAAAATTAATGTTTTTAGAAAAATACCAAAAAATCACCCTAAGATAATTTCTATATTATGAATTTAAAAATGAATTCTATTTTACCAATTTAAAAACATAAATTTTTCATTAATTAATCTAAATTTTATTCCGGTTGTCAAAACCAAAAAAGCGTATTTTTTAGAAATGATAACTATCAAAAGATTAACGTTTGTTTATGTCAAATTTCAAAGTGAAATTACTTGCAATGACCAGTATTGGAGTAAATGATAAAAATATAATCTATTTATACTTCCAAACCATTAAAATATATAATTTAAGACTATAAATATTTTTGATTTAAAAAGTTGTATTCAGTTAAAATATATTAATTTTCACTATTCACCCAAATATGAATGTTATGGGAAAAAACAAAAAATCTATTAAAACTAAATTCATAGGTCCATATTCTAATGAAAATTTTATCTTGGAAAATATATTATATAAATGTTTAAAATATATTATATTAAAAGGTATCTCCATTAAAAGGCGTTAAAATTGAATTTTTTTAGAAAATACTTTATTTATTTGAAAAAAATGAATTTGTTCTTAAATTATGTCTATGAAACTCATAATATGGATTCTAAAATTATAAGGATTATATAATGATAACAATTAAGTTAATACTATTCATAACCTCCTTTGAACGACTAGTTGGTTATGTCATGGTGCACTTGATCTCGGTTTTTCATGTAGTAATTACTTTGAAGAAATAACGTACTATGAAATTTTTAGATGTTGCATTCTTCCCTCCTTAAATAAATTGCGTCCTTGCAATTTTAAATTGTTATTCTAAAATAAGTAATTGAAAATAGAATATAACTTTCTGGGAAAACCCACATAGAATATTGGGTTAATAAAATTTAGTCTTAATAAGAGGAAAAAAAGAAATGAAAGGGTCACCAGAAAATTATGATGTTGATTAGGAGGACATTTGTTGAAATTAGAGACACATAATTGGAGATATATGTAAATATTTATAGGGAGTGACTGAGGTAATCAATCACAATCAAGTGTAAAATTAAGGGCCTCAAATCCATCAATCTATGATGATTTAAAATACCATGGGTTCCACAAAATATAATGTATTAACATAACACATTTTTGGTTATAAGATCACTTCACTAATGATTAATAATTAGTTTATCGATATAATAATATTGAAATATATATATATATATATACTTGACAAGTAGATTTTCATCTTTCAACTAATTCTTACCACAAACTCATCTTTCACTCCAAAAGATTTCAAAAAAACATTCTATTTATCATATTCCTAGAGGGTTCCAAAAATAATGAATTTATAATTAACCTATAATACCATTTAAAGAAGAAAATTAAATATATAATGTAGGACATCACATATTTTAGTGGTGGGTGATCTACCCTTTTCACCATTCGGTTGCAGGTTCATGTCTTGCGGCCTTGCCGGATGTGTCTGGTTGTCTCCAGACCTCTGGGTTGTCCTTTTTATAACATTACAAAAATAAACTTAATAATAGTATCCAATTTCAATCATAATCCATTCCAAACATTATACTTATACAAAATACTTATATCCAAACTCACAATCCAATATTTATAATGATGTTCAACACAATAAAAATCCTTTTTCCATGTGATAACATGTGAACAACTTCATCATGTTTTCTTTTAAAACATGTCAACACCTTGAATTAACATACAAATTTATTGATTACATTAATGCTCCCTTATTCATTATAGAATACTGGATAAATTTCTTATATCCAGAAATTTTAAATATTTCAACAATAATGAAATAAATAAACTATTAATTAGTTCCAAGGAAGTTATGAATATCCAATATAATTTATCCAATCAACCATCTCTTATGCAAAATCACTACCTCATTATCAGAAACAAATTAATGATTACATTTCCTTCAACTATGTATTTTCCAAAAAGTGTTACTTACTATTAAGTCATTTTTCATAGAATCATATAATCTCAAATCGTCAATAAAATAGTACTACAATACAATCCCTATTTATCTCCAATATTTATATAAATAGTATATTTTTTTGATAAAACACTGAAATGAAATAATTCTATAATAACAACATAATAACACTAGTCATTCCTCTCCATATTAGGTAGTATCACAACTATATTATTATCCAATAGCATCATTTGAGGTATACTCTCATGAATGAGAAATTTATTCGTGTACTATCTTAATGCCTTACAGATGAAGCATTTTACATTTGAAACCGTTTTCTTACACTTGAAATCACGTACTTGGTTTCCTTTTTCTCCACACTTACAAAAAACTCACATTCCCTTAAAATATTTACCAAAGTGATTCTTTCTTCATTTATCACATATGGTGAAATCCTTATTTTCCCACTCCCCTTTATCTAACTTTCTCTCTTCCATACTATTATTTTTCTGCTTCCCGTCAAAGCCATATGACACAAAGAATTATTTACTTATCTTATTAACACATGATATTATTTTTTCATATGCTGAGAATACATGGGAGATTATTTCCCTTCTAAATGATGGAATAAAACTATGAAGGATATGATCCTTCTTAATGTTTGGATCATATGTATTGCTGGAGTTCAAATTCCTTCTACTGGGCGCTATTTCTATAAAATGGCATACACTAGGCCAATTTATGAATTGATATGAATAATTCCAAACTTGTAAAATACAAAACGTAAATTGAAATATTTATGGATATAATCCCTCATCATAAAAATATTATCTTTTAAGAGGTATATAATAGTAAATCCTTCATAATTATTTGTAATGAAAATTATAATTATCCTATACATATCCCCCAGGAGTGTCATAACCAAGAGTGCAGCAAGGCCCGTTGTCGTGCACCGATTTCCGATCAAGTCTAACTCAAAGTGGTGTTTTTGGGTTTTACACCTAGGTACATCTGTGCTAGAGCCACCTCTACCTGATCGTATCCGTACATGGATGTATTTTCATGGAAAACTCACAAAATCTCAACATTACCAAAATTCTAGGATGTTCTTCTATACTAATACTCAAAATCTATCAAACGGTAATGTTCTTTAATCAATTTTTATCTAAATTTAGATTCAAATGTTATTTATAAACATCCTCTGATACCAACTGTAACTCCTCGAACCCAGTTACCCAGAATTGGTGCGTTATATTAATTAATCGGTATGATTACAAGGTATCAAGTCCTGAAGGACTGACCAGTTTAACAGTCTTGGAAAATAGATTACATACATGAATGTTAAACTTTATAACATATAACACAACATAAATAATACCTTATGAATTACACTATTCCCTTAGCATAACCCCGCATATAAATCACAATACTCTTCTTTGAATCCGGGGTAAAATAAAACATCGAAAGGGGAGAGCTCAAATGCTCAGTAAGTATAACTATACAACATAAACATTCATAAATAAGGACCAACGTATAACAAAATGTATAAGACTAAAAGAAAAGAATTTTTAACATAAAATTCATCATAATATAGAAAATATGAATATTAATAATTCCAATTACATACACAAATGGATATTATACTTGTCGAATAATCAAATGGAATATTAATAGCTAATTTCATAATGACGGAATGCATAATGCCAGACTTCATAACCACATAGTCAAGTCCCTGTGCCAAGACAATAAATAATAATTTTTCAAGGCCTTGTTCCAAGACACTAGATGGTCTCATGAGACTTACCGATGCATCGAGGAGCTATATCGGGAACTACCTGTCACTTAATAAGTCCAATGCATTCTTCATATGAAAAGGTTTAAATATAACGTAAACATTCATATTAAAACTAGAATACAAAATTCAAATACATAATCCATTATCCATCAATGGTATAAACATAACACATCCACAGTCAAACATATCACAAAACCTTCAAACAATATGGAAGATTTGTATCATAATAAATAATCTTCAATCTAGTTTAAAATCCATCAAAGGATGCTGAAATAGATGAAAATTATTTGTTGAACGCTTTGAGAGAAACATCCCTTTTACATGAAGATATTTAAAACTCACACAATTTAGAAAGGAAGACATTTATTTAAATTTTGGAATAAAAGTGTCCCATACCACTTTGAAACATGTGAAAGGAATTAACATTTCAAAAACATTCATGTTCTTATAGATTAATCCATAAAAACCATTTTGAAAACATTGACATTAATGAGAATGATTTAGAGGAATAAATATAAAAAATATATAAAATAATGTTTTAGTAAAAAAAGTTCCTTAAAATAATCCCTTTGAAAACTCTTTCATTAAACATGGATATTGATAAAAAATATGTCACAATAGATTCTTATAAAAACCAACCTCAGATAATAAAGAGATTTTAAAATTAACCCTTACCATGAACTTTCCTTTGGTCGAGGGTATGTTAAAACTCATGTATAATGACCATTGTATGTTTTTAGATTTTAACAAAACCATATTCATATTTACTATATCATACATGATTAATTTATGACGTTATACTACCTATTTAAAAATGATTTTCATGTTATATTAATATTTAAAGTAATAATCGCATTCTTTATCATAAGTATTTTAATGTCTTATTAATGACTATATAATTAAGATCATGATTTAAATACTTGAAGAATACAGACCATTATTTATATATGATATATATATTTAGAATACAAATATTTATAATAGAGAGATATATGAAATGGAAAAAAAACATTTATGGAGACGGTAGGCCATACGTACGCATAAACGTTGTTTCTGTTTTCATATCATATTCAATAGATGCAAGTGAATAATATATATGTAAGTACATAAAAGTGGTGAGGAATAATAATGGAACTTGAAAGAGGGTGGTGAAATCATTACATCTTCATCGGGTTATTTCTTTTGATTTGATCAAAGGGATGCATAGGTTGGCTTTCTGACCAAAGTAAGGCCTCTAGATTGAAGGTAGGATATTTTGGAGGATATTTTGGTAGGCTTTGGCTATGCCAAATTACTTTGGAGGTGTGAATTTGAGATAAGGGGAAGTTTCCTTTTATAAAAGGGGTGAGGGGGACCTTAGAAAAAACATAAAATATTATTTTATAATAAATTCATATTCGGTTTCTAATGGCTCCGAAATTAATTATATAATGTTTAATGTGGGGAATGGTCTAAATCCCCCAACCAGTAGGTATTATACTGCTTTGGTTCACTATATTAACATTATCCTTTAGATTTAACTCTTAGTTAAATAGTTTGACATTTACAATGTCTCATAGTATTTTTATATTATATGGTTAATAAACATACAATAAACATCCAAGAGATCCCCAAGTGGTTCATTAATGACATATAAAATAGTATTTATACCCTTTTTCCAAAACATATATTTTTAGGAATAGAATAACAATTAATAAAATAATATTTACTTTAAAAAGCTTTTTATGTCAATTTTCACACAATTTGGTATTTTGTTTTTTCTAAATTTATAACTACATTATTACTTCGAAAACAGTTGTTTTAATCAACCCTAATATGTCATATTAACCAATAAAATAGTTGTAATTCAAAAAAATTCTCAAATTACATATATTTGGATATTTATAATATCAAATATTTTAATATTTCGTTAATTAGAAAATTACTGCATCATCATTGTTTCATAAATAAAATAAATTATATAATATCTATAAAATATAAATAAAATACCAAAATCTAGGAAATAATTTTACATTTCTAATGAAATTTATAGTCTAATTTATCTTATGTGTAATCCTATATTAAAAATGGTTTAGTTATTTAACGTTGAATTTTACACTTTTAACTCTTCGTTGAACTAAATAATAATTAATGTCCTAATATAATCCAAGTTGATCTAAAAGATCAAATTTTATTCCTATGGTTTTATTTGGTGGAATAACACTTATCAAAGAGAATTAAGAAAAGTTTTAGGGTAATAATATTATAATTTTACCTTTAATTACCCTATTAAATTTTAACCGTTGAAAATAAAAGTCAAAAGTTACTATTCACCAAAAATTATTTTCTTCTCATTGAACCACGTTTTTCTTAGAGATATCAACAATGTCTCTCAGAAATTTGAAATTCAACTCGCATATGTGGTAAAAATATGTTTTATATAAATTTGAAAATGCTCCAAGGATTGGGTAAAATATGGTAAAAAGTTCAATAAAATTATTATATATCTAAAATTATTATAAACTAAAATGAATGAATTCCATTGAAATTATATAGTTTTTATCTATCCATTTTGATCTAAAATAAATTTAAATAAAATTAATAATTATTTAAATAAAATGTTGTTTTAAAACAATAACTCAGTGTTTTCATTGTTCATCAAAAAATTGAATGTTTTCAGAAAGATAATAAAAATTCATTCTAAGATAATTTCGATATTCTGAATTCAAAAATAAATTATATATTACCAATATCAAAACATATATGTTTCATTAATTAATTTTAAACTAATTCCAGTTGTCAAAACAAAAAAGCGTATTTTTTAGAAATGATAACTATCAAAAGATTGACAATTGTTTATGTCCAATTTCAATATGAAATTACATACAATGACCAGCATTGTATTAAATAGTAAAAATATAATCTATTTATACTTCAAAAACATTAAAATGTATAATTTAACACCATAAATTATTTTGACTAAACAAGTTGTTTTCAGTTAAAATATAGTATTTTTCACTATTTACCCAAATATGAAAGTTATCAGAAAAAAACCAAAAACTAATTGAAAATAATTTCTTATGTCCTTATTATATAGAAAATTTTTATTTTGTCAAATTAAATATATAAAAGTTTAAAATACTTTCTTTTAAAAGGTATCTAAATTAAAATACTGTAATTGTTTTTTTAAAAATACTTCTTTTATATGAAAAAAAATTAATTTGTTCTTAAATCATTTCTAAGAAAATCATAATATGGATTCTAAAATTATAAGGATTATATAATGTTCAAAATTCAGTTAATACTACTCAAAACAACTTTTTAACAGCTTGTTTGTTATGTTGTGGTGTGCTTGATCTCAGTGTTTCATGTAGTGCATGTTATTGAATAACTTTGATGAAAAATAACGTACTATGAAATTTTGTGGTGTTACACTAACAATCCACATTTTGATTCATGATTAACAATTTATGAAAATCCATTCCAAATCAACAATTGATAATCATTTCCTTAAAATTTTCACTTTTTATAGAAAACACCAATAAACCAACATCCACTCCAAAAAAAATTTAACCATCAAAGAAAATTCATTTCAAACATCTATTCCAAAACCAATTCCATGCATATGATTCAGACCCATTTTAAAAAAACAAATTTTTTATTGAATTTTTTTTTAAAAAACACTTCCCTTATGCAGTCCATGAAAATGAAATTTAAAATAATCATTTTAAAGTCATATAATGAATCCATTTAGGGAACAACATCACATTTTACCCAAAATCCACATAAGTCCACAAAAAGAGATTTAAACCCTGTATAGAACATAAATTAAAAATTCACGTTTTAGGAAAATAAATAATTTAAATTTATCTTTCTAGATCTAGAAATAGGAACTAATAGTTTAGACACCCACCTCTATGGTTTGGTAAAAAATTTCCAATGACACCAACACTCACCAAATATGAGTGAAATCTCTGAAAATATACCATAGATAGAATCCAATATCATTCAAAATAATATATACAACCATTTTTGGAAAAAACTAAATATTTTTCTATGATGATTTTGGAACTAGGAAATGGTGTGTTAAGGGTATATAGATCTATGAAAAATCCTGAAATCTATAACATTGGAGACTTATTAAGGATGATCCTACTTTACCACAACAAAAATGCCATTACAATTTGTGCAAAATGAATGGGATATGTTACCTATCCTTGGATATAATGAGTGAGGGTTCAAATGGAGTTAATATGAGGTGTTTTGGGTTAAAATCGTGTTATGTCTATTTTTAAAAACCCACCATGAAAACTGTGAATGTTAGCCTCACTGATTTGAAAATAGTGGACTACTTGTGTTCATGATACTATTGAATGATGGTTAATTTAATATTTAGACAGACCATACACAAACCATGAAGTATATATATATATATATACCATGATGAATTATTTAAATGGGTTTCACCATGGTTTTTCCAACCATACTCTAACCAATATCCCACTACCTCTAATAGCACAATTTCTCGGAGGTGTTTCATAGTTTTCACTAATAGTGATCGAACCATTAAAAAATTTAAATTTCAAAAAACATTTGAAAACACCATTTAAACTATAAAAACCATACACAACCACTTTATACACATAAAAAGGAATAAATAAGTGTTACATACCTCCAACAGTGGTGTTACATTTTCTGCACTATTGGACATTCCATCTATGAAAATTTGATAACAAACAACTTCATGAGTCTCTTCCTCAATCTGACCATGCTACCACAAAACTTGTACTTCACTAATTTCATTCCCATGAAATAATTTCTCTTTCCTATCCAAAATCTATAATTTCATGTTCACCAACAAATGTTTTTAATGTACCTCAAATAGATCCCATTACAAAACATGGTTATGATGAGACTGATAATTTTCAACTGAGATATGTGAAAAACGTTTTTCACCATAATTAACAATGGTAGAAAATCCAACTAATAAAACACCTCTCTAACACATTCAGGTATCTTGAAATGGTCTATATACCTCATAGATAACATGCCATGCTTTCCAAAATGAAGATGTTCCAGCCTATGATAGATTATAAAAAAACCGGATCACCCACCTAGATTGAAAATGTCCCTCAATGGTGATCCAAATTCAATTTCTGATTACTCTGATCCATCTCCACTCCCATTCAAATATGTGTATTCTTCCACATTGTCTCATAGACTAGTATAGACCCAACCATAAACTTCTCACATGTTTCCACCCAAAAAATATAGATAAAAAACAACACCCATACAATTCATAAAATGAAGCCATAGTTGTGGGGTCTTGATAATATTTTTTATTCAGGGACTCTATAATGAGAATGTTCTCTTCCCATGATCTAGAATAATCGAACAAAAAATCCCACAACATGGATTCTAATTTTTGTGTTATCTGTATGGATTTCCCATCTATCAAAGGATGATACAAAATACACGTATTTAGCAGAATTCCAATGTCCTGACAGAAGGATTTATATTTGTGATACATCATTCATGGATCTATATATGATAAAATAAAAACTGGCACACCATGCCTCTTTACCACCTCATGGATATATATGTTGGATAGGTCTTACATTGTATTAGATTCATAAATATTAATGAAATGGGAAGGAATTATTAGACAATCCACTATCACCCATATGATATCATGGTTCGTAACCCTTAATGGGATACATGTAAAAAAATCAATAGCTTTCTTCTGCCATTTTTTCACAAGGATAGGTAAATAATTAAACATAGATACTGGTCACTGATTCTCCACCTTGATGTGGTGTAAATTCAAGGATCTTGATATAAAAATACCCATATTAATTTTCAAACACATCCAAAAAATACATGATTTCAGCACATTATTCATTTTAAATACATTATGATGAACATCACATCTCAAATTATTGTAATACATAAGAAGTTTTTCCTAACAATCAATCAGTATAAACATTTGATTCTAATACCATAAATCCAAAATCATATCTAGTTACTTTCCCTAGGTGGTATTTCAACTATTGAGGATATAAATAACAACCGTAAATTTTGAATTGGATTTCATATCCTATTTAATATGTGTATTCATATATGGAAACAAAAAAAATAGAATGAAATCCACTACCTATCCTCAATGATAACATTCTAGTTGCAAGTCATCTATGACTAATACCAACTTCCACTAATATGAAGCATCTATTTTTCACCTAAGCATATGAATTCCAACTCAAGGCACCTTCCACCGAATTTCTTTTTCCATATATATAAATATATTCAATGTTACAAATATGGATATACTATATCAATATAATCTATCATAGTATCAAAAGTATTTATGATAAAATATTATTATGACTCTTATGATTGGGATACATAGTTAATTTTTTCACTAAAGTGATAGTGACCCCATGATTTCAAAGAACACACAAAAACAACCAATTACATATCATTTATGTTGTATTTATTCACATGAATCCATAAATTACATGATCCATTGAAAATTACAAGATCTCCCTGAATGAGAACGCATCCCAACCCTGATCCCGACACATCACAATACACCACATTCCCTTTTCATGGTTTTAGAAAAACCAATATCGGTGATGATATAAGATGAAACATTATGATCCTCAAAAGACATATAGAAATCAATACTCCATTAAAATGGTACTCTCTTCCTTTTCATAATAGTCATCTGTGAAGTTAATAATTGATTATGATGATCAATGTGTCGGTAGTACCCAAATTCACCAAGTAAACTTATTAACTCTAATAAATTATTTTGTGGATTCCAAAATCTATTGACAAAAATCATCATCGGATCCACTAAAAAACCATTCTCATAAATAAAATAACCATGTAAAGATCAATATTTTTTCCTAAAATCATATTTTGAACATTTTTTATATAACAAATTATCACTCAAGATTTCCAGCATTGTTTCCATGCATTGCTCATGCTCTATCTTTGTCCATGTATATAACATCATATCTTCTACAAACAAAAAAAAACACATAAATATATAGAAATAACCAATTAGTCTATTCTATAATGACTGTTGGTGAAATTGTAAGACCAAAATGAATAACCACATACTAAAAATTAGAATTTCTACTCCAAAAAAGATGGTTTATTAATATTGCCCTTATTGAATAAGAATTGTTTATATCCTGACTGCAAGGCATATTTGGAGAAACAATGATCTCCAATAAATTTATCAAATATATCATCAATTCATGGCAGTGGATAATGATTCTTTATCATAACATGTGTGATCAAACAATTTTCCACACATGACCATTGTATTATATCTTCCTTCTTGAAAAAAAATTCTTGTACTGCCCAAAAAGACGTGCTGGGATGAATGAAGACTTATTTTTGTTATTTATAAAAATTCACATTAAAATCATTGAATTATATTGGGTTCATATGATAAGATATAAATGAGACCATTCATGTCCTCAAGAGTAAAACAATCATAAATCCCCCTCATATTATTGATGGAAACCATGAAAATAATTAAGAAAGTCATCTAGAAACTTATAAACAACCAATGAAAAAGTGATATTCTCGATATATTCCTTCGGAAAAAAAGAGAATGATAAGAAATTGTATGAGATAAATCCAACATATTATGACAAAATGTTTTATGCACTATACAGGAAAAATAATTTATTACTATTATGAGATGTTTGATTCCATCATTGATGATGGAACAAACTGTTCTTGTGCAACAGTTGATGTGGTTCTTAAACATCAACAAACAGTCCATACCCATGATTACATCTTAATCCTAATGCTCAATAATTAGTAAGTAATATATCAACATTAACACAATAATATTTATACTACAAGATCTATATAGAAAGAATTTATACACTTTTTGACCATAAGAGTTTGATGTTTCATAATAGAATAGATTATTTATTCATTTTGACAAATAAAATAAATAACACAAGAATAAATGGAAAAATTAAACGTATATGTATCAAATAATTGTTATATAAGTTTATAATTCAATATAATCATACCTCTCACCATGGATGGTAAAAATAGATAATCCACCACATCCTACTCAACTCTATACACCTGCATACTGGGAACACATTTCTCTTAATTTCAATTCAGAAACTTACTTCATTAAAGAGTCATGGTATTCTATGAATCACCATATATAAAATTATTCTACATACATGTTATTCTCTTGATCCATATCTCTATCAAATAATAATATTCTTATTACACATGAGATGTGTCCCGAAAACCCAAACATAGAGCATGGCTTCAATAACACTGAAGGTTCCCCAAAAGATTCAAATTCTAGAATGCTCAAGGTTGTGTTATACATTATTGCTTCATTTTAATTTAGATAGAAACATTCAGAATTTCATAGTTCTATATTAGTATTTGGGGGAATATTCATTGATCCATCCAATAGAATCTGATCCATACTCTACCTAGGAAATAATTATCCCTCTTCCTCTTTCACCCTGCGTTAGAGTTCCCTCCATTTTTTTGTAGATATCATGATGCTTCCCCCACCTAAATCCCATATGATTTCCCTTTATTCACCATATTATATATTTTGAATCTCTATATAATACTTTATTAAAAACATTGTAATCTTATAATAAATTTCCTACCTCATCCCATGTTCAAAAACGCATGCCTTCAAATATGCACTAGTAGCAACTCCAAGTGAAAATCGGGCTAAATTCATGAATTTATCCGAATATTCATTCAAAAAAGGGGTTTCCAACTTCTAAATGAAATGGAGATCATTATCTTATTTATAATCATGTGAGGGATGAATTTTTTTTTTATTGATTCCTCATAATCCTATAATGACATTCCATGTTCCACTTATTCCTGAACCAGTTACTCCAACAACTTCTATAACATCCCATTATTTCATAATATGTGATTTTCATCAATGCATTTTAATGGCTTGCACTACACTCAACACCATGTTTGAGCACACCACAACTTATCAAATAATATGTTTGAAAAGAGGTTATGAACATTATAAATTAAATTTTGAATTTGATATACTCTATATATTTTTATAATCAATATCATGTGTTTTTTATACATAACATAAGAACGAATTCAATTTTTCAAATAAAAGAAATATTTCTAAAAAATGCAGTTTTACCACTTTTTAATGGAGAAGAATTTTTAAATATAATATTTGACACTTTTATATTTTAAAAATGTTAAAATAAAAATCTTTTTTAGAAGTGGTTCATAAGAAATTTTTTTGGATAAATATTTAGTGCTTTTCTGATAACTTTTATAATTTGATGAATAGTTAAAAATACAAAATTTTAATTGAAAATAATTTTTTTAATCAATATTATTAATAGTGTTATAATTAAACATTACAATGTTTTTGAAGTATAACTAGATTATATTTTTATCTTTTAATCCAATGTTTTCATTGGAAATAATTTTAAATATAAATTGGACATAAACACATATCAATTTTTTCATTATATTACTTCTCAAAAACCATTTTTCTGGATTGGTCAATGAGAATATTTTTTAAATTAATTAATAAAATATTTATGTTTTTAATTTGGTAAAATAGACATAATTTTCATATTTTAATATCAAAATTAGATTTGGTTTAATTATGGGTATTTTTCTAAAAACATAATATTTTTGATGATAAGTGAAAAACACTACATTTTAGTTTTATTTGACTTTTTTTCCAATAATTTTTTTTAATTTTAATTTCTTTTAAAGTCAATATAGTTAAATAATATCTATATTAGTCCAATTTAATTCATTGGATTCATATTATAAAAAAATTAGTTATATAAAATTTTATTGACCTTTTTACTGTCTTTTACCCACCATTTTGGCACATTTGCCAATTTTCATAAAACATATTTTTAACGCTTATGTGAATTGAATTTTAAAAATCCATGAGACACAATTGACATCAGTAAGTAAAATATGGTTCAATATGATGAAAATATGTTTTGTTGAATAGTAACTTTTTATTTTTATTAACCACGGTAAAAGTAAATAGAGTAATTAGAAGTAAAAATTATATTTAAATTACCCTAACACATGTCCTAATTATATTGTATAAGTGTATTTCGACCAAAATAATCCTCAGGAGAAAATTATTATCCTTTTTTATCCACTAGGATTAGATTAGATCATTTATTATATTTTATTTCAAGAAGAGTTAAAATTGTAAAATTATATGATTAAAAACTAAAAAAAATTATTATAGGGTTACATATAAGATAAATTCGACTACAAATATTCATTTGAAATATAAAAATATTTAATACATCAAAATATTTTATTTATAATTTTTATACAGTAAAAAATTAAATTTTTTTATGACAAAATTACGACGGTGTAATTACTTTATTAATGAATTACTAAATTAATTCATGTAATAAATAATAAAATAAATCAAAATTTTAACTTTTTATGCATTAATATTATTTTAAATATTAATATTTCATGTTAGGGTTTAATAAATAAATTTTTATTGAATAAATAACATTGTTATGACATTCACAAAAATCAAATACTAAATTGTTTCAAAATTGACATAAATGAGTTTTTAAAAAAAATCTATTTCTTTAAAATATATAAGAATCATAAAAATTTAAGGATCATAAAAAGAAATTATATAATGAAAGTTATTTAATTATATAGCCACTTTATTATCTCCATAAATTTTATATTTTGTTTATTGACCATATAATATAATAATACAAGAAACATGTTAAATGTTAAACAATTTTACTAAGAGTTAAATCTAAAATCTAATGTTAATATGGTGAGATAAACATTTCTAAAAGATTTTCATTTAGAGATTCTATAACCATCCCTACCCTATCCTCGAAATAAATCAATTTGGATATATTAGAATCTAAAAATGGGTTTATAATAAAATGATATTTCATTATTTTCCTAATGTGACCCTTGCCTCTCTTATAATAGGGTGCATCCCCTTCCCATATATTCAAACCATTAATCATTTTGGCTCCGCCATCCCCTGATTAAATAACCTCCGAACAACCCTAACATCAACCTAGATGCCTCACTTTTATAAGAATACCATCTTATGGAGCCCTTTTGTTCAAATGAAAAGGAAGAACCCGAAAAATTGGTCATTTCTTCATCACCTCTATCAACGTCCTTTTCTTCTTCCACATCCTCTTTATTGGTTGTTTCTATACTAAAATAACAGCTATAGTAACTTCTACATGTTGAGATGTTATTAAAAACAATGTAAAACCCTATTCATTATTATATCTATCCTACGAATCACAAAATCACCCTATGTGCGTACGTATGGCTTACCATCTCCACGGCGCGGTGTAGTTTGTTATTCAACAATTCATTGGTTGGATGAGTATAATATTGTGTATAACTAATATAAATAATAAATATTACATTTTAATAATTCTATATATATAATATACCATTCCATTACATACTATTTCACCACAAATATAATTATATTGTCGCTCGTGTGTACCGACGACATACCCTCTTCACAATGGGGTGATATTTTGTTTCCCATCATAACAATGCACGAATAATATTAATTTGAAGATAAAAAATAATTTTTAAAAACGTAATATAATCCTTGATATGAATCAAATGTAACCTATCTATAACACACATGAATTATGTAACAAAACTAATAAAGTAAATTGATTTAATTAATACCCAAAACAATGATACTATTTAACTATCATTAAGACAGAAATATTTGAAGATTAAATATTCCATCATATTTATGTATGTGGTACATTAATAATTTAAAAACATTGACATCCCCACTATACAATTAGTTATACTACCATTGAAGAAAGACAATTACATGTTAAGAGGTTTTCATGTCACTTTTGATTCCCAGGAGATTCATGCAATATTTTCCACTATTTCATTTTGTGTGGTGTTTTTAATGACAATTATTGTATTCTTTTTGTAATAAAATTTAATTTATAGGTATTTGAATATTAATTATATGATCCTTCTTCCATGGGGTGTAAGTTTTGTATGTTCACAGATTGGCATTGGAAATTCTCATTTTAATTTCCTCTAATTGAGTTTTACACATACTTCATTGATTATTTTTCTCCAAGATTAGGTGTGAAATCACTATTTATTTATTAATGTAGTAATTTCCACTCCCCTATTTGTGGATATAATATTTATATACATAATCACTCCATTGAAAAATTCCAAATTCATTGATATGAACTTGATAAGGGAAATCTTAACCAAATTTCCATTAACTGATTTAAAAATAATTTATAGTGTTAAATTATAAGAAATTTGTCTATATTGTATTAAATGAGTTATTTATGTCTGTGGAAGTGCTATTTTTATACCATTAATGTATTGTGTTTAATGTATTGAGATTTTTTATGATAGTTTTTATACAAATGTTTAGATTATGTTTCACCATTTTCATATGAGGAATGAATTGGACTTAGTATGTGATGGGTGGGTACCACAATAGCTCCTTGATGCATCCGTAAGTCTCATGAGACAAAATACTGTCTTGGAATAATGTCGTAACAAAGTTATTATTTTTATTCTTAGATCGAGGCATTTACAAGGTGATTAAGATGTCCAGCATCATGCATTCCATCATTATTAAATTAGCTATTGATATTATATGTTATTATTCGACTAGTTGAATATCAATATGAATACAAAATGGTATTATTTGATATATCATTTCCATATTATGCTGAATTTTATTTTTAAAGGGCGTGTGTTATTGTCTTATAAGTTTTTTTAAACGTTTATGCTATTTATGATAGTTTCCGCAATATTTTTATCCTTAGTGAGTATTTGAGCTCATAATTTTCATATATTTTATTTTTCACATCATGCGAAGAAGTATATTATGATTCACATATAGAAATATGCTATGGGATATAAGTGTGTTAATAGGATACACAATGTTTTAGTTTTCCACATTATAATATAATGTAAAACATATGAATATATCTAGTATATATATGGTTAGTAAACTAATCATTCATTAGGTTCCTGATCTCCACTAATCATGGAAATGTAATGTAATAATGCACTGACTCTGGGAATCTACAGTCGAGGGATTACAATTTTCATCAGAAGAAGTTTATTACAAACAATGGAAACTAGATTTAGATAAAATCTAATTACAGAACATTACCCTAATATAGAATTTGGGGATTAGTATAGAATAACTTCTTAGAATATTTGTAATGTAGATATTTTTTGAATTTTCAATGTAATACATCCATGTCTGGATATGACCATGAAGAGGCTGGTCTGGTATATATGTATCATATGGTCGAACATGAAAACACTGTATTGAGAAAGACTCGAACAGTTTTTGGGGCATAACAAAGGGTCTTGCTGAAACCTTGGTAACGCCATTTACAAGGGATATTCATAGGATAATTTAGATTTTCATTACAAACAAATATGAAATATTTTAATGTATATAGATAAAAAATAACCTTGGATAATTATATGGTGTTTTAGATTGAAAATAATGTGTCATGATATTCTATAAATTATATTAGGAATAATTTTACTCACTATATGCTTTCTAGTATTAGTTTATGACAGGATTCCAATGAAGTCATAGTAACATTGGACATAATGTAAAAGGTGGGCATGATGGTGGAAATGAGAAACTAAATAGAATGTTTATAGTCATAAAAGCTATGGAGATCATGCCAAATAGGATTCCAAAAATATGATCTACAATATATAGCTTAACCAACTCCCAAAATAAATAAAGAAGATAATGGTTGAGAATGATAAGAGCTCCAACATTTGAGATTGGGGAGAAAAGAAATCACAATTTCCATAATGCCGGAAATGTGAAAGGAAACACCAAAGAAAGTGTCCTAATGGAACAAATAAACTCCATTTGAGTTGGGAAAAAGGTCATAATTTAATGAATCGCTAGGGATAAATGAGGAGATCCATGGTAGAAAAAAGTTATCCTAATAATCCATTACAGTCATTTCCCAAAAATTTAAGGGTCCTGGTCACGAATCAAGTCAATTCCATATTCTATATGATAACCATTGGATCAAGGAATATCCTATGTGGAATTAAATGGATGGTGAAATTTTTGATACTATTATGCCTCTTTGTTGATATGAATGCATTGGAATAATTTTATCTTCTATGTGTAAGCCTGCAGTTTGTTATGAGAAAATGCTATTTGAGAAATATTTATCTTTTCTACTTTGGATATAGATATAATGTACCATATGGTTTATATGATCCTTGATTATTAGGCGATTACCCATTATTAGTTTTAGGGATGAAAATGTGGGCTTTGAGATTACATTTGTGGTTAAATTAGGTTATGGTTATTTTGAAAAATTTATCACGTTTTGGGAATGTTATGAAATATACTTTGTTAAAAAATGAAAACACACAGACAGTTTGAAAACCCGTTGCCTCAGACGAAGCTGCGGGAATCGTACCCACAACCAAAGAGCGGCTGAGATTTATCACCAACCGCTACACTATGTGATGTCCCTGGTTAGTGTATCTAATTATTATTAGTGAAATTTCTTTATTTATCAATAATAATTTTATTTTTGATCTTATTTTTTATCAAATGGATATCCATTGTGAAGGTGAATGATTTGGTGGTTAGGTAATAAATGTTATTTTGGAACATGTTCGCTCTGATGGGAATAATATATACCTAAAGAAAATAGAATACTATAGCATTTCATATGAGGAGTAATGGTTGGTTTTTTGGTAGTATATATGTTTTTTATAAACTATGGTTATTAATGGAAATAATTAACCTATCATATAGAACATGTGATTTGGTTAATTATAAATCAATATGATACTTTAAGAGATGTTGATGTTACTTGGAGATACATTATAAGATTTACTATCATTGAATATGTGATTAATTCTTATTAGTTTTGGGGTTCAATCTTATTTTGAATTATATAGATGATTTTAGGGAAAATTTTATATTAAATTGTATTTATTGAACTTTGGGTATTGTTTGTTTAATTTTTTAAATTAATATTAATAATTATTTCTATAGAGGATTATCCATTTTTTGGATCAAGTGATCCTGTACTTTGAATTTTGGATTTGGTTAATCAACAAAGACTATGGATATATATTGTTTATACATTGTGGAATAAGTGATTCTCTAGAATTTGATTCTAGCGTTTCTGGTGTGATCAAGTCAACCTAAATACTCATCGTTTGGAGAAATGATGACTTAGTGGATGAAATTTATTAAATAAATAATATATTATTTAAAATTATGTACATATCTTTATGTTCTTAGTCAATCTCATAAATAAATTTATCAATATTATGAAATATAACATAAAAAATAGAATAAATTTACTTTTCCCACAGGGAAACTAATGACCGATTAACCCATCACAAGATTGTTGTTTTCTTCTTGTTAACTTCTTCCTAATAATTTTTTCTATCAATCTCCATCAGACAATGAAACTTTATTTATCTTCCATATCCATGATTTCCTACATGGATTGCAAATTTGGGTTATCTCGGGAGACCTTCACGCTTATCTTTCTTTCTTTTAAAGTGATTGTTTTATTGTATCTTTTCTAATATGAGACAATCGATGAAGTTATAAAGCCCAATTTTTAAATTTATAGGACACTATTTTATAAATGGGGGAATAATGTAACACCCCAAAATTTATTAGTATGTTGTTTGATTTAATTTAATTTAATTTCTTGCGCTACACGCTACACCGAGATTTAGTGTACCACAATATACCAAACTAGCTGGTCAAAAAGAAGTTATAAATTTTATTATCATCATTTTTAATTTTATATACTTCATATAATTTTAACATCAATATTCTATGTTTCCTAGACATAATATAAGAACAAATTCATTTTTAAATAAAAGAAGTATTTAAAAAAAATGCAATTTTGCCGCATCTTAATGAAGAACCCTTTTTAAATCCAATATTTGACACTTTTATATATTTATTTATTCATAATAAACATCCTCTATAGAATCGGGAAAAAATAATTTAGTTTGAATTAATTTTTGGTTCTATTCTGATAACATTGATATTTTGATAAATAGTGAAAAATACTGAATTATAATTGAAAAAAACTTTTACAATATGAAATTTTATTTTGTTAAATTATACATTTGATTTGTATTGATTTATAATTAGATTATATTTTAATCATTTGATTAAATTTTGGTCATTGGAATTAATTTTACATTTAAATTGGACATAAAAACATATCATTATTTTGATAGTTTTTACTTCTAAAAAACATGCTTTATAGTTTTGTCAATAGGTTTATTTTTTAAATTAATTAATAAAACATAATTGTTTTGAATTTTTTAGGATAGACATAATTTTTGAATTAGGAATATGAAAATTATCTTTGAGTGAATTTTTGGTATTTTTCTAAAAACCTTAAATTTTGACGAATATTGAAAACAATACTTTATTGTTTAAAGCTGGATTATTATTTAATTAATTATTTTTAATTACAATTTATTTTAACATCAAAATAGATACATTATACCAATATTAGTCTAATGTAATTCATTAATGTAATTTTATAACAATATTCAATATATTAAATTTTATTTAACTTTTTACCGTATTTTCCTACCTTTTTGGAAAATTTTAAAATTTACATAAAACAAAATTTTACCAATTCTATTAATTGAATTTACCAAATCTGAGATACATAGATGAAATCAGTAAGTAAAATTTAGTTAGATAACATGAAAATAATTTTTGGCGAATAGTAACTTTTGAATTTTATTTACAACTGTTAAAAAATTAAGGTAATTAAAGGAAAATATTATATTATAATTACCCTAAAACATGCCCTAATTATATTGAATAAAATTCTTTCAACCAAAACCAATATTAGGAAAAAAATATGGTCTTTTTTAACCACTTGGATTAGATTAGGATATTTATTATATTTTATTTAAAGAATAGTTAAAAGTGTAAAATTCAATATTTAATAACTAAATAATTTTTAATATAGAGTTATATATAAGATAAATTTGATAATAAATATTAAATATAAATCCAATATGATTTAACACATCATGGTATTTTATTTATATTTCTTTGACATTAAATAATTAAATCTATTTATGACATAATGATGATGCAGTAATTACACTATTAATGAATATCCAAAATAATAATTGTTATAAATATTAAAATAAATGTTAATTCAGACTTTTGAATAATTCCAAATATTTTATATGTTAATATGACACGAAATGGTTGATTCAATGATTTTATTTCTAAAAAATTAGATTGTTATGAATTTAACAAAAACCAAATAATAAATAGTTACAGAATTGATATAAATATGTTTTTTAAACAGATTCTATTTAATTAAATAATATAATAGTCCTAAAATTCAAAGGATCAGGAAATGGACTTATATAATGACAGATATTTCATCAATGAACATCTTGAGGTTCTCTTGGCATTGTATAGTATGTTTATTAACAAGGTAAAATAAAAATACAAGAAGGAATGTTAAATGTAACACTACTAAACTAAGATTAGAATCTAAATGATATGGTTGATATTGTCAACTAAAATTTCCAAAAACCTATTGGATGAGAGTTTTTTGACCCATAAATAACATATCATCGAACAATATCCATTTGGAGCTTTTAGAATCTGTAAATTAGTTTATAATAAAATAAAATTTCAACAATTTCCTAAAGTTACCCTCACCTCTATTATAAAATAATACACACCCTTCTAATATTTTTACGCCTCCAAAGACTTTTGGCTCGGCCAAACCATGCTCAAATATCCTCCCATCTACCCTGAAATCAACCTAGAGGCCATATTTAGATCATAAAGTAAAACGGATGATACATTATGATCAAAACAAAAGGAACAACCCGAAGAAATGGTAATTACTTCATCACCTCTTTCAATGTCCATTTCTTCTTCCACTTCCTCATTCTTTTCTGTTTCGGTACTAAAATAATAAATTCAGTTCCTTATACATTCTGATATGATATTAAAAATATGGATAAAAAATATTCCTTATTAAATCTATCCTATGATTAAAAATGTCACTATACGTGTGTAGGTAAGGCCTACCGTCTCCATGCCATGGTGTAGTTTTCTATTCAACACTTAATTATTTGGATTGGTATTATAATTATTATAACTGATTTAAATAATAAATATAACATATTAATGATTTTTTATATATAATATAACTTCCAATTACATATGATTTCATCACTAATAGAATGATATTTTCTCTCATGCGTACATACTACTTACTATCTCCACAACGCGATGGGATTTCATTCCACATCGTAACCATTCCATAATAACTCACCTATTATGATTAAAAATAATTTTTAATAAATTAATATCATTATAGATATGAATCAAATACATCCTATAAATTACAATCATCACTTATGAAACAAAACATATATAGGAAAACAAATAATTTAACACCCAAAACATTGATTCTACCGAAATATTATTAACAAATTAGTATTAGAATATCATATATGATATCATATTTATTTATGTGGTTCTTTTATAAATTAATAACAATTATTTCACCATTATTCATGAGTTTAACCTATCCTTTACTAAGGAATGGTAAAGGGTAAGTGGTTTTCTTCTAACTTTTGATTCCTGTGATTTTCATGCTATATTGTCAACTTTTTCATTTTATGTGATGTATGTGATGCACAATATTCTATTCTTGGTGTAGTATACATTAATTTATGGGTATTATAATCATAATTGTATGATCCTTATTTCATGGGGTGTATGTTTTGTATGTAACAATATCGGTAAGAGAAATTCTAATTTAAATTTCCACTCATTGTCTTTTACGAAAACTTCATTGATTATTTTTCTCAATGATTATGTGATAAATAACTATTTATTTAATTATTTTTTAATTTCCTCCCCTTTGCATGGATATACATTTTATACACATAATTAATCCATAGATTAATAATCATGTCATTGATAGGAACTTGATAAGGGTAATCTTAACTCAATTTTCATTCATTGAGATAAACATCCAATTTTTTGGTTTTGTTTATACAAGAATATGTGTGAATGGGATCTGATTGATTTACCCAGAATATCCAATAATATTGGGTGTATTTATTTTTTTTACACATAATTATGTCACTTATTTATCCTTAATCTAAGGATACATTCTTTATAAGGGATTATATCATAATTTACATTCTGTTGAGACATTATTGTTGTTACACGCAAATTCACTTTTATAGGGTTTATTTTTTGTAAATTGACATATAATATCATGAATACCATTACTACTGTGATATTTTAATTTTTTGATTACTGTTATTCCTTTTTTTTTGTTTTTAAGAATCTTTTATTTGGTTAGGAACTCTTTAACTAAAATATTTTATTGAATGTCTTAGATATTTATTCATCTAAATATTTCTCATTAATGTCCATGTTTTTAATATTGTTTAAGGATCTATTTATATGGACATGAATGTTTTAAAATTTATAATACATTAAATGGTTTCAATGTGGTATGAGACTCTTTGGTTCAAAGACCACTTTTAAACGACTTCGTTGATAAATAGATCAACTATTAATTATTTAAAAAAATGGGGATATTTATCTAAAATAGTTTTGGTGATTATTTTCATCTATTTCAACATCATTAATTGTATTTTATTCTTGAATGAGGTTTATTTATTACAATACCATCTTATATATTGTGTTGAATGAGTTATGTCGGACATTGTATGTGCTATTTTTATAACATTCAGGGTTTGTGGTTAATGTATTGTCATTTCGTATGATTGTTTTAACATGAATTATTATATTATATTTCACCATTTTCATATGAGGATTTCATTGGACTTATTATGTGTCATGAGGGGCCCACTATAGCCCCTTGATGCATTGATAGGTCACATGAGAAAAACTAATGTCTTGGCTCAAGGAATTGAACAAATTGTTATTTTTAGTCTTGGAAAGAGGCATTGAATATGTGCATATGATATATGAAATTTTGCATTCCGTCATTATGAAATTAGATATTGATATTACATGTGATAATTTATCTTTTAGAATATCCATGTGAATAAGTAAATGGAATTATTTGATTTATCATTTCTATATTATGAAAATGTTTGCGTTTAAAAGGCTTTTGTTTTAAACTTAAAATTTGCCTTAAAATATTATGCTTATTTATGATAGTTTATGCTATATTTTTATCATTAATGGGAATTTTATCCCACCCCTTTCCTATGTTTTATTTTTTCCAGGTTGCAAAGAAGTATATTTTGATTGGAATTTCAGAATAGGCTCAAAGATATGTGTGTGTCAAAAAGAGACACAATGTTGTAGTTTTTACATTTTATAATATAATGTAAAAAATATATAAGTATCCATTATATGTAAGGCTATTAAACTAATAGGACTTTTGGGACATGATATCTTGTGATAATTCCAATGTTATTTAATAATGAACTGACTCTATGTAACTAGAATCTGGGTGTTACAACTGTTGTGATCAGTCATCCAATAGTAAAATCACTAACCTGACAATAAACTACACCATGGTGACTATGAATTCAATAATTCAATTCATCCTATTCATTTAAACCTCTACCATTTATGGATAATAATAACCTAGTAATATGAGTTGATTTTTCTTCTAAAACTATCTAAAATGATCCACATGCCTCAGTTCATCTTATTAGTTCCCTTTATCAGCTACTTGAAAATATTTCACTATCTCAGAACCAGTTTCCGGTTCAGTTGTGGCTTAGGTAGAACCTTTTTTTTCTAGATTCATCTATTTAGTCTCTTCGATGACTACCTTTTTCTATTTCTATCGACACAATAACCAATATATTGATCACCCTTTAGAAGCTAAATTCTTAAAATTTCAAATTATATCATATTGAAATATCAAAATCATGTTTTACAAATCCCAAAATTTCCCATGTCCAATCATTTTGAAAAAAACTCCATGTTCTGAAAATTGACACCTAATATGAAAAAATACATTGATAACATAACATAAATAATTATTCCAAATGAGTTATGGAATCTCAGTGGAATTTCATTTCTACCATTATTTTTATGGTCTTATTATTGGAAAAACCCATGATAATGATATTGGACTCCAATAAGTGTCTCCAAACACATATGTACCCAAATCATTGGTGACATTATGTTTAGAATAAAAATTTTACCTACATCTTTTTATGCTATACATTTTGAGTAATTAAAATCCTACCCCTTTTTCTCATCACAAATCGAGGAATAAACACAGAATTAATGTCAACTCTAAGACCGCCAACTGATGCCAACAGATTGAAAAAAATGATTGCAATTATTACATACCTTTCCTCTGTTTTTACATTATTCAAGGTGGAAGAGATACAATTACTTAGGTAACTTCCCCAATATGCCAAAGGCTATCCATAAATATTGAGTGCCTCATGAAAATAGTTGATGATTTTTAGATTAAAAAATAAATTAACACAGACAAACAAACCAATAGTAATGTTCCCATATCTTGAATGAAAAAATTTATTACATGCCGAAATTAATTCCAATTCCAATAATACAAACAAATAATAACCAAATAATAATTCTAATGGAAGAGTAAAACAAAATAACACAATGAGTCCACGATATAACTCCATTGCTGCAAAACATGTTACAATGTTCAACACCATAGTACCACCCATGATTCATGAAGATACACTAATGAAATTAGAACCATTATCATTACAAGTGTCCCAATATACAATTTCTATATAAGCACCAATGTGCTAAACTAGGGGGTAAATAGTGAAACTCAGTTGGATTAGCCGAATGTATTCCATATCCACTCTAGAAGGATAGAATAAGTTATCCAATTTATAAAAAAACTTTTTGTAAAATATTTACAATAGTTCAATAATATCCAATAATACTATGAATTCGTACAAAATAGTTTACCTAAAAAAACAAATTTTCAAGTAATGAAACCAAAAATTCCTTATCCATTTATAAAATTTCATATTTGTTTAAACCATTTCACATCAAATGACACAATAAATAAACCTTGACCACATCCCAAAAATTTAACAACCATAGCTTTTTTTTAATAATTAGGGTGGAACATCACATCCATTAGTTGTCAACTTTTTATTGTTAACATCCAAACCGCATTTCAAACCCTTAATGGTGGTACTTCACAACCATGACCATCCACATTTCAACTCAATCTTAACCATTTTATCCATACCCTGAATAATAATCTATTTACAACCATTTCAATAAAATTACACTATTTTATAGAAAACACCCATAAGACAACATATGTTACAAAAAAAATTCAAAAAAGAAAAAACCATTTCCAATAGTCATGCAAAAATTGATTCCTAACATCCATTCCAAAACCATTTAAAATAAAAAAATTTATTGAACAAAAATTTCAGAAAAAAATTCTATAAGGCAAACCAAAATAGTTATTTTAATGTAATAATTTTAAAATTTATTAATGAATCTTATTCCACAAAATTATCATATTTTCTCCAAAATATAAAATTCATCACCAAATGGGTTTTCCACCATGCTTTGTACATTAATTTCAAAACCCTGCATTAGCAAAATAAATAATATGAAATTTATCCTTCATGTTATAGCATGTGTACTTGATAGAGATGACTCATAACTCTAGGGTTTGTTGGAAAATTTATAATGGAATCCACACTGACAAAAAATGTTTGTATGTACCACAAATATGCCTTTGATCCCTTCAGATCATATCAAAATAGTTATATCTCACCATGATTTAAAAAAATCTCGATAAATCAAAAATTATAGTCAACCTATGATATTAGGAGAAAAATAGAGGTATATCTTTGAAAACCCACCACAAAAGAGTCTTATAATGGAATATATGACATTACCACACCATGAAATTCCTTAAAAATCCTTCCACAATGAATTCCATAGTTTATTTTGCCTTGAAGAGAAGGAAATACCCCGTCAGGGTCAAAATATGGATCAAATTGGGTTCATATGGTTAAAATCAATTGAGGACATTTTAAAAATGCAACATTTTAAAAAATGAATTGTTAGTCAATCGGTTTGGAAAATTGTGTTCTAACCATGTGCAATATTTTATCATAATAGGATTCATATCATGATTGGAATGCAGTGTTAGACAACACATGAAAAATTTCTTTTTCCCATAATGAACGGTTTACCAAGGGATGCCGTATGGTTCGGCTATTGGTGCACCATAACCATGTACCAACCAAGATCCCACTACATCAACACACACACATTTCTAGAGTATTTTCACTATTTTAACAAATGTCACATATACAATTCACAATAATAAAATCCCATAATACTTTCCAAAATCCTTCCATCCTCTCCCAAACCATATTCAACCACTTTATAAACATAAAAATTAAAAAATAATGGTTATATACCTCCAAACATGGGTGAAAATTTTATTTTATACACTTTGACATGTAAAATCAAGATACATCCCATGATCAGGGGATTTTGAATTTCAATTTGAATTCGTTAATATAAGGGGATTTGAGTTAAAAAATAACTAGTGGAAAGTAATTTCATATCATAATTGTTATTCCTGGGTTTATGTACCTTCTTCATTCTCTTTAATATTCTATGATTATGTTTATATTGAATTTAAATATATATAGATGTTTTTCTTCTTCTATATATGGAATTAAATTTTAAATACATAATATATTTTATGATTTACCATCTCATAAACATGATAATATTCAGAAGGGAATAATTTACAATGAAATTTAGTTCACGTTTGTTTATACTTTAATTTAAATCGAAAATATAATATGATCATTATATAATAAATCCTTTTACTTAATTATCCTCACAACATTCATGATCATTTTCATGTAATAATACAATTTAACACACTTTTTTACTATAAATGTTTTTGAAAATTGATTCAAGAAAACCAAAATTCATTTATCATTGGTTGTAGAACATGATTTCTACTAATAACGTAGTATTATAAATATTTTTTAACCAACGGTTTAACCATTCAAAAACAATTTATTAATAAATATATTACGCTTTATTAATTTTAATTATTTTTCAAAGTAATTTTTAGTCACTTTATAGAAATTTTTTTTTTACATTATTACCATGAAAAATGAATATTCATTAACTCATACGTCATGTAAGGAATAAAAAATTATCATTTCTTAGAAAATTTTTGGATTTCTAAATGTTTAAATTTTAAATAAAATTTTTTGAAATTTTTTTTTCAAATAAAATGGATTTCCAATAGAATTTTTTAAAAAATATAATCAATAATGTATTTAAAATATATGTTTATATTATTTATATTCATCATCGAGGAAACATTTTATTTTTACTCTACTTAAGAAATGATGTACTAAAACCATCTTAATTTGCCTTCCCAATGGTTTATGATTTAGTTTGGCTAATATAGAATTCCAATTCACTACTACAAATTCAGGCATTAGCGACCTCCATTGGCGGTCACTAATTGTATTTATAGACTGCTCAAAGACCACCAATGGTGGTTGCTTTAGGCCTGCTGTTGTATCCCTACAGTGACCACCAATGGTGGTCACTTATGTGGGCCGAAAATTTGGCCCACTACAACCACCATCCGGTAGCTGACCTGCTGCTCGGCTGACCACTAGCAACCGCCATTGGCAGTCATTGAAAAGCTATCGGGCTGACCTATAGAGACCTCCAATGGCAGTCATTATCCTAGATTAATTTTTTAAAAAAAATTACTAATGGTTCCCAAATATCATAAACATGGTAAAAATCATAAAAAAAAGAAAACAATTCAAAACATCATAAACATCAGGATCCAAATAAACAATAAATGACCGATATGCTTCATATTCAATAATCAAGACAGGTCCAATCCATTTAAATCTTCTGCTTTAATAAACCTACAATATGATAAGAAACTACCAAACAAAACAAACGTAAATTAGACATATTTATTCTGTTAGTATATATATATAATAAAATTAAGTCTAACATCAAATCATGGGTGCTATAATAATTTAAAACCCCCAATTAGAGAAATGATATAACTTTTGGAATTTTTTCTTGTATTGGAGTATTTGGTTTGCCTTGTGGAAGTGTTTTGTGGCATAAAAAGGAATGCTCTCCGCCCACACAATGTGAAACTGTTAAAAACATCATATTCAGTATTACCGCTCACACCACACATATGATTGTCATTTAGTCTCCCCCTACATGTCATGAATAATATTTCTATTGTTTTTGTGTGATTTCATTTCATTTTGTGAATGTTTTCTCTAAATGTGACCATTACACGTCGTTTTGGTGTTTTATGAGTCCAGAAATTCATTTTCAGTCACCGCAGTCAATCAACAGCTTCAATAGATCTATTTCCTGCCCAAACATTTATGAATTTACACCACGATTTTTGTCGTAGGATTTAATGACATTCTGAGGTCATTCAGCTGGTTTTGACCACCAAACACAATCATTTAGAGAGCGCCAAACTGTTAAAAACAACATATTCGGTTGTATTATTCTCACCGCATGTCTGATTGATGTATAGTATCCTCCTACATGTCTCAAATAAAAATTTTATTCTTTTTAGAGTTTCAAGCTATTCTAAGGAGGTTTCACTAAATTTGACCATTACTCCTTGTTTTGGTGTTTTATGACTCCAAGAATTTTGTTTTTGGTAACTACAGTCAAACAACACCTCCGATTGACGTACCGTCTACCTGACCATTTTTAAATTCATTCCACGGTGTTTGTCAAATTATTTAATGACATTCCGAGGATTTCGGCTGGTTTTGACCACCAACACACCCTTTTTGAGTGCGCAAAACAGTTAAAAACAACATATTCGGTCATACTACGCACAACACATGTTGGATTGATGTGTTCTCTCCTCCTACATGTCACGAATAATATTTTTATTTTTTTCATGTGATTTCATGTCATTCTAAGGAAGTATGCTCTGAATTTCACCATTACATGTCATTTTGGTGTTTTTTGACTTTGGAAATGCATTTCTAGTCACCGTGTTCAAATGACACCTCCACATGATGTACCGTAAGCCTGAAAATTACAAAATTCACACCATTTTTGTTGAAATACGATTTCATGACATTCTGAGGTCGTTCAACAAGTTTTGACAACCCAACACACCCTTTTAGAGCACACTAAACTGTTAAAAACGACATATTTGGTCATACCGTGCAAACCACAAGTCCGATTGACATTTCGTCTTATCCTACATGTCACGAATAATTTTTCTATTATATTCCTGTGATTTTAATTCATTATGTGTTTTTTTTCTCTAAATTTGACTGTTACCAGTCGTTTTTATGTTTTATGACTCTGGGAATCCATTACAGGTCACCTTGGTCAAACGACACCTCTGATTGACATAAAATCCACCCAACCATTTCAAAATTGACATCATGGTTCTTTTCGTATGATTTCATGACCTTCTATGGTCGTTCGGATGGATTTGACCACCAAACACACCCTTTAAGAGCACAAAAATCTATATAAAACAACATATTCAGTTGTACCGCACACATCGCACGTCTGATTGACGTTCCTTCTCCTCCTACATGTCATAAATAATATTTCGATTGTTTTCATGTGATTTCACGTCATTTTGAGGACATTTTCACTATATTTGACCATTACACGTCGTTTTGGTGTTTTATGACCCCAGAAATGTGTTCCCAGTCACTGCGGTCAAACGACACATCCGATTGACATACAATCTACCTGACCATTTCATAATTCTCACCATGGTTGTTGTCGTTTTATTTCATGAAATTTCGAGGTCGTTCGGCAGGTTTTGACCACCCAATGCACCTTTTTAGAGCGTACCATATTGTTAAAAACCACAGCTTCGATCGTACCACGCACACTGCACATCTGTTTGATGTGCCGTCTACTCCTACAGGTCATAGATAATACTTCAATTTTTTTCATGTGATTTCAAGTCATTATGAGGACAATTTCACTGAATTTGACCGTTACACGTCATTTTGGTGTTTGGTGACTCCAGAAATTTATTTCTGGTCCCCACGGACAAACAACACCTCTGATTGACATAAAATCTACTATAACATTTCACAATTCACACCACGGTAGTTTTCATATGATTTAATGACATTATGAGTTCGTTCAGCTAGTTTTAACTACCCAAAGAACCCTTTTGGAGCGTGCTAAACTGTAAAAGAAAACATATCCGGCCATACCGCACAGACCACATGTTCGATTGATGTGTTTTCTCCTCCTACATGTCACAAAAAATATTTCTATTGATTTCTAGTGATTTAAAGTCATTATGAGGACGTTTTCTCTGACTTTGACCATTAAATGTCGTTCTGGTGTTTAATGACTCTAGAAATGAGATTCTGGTCACCGTGGTCAAACGACACCTCCTATTGACATACCATCAATCCGAAAATTTCACAATTCACACCACGATTGTTGTTTTATGATTTCATTACATTCTGAGATCATTCATCTGGTTTGGATCACCCAACACACCCTTTTAGAGCGCGCCAAACTGTTAAAAACAACATATTCAGTCATACCACGCACACCGCATGTCCAATTGATGTGTTGTATCCTCCTACATGTCAAAAATAATATTTCTATTGTTTTTGGGTGATTTCATGTCATTAAGGTGATGTTTGCTCAGAATTTGACCGTTACATGTTGTTGTGGTGTTTTTTGACTACTAAAATGTGTTTCCTGACACCATAGTCAAATGAAACCTCTGATTGATGTATGACTACCCAATCAATTCATAATTCACACCACGGTTTTTGTTATATGATTTCATGACATTCTGAGGTCGTTCTGCTGGTTTTGACCACCCAACTCACCCTTTTAAAGCGCGCCAAAATGTTAAAATCAACATATTTGGTCGTACTGTGCAGAAAACACGTCTGATTGACGTGTCGTATCCTTCAACATGTTATGAATAATATTTCTATTTTTTGTTTGATTTCATGTCATTCTATGCATGTTTTCTTTGAATTTGACTGTTACACATCGTTTTGGTATTTTAAAAGTCCGAGAATACATTTCTAGTAACCATAGTCAAATGACACCTCCGATTGACGCACCACTCCCAACCATTTCACAATTTACACCACGATTTTTTTTGTATGATTTAATGACATTCTTTGGTTGTTCTACTAGTTTTGACCACCCAACGCACGCTTTTAGAGCACACAAATCTATTAAAACAACATATTCTGTCGTACCGCACACACTACATGTATGATTGATTCTCTATCTCCTCTATTCATGTTAAGAATAATATTTTCTTTGTTTTTGTGTGATTACAAGTCATTTTGACGATGTCTTCTCTGAATTTTACAGTTAAATGTCGTTTTGGTGTTTTATGATTCTAGAAATGCATTTCTGGTCACCAGGTCAAATGAAACATTTGATTGATGTATCGTCGGCCTTACCATTTCAAAATTCACACCACAATTTTTTTATATGATTTCATGACATTATGAGGTTGTTTGGCTGGTTTTGACTACCCAACACACCCTTTTAGTTCCCACCAAACTATTTAAAACAACATATTCGGTCGTATTATGCACACCACACGTCTGATTGACGTGTCGTCTCCTAATACATCTCGAGAATAATATTTCTATATATTTCATGTGATTTCAAGTCATTGTGAAGACATTTGTTCATTATATGACTATTTCACGTCGTTTTGGGGTTTTATTACTCCAGAAATGCATTTTCAGTCACTGCTGTCGAACAACACCTTCGATTGATATACTGTCTGGCCGACCATTTCACAATTCACACCAAAGTTATTATTGTTTGATTTCATGAATTTTTAAGGTTGTTCGGCTGGTTTTGACCACCCAACACACCCTTTTAGAGCACAGAATATTGTTTAAAACAGCATATTCAGTAGTACTACGCACACTGCATGACTGATTGACGAGTCGTCTCCTCATACATGTCAATAATAATATTTATATTATTTTTGTGTGATTTGAAGTCATTATAAGGATGTTTTCTTAGAATTTGACTGTTACACGTCGTTTTGGTGTTTTATGACTCCGGTAATGCGTTTTTGGTCACCACAGTCAAATGAAACCTCTGATTGATGTACCGTCTACCTGAACATTTCACAATTCACACCACGGTTGTTGTCGTACTATTTAATGACATTTTGAGGTCGTTCGGCTAGGTTTGACCAATTTAACAATTCAACCAATTCTTTAATGGCATAGTAGCCTAACAATTTTTTTCGATTAGACAAATGTCCGATAGATCTAAAGACCAATTGTCCTAAGGGCCTAATGAAAAATTTTACAAACATACTAATACTAATGGCCAATTAGATTAATGACTTAGTGTCCTGACAAAAAATTGGAATAATTTCCTATTGTCTAGTTGTACAATTGGAATAACGGCATAATGGCCTAATGGCCATTTGGCCTAACATCCAATTAGACAATTGGCCTATTGAAAAAACAATCCTTTATCCTAATGGCGTAAAGGTCAATTTTCTTAATGACCTTATTTCAAATTGTCCCATTTAACAATTCACCTGATTACCAAATGGAATAATGGCCTAAAAACCAATTGTTTAATTGGAAAAATTACAAATTGTTCTAAAGACATATTTTCCTAATGGCCTAATGTCAAATTTTCAGAATATACTAACACTAATGGATAATTATGTTAATGACATAGTAGCCTAAAAAAATTAGAATAATGGATTATTATCTAGTTGTACAATTGGAATAATGGCCTAATGGATTAATGGCCATTTGGACTAACATCTTATTGGAAAATTGGCATAACGACGTAATGATCAATTATCCTAATGGCTTAATGGTCAATTTTCTTAATGAACCATTTTCAAATTGTCCCATTTACCAATTGACAAAATGACCTAATGGAATAATGTCCTAAAAACCAATTTTTCAATTGGCCAAATGTCCAATTGGTCTAAAGACCAATTGTCCTAATGGCCTAATGGCTGATTTTCAGAACATACTAATACTAATGGACAATTAGCTTAATGACTTAGTGGACTAAAAAACAATTTGAATAATGGCCTATTGTCTAGTTGTACAATTGGAATAATGGCATAACGGCCTAATGGACATTTCTCTTAACATTTAATTTGAAAATGTGCCTAACGACATATTGATCAATTATCATAATGGACTAAAGGTCAATTTTCCTAACGACCCAATGTCAAATTGTCCCATTTACCAATTCACCTAAAGACCTCATGGAATAATGTCCTAACAGCCAATTGTTCAATTGTCCAAATGTTCAATTGGTCTAAAAACCAATTTTCCTAATGGGCTAATGGTAATTTTTCCAAACATACTAATACAAATGGACAATTTGAATAAATACATTGTGGCCTAACAAACAATTTAAATAATGGAATATTGTTTAGTTGTACAATTTGAATAATGGCATAATAGCCTAATGGCCAGTTGGCCTGACATCTAATTGGAAAATTGACCATCTGGAAAATTTCACTAATTTCCTAACAACCTAATAAAAATTTTCTCTAATGTGTATCCCTACTTATCCCAGAACCACCCACCAGAACAACCCACTCCATACCCCCACAGACAGCTCTCAACACCCTCGGAAAGAATTTCCATGAGTATCCTTTATTATCTTGGATGTAAAGACTCATTCAACCATGAAAATTAACATGAAACTCACCAAATTTGTGGACTTCTAAAAACATTAAATTCCTATTGATCGTAACTAAGAAAAATAAAATTATCTTTTGAAACCTAAATAAAAAAAGAATCACACATCGGGAATATGTGGTTACTGTGTGGTCATGACGGCTACCTCCATCCGGTGGCCCATGGGTATAAAAAATATAAATATAATAAAGAATAACATAAAAAAATAATAGAATGTAAATATGTATATTCAGTATAAAAATGCATCATATGATCCCCTGAACCATAACCTGGCCGCACATATTCCTTCAGTTTTCGAACCTCTACGATCAATTGCGCGTTTACCTCCTCGGATGTGCGCAGTCGTGCCTCGAAATCTGTACATTGCTATGTCATCTGAGTAACAACTGGACCGACAACCGAATTATGTGATACTACAGAACGAGAAATCCCTATTCCATTGGTCAAACTATATCAATGCGCATCCCGACCAATAATGTGATGGAAGATCTCATCCCTTCACATGAGAACCTGTCGTTGGTCCTATGGTTGCTCTTCTAACTCAAAATCAAATTGAGCCAGTGAAATATTAATATATATATATACATATATGTTAATATACAGATTTATGTATGTATTGGTAATGAGTAAAATCACATACTATCAATGCTGCAACCTCTGGATCATTTTGATCATGAGTCCTCATCCACACCAACATTTTATCAGCCAGGGCCCTGTGCTCCCTTAACTGTGTAAGGATATAATATAAAAAGAAAAATCCTATTAATTAATAATTAAAAAAATAAATAACAAATAATTCATGTCATATCTGAGACATGTGATGAGTTCCGAGCCTAGGAGGTGGTCCCTGCATCGCTCGATTCTCAGAATGGCGTGCTGACACCTCTTACATTTAATTAACTCAAATTTCAAAAAAAATCAGAAATTCTAGAAAATATATATTCCAAAATAAATATGCAGACTACAACACCCTCAGTATACCAATATGCAACTATGACATTCCACTGAGCCAAGAGAACACCTCTCGAGACTATTTCAAGAATGTCTGGGGAACCCACATTTGGTACCCATTGGTACCTCTTGACTTTTCCTTTATAATATTTGCACATATTACGGCATTTTCCCAAACACATGGGCCGATAGTCATCAGGTCATACATTCAAATAATATTATTTAATAAAAAAAATTACATATGTCTGTATTATTTATACATTAAGAAGAAATTAAAATGGTCTTCTTACCGGATCCTCCCTCCAAAGACGAGCTAATGTGTCCTAAGAGATAGAAGCCCAATCACATTTGGTCAATGGAAATTGATGTGGGTCACGTATGATATGACCCAGCTGATGAATAAATGTCGGGAAATTCAGTACCATGGGATGAAATATCTCATTAAAGAAAACATCAATCGTCATGTTGGAATTCCAAGATAAAATGCCACGACCAGAGCCTCTCTTGTGAGAGGAAAAATCGGTTGAGTCTGATCCTATTGAAAATAATTTTATATATAATTTGACAGATGTTATATATATATATATATATATATATATATGTATGTGTTTTTAAATTACATTAAAAAAAAGAATTACATTCATACATTCCTCGACCCTGAGACATAGATGGCTCAGATAGATGATGTGGATCTGCTGCCTCTTCCCCTAACATGCCTAGAGTCATAGAAAACATTATTACAGGGTATATTCAATTTGTCCAAATGATAAATTGTATTTTATTAAGAAAATTAAACTTTTACAATTGTAAAAAAAGTCATATTGAATAATTAGTTGTAAATGGATTTTAAAAAATCAAAAACATCAAAAAACAGATATAAAATTATGTACAAAACCAATCAATGCATAGCAAAATTTCATATTGAAATTAATCAAAATTTAAGCAACATAAGATCCAAATGAATAATAAATCAATGGGAAGATAAACCGACAATAACATGATGATTCCAAAAGAGAAATCACCCTAAATATTTATATATGAATAATCATCCAAATGTTTGGATTAAAACATACATGGATTTATAAAATGGTTAGATAATTTATGATATCCTTGGACATTAAATACTAAATAGTGGGAAAATAATTATTCTATTCATTAAACATGAAAATCAACCATTTCTCTTTCAATGGCCACTCTGTCCCTATAAATATCTTCTTCATGTAGAACTACGGTATGCTAATCAAGTTGTTACAAAAAAAAGGAAATAGTCTCATGTTCATCTTGTTCAAATAAAAACACTCCTCACCGAGACATATTCACAACAACATTCCAACTTGGATTCAAAGGTAATGTAACAAAGAATACTTGTTCCTCTTGTAATGTACAAATTAATGGTTCATTATCAACTGGTTTATTTCTGTATAACATATAGTTAAAATTAACAAATGGGAACTGAAATTGATCGACTTTACATCCATGCACTGGATCATACCAATGAAACTTTAACAATAAATACTTCAACCCATGTGCATATATAACACCATTGATGTCTATCAATTGACCATTTTAATAACAAGAATCAACGAATGGACAGCTGATGAAAATTTTTTATGTTTCTCGTTTGTCGTCAACATCTATAATGTGAAATTTAAATGTATTAGCATCTAAAACTCTATAACAACGAGCCGTTATAGATGGTCCCTCAGCTAGTTGGATAAATTATATAGTTATCATGGTGTCCCCTAACTACCTCACCTTATGAACCTACATAATTCATTGAATTAAAAAATGATTTATGCAGAATGAAATTAGTATAATACATTACTCATAATGAAATCAATTTCTACATAAAAATAACTGAACCAATCATTAAATAATGCATAATGTGATTGTTGAATATGATACTCAATCACATGATACATATCTTCTTTTATCAAAATAAAGATTTTCCTACAAATGATAATGTGATTTTTAAATTGCCAACTTATGAAAATAACATGTAACAGTTAAACAATAAAAGGGTAAGACACTTACTGCACTAATGGAGAAAAATATGGAGTATTGAATAACATATATCGATGCGCTTGTATCCACATGATGTTGTCCATATAAAATATCATTCCTTCACCAACTCAGCCATCATGAATCCGAGAGGGATTATTTATTTTTGTTTCAATATCCATAAGATATTTTCCCCAAAATGTAGTACACTCATCCATAAAATAACCATTGGCTATTGATGCCTCTGGATGAGATCTGTTGCGTACAAATCGTTTCAATGTAACCAAATACCACTCGATAGGATACATCCACCTTAATTGCACTGGACCGACAACCATTACTTCATCATTTTTGTGCACTGTCATATGAACCATAAGATCGAAAAATGACAGGGAAATAGTTTATTCAAAGTTACAATGCATAGGTATAATTCGGTCCTGAAAACATTTTAAATCACTAATTTTTTGATTTCTTATAGAAATATGTCCTAAAAATTACTCGTCTCAATCAACCAATGAACAAAATTTGGGGATAAACAGTAAAAAATTGTGACTGGAATCAACTGCTGAAGTAATATGTGATTTTCATGACTTTTCAACCTGGTCAATGTCTTGCTCGTCAGATTCACACAATTTGAAATATTAGAAGAGTAACCATCAGGAACCTAGAGCATTTTCAAAAATGTATGAAATTTCTTTTTCTCCATTGTAGTAATCATATACTATGTAGCAAGCATATATGCCTTGCTTCCCTAAGCTAACAATAAATTCAACTGTTTACTTAACAAATTTCATCCAAATCACGACTAGCATTAACATGGTCCCTTGATTTACAATTGACAACTAAAATCGTCCACAATATATTATCACAAAATAATTTCAATATGTATGATATAAAAATCATTCCTTAGCATGTTAGTTTTCCAATTCCAAAGACTATAGAAAATACTATTATTTTTCCAATTGTGAATGTGACGCCAACCCGCAACTCGAATATTATTTAATGGATGAGCCAAAAATCCTGAATTTCATATACCGTGCATATTTTTTCTTCTCCAATAAGCGATAACATTTTTACTCCTGTCATGATCATTGGTGCTGGGATGAACTCTCTAGAACCATCAAATGCCACTCTATCCTTACTGAACCTGTGCAACGGGGAGAAAATGTATGTGACCCATGTATGCCAATTTTTTGGAATGTTTAAGCCTTACAGATTTTTTTTGTTTTATTGCTACAAGGGAAAGAAAATTACACTATTGTACTTCAACCTGAAGAATTTTCATTAGATGGGAAGTCATTGATTGTACACAACAATGTAGCCTATAGTTTGAACATTTCTTTCGTTTGACAGTCATACGTCATCACACCATCTCCCCAAAATTAATTCAACCCATCAATCAGTGGATTAAGGTAAACATCAATCTTATCCCCCAATCATTTAGGTCAATCAATAAGAGTGGAATTTAATATATATTTTTTCTTCATTAAAAGACACGAAGGAAGATTATACCGAACCAACACCACGAACCATGTGTTATGAGTTTCACCAACCATAGAATTGAATGGATTGAAAGCATCTACTTCTATCACCAATTGGACATTACGAACATCATTATCAATGTTTGTATGTCTCTTATAAAAATCCTTCCATGCATGAGAGTCTCTCGGGTGGGTAATCACATAACATTCTTGAATTCTTACTGCACAACATCTCATAATATTAGAAACATTGGATTAAATAAAAAATCTTTTCAACCTAGTTTTAAGGGGAATGTAACACATTTTCTTTACAAAAATCAGTTTCCCCTGTATCACAATCTGACATTGATGAGTCTGATTTCCCATGTTATCTTTCCACCTGGAAGCACCACAAACTGTACAAATATCCAAATGGGTTGTTTCCATTGTAAACAACATACATATTTTTTCACAAGCATATATGGTCTCACATGTAAAACCTATGTTAAATTTCAACCAATGAGCATGGTAATATGTCTCGGGAATCATAGCGTCAACAAGATGAACCCATTTCAATAACACCAAAAACATGTTGAATGATGTGCCTGACCACTGATTGAATGTTTTCAAATGCAACAACTACATGATATACAAAAATAAATTGTATGAATTATATCTAGGATATAATTCTATTTTTTCATTATAATGTTCTTCATAAAACATCCTCGAATCATGATCTACAGCAGAACGATGATTTATCTCAATGGTTTCAAGATTCATGATGTCAATGACTTCAGGATCCAACCCACATACCATATCAGCAAGCATTTCATGCATTGGATCATTCATCCTTGCATCAACATCCATTTGAACTACAATTGTATTTTTACAAGGAACATATTCTTCTCCCTGATGATTCCAACTCTTAATATTTTTTAGAAATCCATTAATTAATAGGTGAACCACACAGTATCTCTTCTGAATTGATATTTATTAGAACATTTTATACATAGAAAACTAATATAGTCACTTTCAAATCCTCTAGTAAAATCAATAAACTACATAATTCCATTGAAATATTCTCTTGACATTAGATTTGAATGATCAATCCTACTCTTATCCCTAATAATATCTTTATTTAAAACATTTACACAAGACTTATTACATGCATTTTTCATATCAAATATATTTACAATAAATACTAACCAATTTCTTGTGGACCAGTGATAAAATAATCAAATTATATCTCGGAATAATAAACAAGATAATAGATAATGGAATGTAAGTGAAAGCCCTTGACATCGTCATTATTTGGTATGGTAAATCTAATGATGATTCTATATTCAAGAGTCCCTAATCATATTTTGATCAAATAGTGAATACTTCATACACAAATATGTATAGTATTCTTGAACCTCAAGTAATATGTGATGTCTCTCATAGACACGCTGTCAAGACACATTGTTTCATATGCACATAAGCCCATATACACGCGAACATCCATTTACACTCTTTTTATTCACTGATAATATTCATATAGTCTTCATGAATTCCAAATTTCTATTATAAACTGCCCAAAATAAGTACTCATAAATGGAAGTTATGGCATACCAAATTGTGCTATATATCTAGAAGGGAGGGGAGCCAAAGTAGGTGCTGTGAGGGAGAGGAGAGGTATTGGTGGGGAGGTGTGATGAGGGAGGGGATGAGTGGGGGTGGCGAAGGTGAGCCGTAGGAGTAAGTGGTGAGGTGGTGACGGTGTAGTGAGGGAGGGACGACGAGGAAGGTGATGAAGGACATTGGGGAGCCAGAGTAGATGGGTGCCTTTATTGAGGGGACAAACAACGACTGTGTCAGGAGAGAGTGGACTGGGCAGCGGCGGTGCATCAAGGCAGGGGACGGTATGGGAGGGGACAGGTGGGGGTGGTGCAGCGAGGGATAGTACGAAGAGAGAGGGGAATTGGGATGGCGGGGAGCTGGAGAAGATGGCATTGAGGGGACGAGAGAAGAGCGGCGAGGGGACGGGGGACATGGGACGGGTGGAGCAGAGCATAGGGCAACGAGGGGATGGGGGATGAAGGGAGCCAGAGCCGAGCGGATGGAGAGCAGTGAGGCGATAGGGGAGATGGAGCGGATGGCAAAGAGGGGACTTAGGATACATGTAGCTAGATCATAGCGGAGGGCAGGTGGTGAGGGGATGGGGGATCCGAAGCGGAGGGCAGCGATGGGACAGGGGATGCGGGGTTCCATAGAGGAGGGCAGGCGACACCGAGGGGACGAGGGACGCGGGTAGCCAGAGCATAGGGAAGTGGGTGGTGAGGGTGGAAGGGAGAGGGGACAAGGGATACGGGGAGCCGGAGCTGAGAGCGGAGGGCGGCAAGGGTGGAGGGGTGAGGGGACGGGGGATGTAGGGAGCCTGAGAAAATGGTGGAGGACGACAAGGGGACGGGAGACACCAGGAGCCAGAGTTGGGAGCAGATGGTGGTGAGGCGATGGGGGTGAATCATTGGGGGGGGGATCACGGGGCGAGGGTGGGGGGATCCGACATGGTTTTTTTTACAATGCTCGTCGACCGCCTTTGCTGGTCGCTACAGGCCGCCAAAAGACCCCACCAAAGGCGGTCTCCAGTGTCAGGGGGCTTCAAAACCTAATAATATATTGGTGATTCACTTCCATGATTCCATTTTGCCATGAAATATTTAATTTCTTCTGATTATTTTACATTTAATTTCCCATAAGTATCCATGTAGTTTTTCATAGATTTGATTAAAGACAAAACCGTATAGAATTTTTCATACGATGTTAACATTGAATAATATTTGATTATAAGAGGAAATATTGATGAATACATATCTCATATTAAATATGGATAATTTATAAGGAAAATTAATTTTATTGATTATTTTATATGACAATTTCATTGGACATGTACTGCATAAGTGGTCTTCAATTATAGATAACCCCTTGATGCATCAGTAGTATAATGAGGGAAATTAGTTGAATAGATTAGATGGGTTTTCACCCTATTTTTGTAAACAATCTTTTGAATTGCCTTTGTGGTAAAGGTACCATGTACCTAGGTATCATGGAATCAAATAATTAATTATTTTTTCATCATTTAGTTTATGTTGTTATTCATCCATGATATTTTGTGTTGACCTATCTGTGGATACATTCCATTTTCAATTCATTGATAAAATGGCATGTGTTTTTGTCTCATACCTTTACAGAATTATTATTACTAGGGTAGTTATTTAAATTTATGTGTTTCATGTTATTTACATTCTATATTTTTTATGAATATTATTCACATTTTTTAATTTCATTGTATGCGTGTAAATTTATATCCCATGAAATAATTATTATTCTCATTGATTCATTATTTATTCCATTATAATTTACCCTTACTGAGAATCTGAGGACACCATTATTATCTTTTCATTCCATAGTACACTAATTAGTATTATATGAATGATATGTATTGATATACTAGAAGAAATATTATTATCCCCAAATGCTAAAAATTTTGTTTTAATTAGTGTATTCATTTATTTTACATAGATAATGTATGTTTATAGTTTACCAAGACAACTAAACACATAGGTCCTTTGATATTTGATACCATCGAACTAGGCCAATGTAATGGTGGTGGAAACAAAAACCTAGAATTTTGGGGTTGGGTTCCCAAAGGTTGAATAATAAGAAGATTATTAGAAACCATGGGAAATAGAATAAGGAAAAATATATTAGATAACATAACCGTGAGGTATAATATGAGTATAATTATAGAAGATCATTCTAGAATTTTTTTCACATAGAGATTATTTGTGTCTTCCTAGAAATATATAAATTTATAGATAATAAAAGTGAATTTGGTTTTGGAAAAGATGAATATATGGGTAGCAAGTCAAATAAGTTGTTTTAGGTATAACATGGTGTAATTTAGTGCATGAAAACAAACCCTACTATGCACTTGGTTTGAATCTCTATGGGGGAAGGCTTAAGATATTTCTAATTCTCTTTATAAACCAAAAAATGTATATAATAGATAATTATTAAGAATAATATTGATTAAAACAATGAAAATGGAATGTATTATGTGGAAATAAATGGATGAAGTATTGACATATTGTGGTTTTATTAAAAATAGTAGTTTAAATTCTAGTTGTAGATTTGCATTATTTAAATGAATTATATCGTTTTTATTTAATAAAATTATATAAATATGTTTTGAAAAATGTACAACATGTATGATGGGTGAAAAAAATCATATCTTGCATGGTTGTATGACTTGAAACAATGATTTAAGGATGATAAAATTCTAACGTCAACCACTGATCTTTGCAATGTCCTAATTAATATGTAATTTTTATTATTAGAATCATTTTATGAATAAATAATAATGATGAAAATTTAGTTTATAATTTTAGGGTTAGAGAATAATATCTTATCTATATTGGATTTGGAGAATCGGTTGATACAAATGTATGACCATTAACTCTTTTTGGGCATTATGATCTAGTAAATGATTATTTTAGTTATTTATGAATCAATGTTATTTTTTGGATATCTATTTCAAGATATAATTGATGAATTTTGAATTTACCCAAGAACAACAGAATGATGAAATTGTGTTTATAGAAATATAAAATGTAATTATATTTCATTATCTTCTTACATAATAAAAGAATTACTCGACTCTATGAAAATTCAAAATAAACATGTTGTCCTAATACCATGATTATTCAGATCCTATGGTATTATAAACCATCATAAGTCTACATAATTTGGTTACTAAAATTTTCTTTGATCAATAAACTATTTTTTGTAGATGACCTCAATCAATACTTATAAATATTTACTGTTTTCCTCTATGTATGTATCAATATTTTCAACTAATGTTCTGTTAATGAGAAACCATGTTACATGTTCTTCTATGTGACCTCTGTAATATCCATTCAATCATTTCTACGTGATATTTTTCAAACCCATCACATAATATAGGGTATGTATATATGAATTATGAAACAATTTAGTACCACTATGAAAATTATATTTTGAGGATGAAATTTAAATAGGATGGGTTAGAATGTAACACCAAAAAATTTAAATAATGTACATTTTATTCGATAACATGTCTGACACACATATACATGAATGAAATAGTTTGTAATATAATTAGAATTTAAAGTATATTGAAAATATAAAATTAATTCAAAATAATTTATTACATTCAATTCACGAGACATTTAGTAAGTGTACGCCACACACAACAATGTATTTCTTCAATAAAGTTTGTTATGGTCATTATCGTGTTTTACCGAAGAGTAATAAATTAATAATATATTATTATTTATTATAATAAGATATAATCTAGCAATTGTGAATAGTATTTAATAACAAAAGATAGTATATTATTTATATAAATTTATAAAAAATTCACTGGTTATAAATTAATTAGAAATGTATATAAGAACCAATTGTAAATAATGAGAATATTTTATTTGGAATACTATTATTCATCTCACAAAGTAGTTTTATCCTAATAAAATAATTTAAATAAAATTAGTGAACGATATTAATGTAATATATATGTTATATATTAAATAATAATTTTTACATCTATCCAATATATTTGATATACATAAGATAAAATAACCCAATTTTACACAGAAAATATATATCTATATTATTTCACTTTTATAGCCTATTAATGTTAGACATATTTTTAATAAATTTTTTAATCTTTTATAAGTCATATATGTTAAAATAAAATTATTATTTAAAATAGAAATATAATATTTATGTAAGGGTTATTTCTTATTTTTCTAAAATGTTCGATTTATTATTCAATAGTGAAAATTCATGAATTTTAATTCAAAACAGCATTTTCATATAATTTATATATAAGGTGAAATTACATTTTATATTTTAAATATTAATTACATCAATTTTTTATCAATTATTCCATTTTATGTTATTCAAATAATTTTCACTATTAAATTTCATATAAAAATGTAGCAAATGTTTAACATAACTACATTTAAAACAGATAATATCTTCATATTTATGGGATTAAATTTAAATTAATTTATTTAGATTATGTGAATCGAATTTGGAAAAATAGATGCCAAATTTTGAATTAGAATAATATATAATATTTAAAAATTTCAAAATAGTTTTTCACCACAATGATTATTGAGAGTAATTAAAATGTATTACTACGATTAAGGATAAATAAGCATAAAAAGTTTCAAAACCATAAAATTTTCTGCCAAAATGACCAATAAATTTTCAGAAAAGACAATTTATAGTCATATTTCAACCATATCCTCCCTTGGTTTTAATTATCTCACATATTGTAGAATCATTAAATAAAAATATTGTTGAAGGTATTTATTTTCCTAAATATACAGGAGAGCCAATCCCATCTACTCTAAAAAATCCTCCTCTACTATCACCTTCTGTCCTATTTCATGTCAAATTGGATAAATGAATATCTTCCCAAATAGATCCTCAACATACCTCCCCTAAACCTAAAATCCCATCCTTGGTCAAAATTCAATCTAAATAATCCCTTTGATATTATCTGAATTTAGATACCCAAATAAGAGGTAACATTCCACCTAAAGATAATTTGTTTAATTTCTATTATAGATCCCCAAAACACTCTAAATTTCATTTAGAAATAATTTTTATTATATAATAATTAATTTTAATGTTGATTAAAAACTCCCTTTTATAGGTTTTATAATTAATCTATATATTCTCATAACATTATAAATTTCATTTAAGGATATTCCTTTATAGAGAATTTTATTACAATGTTTTAATGTTGACTAGGATATATTGTAATGTTAAAATATAATTAACATCAAGAATTATTTTAATTTTTATATTTATGATTTCACTTCCTTTTGTGACTATTAACCATCTCTTGAAAAAAATTTATCGTTGTGAACCTAATTTCATATATATAGTGCACGTAATTGAACATTGTTCTGTAATATCATGATATTCACATCGTTCATGGTATTATGATTTTAAATATAGATTATATCATCTACTTGGATTTGATTTAATATATACAAAGGGGATATGAATTATATAATTATATTTATTTTCATTGGGTTATACTACACCCACATAGTCGTTTATATTATATGATTATGTGTATAATGACATTGAATTTCTGTTGATTTATTTCCACTTATATACATGGATTTATAGTTGGTAAAAACTATCTTAAAATTTATTGATTATCACTCCAAAAATATAAACCTTTCAATAGTTTTTAGAAGCTCATTCAGTTCAAGATTATTTACAGGTGAATTTCCATTAGATGATTTTATTGGATCATTATCTTAAAAAAAATTATTTTTATTCTCATATAGTTATTCATGTCTTCATTCATGTAATAGTTCCCCTTTTCATTATTTGGTACATAAAATTTTTTAGATAGTTATTTTAAGAGAACAAAACTTTATTTCTCTCTTTAGTGTGGGGAAAAGTTTCTTTCTGAAAAACATGTTTTATAAAAACAGTTAATAATTGTTTTATTCATTAAAAAAAAATTTACTAAATAAATTTTTTCCATTTTTTATATTAAAACTATTTTTCATGTCATATGGTCATCTCTTTCTAAAAAAGTAATCATTCTTACATTTTTACTGTGCAAAAGGAATGTTCCATTACCTTGTCAAAGTGGGATGGATTTACCCACCATCATTTCATTTTATCATTCGATGAATGTTCCAAAGGTGAATTTATAATGAAAATATTTTAAAATTTTTTTTTCTAGGAAAAGGTTTTTCAAAAGGTTAAAAAAGGATTTTATCATCGTGAATTTTCTTAAAAGATAATTTTATAGATTTTATATTAATAAATGACAATAACACTTTATTTTAACATTATATGTCATATGTTGAATTGATACCATTAATATTATTATTTTGTATTGTGTATTACTGATTTGGACATGTATAGTATTCACATTCAGTTCATACATTTATTTAAGTACCCTTGAAATATTCAATTTTAATTGATCATTTGACATTGAATTTCACCTAACTATCAATTTCATTTACCAGTATATGATTATTTTCCAAATTGAATAAAAGTTTCCCTATATTGTTCACTTGAAATGTAATTTGATTATTTGGGAAATGTTGATAAATTTGAATCTTCTATTCAATACATATTTTTGATATGGAATAACATTTATATCAATTATTTGATATATGGATTACATTAAACATGTACGAAAATGTGGGGTCTAGTTATAGATAGCCCCTCAATGCATCTTCAGTCTCGTGAGATTAATGAGTTTCATTAATTAGATGATGATTCATCTTATATGATTTAAAACATCTTATGAATGGTCATTAAGGTAATGGTACCACCTAACATAGAAACATAGAATCTAATGAATAATTATTTCATGGATTTATTTTCTATTATAATTCATCTGAGAAATTTTTAACCGAAAAATCTACCAATAGATTTCATTATTAGTTCAATGATTAAATGCAATGTGTTTATGATTATTAACTTTACATATTTTTTATTGTTATTTAATTAGTTGAATGGAATTTGCATCTAGTTATTAATTTTCCATATTGATTATTCACTTCGTTCATAGTTTCATAATTGCATGGTTTGTCTGTTTAGTTATTTAGCATGAAATAATTATCATTCTAATTTGTCTAATATTTATTCCATTATACATTAACCTTAATCAAAATTTGATCTCACCATTAATATGGTTTATTTCGCTAGGAATCCATGTAGTATACTACGATAGAAATGATTTGATATACTATATGGTATAAATTTATCCTTGCTTGAAAAAAATATTTTTTAATTTCTGTATTCCATTATAATAAAAAATAATGTATATATTTGGTTTACCAAGAGGGATAAACACATTGTTCCATTTGGTTTCGATTCCCTGAAATCATTCCAATGTAATTATAGTGGACACTAGCTCCAATATATCTGGGGACAATTTATGAATCAGGCTACCTAGACAAATCATTAACCCTCTAAAAGGAAGGTTGAAATGTAATTTTATACCATTAACATTGTAAAACCAAAATAAATTTTAATTCTATCTATTTTCATTTAGTTTCGTATTCTTAAATAGCTCAAATTTATTTTCCAACTAGGATTTAGAATCCATCTTTTTCTAAACTCGGTTTTACTCACCTTATTTTGCATTGGATAATCATCAATATTCTATTCATTCATATTCATTATTTTCATCATTTACCTCTCAATATGGAATAATATATTCATGTGATAGAATATAAAATATTTTTAGGGTTTCTTAATTCTTCACCAATTTATGACATTGTACATTGGATCTGTTGAGAGTATCAAACAAGGAGTCCCCTACTAAAAAAGGTATTTGTTCATATAATTTTTTCTTAAATGTATCATTTCACTATTAGGTGTATGTTTAAATATTTTTTAATGCTTCCATGTGATTCCTACATTAATATATATTAGTTAATGAAATGATACCACCTCTTCTATTAAGATCCTTTAAATGAAAATCATAGAGTTGGAGTGTTTCCAGCTAGATGAGATCCACCCTTAGTGTGGTTTTATTTTTAATTAAATGACCATTATGTCTTGTTTTTAAATTTATCCTCTAATGTTGGTGAGATACTTTTTCCACTATAATTGTTAATTAATTGAATTAATCATATCAAAAATGAAAATAAATGTTCCTCGACCCTATTTTATTATTTTTACCTTGAATATCTTTATTATGTGGCTTCACCAAATTTAATTAAGGGTATTTGTTTAAAATTATGGTTTGAGCATTACCAGTGACCAAACTTCTCATCATGATGTTTTCCGATTCAAAATTCCATGGATATGGCCATTGATTATAATATTCAGAAGTCCATAAGTAATTTATAGCACATTAAGAGTGATTCATGGTTTTTTACAAAGAACACCATAGGCAAGATCACCAAGAGGTTGAATTTGTGATACTTAGGATTAATTCATGGTTCCATAGGTTTTTACATTGGATGTGCTAGGGGTTAGTACAAATATTCCATGTTATAATTGATACCTAGTTCCAAATATGGTATTTAGTAGTGACACATGATTATAATACTTTTTTATTGCAAAATATTTTATTAATATTAGTTAAATTAATGAAACACACACATGAGGACTATAACAATTTAGTTTCTTTGGATACATTTTCACAAAAACAATTTGTCTATATGTGAACTATATAATCTCCTACTATTAAATTAATAACACAAACCATTATTATAAAAATTATATATTAAAAATTTATTCATAATCTATAGAGATGAATTATATGAATATGAGATATAAGTTGATGTGAATTCCTAATAAAGGGTGATATGTAATCATAACATGAACATAAGGGTATGATAGTATGGCCAAATCATTTTAAAACCATAAAGATCTTATCCAATTTCATTATCCTCAATCAAGGAAGTGTGATTCGATGCTCATAATATATTAATCATATGGAAATCACATAACAACATCCATGAAAGCATAAAATTATTATTATTCATTGATTTATCCCATACACATAAGCATAGAAAATCATTTCCATAGTACAGAAAATGTTGTATCTAAGGATGTATTTTTTGAATTATTTCACTCCCCATACAATCATAATATCGAATGTTCAATCCCAATACCACCATAGGATTAAAATTATTTTATTTAACTATCATTAACCCCCACTGCAATCCAATCTATATCAGAAGATTTATATATTGACCCAATTAATTAGAGGGAGACATAGTGCAGAAACATCTCATTAAAAATATATACATTTACATGCCACATGATCAAAACAATTTCTTTATATCATGACATGTGAAATTAAATTTGTTTCATAAAAATGTCATCATATCCTAACATGTATAAAAAAAAATTTTATAGTCATTTACTCATTTAATCATCGTATAAACTGTGAATGTAGTGGGTTTTAGAATAATTTCTTCATGGTATAACATATGGATGAGAAAAACTTTTCATAATCTTTATTATATTATAATCATAAATCACAAAAAAAAAATAAGAATGGTATCATTGGATCAAATCCCCTATACGGAATAGGTATCATAAACGAGTTTTATCTTATATTGAATATGATTTTGATAAATGAGTTTGAATATTTCATGAGGAAGATATCATTTCCTATTAAAAATAAAATAAACAGAAAAAAAAATTTAAATATATTTTTAAAATTAAATTGAAAATATTAAAAGGAAAACTTTAAATAAAATAATTACTTGGAAGTTGGAAATTTTTAGTTGATGTTGTACATTTTTAAACAAAGGTTACTTTCATATTTTGTGTTAAATCCTGCAATAAATTTTTGGAAAATTACAAGAGGATTCCTTTAAATTTATTTTTAATGAAATATGGGTATCTATTTAATTTTTAAAATCATAAGTGGATAAATATTTATTTCTTTAAAATTTTTAGGAAATATTTTTTTTGGAAGAAAAATTTTTTATGAAAAAATAGATAAATAAATTCTTATTTTATGAAAAAAATTTCAACACTTTTATAAGTACAAAAATTGGAAGAATATTAATATTACCTAATAATATCATTAATAATAATACTAAAATAGAAATAAATATATTATGGAGGGATTTATTAGAATATTTAATAACGAATGTCATAATCATAAATAATTCTAATGAACAATTGTATTGTAACATAATATAATTACCACTATTGTAACATTGATGTGTATGCCCCATTAAGGAAATATATAAAATGAAACATAAAATATCATGAGTATGAATAAATTAATGATATTATTTTTCAAATGGGATTTAGATACCCCTTGTGAAATTATATAGGTTCATAACTAAATGTTTGACTCAAAGAAAAAAAAATTAGACTATAATACCTTACAATAATTGTTGATATTATCGTACTAATTAAAAATCCTATAATAAAAGAATTAGTAAATTATATTTATATAACAAAACAATATTTATAAATATCATACCACATATGATTTTATTATGGAATTGTATTTAATTTTTTTTAAACATAGTTTTATAATCATATCTTATGGAATATCATCTTTTTCGTTTATTTTGGGACTATTTATTTTTTGTCATCATTTTCGATCAAGATATCATCAAATTTGTATTTCAAACCATGAAATAATTAAACAAAATATTTATAATTTTTTATATATTTGAATCAATAAAATTGTTATATTAAATTATATACAAAATTTTAAGAGACAATAGGCCGTATGTATTTATATATTTAGTTACATTTTTTATCGGATTGAACGAAAATAATTAAATGACATATATAAAAATATATTATCATTCCTTTATAGTTTTTCTATAAATTATATCACATATTTTCATTATATCCATCCTTAATTATTTCCATTTAACGCATTAATATATCTCATTCATTCACAAGGTGGTAGTCCACCGTATAGATGTTGTACTTTATCTAATTCGCATAGAAAAGAATGTATGAATTGAGGATTGATATAAAAATTATGAAAAGTACACTAATATAATAAATATCATTTACAAAAAATTATTCCATAATTATTTCCGTTATCTAGAGAGGGTAATGGTGAATCAATTGACATTGGTTCATGAGATGGTAGTCGGTTATACACATGAATGATGATTTAATAACCCATTAGATGGAATTGGAGATGGTTGTATGTAATTAAAAAACATAAAATTTGGGATGTAACCTATTATTAATTCATCCAACTTATGTTTTCAATACAAGAATTAATTAGATGACATTATGTCCAAAATATTTATCCAATGAATAAATTTGGTACATTTTTAGTGATTTTTATAGGTGTAAGATGAAATAAAAAATATTAATGGTGTGAATAAGAGATGAGCATATTTTCACTTTTATAAGGGAAGTTATTATTGTTTAAATAAATAATTCCATCATAGTTTTTTTCAGGTCACAGGGCTCCAATAATTTGAAAATATATATCATAGAAGATATACGGTCAAAATAATGAAATTAAATTGGATATTATCTTGATTTGTGTTTTTTAAATGTCTCCATTTTAGTTTATCCCCCACGGTAAACAAGTTATTACCTTAACGACAAAAACAAATTTGAATTGTTTTTCTATTAATTTAGGAAATAAATTATGATGAAATAATTTTAAAAATTAAATTATTACACATCAAAATTTGGAATCCATTTTTCCTAATTCAATTTACTGAATTGAAAAATTTTAATTTTAAATTAATCTCTCAGACATGATGAGAAATAGGGTTGTTGGGGAGAAAACTATTCAATAGTTTACAATGTTTTGATATCAAATTTAGATATTTTTCACTATTAAAAAAATTCGATCTTTTAAGAAAAATCCATAAAATTCACCCAAACAAAATTTAATATTATTATTTAATATATAATTTTAAAATTATCAAATTATTTTAAAAATATGTGAAAAATTAATTATATTATGAAATAGGAAAATAAATATTTTTTAACAAAATATTATTTGAAAAAATTATTATTTATTTAAAAAATGAATTACGTTTTTATCAATTGGTTACCTTTATATAGAACTAATATAATTAATATTGATAAATAATTGAGGCTTTGGCCCCAACCTTTAAAAAATATTGATAAATAAATAAATAATATTTTTACAATTATGTTTATCAACTATGTTATTTTTGTCTTATTTAAATAACCATATAAATAATATTTCACATTGTTGTTAAAAATAAGTGTTGAATGTTGCACAAGGTAAACAAGTGGTTTTTTGAAACACAATATATTCAAAAAAAATTAAATTATTCAAAACAATTATAACAAAAATATGGTTTCAATGTTATTACCCCTTAAAATTAATTTCTACATCAAATTTTTCACTACAGTATTTAATAATTATGTTACATCTGCCTCATTATATTCTCATATTCCCACATTTCCTCATAATTGTTGTGGTTTTACGAGAAAAACATTTTCCAAAAAAGTATACATGTTTTTTATACATTTCTCTATATGATTCAAAATTACTACCAGTTTTTTCGTATAAGAAATATTATGATCTACTAGTGTAACCCTTGATTTCAATACATGTGGAATATCATGTATACACTTCATCCAATGAGATACATGGAAAACATCATGGACATGGGATATGTTTGGAGAAATAGACAAAATCTAAGTGTCCATTCTAATATGTTATTGATATTGAATGGGGCCTATAAATATTGGGTTTTGTTTCTTTTTCCTCCCAAATCTCATTATCAACATCCATAAGGAAATTATTATAATCCTCCTTTCACCAAATTCAAATTCTATATCATGCCATTTATTATCATCATAACCATTCTATTAACATTGAACTGTGTTGTTGTGTTGCAGAATAGATTTAACATTCTCTTCTATTTCATCAGCTATTTCTGATCCCAATATCTCCCTTCATCCAACACTATTCCTTCATGTTGGATCTCTATATTTCATTCGACAAGGGTAATTATATGGTTATATATAAAGCATGATTTATTGATATTATTGTATGTAAACTAAGGTAGAGTAAGGTGTTGATCTTAGCCTCCCATGAAATGAAAATAAAAATATCTCTACATATTATCTGTTGTTTGAATTGTTATATTATTTTAACCATGTTTTGGAGGATGTTTCATATGGCATAATCTCAGCCCTAATCAATATATTACCAATGAGTTCATAAAAATTGTGAGGTAAAACTGAAATCTCGATCACATATAATGTATTGGGGTAATTGATGAAACATTACCACTTATTTAATGTATATGTTCTAAAGTGAATCCATCATGAATTATTCACATATAGTGATGAATTGTGTTTCTATAGAAATGATATCAACTACAAACCATATAGAATTATTTCATCAAGTTGTATTCGATATCCCAATGAAAAAAATACATTGCGATGTTTCCCCATTTCAATTAGATTATTTGCAATGTATATAACATCCCCTTAGAATTTTTTGACTTAACATATTGGCATAACAAGCACATTGATACAGGATATGAAATTACCCTATTCTTCCCATCCGACTATAAATACTCCTTAATATCTTTATAAATCATTGTACTTATCAAATTAATTATGAACGATGAAGATTGAGCTTCCTCTAAAAACTAATTTAACAAATTAGTAATGTAAAGAATGATAACATGGTACTTGACCTTTATCATTCCATCATAATCAATATAAACTGAAATATATTTATAGATTACTTTTGTAGCTCCACATCTTTCCAATGATCATCTTTGTTAATCACATGGATAAATACTGTAATATTAAATTTTGAAATATAATAGCTTCATCATCCTTCATAATTTGGATATATATCCTACCTAAATATAAAAATACTGGATCTCATTTAATACACATCATGGATTTTCTAGCATGATCCTTTCTAATAAATGAACTGTCCTCTTTTTTCACATTCCAAGGGTGATACAATTTTGGGTAGTAAAATTTTTTAATCATCTCTATCCATCTTATTTTGAACATATAAAACTCTTTCTATATGAATATATACTTTCAAATTTTATGATTTGAATATATATTAGTCATTTTTTCAAGAAGAAAATTCCTCCATTTCATAATTGAAAAATTTCTATATCTAACTCTATATCATGATTTGGGTAAACTATCTCAGTAGAATTGAATTTTCATGAGGGATATGATATAACAAATTTATACTATATATGAACACATACCAATGCATTATTATATACATTACTATAGATTATAGTTCCTTATATCCTATAGGGTATTGTAAAAATAAGTTCTATAACTAATCAAGTATTCAGTTCCTTGAAATATTCATCACATTCATATGCACAAAGGAACAAGCAACCCTTCATGGTTAACATAGATACCAGATTAGATATTCATGAAATAGTATCAACAAACCATTGATATTAACTATCTATATAATGAAATATATAGATCATAGACATTGTGGTTAGTCTAGTCCAACATTCATTAGCCTCCATTATTTATGAACCTACTAATAAACCCTAAAATTAGATTAAATGACCAAAAAAAGGAAATCATATTCAATAAAATTTGTCAAATTGTAAATTTTCCATATATTTTATCCATTAATAAGGACATCAGTAAAATTATGATGTAATATTCAAGATCATAATTTCATTTTAAAATTATTAAAATAAAATATATAAATAATACCATGAAATGAGTAATGTAAAAAATAAATATTGTATTCATTAAATCCATTAAGTTAGCTGGTTAATTTATATGAACATTTTGAATTAATGCATATTCATTGTGTCGATATATTAAAGATAATGTTTTCTCAGTTATATAATCACTTTTTTATAATAAATTAATGTCATTATTAATAAAATAAAATCATGGAAAAGTATTGGAAGTCACACAATTGATAAAACCAGTTATCAACATGGGGAAAAGGTACTTTTTCTAACCTCATCCTATTCAGATCATGATAATCAAAAGAGTTTCTCATTAATCCATTATTTTTTTAATAATAATAAGTGATCACCATGGGGACACACATGGATGAATTAATCCCTTTCATTATTTTTCTTGAGTGGATTCTTTAATTCCAAAAACTAAATTAGGGCCATTAATTAATGGGTCTATGAAATTGGTTTTGTATTAATTATGAGATCTATGACGAACACCACATCATGTTTTCAGGGAAGTCTAGAATACAATGATGGAACAATATAATAAAATACCTTCACAATGGGTATATAGTTGATGTTATTTTTTCCCAAACCATTTTAGAGAAGGACATTTTTTGAATGGAAAAAAGGAACATACAATATATGTGATCTCTATCGGAATATCATATATATAATAAAATTATTTGATGATCATAGTTTGGTTTTTAATATTAAAATTTGACTAACACTCCTTGAGAATTAATGTAGGGTTTATATTGATAAATCAAATCCATTTCCAAGATAACATCATTTTTGAACTTATAAATAATGATGACATTTATAGGATGTACATTCATATGAATATAAAAAATAGTAAAATCATATAAATATGATAAAATTATCATTTCAGTAGTGATTTTAAATTGTAATTGTATATATAATCATCTTTATTGAATATTGATCAAAATATAATAAATGACTTATATGGATGAATGTGTATATCTATATAAAAATATAAAATTATTAGTTCTAGAGTGAATGATTAGTGTACCTTTCACCACGTTGTTGTCACACACCATTTATGAAAATGTGATTGCATCATATTTTTTTGTATACATTATATTAAGAGGATACTAATGTCATTCATCGCCATTTAAAATTTTATTTGGGAACTCATTATCATCGAACTCATAATATTTTCATTTATAACACTAGAGTGTGGGTGGGGAATTCATACATCATTCCATATATTCACATACATAGCAATATTCATCAAATAAATTAAGAAATAAAATTCCCAATAAAATTATCATGAAAAATTAAGATATCTATTAGTACCCTTAATTAATATTTTCCATTGATTCCCCCACACATTGAGCATTATTTATTGAAAAATTAATTTTCTCCAGTATTTGTATATTTTCATTTGAATTCCATTTTTTAATGTCTAAACCTTGAGATTGACACAGTTCCAAAATCAATATATATTTTGATATCACATCCCGAAATCTATTCATAGATAATATTGTATATAATGGAAAATTCATATCATATACATGGTTTTTAGTCTCTTAGGAATCAATCAACCAAAGTTTCAGGATGGATAAAAATTCTATATGTGTTCCTCACAAGACTTGTATCATTTCTCTCATAGGTTCAAACAAATAAATCATACTTTTTAGCTCAAAATAACCCATCTTCATATTTTTATGACTGATGTTTTGAAATTATTTATTGAGAAATAATTTCTCAAAATAATCTAAATTCATGGGTTCAATTTCATCATGTTACATTCTATTTTTTATAATATTACACCATTGATCCACCTAAACATCCAAGTGGAATACATAAAAAATGAATTTTTCATGTCTTGAAGACTGGATAATAGAAAATAAATATTTTTGGTACTGATCCATTTCATAACAACAATTGGATCAATGGATCTATTAATGGATGCGGGAAATTTAATCATTGAATACTCAATAAAAATTATTCAATAATTCTCTTTTTTGGAAGATTTGCAAGATTTATACCTTAATGAAGTTGGGTAGGAATATAGATTAGAATTTTCATTAAACTTCCTACAACATTTTGTTTTATATGTAAAATTAATGGACTTTTATGAACACCCATCATTAAAATGGGACATTTGGGTTCCAACTATTGACCAAAAAAATAATGTAATAATAAATAATCATATTGCATGACCAATAAAAATGAAAAATAACTATTAAGAAGGAAAAATCAAGACACATTATTCTTTAATAATCTAAACAATAGGTTTATATTAGGTTATATATTGTCTTCTTCAATTTATATCCTTCATTAGGTTTTATAAATAGTTTTTAAATTTATGAAAAATAACTCATCGGAGTGTCAAACCAGGTGCGTAGCAGGGCCCATTGTCATGCACAATGAAATGATTTTGTCTATCTCAATCGCCCATTTTTATGTAATTACCCATACCTTCATTCGTTCCAAATGCATATCCACATTTAGTATCTAGAAATGTATTTAATTTCCTAGAAACCAATCACTTTATTCTTTATTCAAATTCTGAGACATGTTCTTATAACATATTTTATTCAATGACTTACCTATACACATGTTATTAGAGATCTCATTAATGTTTTCAGATATTTGTTTCTAATTGATAAGAAATAATTTTATCTAATAAAAATTATATTCACCAATGTTTAACATATTTAGATATTAAATCAATTTTTATTAACATTCATTACATTACAAAAATAGACGCATAATGGCTGCAGTAGTTTGGTGCTCTTGGACGCATGTATACAAAATGAAATGGTCAAAATGGTCACTAATCCCTATCCTACAATGATATTAATAACAACCCTTTTCTATCATATCATTTTTAAAAACTTTTTTTATAACCTAGGGAATATAATAATTCCAAAGGTTATGATCTTATGATCATAAATGATAAACAAGGGATATACCTAAGCATAACATTAAACTAATAGTATGAGAATATGGAAATTACATTTAGAAAGAATAACCTTTATATAAATGATAATAATTATTTTTATCAGATAATGATTATAAAATACTAATACATGAATGAAAATGGAATCACTGAAGATGAACCATGGGGGAAAATGAATCCATATGATCAAGAATTGTGGAAAACACATAATCATAGAAAAAAATTTCAATAGTAGTCCTGGTTCACTTCCATGAATATCATAGAGAAATGTGTTTACCCCATATACCATCATATTATTAATGGTTCAGTCATAAGATAATAATATCATTTAATATTCCATGAAAATTTAGGTTCACATACCCATCTAGTCTTGTTTAACTCATGAGATATAAATCATTATCCAATTCATTAGAGGGAGATATAGGTCCCACCCATCAGATAATCCAAATCATACATTTGTGTGTCATAAGGTTGTAAAACAATCATCATATCAGAACACAGGAAATTAAATGGAATTCATAATAATTTCACAATATAAATACATATATAAATGATAAAGGTCATATAATCATTTCATTCATTCATCATATAATAACCAAAGAATAAATGAGTGTGTATGAACTAATTTTATCACTGCATAACCCCAAGACGATAAATTTCATTCATAAACATAATTACATAAAACACATAAACAATTAATAGAAATAATAATAATTTAATAAAAGGATAATAACCTTATAAATCCATAAGAGACATCAACTGGTGTTAATATAGATGGAAAACTATTTCGACTGATAATTAGAAATATTTCTCAATTAAAATATCAACTCTACTTGGAAATTTATTATTAGAATATAAATTATTTTTAATATATTTTATTTAAAATTTAAACTCAAGATTTATAATGAAAGGTATATTGACAACAATAGTCATGATGATGATAGTTTTTCTTCATGTCATACACATTAAAACAAGGATTCCATTAAAGTTTTTAGAAATGCTACATGGGATTTTTTTGGAAAATGAAATGAATATTCAAATCAAAGTATTTTGAAAAAATAATTCTTGGGTAAAAAAATTTATAAACATATAGGATATTAAAATATTTTAAAAAAAATTAGTTTTTGGAAGAAAACATTTTCTAAATGAAAAATGAAATACATACTATTATTTATAAAAAACATTTGTAAATTATTAAAAATGAAAAATAGTGGAAAATAGTAATATTAACATAAAATATCATGATTAAACCTTGGATAATATAATTATTTAGTTTCTTGTGACATGGAAAATAATTTTTAATCATGATAAATATAATAATAGGTAATCCCAATAAATGATGAGATTGTAGAATAAAATCAATAAAACATTGGTAACAATATTGAGTAATACCCATTAATGAATAAAATAAAATGAAACATATAATATAAGTATTATGGGTAAATTTTCAGAACAATTTGTCAAAGTTTCTTTATATTCACCTCATGAAATTATATAGGTTCATTACGTAATGTATATATCAGATAATGAAAATTGACATAAAAACTCCCACAATTTGTCTTGAATTCATCCATACTCATTTAAATATCCTATATAAAAAAATATGTTTATAATAAATATATTATATAAACATGTATATATATAATACCATATATTATTTCCATATGAAAATTTATAACCCATTGATGAATTTTTTTTGTTACAGTCATATTTTGACAATAAATGATTTATTCTGCAGGTATGTTTGGACTTGTTATTTTTTTCCCTATTACATCCGTCATTGTTTCATAATATCTATAATTTAAACATTATATAAATATCTTATATATCAATTATATTTTATGTTTTGTAATCCATAAAATTTAGTGTAAGAATAAATGTACATCATTCATATAGATGGTAGAAAATACACATGCATGAGTATTGATTCTATTTTCAAGAACGAATTGAAGAAATATTATTATATTATGTATATATTATTAAAAAATTAATTTTTATTTCAAATTTATTAGATATTTTTATTACAATATTAATTAATATTTACCACTTATATCATGAATTTATCACATCACTTAATGTGGTGGTAGTTTTTCGTACACATTAGAAACATTATCGCATTACCTGACAATGGAATTAATGAAATAATGTTCGAAATAGAAAATAAAATAAGAATATTAATAAGAAAAATATCATATATAAATAATGAATACATCATTATTTATATCCTCAATATGTGGTATTTTATAAATGAATGTTATCAGTTTGCAATGCAGTAGTTCATTGAACACATATAAAGATAATTTATTAATATATTTGAAGGAAGATGTGATGGTTTTAAAAATTTAAATTAGTATATAAACATCCCATTAAATATATTATAATTTTGTATTGTTTCATCATGGTATAATAATAATTTATATATGTTAAGGTTGGAATATAACAATGACTCTCCTTAGGTAATGTTACATCTTCATCAGGTATCCTGGTTATGTTGCACCCAAAATTCTTCATTGATTGGATTTATTTAAAAAATAAGGATTAAAAAAAAGATAGTGGGGATATTGGGAAGTTATTTTGGTAGTTATTTTCTAAAAAATAGTTTTAATGGGTGAATAATAGTGTGTAATGGGTGACTTTTTATAAGTATGGTTAGTGGAACCCATGTAAATTTTTTTAAAGAATATATTTTCACTGCATGTTTTCATATATAAGGATCAATAATTGTGAATTCATTAGTATAGAAGAGATAATGTTTATATATAGTCATTAATTTTTTTGATATGTTTTCTGTTTCATTTAATAATAATCTTTATTGTTTAACCCATGACAAACAAATATTTAACATAACACCGTTAAATAATATTTATTATTTTGACTATTATTTTGGGTCAAAATTTAATTTTACTTTATTATATAATTTTAATTTTGATGATTTATATTATTTAACACATTTTTTTAAATCAATTCTAATATGTGGATGAAATTCAATTTAATATTAATCCTTCTAACATGATGGGAAATATTGTGTTTGAAGAAAAAGTGATCAAAGGATTATAAAATTTTTTATATCAAAATTTATCATGAAATCGATACCAATTAACTAATTTGGATTAATGACTGTATTATTGAACCATTTTTAATTTAAAAACAATTTATTATATGATTTTAAATTATAAATAGATTAAATAAAATGGTTTTTCGGAAATAAAATGAAGGATTTTTCACTATTATGAAAAAATGATTCTATTCAAACAAATTTATAGAACTACATAAGTTATTTTAGATATTTTTATTCAAAAAATATAAATTTTAAAGTTAAACTTTGAAAAATATTTAAAAACTAATTTTAATAATTTCTCGTAAAATGTAACACATTTTTTTTGAAAATAAAATTTTCCAAACATAAAAATTCCTTCTTGAAAATTTAATAACACATTGTCAATATGATTACATTATAAAAAACATCATAAATAATATTTAAAAAGAATTTATCAAAATTAGCATCACTATTTTTATCATTTATTTTAAAAAATTATTTTTTTAAATCACAATATAAATAATATATCATGGTTTTGTTAAAACTCAAATTTGTGTATAATTTAAGATAAATCTGGTGTTCCATGTAATGTATGATATCATAGAAAATAAAATTATTTAAAATATTATAATTGAAATAAACTACGGCTGTGAAATATACAATGGATTGGTTATGATTGTTATGGATTTACACCATGTCATTAGTGATACATGGGTTCTTATATATAACACCATGAACGAAGTCCATTTTTTATGGGATTTAACACCTAGAGTTTTTTTGAAATATTTTTTCCAAATTAATATTATCCTTTTGGTATTAATCATTTAAAGAAATACTGAATATTTTTTTTAAATTACCTTATTTTATTTTCATACACTACATGCGAGACATTTATCTGATTGTGCTTTGTGAAATATCTACTTTTCTTGTGTTAAACATAATACTGAGTTTGTATGAATTTTTTTTCTATTATTACAAATACAAAAACTAGATTTTAAAAATTGTAATAGAAATATTAATAAAAAAATTAAATATTATTTAAAATGTATTTATATAATAAAACATATTGATAATAAAACATGTAATATTGGTCAAGTCGTTGTGAGTTTGAAAATACTATTTTATCAAATGAACATGTTTTTATATACTTCAATGAATGATTATAATATTAAATATAGATAAAATTAGAGATTTATTTTTTTATAATATAAATCTTCTTTTAATTCAGAATTTAGAATTTAACATAGGTATAATTTTTGTGATTTTTATGAGAAACATCATATTTGGATGGGCAGTGAAAAATATTGAATTTTATCTAAAAACACATTTTTTATCAAATTTATTTATATAGATAAATTACAGTTTTTATTTTATTTGAATGTTCTATTATATCATATATATATAATTTAATCTAATATAGGACAATGAAACAAATTTTCAATTGATATTTGATATTAAAATATAACAATCTTTAAAAAATTTAACATTAAAAACACATAGTATAGTCATGTCTGTATGATTAATTTCAAATTAATTTTTTCCACTTCTGTGATTGGATTTTTTGAAGAATGGATTCCATATTTTTAATTAGAATAAATTATAAATTATAAGATTTCTAAAATATTTTTTGACTAAAACTATTAGTTCAAGTGATTAAAAATAAATATAGTGATTATGAAAAAAATTAGCATAATAAAGGACTCAAACATAAATTTAAGACCCAAAACGACTTAATCACTTATCTAAAATCCATTGGCTTGACATATTTAAAACATATCCTCAATTCTCTAGATAATATTCTATAATCAGAGCCACATTACATCAGAAATACATGGGTGTAAGTCAATTTATAATTTGTTTTTTCAAGAATTTCACTACTCCTCAACTAGAAAAAGGGTCTCACCCCCCCAGATCATCACACCTATTGATACGATTTATCATGAAACTTTTCAACCCAAATAGATTATAAAACTACTCAAATAAACCTAGAAGAAAAAAATTTGGATTAAAGAAATACAATGAATCTATTTTGTCCAAAATAGAATGAGTTACCCAAATAAACGTAGGATTTAACATATGCGATGAATAAAAAGACAAAAGGTAATTGAATTTTAGGTCACTTTTTATTTACATGAGAATCATGAATAATTCAACAATACATTATTATTATTTTATTATATACAACACAGATATGTATTTGATGACTTTTATACTTTTTTATGGGTATTCACATATCAATTAGATGATATTTTATTCATGGGGTATATGTTTCAAGAGTTACCAAAATGGTGAAGTAAATTTTTTATCAAATTTTAATTATTTGAGACACATGCCATGTTATGAACATAAATTATTATATGATGTGTATAAATAACCCTTTTAATACAATTAATTATTATCATAATTCTAAATATATTATATGCTTCGTATACATTCATTTTCATTCATGGGGAGTATGATTCAGAGTTACAATGTGGTAAGTGTTTATTGAGAAAATATCACCATTTATTGAGATTATATATAATAATACATATATTTATAAAATTATATGATCCATAACTCCATATAATTCAATAAATTTATTCTTTTCTTTATATTGATGATGTAATTTTGTATTGGTACCATTTTTCCACTATTCGGTACATACGGTGATTATAAAACAATTTTAAGAATCTCCAACATTTCATCTATATTCAGTTTCCAATTTGTTCCCCTTCAAAAACACATGATCATAATGGTTTTAAAATATAATCTAATATTATCCTGTTATAAATAGAATACATTTTTAGACATTTTTTACATTTGAAAAAATTGTGTTTTAAAATGGAATCACCATATTTTCTTCCAGTCGAGGAAATTTTCTAATCTTTTAATTTTGAAAACATATTTTTTGGAATGTACGGATTTACCCTCCATCATGTTCATAATTCCCTTGAGGATTCATTTAAATGAATAAAAATGTTATATTATTTATTTATATAAATATTTTTTCATAATATTCTATAATTTTATTTAAATTGGTTTATAATAAAAAGTTTTTCTAGAATGTTTTATGTTCAGAAATTTTCATAAATGATTTTGAAAAAATTTATTATTGATTTTACAAAAGGTCATTTCATAAGAAAAGGATTTAAGTGACCTCAATTTTTCATTTATATGACCATAAATTATTTTCAAGGAAAATAGTTTGCAAAAAGTTTCAATGATTTTTTAAATTGTTTCATTGAAAATAGTTCTAAAATTGTTTTCAAAACCTGTTTTATCATTTTTTGGCTAAATGGTTTTCCACTTGATTACAATACTTATTTCAATGTATTTAAATAATTTTGAATGATTTTTTTAAAAGATTTTATATTTTCAAAAAAAAATCCATAGATGAATAGATATTTTTCTCAATAATTTTTTTAAAGGATATATCAAAATTATTTTACGTATAAGTTGACATTTGTTGATGTCACTCATGAAATTATTGGAAATGATCCAAATCATCCATAAATATTTTTTTAATGAATGGTTTTCTTCCAGTGAATTGTTTTAAAACTTATTTCTATTTCAATGGTTATATGTTTATGAAACTCATTCTTCTTTCCTGGGTTTTATGATTATGAAACGTGTTTCTCTCCCATGAGTTATATTCTTCTGAATACCATTTATCTTCAATATGATATACCCAGATTAATTTCTATGAATCTTGTTTCCAATCATTTGTTATTATAAGATAAAATGATTGTGAAACATATACAATTTATATCGGTTATGATGTGATTAAATATTTATGATTCCGATTTCATTTCATGTGTTATGATTTTATCTATTTCTGTGGGCCGTGATATTATGCATGTTCAATTATCTTTTGTAACATTGATGTTTGAGTTATTATGTGAATTTTGGGACCAATATCTCTTAATAACTCATTTTTAAATTTTGAATGACTGATGGGTATAAATATAATGTTTTAAGATAATTACATGTTAAAAATTTTACGCATGTACTTGGTTTTCTGTCCATTTTATTATAGGTGAACTTAATTACATGGTCACAATATTATTAATGAACCTTATTATGTGCTCAAAATGTTATGTCTAAACCAGTTTACATGTTCACAATGTATTCCATGGACATAGATATATGTCCATAAGTTTTGTGTGAACCTAATTAGATGATCACAATGTCGGGCATGAATCTGATTTCATGTTAACAACATTATGGGTGGACATGGGTTCCATGTTTATAATACTATTAGAGGGAAAAATTTATTTTCAATAACATAATCAGTGAATTTGTTTCTATATATACATGTTCATGATGCTATATATTTATTTTAATGACACAATGCGTTGAATTATACATAAATAATGCATTAATTGCCTATGTTTGTGATTATATGTTAATTAATTCCTTATGAACTACTATTATTTATTCCATGATTATTTTTTATGATCATTGATATATAGGTTATGATATATTAATGATAACATCATAATCTCATAGACTTATTTTCATCTTATTCTTATATTATTTATTTATATTCCATTACTATGCATTGGAGATCACTCCATTCTTTTGTTAACATTACCCATTCTATGAAGAACGGTTTCCAGAAGAATTACTACAGTATAAGATATTTATAGGAAACAGTAGAGGCCTTTCACCATGTTAGAAGAATTTTATTTCATGTTTCTAATGGGATATAACTAATACAACCTTCGAGAGTCTATTTGGGTAATGTATTAATTATTCTACGAACATAATATAACTATTATTTATGAAAGTGGCGGGAAACTATAGTTTGTATTATAGAAATGGTTTTATCAATCATTTGAAACTAGTATTATAAAAATTCATATATATCCATGAGAATATTTCAAATGATATTTCTAGGGATGCCACTAAGGATGTGGTTAACGATTAGAAGAATTAATGGGAAATGTTTTGGAAAATTGGAAATAGATAGAGCATGTGGTTTCCTTAAAATACATCCATATATAGATACTAAAATTGGATGTATCTTTTGAAAATATATAAATAAGAGTAAAAAAGTTGATATAGTTTGTCAACCCATACATGATCTATTCTATTATATAAAATGGGAATTGCTAAAAACATTGATTAAAACTCCTTGGGTATTTTAATTGATAATTTAAATAATCATTAGAAACCATTTTGGTTGATTTAAAAATATATATTTTCTATTAGTAAAATAAGATAAAACAACAGTGTTATTGATTAAATAATGAGTCATATTTTAAAAATATTTAATGTTTTTTTCATTAATATTCAATTCCTCACAATTGAAAATGTTTCATACATTATACCTTTTTATTTTCATAAATGGATGAAACTAGAAAGAACCACTTTAACGGTAAACTAAAAAAATAATTCAGTGATTTTCCTCATGGGGATATCAATCCTTTGGGAATTTGAATAGAAAACATCCTTTTTATTATCACATTGATTTATTAATATATGAATCATTCGAAGCTTCCCATTGATAAAAGGATGGGAAAATGGTCTGTTGAGTCCTTCATGAGGAAACAACATCCTTCTTTCGGTGGGACATTTGATCCACTTGTTTCTAAAAATTTGATTAGTACAACTAAAAATATATTCTATATTTTCTAGATTTTTGATCATGATACTGTCATTATTTCAGTTTATCGATTAGAATGAGGCCATCTTCCCACGATATGCGAGGTTCACATATTGTATTATCATCTAACCTTAATGTCATATTTATAGATTCTTTTTTGTGGCATAATGATATGTATTATAAGGGAATTGTCCATAAGAAAATTTAGTAGATAGGAATTGTTTTTTAATCTAAAATTGATATTTTAAGGGATGTTGGAGATTTGAATATTTAATATGGTTTTAAAACAAAATTGTTGAGTGATTTCAATGAAAAATATAAAAAACTTGTAGAGAAAAATAAAATAAAATTCTAACATGATATTACTGTGGGAATGTACACTTATGAGAATTTATGGATAGAACAAGAAGGTGTTTCATGTGTTTAAATCATGGATACTATAAAAAATATTATATAGTTTATGTGATGGGTAAATACAATGAAATAATTAGAGGGAAATGTCAATAGAATTAACCACCCACACATTAGTTTTTCTAAAGCATGGACATTGTGAATTCTCCTAATAAATTCCCAAATACATGGGCTAATATGGATAATAAGACCAAAAAAACAAATTTTAATGATGAAAAAGTGAAAGAATATGAAATAATAATGGATTAAGACGGTGATGATAATTAGCGGAAAATATATTCATTCCCACATAGTTTGGATGTTCACTCTTGAATTTTTTTAATATTCTCATTGATAATATTATTGTGTATGTATTTCTGATGTTTTATTTGATTATATCCCTCTACAATGTTTTTGGAATAATAAAATCTCATATAATATTCAATATATGGATGTATAAACACATGTATCCAGTAATGTTTTTATATATAATAGAATATCATATTTAATTTAGAAAGGGAGAATTATATTTTGGAAGTGATATAAGGGTAATCATTTAATGAAAATTTAAATTAAAAATAAATTTTTTATTTTTATTATTAACTCACCACCTAAGGATATATTAATAGTGTATGACTTCTTCTTACCACTATTTTTATCGGAATAGATTATAGTTGGGATAAATTATCATGTATCTTTTTATTTGTAAGAACTTCCTGAATGAGAAATTATAATTTATTTTGTAGTGAATGTGATGTATTAGAAATATATAAAGGCACAAACAAAGGGTGTTATTCTTCCCATGAAATGGGATAAATTCTTGTAAATATATCTTCTTTGGAATGTTCTACAGCAATATGAAAAAGGATATTGAAACCAAAAATGTTATCTGTGTACCATCATTTTAGATGTATAAAATAGCCCCTTAGATCATCACAAGTTTATATATTTTTGATTGAAAATTTTATCATAACAATGTTCAATATCAATATCCATCATAACATAGAAGTTAAATTTCTCTTTAATGTTAATGTTTTCACATTCTACCTATGTTCTCTTTTTTGAGAAACTAGTTATGTGTAAATTTGGGAGGCCATCACAGTTCCAACATTCCTTTTTTAATGTATGTTTTAGTGTTAATTTTTTATTTTTGGGGTCTAATAATATATCCTAAAAGTACAATAACATTGATAACCTAACCACATTTCAAGAGATATTTTTTTAATGGTTGTTGAATGCAACCCCATGTGTTTTGATGAAATATATTGTTTTTTAAATTAATTAAATATGTTAGATAATTTTCATTTCACACAACACTAAATATGCTATTTTGTTTTAAAGTAATATTATTTTTTTCATACTCTACAAAAAATAATTATATTATCTTATGCTATACACAATATTTACTTGGTTTTCATTACACACAATATCATGTTTCCAAGCAATATCATTCTATTATTAAAATTATTTAAATGATATTGTTATATCCTAGGAATTAAGAATATAAATATGAGTAGAGATAACTAGTTTCTTTATATTAATTATAATGAATTTATATAAGTAAAAAACATTGATAAAAAAATTAAATATTAGTAGTCTTTATATGTTAGAAAATACTACTTCCTCAAAATAACATATTTTTATATCCATATGTGAACAATAATAAAATTGATTTAAAAAAATGTTAGATATTTAATTTTATAAAATAAAATTAATATTGTAATTGATAATTTTTAAAATATCATATGAATAATTTTTCATATTTTTATAATTAACTTCACTTATGGATGAATAGTTATAAATAATGAACATTATTTCAAAACATCATTTTCATCTATTTTATATATATATATAAATTATATTTTAAATAGTTTATAATTTATATTTAGAGAATATTTAAATTTGTTAATCTGAATTAGTATATTGGAACCAATTTCTCATTGTATATGTATATATGAACATAGACTTCTTTCAAACATATTTACTTTAAAAACCAAATGAGTTGTCTCGTCTATGGGATCAATTTTTTATTAATTTCTCCCTCTACTATGTTTTCAAATTTTTTATATGGATTCAATATTTTTAATAATAATAACTTATTTTTTATAATAATTTAAATTTTTGTTTGATGAAATATATTTTTTAATGTGATTAAAATTAATTGGAATGATGAAGGGAAAAATTTCTATAACAGATGAATAAATAATAACCTTAGTAACCCAAATGACGTAGAAATTTTTTTAAAATCGATTTCCTGGAAATATGTTGAACATATAATAAAATGAATCTAATATTGGAAATTATTGGATCCACTTTCCCTAGAAAAAACGTGGGTGGAATTCTATTTCAAATGATCTATAATATTGCCACTCCACCTCCACTATAAAAATGAAACTCACCCTTCACATTTCTTCAAACCTCTAAAGACACATTATCTCATCCATGATCCACTCAAACACCTCCAATAAATCCATCCCATAATCCTAAAATCCTATCCTTGGGGATAATGAAATCCATGGAATCTCTTTTGTGAAAAAAATGAAATCCTTGAACAACAAGAGGATTGAACATGTATGAAAAAAGTGATGACATAAGGTAAAGTATTTGTGTCTCACCTTTTATTTTCATAAAATTCATTCCATATATATCACTCTTTTATTTTATATAGTGAATTTAAATTACATATATGTATCCTATTTTTATTATAATGAAAAGTATTATTATTATAATATCCATTTTATGATCATTTTATCACTATTTTAATGTATTAAATGTTACCAAATTGAAAAAGTGAATTAGTTTAAATTTTCCTTCATTTTGATAGATGGAATGTTATTGACCTGTAATTTTATATGAGGTGTATATAATAACTTTTACATTTTTAACAATGAATTTATTTTTTCATGATATTCTATGATTCATATAATATAATTTTCATACATGGTGAATATAATTCAATGTTACCATGTGGTAGGAGTTTGTTGAAAAACTCTCATTGTTTATTGATTTTGTTTTTGATTATGATTATATTAATGAAATATTATTACCAAGATTGTGAGATAACTCATGTATTTACTTTTATAATTTATATTTATTATATATTTACGAATTAGAAAATTTTCCAATCTTTTGTAGATACGTAGATTAAGAAAGGGTTTTTCTGAAATTCTAACTTTACCTCGCTCTTTGGTAGGATATATGTGTTCCATAGAAACCATATTTTCAGAATATATTCCAAAAAAATTATCATATTATCATATGATCATTAAAATATATTTTTACCCTTATTTACCCTTTTAAATATAATGTTTTTTAAAAGAAAATATTATTGTAATTTTTTTATTAAGGAACATTTCTAAAAAATTGATTATAAAAATGGAATGTTAAGAATGTATAGATTTACCAACATTCATGACCGTAATTTCATAGTATCTTCATTTATAATAATTTAAGGTTATTTTTGTATTTGAAATAATTTTTTTCCTAATTTTTTAATAGTTCATTATTTTCAAGTGGTTTTGAAATCAAAAAGTTTCGAAAAATGTTTTATGTTTAAAAAGGTTTCCAAATGACTTTAAAAACACATTTTATACATTTTAAAAATGTTTTCCTTAATGAAAATTATTTCAATGATCTATAATCTTATTATATATGTTTCCAATGTATTTCCATGGAAAAAAGATTTGGAAATTAGTTTATTTTTCTTTTATATGTTATCAAGGAAAACAGTTTTCCAAATGTTTTCATGCAACATTAATATGTTTTCTTGTAAAAATTATTTCAAAATGATTTCATTAATTTTTTCTATGTTTTCATGATATATTCATTTAAAATGGTTTTAAACTATTTTTTTTTATAAATCATATTTCAATAAATAAAAGTTATTTTCATCATGAATTGTTTATGTTGACATCTACAAAATTATTTTCTAAATAAGATGACATCTATTGATGTAAATAATAACTTATAGGAAATGATATAATAGTTCCACCCCTATTATTCATGTGTATAGTGTTTGTTTTTATGGAATTAAATTTATTAAAACCCATCTCTCTTTCATGGTTACCATGATTACGAAAATACTTCCACTTCAAGGGATTAGATATCTATGAAACCCCTTCATTTAATAGGTGTTATATGATTATGAAACATATTTTTCTTAAAATTATTATAACAACATTGATGATTATAAATCCCAGTTCCTTTCAGGGGTTATTCATGGATTAAATGAGGATGAAACCTATATATTCTCCATAGGTTATGTTATCACTAAATTTTTACGCTATATAATTCATTTCATGGGTCATGATGTGATTTCTTTTTATGAGACATGAAATGATAAATGTTTTATTGACTTTATGGATTTTATGAATGGGATATTATGTGATAGGTGAGACCTATATATACCTCCAATACATTGTGTAATGGTGGAAACCTCATGAGTAAAAATATTATCAGTGAACTTGATTGAAAATTCAAAATGTTATGCATGGAACTAGAATTTTATGAATCAGATTATATGTGAACCTAGTTACATTATCATAATATAATGAATGATCATTATTATGTCTTGATAATATTATGTCTCTTTATTATTACGTGTTCAAATTTTTTTTCAGAGAACTGGATTCATTTCCGTAGTTATGAGACAACCTGATCACATGTTCACAATGTTATGGGTGAACCAGATTTCATTTCCTAGCATTATGAGTAGACCTTGGTTCATTTCCATAAGTCTATGATAGCCCAAGATATCATGTCTTTAACAAAATTTATGAACCTATATCTACTTATACATGTCAAATATGTTAAGTTTGGATGTGAATGCAATAATTCCATGTCTTATTCATATGTTAATCCTTAATATCATCAGTTCCTAATTATATTATGAATCATGTCTTATGGCCTATAAATTATTATGTCATGATTCATGTATAAGATATGTTATTTTTAGGGTATCATCTTATAATGACAAAATCATGTTCTCAAAAACTAATGTTCATTTTATTCTTAAATATTTCATTCTTTATCCTTACTAAGAATTTATGCTCTCTCTATTATTTGTTTTCATTCACCATGTTATAATGAAATGTTTTTTATTAGAATTACTAAATGGGGTGATCTTTATGGATTACATTTTACATCCTTCAATATTATAGAATATTTTGGTTTCATCAATCTATAGTAAATAATATAATACAACATTTGGTAATATATTTTTTGTAATGTATTAAGTTTGTCTAAACTTTAATTTAATGTTAATATATATAAACAATGGGTCCCAATATATTGTATACCAAGAGAGATACATGGTCTACTTTATATGGAAATCCAATGTTGGAAATATAAATCTTAATAAAGAAATAAATTGATATGTATTCCTATTAATATTAAAACTAATATTTGGTTGATTCATTAGATATTTAATAGAAAAGTTATATAAATTTAACAAGAACATATGCTATTCAAACTATATATCAACTAGTGATTATCCTTGGATTCCTTGGACATGAACATGAATTCCAATTTAATAATATATATAAATATATATATATATATATACATATTGGGCCATACATGTTTTTTATATATACACATAGAAATATTATTTTCATATACTCACTTAACGGGTGAAATCTTCTTATATTCATTATGTCTTCAACCAATGATGGTACTATTGACCAGTTGACCATTTAGGAACTCAAGAAAATGTCATTTATTTTCGAATTTTTTTATTAATTTAATAATAACTACACACTTCTTATTTTATATTCACATACAAGATAGTTCTAAAAAACATTTTTGGTTTCTTAATGAGATTATCTCACACACTTTTTAGACCACCAATTATTATATGAAGTGATCCTATGGATTCAATTATAGAAAACGAAATGGGATAAGCATTGGTGGAATGATATTCTATACTAGGATTAATTATATGAGTAAAAAATAGCGATTTTCTATTGTATTTATTTAATTTATAATAGCATATTTGAAAATGTGTTATTTTAATAATCCTTGAATTCTTGTTTTTATATTATAGAACATTACCCCTTTTAATAAATGATATTTGTTCTATTCAACCTATTATTGAATCTGGATGACTTATGCTTCTTTTTTTCAATTATTATTTTGTTCCCTTGTCTACCAAAATCTTATAATATTAATTAACATTATAATAAAGAGGTTATATTCTCCACATCATACCATTTTATTCCATTACTTATAGTTGGTAGCCTTTGGTGTCTAGGGAGCCACACATGAGGCCTTTTTCCCAGTTGGGTTCATTAATTTATGATTGAATCATGTTTGGGATGTTATATGTATTATTAGTGTTACAAGTGGATTATAAAATTTCAATAATCATGAATATAATGTGTTTTCTCATCTAAAACATTGATTTAGAAGATAAAAATTATATTATAAAAAATAAATTTAAAATAATTAATACAAAAATATAGTGTGTTTATTTTTTTATCGAAATCAAGGATTAACAAGATAAAAGAAAATAATATTATAATCATTAATATATTTGAATAAAAAGTTTCCCAAACATTAATAGTCTCAAAAATTATATAAATAACTATTTAATAGATATAAATGGAAATTATAACTAACGTACCTTCCTAAATTAAATCATCACTTTGAATATGAAAGGATAAAAATTTAGTATCCCATATATGTAATGACATATTGAAAGAGATTTATCATCACAATTCATTGATATTATAACATTTTAAAAAATTTCACCCATATTGGGCTATCAAAATGAAAAAAGGATTAATAAAAAACTAATAATATAAAACATAATCCGAAAGGGGAAACACATTATAATGATTATAAGATAAAACATTTGGATAAATATGTTCCAAAATTGTTATGTAATAAAATATCCAGCATTATGATTATTGTAATGCTAATAACACAAACTGGTAGTCAGTATACAATTTAGACACTCTTCTTTAGAACTAATCCCTCAAATTATGAAATATGTGTCATCAATACTCATTTTAGTGTGGAATATATCACTACCAATGCTACTAAAACATATTACCTAATATATTTTTTATCCTCCAGCTTTATCTCAAAACATAATACAATCAACTATATCTTACAAATTCTTGGACGAACAATGTCTTTTTCTTACATCTCAATGATTAATTAACTACATTTCCAATCCAATGCATATATATGATCTCAATAATGTATAATTACATGTATTTACAAACCTAAACTAACTAATATTCAAAATGGAAAGTCTTGAAATGAAATTTGGAATTTTTCTGTCCTTGTAAATTATGAACCAATACCAAAATAGATAATTATCCAACGACATAAATCTTTTACCAAAATTACCAATTTTGATCTTGTGTAGAGTAATTCAATAAATGATTTCTAACATTTCTAGGCACATACACCATAACTCAATATCATTGTAGTAGAACTAATCCAATCTAAATTTCTGACACTTCAATACTATCATTATAACCTCATCCCGACTTTAGAAGAATCAATGTATGTTCTAAAGTCAGTTTCGCTTTCATCTACTAAAAGGATGGGTCACATTTTTATGTCCATAAAAACATCTCTACTTGTTTTCTAAATATTGGGATTTTTGATAATGGGAATGGAAATTATTGAATAATTAGATTTTTATATCTAGATAGAAATATGAAACTAAGAATATCATTGTATTAATTGGGATAATCCCAAGAATATATTATTCTCACTTGATCAATTTCAACAAATAATCTTATCTCGAACATGATTTGAGTAATTCAAAAAATATTTCTGACCAAAAATAGGAATTTTATTACATTATCATATTGCTAGCTATATATATAGGATTTTTTTATTTAAATATTCTTAGCATAGTCATGTGGGGTAGAAAAAATTCACAAAGATATCATCAAATCATATGACCATAAATGAATATATATATGTATGGGTTGAAAACATGATTAATTAGAGCCATGAAAACTTATGGTGTCTTCAAAATACAGAACAGAATAACCAAATGCCAATAAATTTTATATCTTTTATGGAATTAAATTTATTGTATCATTGATATTCTCACATGAAGATGAAGGTAGCACTACTTCAAATTGATCATAGATAAATCCTTTAATGCTCAGAGTTCGTTGAAGTGGTTTTATATACAAGGATGGGTATACAAGTTAACAACCATATTCTAGTTCAACTGGAAAAAATACATGAAACTAATGAGGGTATCATAATCCTTTATGAAAAAAGTAATAGAGAATTCATGGTGGTGAAACGACTTAGATAAAACCATTCAATTTCAAATCCTCATGAAACTTCATGATCTATTTAATCTCATTAGGTTCCATTATATATGGAGGAATGGAGACTAGTGCTAATCCTTGAACTGGATCAATGGTGAAGTACCACTCCATCATAAAATCTAACAAAGATAATTAAGTATGTAAAACACCCCTAAACAATCCGCTTCATGTGGAAATTTAGTATATCATCTTCATTGATCTCTCATAAAGAGACTATAGAAAAAAGATATCACTCTTCTCATCCCACAATGTTCAATTAGAGATTCAATTTCATGGAAATATCAATCTCCATTTTTATTATATTTAATAACCCTAGGTGGTGTGAAATATTACCTCAATAAATTGAAATAAACATGTTCATGATAAATAACTAACCATTCCATTCCGATAATGAAATAAAAACATTTCTTGTTTAGTAAAAAATGATTTCATTATAATCGATATGTCCATATTATAAGGGGCCTCCTACACTAGTGAACGTTGTCTTTTAAAATTCCCAATGGTGAATCATGTATCTTCATTAAAATGTATAAATCTTATTTACATATTATAATTTCTTTATAAAAATATATTTCAAGGAACATGATGATCTTGTATTGAATAATGTCGAATCTAAAATAGAGGATACTAGTATAGTACCTTGAACACTAGAAGGATCTAGACATGGCCCCTCAAGAGTATCATGATGGGCATAAAGGTTTCTAGTTCTTGGACAATGAGATAGAACCTGTATAAAAATGAAATGTTTGTTTTTTATCAGTTTTACCACTAATGATTAGCTACCTCATCCACATCAACCACCACATTTTAATTATCTGGTAGTATCTGAGACCCCAGTCTAAATTTGGGTGACTAATCTAGAACCGTAAGGTGCATTCATTGAAGTTAACTTTTCAGTAGACTCTATATGAATTTTTTAAAATAATTAAAAATATTCCCAATCCTACTGCAATATCGGATCTTAATTAATTATTTTTTATGATGGGGCTTATTAATAGTGTCTCTACCAGATTAGAGAAACCAAACATAAGTGTCAAATCATTCCATCTAATTGGGCATCTCCTGCAAGTAGACTCTAATTGACATTTCCCACGTCTAGAAAATCTACCCCCAATCTCGATACTAAACCAACATATCTCACAATACCACTCTCTCATTAGTAATTCAGGGTGATGAGGCCTAAGTTTAATGTATCTGAAATAATGGAATCCAAAAATATATTTACCTGTAATTAGATTGCATACACAATCACATCCTTAAATTGCATCTTTTTCCTCATGGTTTCCCTGGAATGGGTCAGTGTCAAACAGTAATGCCATGTGAAATGAGATAAATAATCCATCATAAACATAGAACCATACAGCAGGGGCATAAACACTCTATCAATTTCTAGTGTTAGGGTCTCCAGGTCAACGTATTCCTAGATTTATTTCTAGAATCCTCCTGGAAAATTCCCTGATGATTATTTTCCAGAGTTTCAAAATCCCACCAACGCTTAAGGGAATTAAGAAACATAAATTTTTACATATTGAAGAAATTCTCTCTAGGAGTCTCTAAAATATTTATAATTGAAAACATGAGCACAATCCATGACTCTAAAACCTGAGAACCACAATCCGCCATGAAGGTTGGAGTATAAAACTTCTATACATATTAGTTCACATCCTCTATAGTAGGGTATTTACTTTAAGATCCCATTACCGACTACTTGAATAGTTCAAAGCTCTAATGGAACTAGGAACTGGAGTCTATAGGGGGAATAATAAATGGTCACTCATGTTTCCTCACACGAAGAAATATAATAGAATTAGGTCCCAACACCTCTGAAGTATGATCATCGTAACATTACTATAACATGAGTCAATTATTTTATGGAGGAATATATATAAAATTACAAAAAAAATTCTTAAGGTAATATTAATAAACATATAAGATATATTATAACTTAAAATTATTGTAATAAAGGAATTTTATGAATGAGTCACACCAATTTTCCTACTCAGAATTTCAGGTCAATGTTAGAAGAATGGTAATAGTGGTCGGAATTGACACTACATGCTTCCCAATAATAAGGCCTTGTCCGGGTGACGGTAATATATAGTACCAAAATGTTATTGATATATAGAATGCCAACTACAATATATAGATAGAAACACCCTTAAATATTAAATTGATATCCACATTTCATTGTAAGAATTTCTATTTATGATTTAACTTTAGTTATGTTTGTAAATATTTATATGTATATTAAAATCACAGTGCTATTTGATGCATCATAATTCCCATGTTATATATCCATAATCATTATACATTGAAATTAACACATCAGGTAACATCATATTGTCCATTAAATCTAATATTAGTATATAAAAGTTCAGGTCAAATTATTTTATTAATCAATTTAATATTCCATGATTTATAGTATTATATTGTTCAAAAATTATAATTTGATGTAATGTAATCCATTAAACATATGTTTTTACACTTGGAACTCGTTTTACATGTATCAACCTAGGATTTATTGGTCAATTAGGAAACTATAATCAAGTCATATTTGAACAGACCAATTGGATTTATGAACATACAATAATTTATATAATTATTAAATACTTGAATGAGATTTTATAACATTTCAAATACATTATATTCATTGAACCTATATTATAAAATACGAAATGCATGAAGTAATAAAAATATTTCATGGAATATGTATGATAAGTAAATACCTAGGTTTTATATTGATATATGAAATGAAACAACATTGATGTACTATTACAACAGAAAATTATGTTTGAGATCATATTGTAAATACTAATAATCCAATTAAACAAGTTCGTCACCCAATAATAAAATTAGTTAAACTACAATAAAAACGTACCAAGAAAAAAATATCCCAACTAGGGCAATTTTGATATACCCTTTATGTGTGTAAGCTACTCTAAGGAATATTCTCATTACCGAATTCTGTCAAGTTCATGTCTAATATCCATATATTAAAACAATGTGAAAGATAAATATGATCTCAATTTGTTGCATCATGGACCTAATTTACACCAATGTAACCAAACAAGGTTGGCCACATGGCCTCCAAAATATCACCCCATATACCAAAGGCCTCCAACTAGTAGTGTGACCATTAGTTGTGTCAGTTCACATGTGATTAACATGGTTTATAATATATCAAAACAATAAAAAAAATTAAATGAAATTTTAAATGTACTAAATAGAAAGCATCGAAATAAAAATAAACCATTAAGATAAAATAAAAAATTAGAACCCAAATAAATATTTTGTAAAAAATGATCGTCATATAATGTTATATAATAAATGTTGACGTAACCATGACACAATTGTATTGGAATATAGCTCACGTGATACAAAAGGTCAAAACAAACATTAAATTTCTACTCTATCCTCAATAGAATAGGCTCAGTCCTCTACTCATATATTACTTCTTATGGTATTATGTCTAACATCCAATGATTGGAACATTCCCGTTTCACCTAACTAAATTTATAATGATTGTTTGATTACAAATAAATTTCCTAAATATGGTGTTAGATATTCTCATTATTGCAAAACTAATGGATTCTAGAACTATTATTATATTAATATACATTAAATTTTTTTTTGAGAATATTTAATGTATGGAGGTAACTAAACAGTTAAATCAAAATTGACTTAATTCCTCTCGGGACAACCAAATAAGGCATCCAACATCCACCAAAGCTGAATGTTTCTAAACAGATACCACAATACATGTATATTTATTCATAAATATATATCTATATAGGACTCATATACATATATGCATATATGTCTACACATATACATATATATATATATATATTTAACAATAATCAATAATTGGGGTTCATTCCCATAACATCCACACTTTTATATGAGGAGTTTTAGAACCCATGTGGCATATGTGCATGGATAAATATCTCGATTTTCATATAAGATGAGATGAAATTTTTTACCAAACTGAAGTCTGTTATTTAGCCTGGAAAAAGCATTCATAATTGTTAATTAAATATAATTAGAATCTTATCCAAGGTTTTCTGTAAAAAGGAACATATGTATCACTCCATGTAAGAAAATAAATAAATTATTGTAGGAGTCCAACTATGTATCCGGTATAACGAACCATGAATCAATCATTTTATGGAATAAATTGTAATTCATTGAGTTTGTTTATGATCTACCCTATTAATTACCATGTATTTCTTGTGCCATGAAAAAATGACCATACCAAGTAATCCAGACCAAGGTAATACACTAGAATAATATGTGTCACTCATATGAATCATAAATTAATCTTCCCAATGAGTCCACCCCTTTTGATAAATAGATAATACTTGTATCAGTCAGGAAATGATGTAATTTAGTTATAAATTCAATCTATTATCCCAACAATTGCATCCATAGATTCCTTATTTTAGATCCTTTTATCTCCCTTATCATAGCATAAAAGGATGAACGTCACTAAATTAAACATATACGATTCAATACTAAATATAAGCAAGATATCTATGTCATTTGATATAGTCTTTCATCCTAAAACAGGATGGGAAAACAACAATACATATTTCCTACAATTTTCACATGGATAAATTTTAGAAATATGTTACGTTCAAGAGGAGATATTAAATACACCACAAAAATAGGTTCAAATTAATTATAAAGGATGAGTCTCTTAAGACTATAGGGATTGAAGACCTTCATGCATAGAACACAAGAAGGTGGTAATCCTTATACATTGATTCATGGATTTATATGATTACAATAAAAATATAAATGCCAATTAATTTAATTAATTTATATTTACGATGAGTCAAAAAAGGTCCATTATGCATATCTATTATTCACATTTTAAAATAATAATACATTATAGAAAATTAAGAAAAACACATAGAATTGGGTTGTATAACTCGCCTCATATATTGTAATACTTCAAATCAACCTCAAGCGAATGAAAATTCTAAAATAATAGAAAATATCAAAATGTAGGGAATAAAAGATTGCACAAAAATATTTTTGATGTTGGTAAGATAAGGGAGGGAAAAAATATAATATATTATATTGATTAAAGAGAGGAATATGATATAATGAACACTGATTGATTTAGAGAGTAGAAGAGGGAGATTAATCAAATCTAGGCATTAGTAATTTAAATATATTTTTTTCATATGTTGTCATTATTTTTAGATTAATATAATTTCATGTTGTTAACATACATCATTTTTTCAAAAAAGGATCATGAGATATTAATGTCCTGAATAGGATTCACATCGTGAATTGCTCATGTCATGGGAAAAAACATTCATGCCTAGAATTAAATAAATATGGTCTACACAATGTAATTCATGACAAAAAATTCATTCGATTAGTCACATTAATACACATTTTCAAATGGTTTTATATCTAAGCTTCAACCCATACTACATTTAATTCCAAAAATAAATTGATCGACCTAAATGTGTGGTCATCAAGGACTATGATAAAAACATAATGTGGGATTGACAAAATTTAAATTAAATGTAACTATATGGAAGATTAGTACATTACACCATCACGTAAAAAGTAAATTAAATTGTCACTGTTTTTGAAATGAATTATTATCCAATTTCGATAGGTAATTTTTTTATTAGAATAAAATAATTCTACATGATTTTTAAATGGTAATTTAATCATCATCCCATTTAGAAAATTTATTGAGGGAATTATTAATAGTCATATCCTCTACATTCATTTCATATATCCTAGATTTTAGATTTCAAATATTTTTTATGTGTTTAATTTCATTATTTTTCTTATCTGGATGATAAGTACATCATTTATAATACAACATCATTAAATGATGGATAAGAATTAATCTATTTAATGATGAATAATTTTTTTATTAAATATTGAACAACTATGGGATATTAATTTTTAATGGGGTATTTCACATTTGAAAAACATATGAAAAAATTTGTGATAACATAATGTGGTGAAATGATTAAGAATGATTGACTATACATTTTTTGTTTGGTTGAGGTTTATAGTCGAACAATTATTTTTATGAATGTCTTGTAGGGTTATATTAGTTGATACCAAGTCCTGAAATTTCTATATATTTGGTCAATCTAGATCACATGATCATAATACTGACAATAAACATGATCGGGTTTGATCTAATAGAAATATAGATTTAATGGGTGGGTGTGATCATAGATTTTTTTCAGATATGTTTTTAACAATGGATATAATAAAATCATGATAATTCATGCCAATCCTGAATATTTTTTTACTATAGTGTATTTTCATGAGATCCTAAGTGGACTCGAGATAAAATAACACATGACCTTAAGCAAGACTCTTGTTCACTAGGGGCTGGTGTAAAAGGTTAGGGACATTGGAAAAATAATTGTATGTTGTTTAACATCATTGATACATAAAAATAAAATAAATATAAATATCTAATAATAAAAAACATATTTCATGAATATTCATGTTGTAATAAATGACTCAGAAAACCAAGAATTCTAAAAATAGGGTGAATCTAGGGAAAATAACACAAAGTGATTCAATGAAAACTCATATCTTTAATATACATTAATTATGTTTTTATTATATAAAAAAACATTTAATACAAACTTGAACAAAGTTATATTTTTTTTCATATAATGATTTTGTACCTATCCTAACCATATAAAATTGGGATAGAGTGGATTTATTGAGAAATATGTTAACAAGTTATAAAATTTACACTATTCATCTAAAACTGGATAGGAAAACCGTGGGACATATAAAATAAAGGGTTAGGATCTAAAGAATAATAAGGGTATAAAAAATTATGAAATAATTTAAATAAATACATTTTATCCCAAAGGCTTACTAATGTTACATTAGAGGTGAGAATCAAAATCATTAACAATAATTCATGGTATATAATGCTATCATAAAGGCATCATCATAATATAGACACAAAAAAACCAAGAATCCTAAGAATATGTAATTTTAAACAATAATTACATCATAAAATTGTTATATTAGGGTAACCAACAAAGAACCAGAAATTATATATCATATTATTAAAACAATACTCAATTCAGTTTAGAGATATCTAGGTGCACCCATCGAAATCAAATCTTGTTTGTGGATAAGTTTCCCCCATATATCAAATAACAGAAGATCATATTTCATCAAATTAAATCCCATGATTAAGGACTGTGTGTTATGTAGTAGTTTGTAACCAATAAAATATGTAATGGATTATATATTCTAATTCCCTTGAGTCTAAATCAATATATGAAATATCTTACCAATTGTTGGTCATGAGAAATTTATGTGAAATTTCGGTAGCAAAACAATTATACATAATGATTAATAAAATGTTTTAATGAGATAAAAAGTGTTTGATTATTGTTTTAATATCAAAAGTAAATAATTAGCTATTAGGAAAAGAATAACCCAACATTATTTATTTTAAATAACAATTCAAAATGTAGTTATAGTTCTTTAATATGTTTCTGAAGGAGAGGATATATTAATAAATTTATGCATAGAAATAACCTTTGTAAAGGTTATGTCAAGAAGAAATAGATAAACTATACTTATGACAGTATGAATTGGACAGTAAATGGATGTTTATAAATTCAGAACAAAATATCCAAGTGTGACTCAAAAGGCTATATAAAAATATGGTGCTTGAATTGAAAATAAGATAGAGTTGTCCCTTACCATAAGATGGTGTTTCAAAAATATTGGGTGAATCATCATGAGGGAATTGAGGTACCATTCGATAAACTTATAGAGGTATGATTTTAGATAGTCTATTCTGCACTATTTTTATGTTAATGTTAATGGGATCTTGGGTTGATTTATATAGGGGGTTCTCTATTATTTCCCAAATTTAGGATTTGGACACCATATAATAAAATAATAAAAATCCTTGATATTGTTTCTACCATTTTCATTATAAAAAATATGGTTTATTTTAATTTATTTTAGGATGAAATGAACTTATCACATTAAAATAATACCTTTTGAGTTGTTTAAGTGACTGTTATTTACCAAAAAATATATTTTATAACCTTAAAATATAACATATATTCATTAATGATTTCTAAAGGGTTTATAAAATTAATAACACTTCCAAAAATAAAAATTATTTTACATTTTTAAAATATATTTTATCAAGGATATCTTTTATGCCACGTATTATATCACTTTTTGGTACTTATGATACCATAATACACATTGTATATTTAGTCCATGTTTAATTTTTACCTACAAAATTGAATCTCTTTAAAAAATAAGCAGAAGTTTACATGGGTTCAAGGGAAAATATTGAAGATAAAAATTATATATTTATTATCCAAATTCATATCTAAATATATTAATTTATATTGTTAAATCAAAATTCTGATTTATAAAAAAAAATATTTGTCTTCGCACTTATAAAATATAATTTCGACTCCGTTAAATTATATTATTAAATATAATAAATATATTTTATGTAATAATATCAAATTATTAAAATAAAAACATTTTTCAAAATTCTTCATTTCATAAAAATTAATTTTTTAATTGATATTTATTATTACCCAATAATAAAAATTATGTTTTGACATATTGAAATCCAATTTTTATCAAACTATTTATTTTAGAAATGTAAAGTAAAAAAATATGAATAATTATAATAATAATTTATTGTAAAATAAAATATTAAAATTCATACAATATAGGTTGAAATACATACCCATTTATTACACTATCGAACTCTATAATGGTAATGTGCTTAACTGTGAGATTATCTTGGAGTCATTTAGAAAACAAGGTTTGGGAATTGATCTCATAGAGAACTCGTTAATGTTCTTTATCATGCTTCAGTTATTGGATATTCATTTATTAATGGTCAATGTAAAATCCTAGAGATTCTCTATACCTCATATGTTATGATAAATGATCTTTATAACATACAATCCAACTGGCCTCGACCATCACCCCAATTGTCTATGTCAATTGTATTTATTTTAAACATAATTTTTTACTAAAAATAAGATCATTATTCAATGGGTATATTATCTATTGATATAATCCTTAATGGTACTTTATATTTGATATTATTTACAATGTTACTAAAATAGTGAATGTGTATTCCATAACCACATTACATTAAAAAGGCATTTAATTTAATTAAAATGGAATGTTCATAAAATTTTGAGTCATTGCATTTTTTCTACCAAAATAAATTTATCCCAAAAAAATATTAATTTCATATAATATAATAGATGTTGTTATTTCTGTTACTATTACTCTTCTGGTTCCCATGTTCATTCTTCAAACATAATGTCCCCTCCCACAACACATTTAAAATTTGATTGTACTTTATCATTGAACATTGCATATTCTATCTATGATCTTCAATGGGTTCTCTGGATATAACAATATAATTCTAAAATGGGACAACATTTAGATTAATTACATGTGAGTTGTATTATTTGTACATTCTCAATAGGGATACATGAGACACATAATGTACTTGATATTGGTTAGGATGGAGTGATAGTTGATTTGACAAATCACTGATGTGGACAAGGATCCCTAAGGGAAAAATATATCATGGAGTAATATTTCCATTTTTAAATACCCCTATGAATTTTCCCTTTGTGAAATATGGTGGAATACATTATCCCTAAAATCAAACCTTATGACTCATAAAAAATTTTAAACATGTACTTTCTATCAACATGGTATGTTATATATATGATGGTGAATCATTTGAACATTATCTTCCATCTGTTGGAAAATTTTAGGTACCATAATCATTTTTTCACAAATATTATCCAACCATGTCATTTTCCTAATCCCCTTCCAATATATATCCGAAAAATCTTCCACTTGAATACTGAATTAGATTCTATTCTATTACTCGAAATAAAATGGGGGTTGGTCTTGATCTAAACATACTTGGAAATCTGTTTTACATGATCTCAACACATATTATAGGGTATGTATGGTCATTTTAGACTGAACAACCATTTCATGGTGACAATAAGTGTGAATGATCAATTCTATTTTAAATTCTAGATAATTGGTCAACCAAAATCCCGAAGGTAATCCTATTATATTTATCAGATACAATATTAATTAGAACTCAATTCTATCACAACACTTGCCTTATATATATCTTGGAGTGTTGGTCATGATATAAATCATACTAAATATTTATCATTACTTAAGACATTGTCATGTTGTTGTCAACCACCCAAAATGAGTTATTATAGTTAAATGTCATCAGGATCCCAATAGTTATACCAATGTATATTTTTTTCAGTATATATAATTGTATGTGAAATTTTATCATCATACCCTTATACTTATTTTTAGTCTGTTACATGATGGAATTTTAAGCATCTAGATGAAAAGTCATCAAACATATCTTTGTGTTATCCATCTATAAATTTTATTTTAAATATCTAGATTTTTTAGTGATTAATTAATGAATAGAAAAGGATTATCTATTTTCATATCCATGATGATCCCTCTTCAGTTATATATTTTATATAAAATATTTTCAGGTTAATATCCTTATAACACAATCATCATAAATGTTGAACTCTAAAATTTCAACTACATTCTTCTGTAGAAACATAGAATCTTTTCAACCCTCTAACATTTTATGAATAATTAATTGTTTAAAATTTAATTGATCAAGGTATGATGAATATACTTTTGTTAGCTCCACATCGTTACATAAATTTATAGGAAGATTCGATCACTTGGAATCATCATCATGGTTTAGTGGTGTGGAATCCTTTCTACTCATGGAATATAACAATATGATTAATATCTGATAATGGTATTGGATTGATCACTTGTACCCCTTGATAAAGTATAACCACCAATATTGGAACATATTAATCTTTTTTTCTTTTAATATAATCTCAATGACATCATGGACAATATATATATTAAGCACTTCTCCCTGTATAGAAAATTCTATAAATCATTAACACAAATATCATTGTCTACAGTTATAAATCTTTATTTTGGTTTTTATAATCATTGATCATCTGTATGTGGGATACATAGGTCATCAATTTGTTATTTTTCATGATTACGCAACCCAATCTATTTTTAAATGATCAATTTTAGATAAAAAATCCTTCCCAATATTTGGGTAATGTTCATATAGGTACAATAATTATCCTCTCATTTATCTAATTAAAATGTTCCTCATAATCATCATTATAGAAAAAATTACTGTTTTCCATAAAATCGTGGTTATGGGGCCTGTAAATCATTTTGTGTTTATTAAATATAGATGATTTTAATGAGCTAGTCTACGGAAACTATTAATTTCCAATGTAGATTTTGGTATTGGATTTCCTTAATTTGTATCGGTTTTTAACAAATCTACATATATACATTTGTATATGATGAAATACCCTCGTAATGTTACATTATTAAAGACTAAATCACATTTACTCTACTTTATATACCTATTTTCCTTCGAAATGGTATTTTTTAAATTATTCAAATTCTCTAAATATTCCCCATATCTTTTCGAATATATTAGAATATACTCAATAATGAGTACAATAAATTTTTTATAGAAGTCCATAAAGACTCTATTAATCAATTTCAGGAATATTTATAAAAAAATACTGAGTCTTAATTTTACCAATATTAATTCACAGTTCCTGAACATATAAATAAAAACATTTCTTGGGGATTTCTACCTTATTTACATTTACATAATAATATCCATGTTGAAGATAGATCATATTGTAGTACTAGTCTCCATGTAGATGAATGGACACATCATGAATCATGGGAATACAAAAACTTTTTCTTCATCATGATATTATTGATTTCATGGTAAATAATACAATATCACATTGACCCATCTATCATATTAATGAAGCGGACTAGCGCACTGTATGGTGAATCACTTCATTGAATAAACAAATTATCCAAAATTCTAATGTAGTAGATTCATGAGATCAAAAAGTTCAACAATAGAATTCTATATAGATTTGCAGATATTGTAAAATTTTATATAATAATATAAATTTAAAATTATGTTTCTGAGTGTGGAGTTATACTTGATTTTTTTATGAAATACTTCATTATATTTATTCATGAAATGAAAGTAATCAATGCTGCTATTTTACTTTGTCTCTTTTTATTGATCATGTTTTTTTTTTCAACTGAAAATAATATTAATTTCTAAAATATTCTTAATATATATGATTCATCACCCCCTTTAAAATATATATATTTCAAGGGTAATTAACAATACCTAGGGTGAGTTACTTCTTTCAGAAATTTATGTTAAATAAATACAGTAAATTATAATCCATTCCCAAAATATCATTGAATTCTACTAAATGGAGTTTGAAAATTATCTCTATGATGTGTATCCCACTAATATGAGTAGGGGAGATTTATATACATATAAAGAAATAACTATTCCATTATTAATTTCCATTAACACCACTACTTCAATTCATTATGGTGGTGTATGAATAGTTATACGGATATTGCAAGATACAAATGAAGGCATTGAACCTTGGATGATAACACTAAATTTACCTATATGGATCTAGTTTAAATAAAATACATTACCCAAAATAAACATTGTGATCTGTTTTTGTAAATTTCTATACCCAATAAAGTGAAACCATGAACTTTAATTTAATTACAATTATACAATATATATTCATTATCTAATGATTTTTTTGAATTCATTATAAGTTATCCATGATCAATTTATGCGTATAATATATTATTGTAATATTATATTCAATTAATAGTGTTTTACAATTAGATCATGAATTTCCTAAATCATATCTGGAAGACAGGTAAATCAAACTCTGTATAAATGAAAATTATCTGAACCATTTCACAATCTAGTGTATTTCAATATGTTGTTTTCAATATTGGTACACCAATATACATAAATTATAAATAAAAATGATCAATTAGTATCCAGAATGAGATGTATTTTATTAAAAACCACTTACTATAGAAATAATCAAAAATTTAGTCATGTTTTACTATGGTCATTCTAATACATGGATATTTTACTATAGTTTTCTAATTATAATAGAAAACATTACGGGATCTCAGTTTGTTAGAAACTAGGAAAACAAATTTCATTAAAACACAATTATTAATGGTGTATTACATAAAATATTTTATTAAATCTATGTAAATCTAAAGTCTTATTGTCTTATTATGATTATGTACATAACATAATGTTGTAAAACTAGGATATAACAAATATATTGAAAGCATCCTTTACATTCAACATTATTTACAACATTTTCCTAAAAAATCAAGGGATACACAAAGGAGATACATAAAAAATTAGTGATATTTAAATACCAATAAGGGAATTGTCAAATAATTCTATAGGGTAATGAAATACATGTGATAAATGAGGCCTAGTAATATTATAAAATTGGTGAGAATCATAATAATGAAAAATGTGGCAAGGTATAACGTGCATTCATAAAGGAAACATGATATTGTGATTACAAAAAAGTCATGTAATTATAAGAATAGTTCAATTTTACAAAAAAGGAAATCATAACATTGTGTTATTGGATAGCCTCTAATGAACCTTAAATAAAATTAAATTTTATTAAAACCCTTTCCAATTAATTTGAAAACCTCAGGGAGTTCCCATAAGAATCATATCATGAACACTCATAAGTATGAACATATATTATATAACATGAGAAAATATTTCGGCACATTTTATCCCATGATTATAGATTGTTGGATACATATATGTATTTACCCATTTAATGAAGAATATGTACATATTGGTCATCCATAATAAATTGTACCATCTAATTTTAATATAAAAAATATTTAAATGAAAAATATTATATTAATATATATATATATATATTCCAATTGTTAATATAAAAAAATTAAATTTTTAATTTAACAGTAATAATTATTTAAATGAAATGGTTTTTTAACAAAATGGAAGTAATTAGTATTATTCAAAAAAAAAAGATTTCTCTGAAAAATCACAAAAAAACTCCCTAAGATAATTTTTACATTTCTAATTCTAAAAGGCAGTATATTTTGGAAAATGAAATTTATAAAATTTAAAATATTTAACATTAAAATAAATGCACCGTTAAAAGGTTGTAAAAAATAGTCTAGTTTGTAAGGCATGCTAACTCAGTGTGGTGTGTAGAGTAAGATTAACATTATGTTGAACACAGTGTGATAAAAAATAATATATGTGCTAATATAAAAATATTTTAATTTTATAGGGTGTTAATAAAACTATATATATTCAATCATACCAAATTCCAAGCATCACTGAATTAAGAATCCAAAATGATTCACTTAACCCCTCATTACCCCAATAATGAAATGCAATGATCACTCACCATTATAAGGTGGAAACGTAATTAATAGTTGCTTCATCACACCTTCATCTTACTACAAACACCAAAAATGAAATGATATCCCAAATTATTTTTCATTAAATTATTATTATTTTTCATGAGTTCCCAATAACCTCAACACATAGTCTACACAATAGGGTCAGGAAATATAATGTTTTCAATAAACACACTTCTAATGTTACGAAAATCAACGATCATTACTTCTAACTACTGAGATAGAAGTACCTCTCAGGTTTCATCAATTATAACTTCATAATGTTTTTTATCTCATAACCTTCATCATACACAATCTCCTATTTCAAAAAACCCACCTAATTGATTAAAATATTTATCCGACAAATAATTACGATATATCTACCAAGGGAAAAATGATTAACAAAAACATTAACAAAACATAATGTTTGATATACCATGCCTGAATGCCTCATCTTTACTTTCCAAAAACAAACAATGGGAACAATTTCCCCATTGGAATAATCTACCCAAAAAATATATAGTTAATTATTCTGTGATCAAGCCATATCATCCATATATATTAAAATTTTATATATAGGCCTGAATAGAAATATTCTTATTAGCACATCATAATCCCCATAAAGAATCACATTAATTTTTCATATAATAAATCATATTGTATATTTACTGTGTCACTACACATTTGGGTTGATCACTACCCAGATGATAAATATATCAGAAAACACCTTCCCTGAATATCTCATTGAAATATTGTTTCTTACGTAATTGTTTATATTTGTAAAATATACAGTATTATCAGATGATTATTTATATAATATTTCCACATCCCTCAAAAAACTCAGATTTATAACCCCTAGACATTAAAAAGTAGCTTCTTTGATCATGGCATGTCTACTGATGTCCCACACACTAAGAATTTCATATTTCCATATTCAATAATAAATATAATGGTATCAAAATTGATGAAAAATATAAATATGTTTTCCAAAATGAATCCATGATAAAAACATAACATTATTAATTGTGTAAACTCTCATGAATTTTCATGTTGTATATATTTCTTACACAATCAATTGATATTATTTAAAAAAAATTACTCAACCCCCCTCCCCCCCAATTGTAGGTATTTTTTCTTACAAAAAATGTACCAACAGACACTCCCCATAGCTTAGTTCTCATCCTATTAGGAATATAGTTATTTACTAAAAAATTATAATTAATTAATCAGGTGAATAATGATAAAATAACTCATACAATCAAATCCACAATGATCAATTTAACAATCATAACCACATTCCAACCCTAACACTAACCTACCAAACATCCATAATAACGGAAAAGAACTCTATATGTTGAAATAAGAAAATGACATAGACCTTATCAGGGGTCTCCCACCAATAAAAACTGCTCGTAATTAACTATCCTAAACAAGAACATTATATTTGATCCTAGAATAGGGAACCTAGTACCGAATAACTACAATTTACCTGGTGGTTTTATATCATTAGGGTAGTTCTAATAATCATATAATAAATCAATAACCACTAAAAATAACCAACCCCATCCTAATTAAATAATTCATTAAGGAGATATTTTATGGATCATAATTAATTATTATACCGTTGTAATTTTATTTCATTAAAACCAATTTACCAAAAATATTTTTACAAATTTAATCCCAATGATCATTTTATAATACAATTTTCCCCTATTAAAAACATTTCATATCCATAATAATTAACTAAATATATATGATACATAAAATCATTATATATGGGTTCTTTGTAATCAATACCAATGATATTATTTTGATTAATAAAAACATATAATGAAAAAATACCATATTAATAATAGATGAAGAAGAAATCAGTAATTAAATTGTGTGTCATATATTTTATGGAAACTTTCTATGTACCTAGACTCGAGGATCTGTGATACCTTTTGTATGTTATCTTTTAGACTAAAGGCTGCTCACTAGTAATGACTTCATATAACTACATTGGACTATACATTCATAAAGGACCTTCATTTATGAATTTATAAATTTTTATTTTTTAATGTTGTTAATAAAATAAATGATTGGTATTTCAGTTGATATTTTATGCCATTATACAATTAATCCATATTTTTTCTATAAATCATAAAAAATTCATTAATAATCATCAAAATTATTAATATTAATGTTAAAGAGTGATAGTTAAGAATATTATATATATTGGATTATAATAAAAACAAATTTACACCAAATAAAGAATAAATGGCATTAACCTATTAAATCATACCATATGACAACTACATATTGAAGATTTAGAGAGACAAACCCTCATCAGTATTTTCATGCGAAAATTCCAAGGACAATTATCCAAACTGAGATAGAGATAAGAACCATTAATTTGATAATTTTTTTCTTATAAATACCCCCCCCCCTCAAACTATGTTTGTCAAATCACCCAAGGAGTGTGCTACCATCACACAATATATAAATAGGGAATTCTTAATTTCAATATGTAGATATGTTTCAAAACACCAGTAGCATAAAATTTTTAAATATCCTGTTAATAAAATCTTTTTTTCATTGATCCCTTTTTAATATATATATATATATATATTAATGTGTATTTATAAAAATTATATTTTGAGATTAGGAACGAAAATTTTTTATTTGGGAAATATATTATTTTTAAATAGGAATATTTGATAAATTATACCCATACAAGATAGATATTTTTATAATTAAATAGAGTTATTATTTATGATTAAGTTAAATAAAAATAAAAATATAATATAATGAAGTCATGTATACTTTTTATAAGTGTAAGACTATTTTTGTGTGTCGTAAAAATAAGAATTATTAAATAAATAAGGATTTTTAATTACTATTACGAAGTATTATATTAAAAACAATGTAAAACATATATCATTTTTGTGAACAACAAAAAAATATATTACAACAATGAGCATGTCATAATTTTTATATACATTGGATATTTTGGGTAAAAAATTATATAAACAATATAAATATCATTATGTTTTATGAAAACATAATACCCAAAAATTGATGTACAAAATACAATAAAATGAATGAAACACATGATATGGGTTTTACTTATTTTTTCTTCATAACCTAATTAATTATTGTAAACACAACTATTTTGTATAAAACATGATATGGGTTTTGATAGTTTAATTTTTTATATATTAAAAAATATGATTATAAATTATTGATGAATTTCACATTCATTTTTAATTAAGACCAATTGATCCTCCCATTCCAGATCACCATAAATGATTTCAGAATAAATTTTCTCTCAATCATCCATTAAATTTACACAAAAAGATGTTTCAATTATCTTAAAAATATCCTCACATTATTTTATAAGAAACATCTCATGCAAGGTCTAATCTTCCTTATCCTTTTCATTAATATAATTACTATATATTTAGTCCCATGAATAACCATTGATTTTGTTTTAATGTGTTAATAAATATCCATCCAATTTCAAATTTATGTTATTGGATTGAAGGATAATATTTAACTAACCATTATATACTTTTCTTATTTCTTGACATTGTTAAAGGGATTTACATCCTCTTCCTCTTCAATAAAGTGAATTATTTGTATCAATACATTTGATTTGGAATTTAGTTTTTTTACAGGTACATTTTCTTTTAAATTTACATTAATTATGATAGTAAGTAATGATATAATTCATATTAATCCCCTTAATCCCTTAACTGTTCCATGAAGTGATCCTATTAGGATACCAAAATTATTCTCAAAATATCATTGCCAATGATGTCAACTGTGAATATTCATCACCATTTCCACTAATTGGTGTTAACCTACACGTACCTATCCATTATTTATTGGTTATTTACATGAATGAAACACATACTCTCTAATAATAGGTTTAATAATGATTAATTACATTCTTAAGTTGTATAATCTATACGCCCAATAGAATCATGTAAATGATTTGATTTCGTAAATTGGTCCTATAACTATAAATCCGTCAATTGCAATGGGTATTATTTTTATTCAAGAAATAAAAAATATGTAAAATTGGTGGTAAACATATGTACATTATTTTAATATACCATAATAATTATCCTTAACTTATGCATATTATGTTGACATATTCATATAATTCATTTATGTTATCATCTTTTGTCATGATTTTTTGTTCATGATTTTGATTCACAATATTTTATTTCAACATATTATGTACTTGGAAAAACATATACCATTTTATTTCATGATAATATATGTTTAATCCCTTATTGGTTTTTTAATAATCCTTTTCGTATGTATGTCCTTAGGATATTCCGTTATGTATTAAAATATTAATTGAATAGAAGGGAATATTATTATGTTTTTATATATTTTCAGTATTTCATTTATTTATTTTTTTATTTTGTATATCTAATTTACTAAATAAAATATTCATATCAATAATTTGCGATTGTACTATATTTATAAATATTTTAAAAATCTTGAAAAAAGTTTTATAAAATAAATGGGTTTTTAGAGTTGGTATCAATGGAATGAAAATTCATTTTTTGTGATTATGTTAATAAAATAGATGTGAAAAAATTGTAGATTGGAAAAACATTGGAAAAATTTATAAATAATAGTAAACTGTAGATTGATTGTTTTTGTTATAAATTTTATTTTTATCTACATAGTTGAAGGTAGTCATTTTTTAAAAATTATAAATTGAAATAAAATCATTGAAATTTATTGTTGGGTATTCTCATGACCTGTACATGGTCCATGAAACATATTCCTAAGACTACCCACCTATACGAACACTCTTGAGTGATATTTCATTGTTAACCAAATTTTTTTTCAAACCATTATTATTATTAAAAAGACCCATGAAATATATGTCATGAAATATTCAATGTACAACATGGATCAAAACATATAATATAAAATTTTAATGAATAAATATAATTTATTATTTATCCCTTATTTTTCATAGTATTCATATTATATGTTTTATAGTTTCGAAATTCTCTTCCCTAATTTCCCAATATTTTATCTTGTGGATGGAAATAAAAGAAATCATGTCAAAAATAATTCTTTTAAATTATGATTACTATAAAAATGAGGTTCTCTAATATATCGCAGAATGAGTTAATAACTCAATAAAATATTTACTAAATTATCATATTCTTCGATTCAAAACATGAATTACCAAGAATACACAGATCTTCTAAAGAATGATGATGTTGGAATTGAGATATTTATAATATAATGATATCCCTAATATATTGGATAATCAAATCCCTTAAATCCATAAAAATAGATCATCTCCATTGATTTTATCTTCTCAGTTTGTTAATGATTCAAAAAATTGAAGTTCATGCTATTATTTATATAATAGTGGGATAATCTTTTCAATTGTGTTAGATGATTAAAATATTAAATCACAACGAATTAATTATTGATATAAAGTGGTTTGAATTAGAGAATAAAAATTTCAATATTTTTTCCCTTGCACTTTCCAACAATAAATTGAGTGGGATATCCAAGGACTTACTAAAAAAGTGGATTAATACAATGGGGAATATATTGAAAACATCAAAATACATTCACGATATTCAACCATAATTTTTTTTACTCTAAAATGTAATATCTAAAATGTTTTTAGTGTGATAAATCGAAATATATATATATATACATTGTGATAATATACATTTAATGGTATAAGTAAATTTTATGATGTATCCAAAAAGTTGAACTAGATATCAATAATTCACTTGGGTATCAAATAAATGGATAGTGGAATTGTATAAGAGAGTTTCATTCTAGGGGATTGATATGAAATTATATGGTGGAATGGAAGTAAAACTTCACAGATGCCAAATGTACAACAATAAGTTTGCTGTAAATTTAATGAAGCGTACTTGGAAATGAATTATGAGGTAGAATGACCTGAAATATGCATTCGAATATTGATTGGAGAAAAAAACCTATGTAATGATATAATGTAGTCATCCAAAACAAAATTAATGAATGTTATAATGTTTTAAAAACATGTAACAAGGACACTATGAAAACTAATGAACTACACCAAGGGTTATCGATGATAACAGATGTAAACAACATATAAGGTGTATATATTGTGTGTGAGCATGTGATAGTAAAACTGATGACATGTATCTTGAAAGTTATTATTTTATAGTAATTATAGTTATTTATTAATTAATATCTGACATAGATTATTTTTTAGTTCTACAAATTATATAAAATCTTGTATGTTTAGAAAAAAATTGAAATACCACTGAAAACATGGATGTTATGTTATCGATAAATTAATCTTTTCATAAATTATAAATTTTAATTAATATAACATGAGCAAAATAAATATTTTTTGGATCAATTTGACCTATATTTATGTGAAATTCCCATTTATTATAATTTAATTTAATTTTTGATATGGATTGGATTTACATGAATTAAGCTAAAAAAAAATTATTAGAAAATGAAACAACTCTATATATTTTAAATTACCCTCTAATTGTAATGTTATGAAAGGTAGAAGATTTATTTTATTTTTTTCATCTCTTTTATATGATATATTTTTTAATTATAATATAAGGTATCTATATTAAATTATTATGATAAAGGAATAGGCCAACATTGAACAATTTCCCATTATAAGATAATATTATGTTGTGTTACCTAATAAATATCATGAACTTCTTTATAGTGGATTGGATGAGTTCATAATTGAAATGTTACCCAAATCTGGGATAATACGAATACATCCATATATATTTTCCTCTATTGAATTTCAAGATTTGATGAATGAACTACAAGGGAATTAGGATATAGTTTTTATATTATAATATTCTTATCTCTAAGGTTTTAAAATCCATTTCATCATTATTATGTATAGGTACATGCACAACATCATCATTTATTATAAGATCTACAAGATCCAAAATAGAACTGATAATCATTTTACAAAAAATAAAGACTTTTTATTGGCTATGTTGATAATAGTTCTTATCTAATGTTTCTCTTCTGTATGAGTTCATAGTGAATCCATTTGAATAACATAATACTACAACTATCCAAATTGACAAAACTAGTAGATTATATTAGAATAAAAATTGTTATATTTGGGGAATTATATATATAATAAAATCTAATTTTAAAAAAATTGGTCAACCCTAAAAGGATTTTTATTGTCGTTCAAAAAAAAACTGAATAAATTTATTTGTCAATTATCTTAAATGCATGTCTCTAAGGGGGAATGTAAAATTATTCAGAAATTTTTTGACTTATAAAGGGATATCGATAGATCCATTGAATAGAGTGGAATTTTGATGATATCCAGGAACTAAATTTATGATATACATCAACAACATCCTCAGAGAATCTATGTACTATCATTAAATTTTTAAAAACAAACTATGATTATCAAACCCTCTAAAAGAGATAAGATAGAAGGGAGAGAAATATATCTGGAATGATTAATAAGATTTAATTTTAAAAGAGTTATTGAAAATGATAATTACTGAATAAATTCTATAATTATCAACATTTTTGGAATTATTTGTGAGATATATTATTGTGTCCATGAAATTATTGTGTTATGTACTCATGAAAATTTTAAATTTTGGAGAACATCCAGTATAATAATAAACAAAAATTAATATGTACAAGTTGTGGAATGATTTAAAACTATTGTTGTGATCATCACAATGATAAATTAGAGATATCATATACATATGGAGAAGATAGACATAGATCATGATAATAATATCCAATTGTAAATATTTACATAAAAGGTGATTAATAAGAATTGATGACTCTGGTTAGATATTATTATGGATTATATACATTCAATATATTCCAATCAAGGGAAGGAAAATAAATTTGTAGAAGCTCTAATTAGAAATAATCCCACAAAGTTATTAATGATTATGGTTAAAATGGATCCAAACATCTGAGACATGAAAATTCAGGACATCGAAATAAGAAATAAATTATCATCATGCATTTCCTAAATAAATGGTAAAAAATTAATTATTAATATGATTAAGGAGGATAAAAAATGATTCGTATCTTCATAAAAAATTAGTGAATTTTATTAGTTTTACCATTGATATAATTGAGTTCCAATATTTTTTAACCCAAATTTCTATCCCAAAAAAACCAAAATACAATATGAAAATTATTGATGTTGTGTATAGGTCATCCAACATTACACAAATAGGGAGCAATAATATGTATATGTTTTGAGTGGGTGAAAGATACCCGACTAGTTTTCCTACATTGATTCTGATTACATGTAGACAAATAAATTTATATACATATGTTTATTTATTCCAACCATTAATGTGTTGATACTTTTTCATTCACTGTCTACATGTATATGTACATAGATTTTATGTCATATCAGAGAGGTTATAGATGATACCAGTTATAATGATAAACTCAAGATACTATGAAATTTATCTTAAAACACTAACATGTTGTCTACATATATCATTCTAGAATATTAAAGATGATGTCAAATTATCAGTGTAATGAACCAAAATATTTGAATAACTTCTTTTCCTATGAAAATGTGGATATATTATATTATAAAAAACCAAAACATATCTATTTCATAATATTGAAAATATAAAATGAAATTAGAACATTTAAATTAAAATATTACATGTCCTTTTTTCAATTATGAGTGTTGGTCAAAATAGTTGTAAGAACTACACTCTATAACAATTTTAACATTATCCTTAGAGTCGATAGACTCAACTGGTAGAGTCATTAAATCTAAACCCTTATGTTAGAACTTGGGAGGAAGGTATAATCACTAGGGATCACCGTTGGCCATTATCATGCTGAACATCAACCATTGAATATTTAATGAAATCACCAACGATATAAGTTCATGTTACCTGAGATTAACACTCAGTCGAAGTATGCAGTAGGACCCCATGAAACTAGTAGAATTTCACACCATAATCATAGAGTTTATATGTGTGTAATAATGGTTTATGAGTCAATTCCATAGTTATTGAATGTGTTACTCCACTATATAATTAAAATTTTAATTCTCTCGTTAATGTTTTAAGAATAGTTTTGCATCAAAAATTTACATAAAAGATGGAAAATTAATTTTTTGGATATAGATTTTACATTTTAGAAATGAAATAAATGATATAATAAACTATTTAATTATGAATTGATGATAATTTTAATTAAATAGTATTATTAAAGAAATATTATTTAATAAAATGAAAAAATAATTTAATTGTTTTCAAAGTGTCCAAAATTTTACAATGCATTTTCAATCCACTGTTTCTTTAATAAATAAGTATATTCAAAATTAAGATAATAAATTATCATATCTAGTGAATTATAATGTTTAAAAAAAATTATTTTTTAAATAATCATTCGGAAAATAGTTTTGGGTGTATTTATTGGAATTTTCTATAATACATTTTTTTATTGAATAGTAAACATAAATTTTGAGTCATTAATTATATTAATGAGATAATAATTATGTCACTATGATGTAATAACATGTTAACCATAATAAATTACATCAAATTTTTTATTTTTTTAATATCATGTATTTTAAAATATGTTAATCAATTTCCAAAAATATAATTTACTTTCTGAATTCTAAAATGGAAACTAGAAATATAAAATTTATATTTTTTGATTACCATAATTTTCATTAAAAATATAATAGTATAAATTGATGATAGACTCGTGTGGATCAAAATAACTTACATGGTGTTCCACTTTTCATATTCTACTTGAATATACCACGTTAAATAAAATAGTTTTAAATTTACCACGACCTAGTTTTCTAGGGACTATATTTTAAAATTAACAAAAAGTTCATCCACATTTTCATTAAATAACAACCAATTTATACAATGAAATTTAGTGCCAATTCATCCCCCATAATAATATTAAAGTTTACCCTCCAAAGGATAATAACCATGGTGTCAATAGTCCCCTATGATCTCAATTCTATTGTTTTAATAGTTACTCTTAAAAGTAAATGAAATATACTTCTTTTCTATTCATTTAAAGAAACTATTTTTGTAGATTTCCCACGAATGCTAGGTAAAGATACCTTATTTAATTTTTATTAAATTCCTTGTAGTAAAATTATGGTTTACCAATGGGATACCATTGTACCCAATATTTTTTCCCTTTTTTAAACAAACATTTTATATTCATTATATTGCCGAATTTAATTATATAAATTTCTATCCTATGAGGAATAAATTTGTTTTTATGTTATTTTCATGAATACCTTAAAATATTTAATTTATAGGGGAATTCAAATAAATGAAAAAAATATATTCATATTATTACAGTATTTACATATATGAATAAATCATTCCTTTTTTCTGGGATGAAAATGACATAATGATCAAGATATTATAAACTTGTGAATCGCTGTGATTTTTATATGAACATGTATTATTTAATAATACATTGGTTATTAATGAAATGATTTATTATGATCTATGTGGATCACATTAAAATTTTGAAATGCCAATTATATGACCTGAAAACACTCCAATGCATTGGTTGGTTAATTTAATCTCAAAATATGACATGTTATACGATTCCTTGGTGATAATCCTGAGTATATTTTAAGTCACTATTAGGATTAATCATGGTGATATTCTTATGAATGCATAAATTAAATTTTGTAGCCATAATTACATGTTTTGATTCCTTTTCATTTATATAAGATATTCCTCCAATTATTATATTCATGAGATAATGATATTCCTCATGTTCTTATTGATATTTTTCAAGATAACTTGTAAATTATGTTCCTTTTATTGACCATTCTCAGCCATTTACTCACCACATCTTTTGAAAAATATCCCTAGGAAATGATATGTAGAAAAAGTACATTTGATGAACTAATGGAGTATTATTAAATTGTTTTAGAAGAATTATTTTTTTCATATATTATTTCCCATGTCTCTTTAAAACTATAGTTCAAATGATCACTTGGTTTTTTTACTGTAATGGAACTTTTTTGTACTGAAATGGAGTGATTATGTAGTTTTTATGGAATGAGGATTTACATATTTTATGGACATTATAATTTTAAAACATTAGAATGAACATTTTGGATATGTTTTAATATAGTATAAAATCTTAATATCTTGGTGATGTATTATGTTAGTTGTTACTAGACAGAGAATCTTGTTATGGATATGAACATATTGATGTGGATCTCACGCATATTTTTGTAGGGGTAAATCCAGAAAATTCCACCTGGAACTAGGATCATACATGAAATAGTTTATGATAATGGCACATTTTTAACTCTCTATATGGAACTCTAAACAGTTATGTTTTGTAAATCAACATGATTTTTGGATCTATTTGGATAGATTTATAGAAAATATGATTATTGATAATGATTAACATATATAAGAATGTTGTTTTCAGATGTAATTTTTTTAGAATTATATGATAATTTATAGAAACTAATACATTACTATTTATTCTTTTATAAAATTATGGGAAATAGGGAAAACCATGTAGATGGTGAGTGAAAAGAACCATTTTCTGATGAACCTATAATGTATGATAGAATGGAAAACATAATGAGAATGACGATTCATCATACATGAGTTATAAGGAAAAACATGAATCATGTTGAGAGAACATATTAACCACATATGAAGGACATTATTTTGAGTCCTTTATGCTTTGATGACCACCATTAATTAGAAGACATACAGAACTATTGACTGATGAACAATGGATAAACTCTATAGAAAATATCATTTCATTACTCTAATGTTTGGAGTAATATGTATTCACATTCTTTGTGTACCACTTAGAGGGAGAAGCAGATTAGTGGGAGAACTGGTTAATAATATGATGCCAAGAATGGATATTGATGATATGTAGTTGGAAAATTATATGGGATCCATTTTCAATAAATAATTACTATATTATATGTAAATTAAAATTGAGAAAGAATTCATATAGTTTATTTAATAATTAAAATCAATTCATGGGAGGATATGAGATGAAATTTCATGGCATTATCATTACACCTCATCCTTTTTATTAAATCCAAATAAATATATTGAAAATTTAATTGGTGGAATATAACCACATATATGGATGAATTTAGATAATAGAGATAGTTACATATATGAGGAGTTCATACTATGTGAAATGAAGGCTGAACTAGTGATCATAGAGACACGGTGGTCCCATATATTGAATGAAAATAATATATCAATTGAGAAAATATAGAGGAGGTACTTTGATCACAGAAGAATGGGAATATAAGTGAAACATCCAACATGAATGAATTGTGAGATGAAGTATCCTCGGATCTTATTTCTCAAGAGTGGTAAATGATTCAATTTCTAAAGAGATGACAAATTTTATTAGATCTATTTTACTGAGTTTAAGCACCAAATTTTGATCAATGACGACAATGGGATGATGGTGCTGGTCAAGTGTAATGTCTAATGCATCAGGTGTGGATATAGAGGTCCCTATTGAAATCACTTTTCAAATACAAAGATAATTGTGGGGAATAACCATCAATGATACCATAATCCATGGGAGAAGTGTGGGTAATATTCTATCATAATGAATTTTGTTAATTCTCTCAATGATGTGGTAGAAGGTATTATCATTGTTCCCACAATTCTAGAATGTACATTCTTTGTTTCTTGTTCTACAAATTCCTTTATTTCCTCTATTTTCAAAGAATAAAGAATAAATCCCTAATGATCTAATAGTAATGTAATCAATGAAGACACTTTGAATGATGATCAATGTATCAAAAGTGTATAGTAACTCAAGTATTTGTATTAGAGAGTAAATTTTCATTAGAAATGCACATTTCTTACCCATGATGGAATTCAACATTATTATAGGGATAGATTGGATCTCAAGGTATGCTACTAAGATCATCTGAATAATCAAATGAATCTCTGCAGTATTGAATTCCAAACATATATTACATTTCTAGGGTGGCATATATGGACCTATGCTTTGTATGAAAGAATTAAATGAATCCTTCTTCAGGGAGATTATTAGTGAGGAAGAAGAAATAAATGAATGTATATCAATAAAAACCCCCCATCAAGATTGAATAAATTGACATATTTCATGAAGACGTACCAAGACCTCCCCTCGAAAGTGAGGTAGAGTTTTCCATTAATATCATACCTAGAATCAAACCGATATCAATGACAACATATTGAAGATAAAATGTAGAGCTAGAGTAATTAATGAAAAAACTAAACTTTCATATGGACATGTGGTTAGTCCAATTATTTGTGACTTCTTTGGTAGAATCTATTATCCTTGTGAAGAATAAAGATGGTTCAATGTGACAATGCATTTATTATCCCAAAAACATGTGTTTAGTAGTAGATTTTTCATGACGCTTTCAAATACAAACTTCTATATGTCTTCCATAAAATCATATAGCCAATATGTTTTTCTTAATGGTTTCTAAAACCGATGGAAAATGTTTAAATTTTTTTAAATATTGTTTCTATGGTATAATCTAATTTTTTAAGAGGCATTTTTTTTAAAACCACACCTAAATTAAATGATTTTATTAAAAAATTGTTCATGATTTATTTTTACACTCAGGTATTGTTTATAACTTGTATTCTTAATTAATTATAATGTTTTATTTAATAAATATTTATAATTAATAGTTAATAATAACAATAACCATATAACAGATATAAAAAAACTAAAAACCATTCATCTGCATCAAATGACCATAACATTTGATCCAGGAGTCTGTTTTACCTCCTAGTCAAATCGAATCGAAGCTTATGAAATTAGTTAAACCCATGTGAAAATTATTTTATGTGATAATCAAAGGAAGAAAATATATTCAAATTTAATGATGGTAAAAAATAGAACTCAAACATGCAACGGCCATATCATTTAATATGGGTGTCTGTTTTGGCACTACAACATATCAAATCAAAGCCAACAACAAACTTTACGTAGTTCATGCCTATGACTAGATCATTTGGAATTATCCCCATTATTTCCCTAAAAGGCCTAGAAAGCCTATAAAACAAAATATATATTAGCCAACCTTGAGTTCAGAATGTAAATATTAAAATAACATTAGATACATGTGTTCATTCGGCCAGTTCCATGTATCATGTCAAATCCCATTTAATGTTCTTAAATTTTACTTGTAGTAGAGATGATAATAGACTCTCAAGTTAGATATTATGTCCATTATAATTTTTAGTGTTTTAATTATTTCCTAACATTATAGGGACTGAATATATATATTATTTATTTATTATAAATTTATTAATTTTTTATTAAATATTTATTAATTAGTTATTAATTAATAGTTAAGTGATTTTTTTAATTTCTTCTTTAATAATTAGTTTATTAATTTAGAGTTTATTAATTATTAATTATTATTCATTGTTTAATCATTCATTTTGTATTAACTATTCTGTATAATTTATTATAACATTATATATTCATCAAGTTAATTTTTAATTATTTATTATTATTTAATTGTTATTTATCCATTATTTTTTTTATTTTCAATTATTATATAATTATATAATGAATTATTTATAATTATTCATATTTTATTATATATTATATATATATATATATATATATATTTGTCTATTATTAATTTTTTATTAAATTTTTATTTATTATATATTTTTTTGTATACATTAATAATAATATTTTTTAAATTATTCATTATTTATTCAATTTTTATTTATTATTTGTTTAATATTCAATTATTAATGATTGATTGAATGATTGATTATTTGTTATTCATCATTTATTACTTAATAAATTATTTATTATTTATTAATTATTTATTAATTACTATGTATTGAATATTAAATAATAAATAATAAATATTCATTATTCATTATTAATTATTCATTATTCATTATAAATTAGTAATAATTAATTATTAATTATAGTTACTTATTTATTATTTATTATTTATTTATTTCTTCATTGATTCATTTATTTATTTACTATTTAATTTTTACTAATTTTTTTAAATTCATTATTTCAATATTGTTATTTGTAACACGCCGAGATTTTATGAAAAATAATCTTTTTAATTTCATTAATGTCTTGTGTTGTACGCTACACCAAATGGAGCTTGTACAACACGCATCCCTGACTTGTCTTGCATTACACGCAATCGCGACCTCCCACGATTGTGTGTGTTGTACGCAATACAGAGTTTCACTAAACAACGATATGCTTTTAAAATATTATTAAAACTACCCGTTATGAATAGTAATACCCACTTTATGAAATTTTTTAAATTTTATTTTTCAAAATGGACTTCATTTTTGGATTCGGAATATAGAAATTAGCCTAGGGTGAAATTTTGGTATTTTTCAGAAAACTTTCAATTTTTGATGAATAGTGAAAACACCGGGTTACTATTTAGAAACTGACTTTTTATTTAAATATTTATTTTTTTATTTACATTTATTTTAGGTAAATATTGATACATAATACCTATATAAGTTCAATGAAATTCATTGGGGTCATTTTATAATAACATTCGCTATATAAAAATATTATTTAACTTTTCACCGTCTTTTACCCACCTCCTAGGAGAATTTTCAAATTCACATAAAACATAATTTTACCCCTTCTGTGAGTGGAATTTCAAAAATCCGAAAGAAATTGTTAATATCAAGGACTAAAATGTTGTTCAATGAGATGAGAATAATTTTTGATGAATAGTAACTTTTAACTTTTTCTTACCACGGTTAAAAGTAAATAGGGTAATTAAGGGTAAAAGTGTTACTATTATTACCCTAACACATGTCCTAATTCTATTGGATACATGTAATTCGACCAAAAACAACCTTAGGAATAAAATATGACCATTTAGGCCCACTTGGATTAGATTAGGACATTTATTATTAATTTATATAAAGAAGGGTTAAAATAGTTAAAATCAATGTTTAATAACTTATTAATTTTTAATATAGGGTTATACATAAGATAAATTGGACTAAAAATATTCATTAGAAAGTTAAAAAGATTTAATACATAATGGTATTTTATTTATAGTTTTTATACATTAAATAATTTACGTTATTTATGACACAATGGTGATACAGTAATTACATAAATAATGAAATATTAAAATAATTGATATTATAAATACCAAATAAATGTAATATGAAACTTTTAATGAATTCCACTACTTTTATAGGTTAATATGACATGTTAATATTGTTATAGTTAACTTTTTCTAACTAATCAATCTGTTATGATTTTCACAAAAATCAATTACCAAATAGTGTCAAAATTTACATAAAATAGTTTTCAAAACAAATATAATATTATTAATTGATATTTTATTCCTAAAAATCTACGGATCAGCCAAATGACTTAGATAAGGTTATATATAATAATAATAAACAACTTGGGGTTCTTTTGTCTTGTTATAGTATGTTAATTAACCTTATTGTGTAAGAAAACAAGAAGACATGATAAAAGTAAAATTATTTAACATAAGGTTCAATCTAAATGATATGGTTAAAATAGAAAACTAAACTTGTATAAATTCTATTGGATGAGAGGATTTCGACCCATCCCCACCGTAGCTTTGAAATAACTCAATTTTGAGCTATTCAAAATCGAATAGGACTTTATAATAAAATAATATTTTTAGTTTTTCCAAAGGTGCCCCTCTCCTCCCTTATAAAAGGCCACCTCCTCCCTCTCTTCCTAACACCACTTTGAGCCTGCATTCTCAGGAAACCCCAGAAAAATTCTCTTCTCCACTTATATAGAAAAATCCTAGAGGTTATGGTCTTCTTCAAAGACCAATTTTAGTGCACTAAGAGGAGGTCACAAAGAGGCGCTTCAAAGAAGAGGTAATGTCCGTTACCGATTCTTTCAACTTTATTTCTTCTTCCACTTCTTCTTCTTTAGTTTTTTAATTATTAAGTAATAACATATGTATAACTCATATTCTGATATGTTATTATAAGTATGAAACAACCCTATTTCACCATCTATCCATCCTACGGAAGACGAAATCACCACGCGTGCGTACGTACGGAATACCGTCTCCACGCCATGGTGAAATCTGTTTCTCCACCAACATCATACATGGATTGGTATAATGGTGTAAAGAAGAACTATATATGGTTATTATAACATCATACTGATTATGATATATTATACCATCCACTCCAATTCTACTCAATAATTATGGGAACGATATCATCGCTCGTGCGTACGTACGGACTACCGTCTCCACGACGCGATGTGATTCATTATCCATGTTAAACATACATGAATGATCATAAAGTTTATATAATGAATAATAATGAAATATAATAAATAATAATTCTACTGGATTTATTTTTATATATATATATATGTATGTCATCTATTTAGTTTCATTCAATTCAATAAGAAAATGAATACATCGTTCATGCGTACGTATGGCCTACTGTCTCCATGAACGGTTTATTTCATTCCTTTTATCGATCTATAATATATATATGTATATGATGAATTGATATTATATATAAATCATGTTTTACATTCTTGAATTAAGTAAATCAGGATATAGGTATTAATATCAAGAACAACAAGTCCAAACACATACGATAAATAAAACGATTTAACCCAAAACACCGCTTTAACATGGAACTTACAAAAGAAAGGGTAATATAATGTCATAAGTGAACCATATATGATATCATAACAATGAATATGATTCCGTAATAAGTCAATGACATTAATAAAATCATTATACAGGAGGTTCGAAAATGTACGAAGCATATCGGGCCTAAGGTAAGGGATAACTTTTCCAATCTTGTTCTTTTCCGAGATGTTTTATTTTTAACGTATTTACTGGGGTTATTGATCACATACATGTCCATGATTCCTAAAAATGTTTTCATGTATGTTTATGGTCCTTTTTACCCATTTTGACATTTACCCCATGGTATGGAAGGAATCCTTCTTTTATTTACCCTAAATGGTATTTTTTGACTTTTTCGAAAAAAGTACGAGAAGAATGTTTTTTTAATGTATACGACATGAAATGATTTTTACAGTTTTATAAAGCCTTATTTTAATGAATCTTCCTCCAAAATATTTCAATACTATTTTAAACAAAATATTTTCCTTTTAAAATTGCATGACGTTTGGTGAAAAGAAATTGATTTTGAAGAAGAAAGGATATTTTCCTCAAGAATTAATTTCAAGTGATTTATCAAAACCATTTTGCATCTATGATGACATTATATCATATGTGAATGTTTCAAGTATTATGTATCTATGATTTACATGGTTTCACTTTTCTTATTATGAAATGATATCCATTTCTTTTATATGGATTATGTGATTATTGGATGATGTTTATGAAACCCATTTTATTCGTTGGGTTATTATGAATGATGTATGTTTATTTTGTGGTACAAGTAAGAATGATTTCATTATGAGATGGGTGGGACCTATATCTTCATCCAATGCATTGGGTAAAGATTTATATCTCATGATATAAACATGGCTGGAACAGTATCTTAATCCGGTTTAGTGTTACAGGTCTGAAACGAGGATTGAAATCAATTCAGAAAGGGACTTTGTCCACCAAGATGGTCTTGGAAGCAATGCCTTGGCTACTATGTAAATCATAACATGTGCTTAATGGTTTCCACAATTACATGTTTTATTCCCATGCTATTTTTTCATGATTGATGTTCCCTTATGATATATGCCTTACGTACTTCCATGATTCATGTCTTTGCTTAAGATTTTGATTTTTAGATTTTATGTTCAAGTTTTTGCATTCAAATGTTAATGGATTGTTTTATGTTCTCTATGTTTACCCTTACTGGGAATTTTAGCTCAACCCTTTTATGTTTTATTTTCCCCAGGATATAAAGAAAGGTTTTAGATAAGAAAAAATGGGGAAGATCTTTATTGGGAGATGTTGAAGATCTTTCACCACGATTAAAATATTTTATTCCGAGTTTCCAAAGACACTAAAATATTACGGTCCTTGTGTGTCTATTTTTGTTATGTACTAAGTATTCCGCAAATGTAATGTAATGTCCATGTACATCATGTTTTGGATCTCTACAGTTGGTATCAATGGAAAGGTTTAGTTAACCATTGGAAACTAGGATGTGAAAACGTTAGTGAGATCCATAGAGATATTTCTAAGGTATGTCTAGGCATGTCCCTAAGGATAAGTATAAGTATAGGATATAGTCCTAGAACTACGGTAACGATCTTATAATTTATCCTAAGATGTTAGATATTTAGGGTACTCCCCCTTTACTATGTTGTTTTACCTTGCATGATTTTTTCCTCTCACTGAATTATTTTTTTGTTGTAGTCAATGGAGTAAACCTGAAAGAATTCGGTTAAAATTGAATCCAATGGACATATTGGTGAATATGAGCAATAAAATTGAGTAATTCCAAGAGAGAAAGATATCGTGATTATGCCGAATCATTCATCACGATATATGATTAACAAGGTGAAATTTAGTGGTATGCCTAATTCATTATGTAAGAGGAAGGTAGACTTTTATGAAATTTTTCATGTTGAGGAGCATAAACAAAGGAAGATTGAGATTTCTAAAGAAGGGAATAAGAACCTTGAGGAATACCTCAAATGGAGGGGAAGATGTTATCTGTCTGGAGAAAAGGGTCATAGAGTGACAGACTATTATGGAGTTCAATGTCTTATTTGTGGAGAACATGGGCATTACCCAACTCAATACCCTGACCTAAAAAGTTCCTTCTAAACCAAGTAAGGACTTATTCCAGGACAATCATTGAAGAGGATGGATTGAAGTGTTTATGTATTGGTATTCAAATATAATGTTGATGAGATACTTTTAGGTTGTATTAGAATATTTTTGTATTAGTCTATTGTGGTTTACAATAATTTTATGGTACCGGTAACCATGAAAAGTGATTCAAATATTTTGGAAAGCAGATGATATGGACATAATAAAGGGATAAGGAGAAAATGAACTGTTTGAAAGTATTCATGATCTCATGATCGATATAAGGACTAAGTGATATCATGGTTTGAGTGTCACGACTTTCCTTCACCAAAAGGAGGGAAGGGTCAGCAGATTCTCATTCCCTTTATTCCTTATGTTAAAGGAGAGATAATGACCCCCGAGACCCGCCTTCAATAGGTCTCGGAGTGGCGACAAGCACCAAGGGTATAGAAATTTCTCACAAATGGAAGGTATTACCCCTTTTTGTTTTATAAGATTTAGAGATGATATGATGAAACTCAAAAACACCAATGTAACCAAAAAGTAAAACCAAATAAAAATAAACCATCCCCACATAAATGTTCCAAAAGTAAAGCCACAAGTACAAAAGGTGACTACAAGGGTAAGTACCAAGGAAGAAAAACAACAACTGCAAATGCCCCAAAGGTCAGAGGTAGTATGGTCCTGCGTGATCCCTGAAGTCCTCCTAGAAACATGAAAAAAATATTTGTATACGTAGGGTGAGCATAAATGTACACTCAGTAGGGAAAACCAAAGACTCTCGTGCACAAGTGGGGGATCATGCTAAAGTCCCATGAGAAAAAGGAGTAAACCAAACACGTATCAAGGTAAACTATCCACCCCAGGCCTCACCGAGGAACACTCCACAAATAACTCATGTCAAGTAATATATATATAAACAGATCACATCGATGTTTGGGTACCCCGTGCCACATTGCCACTAGTTATTGAGACATCCTACGCATCAGACCAATACCTCCATTCCGTCACTTCAGTCCCACTGCCACACCCGCCCGCACACACCTAGGCCACAACCACACGCAGTCCCACTGCCGAAATCCCACCCGCACACACCGGGGCCACAACTATCACATGTAACAATGCCGGCAAACACCTAGGCCATAACAACCACCACCACGGCCGAAGACACATGGGCCAGAAGATCCACTATCATGCTTGAAGACACCTGGGCCTCATCCCGAAGACGCTTGGGAAACCACCTGACGCACACACCTGGCCAATCATCACACTGTCCCGTCCGAAGGTTCTTGGGATAATAATGGACCTTAGGCCATCATAGCCTACGCGAAGATACTTGGGATATCAGGTAAAGGGAGCAGAAAAGGAGCTATAAACCATCCACTAAGAATAGTGTTGTGAAAAACACCCTCCCCCATGAAAAGGGGGTGTTCGTCACTAAGTGCTAAAATTGGGTGGGGCGTGAATAAGAAACACAAAGCTACAAGTATAGATATAGGTAACAAACACTCACCTAAAGCTTAGGTTTTCCTAACCAGCCTACAGAACACAACACCACTGCGTCCAAGTCACAAGTCACGAATCTCGCCAACAAAACACATTTGTCCCATTCTTGTTTCATGTTCAGTAATAATGTTTAATTAAGTTTAAGCACTACTGGGCAACTAGTAGGTATAGGCACAATTCCAGGAAAGTAAACAGTCAAGCATCAACCGTAACGCCCATTCCCGGTTCTCAACAAAAGAGGATCCCACCCCAATTCGTAATATAAAAAAGTACCCACCCGGTCTTAAAACTCACAACCACCGAATCCATACCAACAAGGGATCACATCCCCAAATTCACACAACCACCTAGAGTATAAATACAGGGGATCCCATCCCCTCCCACATATCAAGCAATCGGCCCGAAAAAGAATACAACCAACTACCACCACCAACACATGTCAGGGTCATGCCAGAATATTGAGATTTAAACGACTTAACACACTCCATGATTTCAATTTTCGTGTGTTTTTTCCAGGGTTATCATTGAAGGATTGATCATGGTGTCTCAATTTATTTGGACGGATATACGTCATTAACCAATTTACTTTTCACAGCAGGAGTTTATAACCACAACAAGCCATTTAAAACATCAACAGGGGTTCATTAGTGCACAAACAACGACCACCAACGGCCACAATTTTCAGAAGGCATAAGCCAACACGACTCAACAAGATTTTCATAATATAAACAACATCAACAATAATAGCCCCCTCCCCTCTTTCTTTATAGAAATCAGTTCATTATCTTCATTTAGGTCAGGTTTGTCCAATTCTATAGAACAGAAGCACGCGCACCCTGCATGATACACAAAAGAGAGAGGCGAAGGAGAAATTCCCTACTTGTTGATAGATGATCAACATTTAGGCCAAGAGCGGAACATTACGGACAACGATGTGGCATGACCGATGCACCAGAAGCTGTTTGTGAAAAGCCGCGATTGAGGAAATGATAAACCACTGCTAACCCTTAGTTTATAAGAGCCATGGATGGTTGAGGTGAGAACACGAAACTGCGTAAGGCGTGGGGGTCGTGGGTTGACCACGCGGATCCATTCATCATTAAAGGGGTTTGGGTGGTTTAAACTGACTCATTAATTGATTATGTATTTAAATAAAACTCTTATGCACGTTACATGTCTTTAAAACATGCTCAAATAGGTCAAAATAGGGTTTAAAACCCTATTTGCGCAAAAAGGAGCGCTACTGGAAATAACCCGAGAGGTAGGCCAGAGCCACCGGTAGCTGAAAGCTACGGGTGGGCGACAACGACCAGTAGCTGAGCTTCTGGTGGGCGACACCGACCGGTAGCTGAGCTACCTGTAGGATGCCCCCACCGGTAGGCTGCAGCTACAGGTGGGTCGAGCTACCGGTAGGCGACAACTACCGGTAGGCCGTAGCTACCGGTATGCCGCAGCTACCGGTAGGCTGCAGCTACCGGTAGGCCGATCTACCGCTAGGTCGCAGCTACCGGTAGGTCGAGCTACTGATAGGCTGTAGCTACAGGTAGGCCGAGCTACCGGTAGGGTGCAGCGACCGGTAGACCGAGCTAGCGGTAGGTTGCAGCAACCAGTATGTCGAGCTACCGGTAGGCTGCAGCTACCGGTAGGCCGAGCTACCTGTGGGTGACAGTGACCAGTAGTGGAGCTACCGGTGGGCGACAGCAACCGGTAGCAGATCTACCAGTAGGCTGCAGCTACCGGTAGGCCGAGCTACCAGTAGACAGAGCTACCGGTAGGCTGCCGCCACCGGTAGACGGAGCTACCGGTAGGCTAGTTACAGGTAGGCTAAGGCTACTGGTAGGCCTACACCACCTTGATTCCCAGACCCGAAAACCCAAAACGAGATTTTCACAAAGTAATGGACCCCAAAAACCCGGGCCATTACATCAGATACCTCTTAAACGATTCTCGTCCTCAAGAATCAAAACAATACCAGAAGGGAAGATACGGTCCAAACAGCCACCTAGAAAGATCCCTCGTAGGAGCGAACCCATGCTATCTAAAACATTTCCCCTCCAAGAACGAAGCAACATACCATGCAAAACTATCCGGGCATGTGGGTTGGGGATTCTCCTCCCCCATGTCAAGATATTATCCGCTTTGGGTGGCCTTGACTCACCCGCACAGGTTTGATCGCATCCACGTTAATGTGTCTTGATTAGGGGTCGGGTTCTCTCCTCCCCATAGCCAGGGCTTTTCACACACAAATAGAGGAAAGAAAACTAGTACATTTAATAGCCAAAAGAAAAAACGTTCTACCACAACAGGTACAACAAGGAACAAACTCAAAACAACTCTGGGTACTGGGTATGCATATGTGCTTCCCTCTCCCACGTACTCTCCTCAAGCCCACCATGTCTCCACAACACACGAACCAAGGGGATGGTTCACCCACGAAGAACCTTCTCCTTGAGATCCTCAATCATCACTGGTCTATCCACAAAGGTCACGTCGTCCTCGATGTCCAGCTCACCCCAATCAAGGACGTGTGAATCGTCGTGTAGATACCGACAGAGATGGGAAACCTGGAAGACACCTTGTATCCTCAGTTGAGGCGATGGCAACGCTACATGATAAGCCACCTCGTTGACCCGCCGCAACACTTCGAAGGGTCCGATGAACCTGGGGGAATGCTTAATCCCCTTTCCGAACCTCCTCTGCACACGCCGAGGGGAGACCTTCAAGAACACGTGGTCCCCAACCTCAAACTCCAAGGGCCTCCTCCTGGTATCAGCATAAGACTTCTGTCGGTCCTGGGCTGCCTTCATCCATTCTCGTATGAGCTGAACCTTCTCTGTTGTGTTCTACACCACCTACGGGCCAAGGATTACTGCCTCACCTACTTCGGCCCAACACATAGTTGAACGGAATGGCCTCCAGTAAAAGGCTTCAAACGTGGCCATACCGATGGTAGAGTGACAGCTATTATTGTAGGCGAACTCTACCAGGGGAAAGTGTCACACCCATGATCCTCCTGAGACCAAAACACATGCCTGTAGCATATCCTCCAAGGTCTGGATGGTGCGCTCTGTTTGTCCATCTGTCTGGGGATGGAAAGTAGTGCTCATGCTTAACTGGGTGGAAAACGCATGCTGCAATCCTCTCCAGACTCACGAGGTAAACTGTGCATCCCTATATGAGACTATAGACCTCGGAACTCCATGCAACCGCACCACCTCATCAACGTACTTTCATGCCAAAGCATCCACAATACTCGACTCCCTGATTTCTATAAAGTGAGCCGATTTCGTCAACCTGTCCACTACCACCCAGATGGCGTCGTATCCCCCTTGGACCTTGGGTAGTCCTGTGACGAAATCCATCGAGTTGTCATCCCACTTCCACTCGGGGACATCTAGGGGCTGCAATAGGCCGCCTGGAACTCGTTGTTCAGCCTTCACTTGCTGACACACTAATCACTTGGCCACAAACTCCGCCACCGCTCTCTTAACTCCGGGCCACCATAACTGCCTATTCAGTCCCTGGTAAATCTCGGAAACTCCTGGGTGTACCGCTAGGGGTGAGTTGTGGAACTCACTGAGAACCTTGTCACACATCACTCCTGTAACAAACATCCTTTTCTGGAAAAGCATCTGGTTCTGACCATCCTCTGTCCATCCTTCATGAGCATTGCCCTAGTCAACTCGGTCACACATCACTTCACACTCTGGGTCTCCCCAGTGAGACTCCTTCACTTGTCAAAACAGAGATGACTGCACTATCATCTGATATAGAAAGCCTCTGCCACTATCCATCTTTGTATCCAGGTGCAAGGCAGCCAACTCCTCCATTGCCTTCCAGGCATCCGCCGACTCCCGGACCACATCCTTCTGCGTCCTCCTACTCAAGGCATCGGCCACCACATTTCCCTTGCCCTCAGTATAAGAGATCTCAAAGTCGTAATCCTGGAGGATCTCCACCCATCTCCGCTATCTCAAGTTTAAGTCCCGCTGGGAGAAGATATACCTCAAGTTTTTTGATCCGTGAAGACCAAAAAGCATTCCCCGATGAGGTAGTTCCACCATAACTTTAGCACAAAAAATGACGGTTGCAAGCTCCATGTCGTGGGTGGAGTAATTACACTCATGGAGGCATAGATGCTTGTACCCATAAGAGATCACCCCTTGTCGCTGCATCAACACGCATCCCAGGCCCTATCCTGAAGCATCACAAAACACCTCATAGGTCACCCCTTCATCAAGTAATCTCAGCACTGGGGCACTAACCAGCTTCTCTTTTAGATAGTTGAAGGCTGACTCGCACTGCTCACTCCACACGAAAACCTGGCCTTTGTTGGTCAGGGCTATCAAAGGGGATGCAACTCGGGAGAAGTTGGGTACGAACCTCTGATAGTAACCTACCTACCCAAAGAAACTATGGACCTCTGCCACATTCTTGGGTGCTGCCCAAGAAACAACCACCCCAAATTTTGATGGGTCCACCGCTACCCCCTGCTCGGACACCACGTGCCCGTGGAAGTGAACATCCCGTGTCCAGAACTTGCATTTTGACAACTTCCCATAGAGATGATGATGTCAGAGGACCTCCAAAACCGTCCTCAGGTGCTCCGCATGGTCCTCCTCTGATCTGGAGTAGACTAGGATGTCACCGATGAATACGAACACGAACCGATCCAGGTATTCCGGAAGATGGAGTTCATGAGCCCCATGAACACTTTTGGGGCATTCGTAATGCCGAAGGGCATGACTACGAACTTGAATTGTCCATTCGTGCATCTAAACGCTGTCTTCGGGATGTCGCCCTCATTCAATCTTAGCTGGTGATACCCATACCGCAGGTCGACCTTTGAGAACCACCCTGCCCCTTTCAGCTGGTCGAAGAGATCATCTATCCTCAAAAGAGGGTAGCGATTCTTGATCGTCACCTGATTCAGCCTCCTGTATTCAATGCATAACCTCGGACCAACATCTACCTTCTTTGAGAACAAGACTGGAGCGCCCCATGGTGACGCACATGGGCGAACATAACCCCTCTTCATCATATCATCAATCTGGATCTGCAACTCCCATAGCTCGGATGGTGCCATCTGGTAAGGAGCCATCGAGATCAGACGAGCACCGGGCTACAGGTCTATCCGAAACTCGATATCACACCGAGGGGGTAGAGTCATCACCTCCTCAGGGAAGACGTCCATAAACTCACAGATGATCTCTGGTACTTCCACCATTTCAACATCTACGGATTCCACTGTTAGCTCGGCCAACAAGGAGAGGAGGGGTTCCTCTCGCCTGTTGCCCTTCTGACCGCCCCGCTCGCCGGTGAAGGTAACACGCCGACCGCCCTAGTATGAGAACATGACCATTCTTCGTAAACAGTGGATGATGACACACACAGAAAATAGCCAGTCGATGCCTAGGATGACATCATATGGCTGTATCTGTAGTAGGAGAAGATACCTAACCGACTGATTTAGCCCTATCATCAGTCTACATCCCCGACAAACAAACAACAAGTTGGTCTGACCTCTGACTGGTGTGCTCAACACCAGGGGCTCTGGAAGTCTCTCCGCATCTAAACCCCCAAGGCAAGGTCTATACATGGTTCAACAATGGGGTGTGAAGCTCCGGTATCGAACAAGGCATAAGCAAGAGTTCTAAACAGACTAATCGTACCTCGAATAACCTCTGGACCTACTGGAACTGCTGCCTCTACGACATGTAACTATCCACGCCCAGCTCCCATGCCCCTCGGCTGTCGGCCACCTCCCCGACCACGCCCCGGTCAAGGTCCCTATGGTGCGCCCGAAGGTCGGCCTCCTCCTCCTACGTCTGCCCTCGGAGGAGCGGGAGATCACTGTCCCTGCTGCTGTTGGAAAGGTCTGGCTGGAAGCTACTGCTGGTGCGGGTGCAGGAGGTGTTTGCCAACGCCGTACTGCACCCTGTCCGGGCACTAACTCCGGAGATGTCCGGGGCTCCCATAGACGAAGAACCGCGGTCCCGGGCCCGAAGGGAAAGGGCGAGGGCCGGGGGATTGAAACTGAAACTGCTGTGGTCTGCTCCATGATGGTCGGAACCTGGAGGGTCCTGACGTTGGAGGCCTGGTGCTAACGGCCTTTCCCTTCGATGGTCCCAGATGGATCCCCTCTCATGACACTCCTCCTAGAGCATGCATCCTCTCCGCCACTTAGACCTTCTTCTGGACCTCCATGTACGTCGGCAGGGTAAAGGGGGTAACAGCATACTGGAGGGAGGGTCAGAGCGCCTCCTCTAAACGTCTTGCCCGAGACTCCACATCGGGAAAGAGGTCCGGAGCAAAACGTAGGATGTCCTTGATCTTGACCCCATAGCTCCCTCACGGACATACTCCCCTACTGGAGGGAGAGTAGCTCCTGTCTATTTTCTGCGTTCATCATCGAGGAGAGGAATTTCGCCCGGAACTCCCTCTCGAAATCTTCCCAAGCCACCTCAGACTCTCTCCTCTCCCCCAGGTAAAGTGTCCACCACTAACGCGCCGCTCCCTGCATCTGGATGACGGCCAGAGGAACCCAATACTCGATCGGGGACCGAATCAGGCCGAAAGATATAACTAGCTCCTCTATCCAGCCTTCCGTCTTCATGTCAGAGGTGCTTCCCACATAATTCTCGAGGGCCTGTCGCTAGAAGGACCAAAGAGTCTTCTTCCACTGGTCATCCTCTTCCTCTCGATCAGCTCCTTGCTGATCAGCCAATGTAGTCTCTGGGGCCTCGAATATCGCCTTCCAGGTGCCATAGATTCATGGTAAACAAGGAATGCCTAATCCCACGTAGCCTAGAATATCGTTCTTAAAACTTCTTAAAATTTTAATTTATTATTAATTCCCAAGACATCCCAGAAACACAAGAACACAAGTCATTATGATGCATGTACCGTTCCTAGGGTATCTACCCTATAATAAGTGTGGCCTCACTTGGTCATTCGGTAGGTCAAGAGTCCTTGCATAGGATCACGGGGGGCCCTAAAATCCTGTGTCCTAGCCGGTCTTCCCTGGCCTAATTCACGCGCCAAGGTCACCCAACACTGTTTCCTTACCATCCCAGGAAAATATCAATGGGCCTAACTGCAGACTCCATCCTATCTTTAAACAATCACACCTGATACCATTCTTTCACGATCTGCCTTCACCAAAATGAGGGAAGTGTCAGCAGATTGCGAGGCCCTTTCTTCCTTAAGTAGAAGGAGAGATAATGACCCCCGAGACCCGCCTTCAATAGGTCCCGGAGTGGCGACTAGCACCAAGGGTATAGAAATTTCTCACAAATGGAAGGCATTACCCCTTTTTGATTTATACGATCGAGAGATGTGATGATGAAACTCAAAAAAACCAAGGTAACCGAAAGGTAAAACCAAATAAAAATAAACCATTCCCACAAGCATGTTCCAAAAGTAAATCCACAAGTACAAAAGGTGACTACAAGGGTAAGTACCAAGGAAGAAAAACACCAACTGCAACTGCCCCAAAGGTCTGAGCTAGTATGGTCCTGCGCGATCCCCGATGTCCTCCTGGAAACCTGAAAACAGTTTTTATATACGTAGGGTGAGCATACAAGTACACTCAGCAGGGAAATCCAAAGACTCTCATGCACAAGTGGGGGATCGTGCTAATGTCACGTGAGAAAAATGAGTAATCCAAACACCTATCAAGGTAAACTATCCACCCCAGGCCTCACCAAGGCACACTCCCCAAATAATGTAAGTCATGTAATATATATATAATCAGAGCACATCGATGTTTGGGTACCCCGCGCCACTTTCCCACAGGTTATCGAGACATCCTACGCATCGGACCAATCCCGCCATTCTGTCATCGTAGTCCGACTGCCACACCCGCCTGCACACACCTGGGCCACAACCACACGCAGTCCCACTGCAAAACTCCCGCCCGCACACACCTAGTCCACAACTGTCACACGTAACCACGCCTACAAACACCTACGCCATAACAACCACCACCACGCCTAAATACACATGGGACAGAAGATCCACTGCCGTGCCCGAAGACACATGGGCCTCATCCCGAAGACTCTTAGGAAACCACCTGCCGCACACACCTGGCCAACCGTCACACTACCCCGCCAGAAGGTTCTTGGGCTAATAATGGACTTCAGGCCATCACATCCTGCCCGAAGATACTTGGGCTATCCGGGAAAAGGAGAAGAAAAGGAGCTAATAACCAGCCACTAAGAATAGTGTTGGGGAAAAAACCATCCCCTATGAAATGGGGGTGTTCGGCACTAAGTGCTCAACTTGGGTGGGGCGAGAATAAGAAACACAATGCTAAAAGTATAGATATAGGTAACAAACACTCACCCAAAGCTTAGGTTTTCCTAACCAGCCTATAGAACACAACACCATTGCGTCCAAGTCACAAGTCCCGACTCTCGCCAAAAAAACCCATTTGTCCCATTCTTGTTTCATGTTCAGTAATAATGTTTAATTATGTTTAAGCACTAGTGGGAAACTAGTAGGCATAGTCACAAGTCTAGGAAAGTAAACAGTCAAGCATCAACCATTACTCCCACACTCGGTTGTCAACAACAGAGGATCCCACCCAAATTCGTGACATAAACAAGTACCCACCCAGTCTTAAAACTCACAACCACCGAATCCATACCAATAGGGGTTCCCATCCCCAAATTCACAAAACCACTGAGAGTATAAAGACAGGGGATCCCATCCCATCCCACATCTCCAGCAATAGGCCCGAAAAAGAAAACAACCAACTAACACCACCAACACAAGTCAGGGCTTTGCCGGTAGTTTCAGATTTAAACGATTTAACACACTCCATTATTTCAATTTCGGTGTGTTTTAACCAGGGTTATCACCGATGGATTGATCCCGGTGCCTCAGTTTATTTCGCCGAATATACGTGATTAACCAATTTACTTTTCACAGCAGGAGTTTACAACCACAACAATCCGTTTAAAACATCAGCAGGGGTTCATTAGTGCACAAACAACGACCACAAACGGCCTCGATTTTCAAGAGGCATAAGCCAGCACAACTCAACAAGATGGTCATAATATAAACAACATCAATGATCATAGACCCCCCCCCTCTTTCTTTATATAATATAGTTTATTATCTTCATTTAGGTCTGGTTTGTCCAATTCTACAGAACAGAAGCACAACCACACCGCATGATACACAAAAGAGAGAGGCGAAGGATAAATTCCCTACTTGTTGATAGATGATCGACGTTTAGGCCGGGCACGGAACATTACGGATAACGATGCGGCGTGCCCGATGCACCAGAAACTATTTGTGAAAAGCCACGATCGAGGAAAGGAGAAACCACGACTAACGCTAAGTTTATAAGAGACACGGACGGTTGAGGTGAGAATGCGAAACCACGTAAGGCGTGGGGGTCGTTGGTTGACCACGCGGCTCCACTCGTCATTAAAGGGGTTCGGGTGGTTTAAACTGACTCATTAATTGAGTAAGTATTTAATTAAAACTCTTATGTGCGTTATAGGTCTTTAAAAAATGCTCAAATAGGTCAAAATAGGGTTTAAAACCCTATTTGCGCAAAAGGAGTGCTACTTGAAATAACACGCGGGGTAGGCAAGAGCCACCGGTAGCTGAGAGCTACCGCTGGGGGACAACCACCGGTAGTTGAGCTACCGGTAGGCCGCAACTACCGGTAGGCCGGGCTACCGGTAGGCTGCAGTTACCGGTAGGCCGCAGCTACCGGTAGGCTGAAGCTACTGGTAGGCCGAGCTACGGGTAGGCTGAAGCTACTGGTAGGCCAAGCTACCCGTAGACTGCAGGTACCGGTCGGCCGAGCTACAGGGAGCTAGAGCTACCGGTAGGGTGCAGCCACCAGTAGACCGATATAGAGACCCAAAGCTTGACGTACATGGAAATTACATTACATTAGCGGAATACTTAATACATAACAAAAACAGAAACACAAGGACCGTAATAGTTTAGTGTCTTTGGAGACTTGGAACGTGATATTCTAATCATGGTGAAAGATCTTCAACATCTCCCATAAAGATCTTCCCCTTTTTTTCGTACCTAAAAACTTTCTTTAAATCCTGGGGAAAAAACATATAAAGGGTGAGCTCAAATGCTCAGTAAGGGTAACCAAAAGAAATATCAATCACATCATATACATAAGAACATATCTTTTTGAAATCTTAACCTGCAAAAGAGATCATAATTTTATAACATGGTATAAATCATAGTAGTGAAATGTAATCCCAATAATCATAAGTTGAAACATGAAACTTTGTTGAATACACACATAATCATAGAGAATCATTTCTTATTAGTCAAGACACATTACCAAGACTATCTTAGTGGAAAAAGACCATTTCCGAACCGAGTTTACTCATCGTTTCAGTCCTGTTTTACTGAACCGGTTTAACATGTCGTTCCATCCATGTCTGTCTCATTAGATATAAAATCTTTACCCAATGCATTGGAGGGAGATATAGGTCCCACCCATCTCATAATGATACCATTCTTATGTGTGCCACAAAATCATAAATCATACATCATTGCATAACCCATGTAATAAAAATGGGATTCTTAAACAACATGACATCATATAACAATTCATATAAGATAAAGGACTTCATTAAAATAATTCCATCACAACATAATCAAATCAATGTAATAATAGGGATAGAAACAGAACCCTGTATTATCTTATATGGAAAATAATTTTCATAAAACACTTGAACTCCATTCTTGAAGAAAATATCCTTTCTACTTCAAAAACATTTTCCTTTCATAACATGTAATACAATTTTAAAATATAAAAAGTTGATTAAAAATAAACATGAAAACATGTAAAGTAGTATTCTTGGAAATAATGTTTTAAAAATCCATTCATGCCGTATAAGTTAAAAAAACATTCTTCTCGTACTTTTTTAGAAAAGTCAAAAAATTACCTCTTACGGAAAAACGACAAAAGAATCATTTAATATACATTACTAAAAACTAACCGAAGGGTAAAATTGGATTTAATTAATTATTGTTGAATGGAAATAATATTACATATTGAGGAATCATGGATGTGGATGATAAAATACACCCCAGTAAATACCATAGTATAAACAATCTCGGGTAAAATGAGATTGTGATATTTTCACCTACCTTAGGTCTGATTTTCTTCGTATGCGTCTGAACCTCCTGTATAATGATTTAAATAATTTTATTGACTTATTCCAGAATAATGATATCATATATGGTCATATTCTTAGCTTATTATTAGTAATATTTCATTGCTTCTTGTTATTTGGGTGTCTATTACTTTTTGTTCTTATGCGTGTTTTGTCGAATAAATTCATATTCTTCTCTTTAGGTTATAGATACCTCATTTCCATATTTTTATTAGTGTAATATATATACTATTAATTAATTCAATTCATTTATATAATCATTATGCAATGAAGATCATGTATAACGAGTCGCATCACATCGTAAAGACGGTATTCCGTATGTACACATGAGCGATGATATCGTTCCCATGATCGTGGAATTGTATTGAAGTGTATGTATACTATTTAAGAATAAATATCACATTAAAATAATCATATATAGTAATTATTTACACCAATATACCCATCCAAGTAAGGTGGTGGTGGAAAATAGATTACACCACGGCGTGGAGACGGTATTCCGTACATACGCATGCGTGTTGATTTCGTTTTCCGTAGGATGGATAGATGGTGAAAAGGGCTTGTTTCATACTTATAATAACATATCAGTATATGAGTGATATTTATGTTATTACTTAAAAATGTAACAACTAAACAAGAAGAAGTGGAATAAGAAAAAAAGATGAAAGAATCGGTAACGGGCATTACCTCTTCTTTGAAGCCTCTCTTTGAGATCTCTTCATAGGGAACTACAATTGGTCTGTGAAGAATACCAGGACCTCTAGGATGTTTCTAGGGAAGTGGGTAAGTGAAATGGGAAGGGGTTGGCCAAGATTGAAGGCTCAAATTTTTGTGAGGAGGAGAGGGAGGAGGTTCCCTTTTATAAGGGAGGAGAGGGGCACCATTGGAATAACTAAAAATATTATTTTATTATAAAGTCAAATTCGGTTTTTAATAGCACCAAATTGATATATTTATAATCTAAGGTGGGGAAGGGTCGAAATACTCTCATCCAATATAATTTAGACAAGTTTATGTATCAATTTTATCCTTATCATTTAGAATTAACTTTAAGTTAGATAATTTAACTTTTACCGTGTCTTCTTGTTTTCTAACACTATAAGGTTAATAAAATTACTATATAAAGCCAAAAGAACCCCATTTTGTTTATTATTAATATATATATAACCTTATTTAAGTCATTTGGAAAAACCTTAGATTTTTAGGAATAAAATAACAATTAATAATATAGTATTTGTTTTAAAAACTATTTTATGTCAATTTTGAAACTATTAGGAAATTAATTTTTTGTGAAAATCATAACAGAATTATTAGTTCGAAAAAATTTAATTACATCAATACTAACATGTCATATTAACATATAAAATTATTTGAATTCATAAAATGTCTCCAATTACATTTATTTGGGTATTTATAACATCAATTATGTCAATATTTCATTAATAAGATAATTACTGAATCATCATTGTATCGTAAATAAATTAAATTATTTTAAGTCTAAAAATTAAAAATAAAATACCATTATGTAGGAAATCGTTTTATATTTATAATAAATATTTATAGTCGAATTTATCTTATGTATAACTCTCTATTAAAAATTCTTTAGTTATCATACTTTGATTTTAACTATTTTAACCCTTCTTTAAATAAATTGATAATAAATGTCCTAATGAAATCAATGTGGGCCTAAATGGTCATATTTTATTCCTAAGGATGTTTTTGGTCTAATTACACTTATACAAATAAACTAGGACATGTTTTAGGGTAATAATAATAACACTTTTACCCTTAATTACCCTATTTACTTTTAACCGTGGTAAAAAAAGTAAAAAGTTACTCTTCACCAAAAATTATTTTAATCTCATTGAACCACATTTTTGACCTTGATATTAATCGTGCCTCTCAGATTTTTGAAAATCCACTCACAAAAGCGGTAAAATTATGTTTTATGAAAAATTCAGTTTTTTAACTACCACTTAGTGGCTTCACTATTCATCAAAAATTGAATGTTTCCAGAAAAATACCAAAAGTTAGATCTAAGTTATATATGATATTATGAATTAAAAAATGATGTCTATTTTATCAAATTAAAAACATATCAGTTACATTAAATAATTTTAAAATTAATTGTCGTGGTCAAAACAAATAGCGTGTTTTTTAAGAGATAATAACTATCAAAAGATTGACACTTGTTTATATCTGGTTTAAATGTGAAATTACATCCAAAGACCAAAATTGTATTAAATTGTAAAAATATATTCTTAATATACTTTAAAACCAGTAAAATTAATAATTTATCACTATTAATTATTTCGAATAAAAAATTTGTTTTTAATTAAAATTTAGTAATTGTTACTATTCATCAGAATATGAAAGTTATCCGAAGAGTACGAAAATTTCACCCTAAGCTAATTTCGATATTCCGAATCCAAAAATAAATTCCGTTTTGAAAGATTAAATTTATAAAATTTCAAAAAGTGGGTATTACTATTCATAACTGCTAGTTCATAATAATATTATAATAATATCTCATTTAGTGAAACTCAGTATTCCATATTACACATGCTATCGTGGAAGGTTTCAATTGCATGTAGTTAAATCCAAGTCAGGGATGTGTGTTATGAAATCTCCTTTTGGTGTATAGTAAAACACCAGACATCAATAAAATTAAAAAGAATGTTTTTCATAAAATCTCGGGGTGTTACATTCTACCCCCATTAAAATGAATTTCGCCCTAAAAATATGTCGTGGTTATAAATGGTTTACTACTCGAAAGTTTTTTTAATAGAAACCCACATCATAAAAAAGAATACCAAAACTTGGTTTTAAAAACTAAAGTATGAAACGTAACGGTTACCCAAATTAACTCATCTTTGGGTTTCCACATAGGAAAACATAGGTGAAAATATGGATATGGAAGAAAAATCTAAGAATCAAGTTCTGATGGAGAGAGTTAGAGAACATGGATATGAAAAATCCAACAATCACAAAGCTATAAATTTGTGACGATCTAAGATACCATCTGATTTATCGGATATAAGGGTGCTAGGACAACATTTTTAGTTTTCAAGATCATTTCCCTAATGTTGAAGAATTTGAATTAGAATAAATACTTAAATTATTTTGGTAAAATCTCACTGTTGTTCGTGCGTTGAAAAATTTCCACTTAATCTTTTAAAGAAATGATGTTGAATTTTTTATTTGTGAAGTGTTAGCAGATCATGTGATAGAATGACTGGTCATTCCATCTATCTCAAACAAAAGCTTAGAAAAAGTTATTAAATATACATATGTCGATCTATAGTGAGATTAATCATATATGGTTCCTAAAATGGACTTATACTTCATAAATCATACTGATTAATATAATAAAACTAGTTTATACTAAACGTGGAATTCATGTAGGCCAGTGGTAGGTGATAAAGGCCAGTCGCACTTCAGTTGTGGGTTCGATTCCCACAGCCTTTTCCGACACGATGGGTTGTCGCTTGTCCTGCAGGTTGTCCTTTTTATAAAACTACATTACTATAAAATCCCATCAATAATATCGAAATAAAGTTCTATCCTTAAACAATACTAACTTATGTCCAACATAATCCTTTCCAATCTTTAGGCTTATCCAAAATAATGATGTCCAATATCATATTATAGTGAAAACGACTACCAAAGAGTTCATATAACAAGCATGTTAATACCATTGTTGATCCCTGTATATCATGAGATATGTCTTGTTGGTTACATTCCAAACATTCGAAGGCCATAATCATGTATTCTCTTGAAAAATGAATACCCATTGAATCTTAGCGAAAACATGAGTGCTGTCAAAATTTAATTCTTTTCACATTCCAAAACCTCAAACCATTATATAACTATTTCCTTATATTAGTCATGAGCTCATGAATACTGTTAAACATTTAATTTTCTCATTATCCCTTCATTATGTGCATATCATCTTTTTTCCAAAAATATATCTATCACATTCCATGGTTACCGGTACCATAATATTATTGAAACCACAATAGTCAAATACATAAATATTCCAATATTCCATGATACTATATAAAACATTATTTTGGAATCCCATTACATAAACACTTAATCATTCCACCACATCATTTTCATATTCAATATCGCCAATATTGATCGCATGTGACTTACCTTTGTCCTTTTCCTTAAGTGGTTTCTCATTTCAATCGTCACTAACCCTTGGATACGAGAATTTATTAGCATAATGCCCCATTTCCTTGCACTTGAAGCATTGAAGTGTTGGTGGTGCGTTCTCTGTAGTCTTTTCTTTATTCACATAATTAGAATCCCTTTTTCCATTATTTCGACACTCAGCTGCTCGATGACCTTCTTTTCCACACATAAATCATTTTCTAGTCCCTTTAAGACAATCTCCACCATTCTTCATTCCACACTTTGAGCATAAGGAATCATTCATCTTCTTTTCACCATTATTCTGATATTTCTCCTTGAACTCCATCTTTCATTTCTTGCCAAAACTATGAGATGGATAAGTAACACCGAACTCCATTTCTACCTTGATAGCACAACGCACAATTTCTTCATAGCTACTGAAGTCTCTTATAGCTATTGCCCTTCGAAGATTTGGTTTTAAGCCACTAATGAATCGATCAACTTTACGTTCAGTTTGGATGATAAAGCCAGATGCATACCTTGCAAGCCTTGTATAATTCGTGTCGTATACACCAACAGATTCAACGTCCTTTTGCTTTATTTCAAGAAACTCCTTCTCTATATTTGTTCGAAGAATACTAGGGAAGTACATATTGAAAAAAAATTCTTGAACTCGTGCCATTCCATGGACTCAATTTCATCTCTTGACCTCGTATTCTTGATAAGATTCCACCATTGATCAGCTTCACCTTCCAAATGATATACTGCTAAGATGACTTTATCATGTTCTGAACATTGAAGAACTGAATATATCTTTTTAGTAGTACTAATCTATTGTTCAGCAACTAATGGATTAGTAGACCCTCTGAAAGAAGGTGGACGTTGCCTCATGAAAGATTCAACAGAATGTTGCTCTTTTCTTTGCTCGTTTGGAAGTCCTGCATGATTCATAGATTGAGAAAGTTGTGTGAGCATGGCTACAAGATTTTTCATTCCAGCTCCCATAAAGTTTGGTTTCTCAGGGGGACAATCATTGCATTGCCCGTCACATTCCGCATTAACACGGTTTTTTAGGGTTCCAACCATTGACTAAAACCAAGAAGAATAGTGTGAGAAACACTAATTATAATAGGAAAACCACATAATCAAGAATAAAATTTCACACTTAAGGTCATATCCTAGGTTATTCACGGTCATTACTAAAACACTAATATTGTGTTCTATGCTTAGAATTATCCTTAGGGTTCTTACTAAGGATTTCACATCCTAGTTTCCAAAGGTTACTATACCTTTCCTCTGATACCAACTACAATGACCCATACTTTACATACATTGTAATTACATCAAAATTGAAGCACACTTATTACATCATATAACAAAACCATGAAAGGACCGTATAGGTATAGTGGCTTTAGAAAGTGGAAAACATAATCAACTAGTTCATAAAGCATTTACTTTTCCTCCCATTTATTTCATCATAATTAGAGTCCCTTTTTCATCATTTATCCATCCTACGGAAAAAGAAATTACCGCGCTTGCGTACGTATGGAATACCGTCTCCACGCCGTGGTGTAATCAATTTTCCACCACCACCTTACTTGGATGTGTATAATGGTGTAAATAATAACTATATATGATTATTATAAACTGATATTAATTCTTTAATAGTATACATACACTCCAATAAAATTCCACGATCCTGGGAACGATATCAACACTCGTGCGTACGTACGGAATATCATCTCCACGACGCGATGAGATTCATTCTCAATGATTAACCATTCATAAATGATTATAAAGTATATACAATAAGTAACCATGAAATATATGACATAATAATGATACTGGATTTATATATATATATATGTATGTCATCCAATTAATTCCATTCAATTTAATGAGGAAACAAAAACAACGTTCATGCGTACGTACGACCTACCGTCTCCATGAGTGGTGTATTTATTTCCATTTATAGATAATATATATATATATGTATATTCTGAATATATATTATATATAAATAATTTTTACATTATAGATGTATGTAATCATGATCTAAGTAATCATATGAATAATTACAAGTCAAAACACGGATGACAAATGAAACGATTTTACCCAAAACGCTCTTTAACATGGAATTTACAAAAGAACGGGTAATATAATGTCATAAGTGAACCATATATGATATCATAACAATGAATATGATTCTGTAATAAGTCAATAACATTATTTAAATCATTATACAGGAGGTTCGGACACTTACTAAGCAAATCAGACCTAAGGTAAGGGATAATTGTGCAAATCTCATTTTTATCCGAGATTGCTTATTCATGAGTATTTACTGGGGTTATTGATATCATACATGTCCATATTTTATAAATGTGTATTCATGTATGTTTAATGTCCTTTTTACCCATTTTGACTTTTACCTCATGGTATGGAAGGAATATTTCTTTTATTTACCCTACAAGGTACTTTTTTACTTTTCCTACAGAAGTACGAGAAGAATTTTTTTTTAACTTATACGACATGAAATGATTTTTACGGTTCTATAAAGACTTAATTACTATAGAGGCCCGAAGCTTGAAGTACATGGAAATGACATTACTTTTGCGGAATACTTAATACCTAAAAAAACAAACACACAAGGACCTTAATAGTTTAGTGTCTTTGGAATCTTGGAACGTAATCTTCTAATCGTGGTGAAAGATCTTCAACATCTCCCATAAAGATCTTCCCATTTTTGTTTCATTACCTAAAATATTTCTTTTAATCCTGGGGGAAAATAAAACATAAAAATGGTGAGCTCAAATGCTCAGTAAGGGTAAGCATGGATAAAATAAAAGATACCATATATATTTGAACTTAAAAAAACATGAACATAAAAAATCTTGAGCAACGTCATAAAACATGGAAGTACATAAGTAATAGATCATAATGGAACATAAATCATGATAAATTAGAATGGGAATAAAACATGTAATTGTGGAAACCATTAATCACATGACATGATTTCCATAGTGGCCAAGGAATTGCTGCCAAGACCATCTTAGTGGACAAGGTCCCTTTCTGAATCGAGTTCAGTCCACGTTTCAGTCCTGTTTTACTGAACCGGTTTAACCTGCCGTTCCAGCCATGTCTATCTCATAAGATATAAATCATTACCCAATGCATTGGAGGGAGATATAGGTACCACCCATCTCATAATGAAATCATTCTTACTTGTGCCACAACATAAACATAAATCCTTCATCATAACCTAATGAATAAAATGGGATTCATAAATATCATTCCATCATCTCATAATCCATATAAAAGAAATGGATACAGTTTCATAATACGAAAATTTAAACCATGTAAATAATAGAGACATTATACTTTAAACATACACATATGATATAAAGACATCTTATATGGAAAAATGGTTTTGATAAAACACTTGAAATGAATTCTTGAACGAAATATCCTTTCTTCTTCAAAATTAATTTATTTTCACAAAACATCATGAAATTTTTAAAAGAAGGAGATTTTGTTTAAAATAGTCATGAAATCTTTTTGAGGAAGCATCATGAAAATAATTCTTTATAAAACCTTAAAAATCTGTTCGTTTCATATAAGTTAAAAAAACATTCTTCTCGTACTTTTTCCGGAAAAGTCAAAAAAGTACCTCGTAACGTAAACAAAAGAAATATTCCTTACATACCGTGTAGTAAAAGTCAAAAAATAGGTAAAAATCTCATTAAAAATACATGAAAACACTTTTATAAAACATGTACATGGATGATATAAATAACCCCACTAAATACTTACGTATAACCAATCTCGGATAGAAAATAATTGAGATTGCAACATTATCCCTTACCTTAGGTCCGATTTTCTTCGTAAGTGTCCGAACCTCCTGTATAATGATTTAAATAAGGTTATCTACTTATTAAATAATAATATTCATTGTTATGATATCATATATGGTTCACTTATGACTTTATATTGCCAGTTATTTTGTAAATTCCATGTTAAAGAGAATTTTGGGTAAAATCGTTTCATTTGTCGTCTGTGTTTTGACTTGTAATTATTCATATGATTACTTAGATCATGATTACTTAAATACATAATGTAAAACATTATTTATATATAATATATATTCATAATATACATATATATAATAGATCGAGAAATGGAAAGAAATACATCGTTCATGGAGACGGTATGTCGTACGTATGCATGAACGTTGTCTTCATTGCCTCGTTGAATTGAATGGAATTAATTGGATGACATAAATATATATATATATATATATATAAATCCAGTATCATTATTATGTCATATATTTCTTGTTTACATATTATATATACTTTATAATCATTTATTAATGGTTAATCATTGAGAATGAATCTCATCGCATCGTGGAGATGGTATTTCGTACGTACGCACGAGCGATGATATCGTTCCCATGATCGTTGAATTTTATTGGAGTGTATGTATACTATTAAAGAATCAATATCACTTTATAATAATAATATATAGTTATTATTTACACCATTATACCCATCCAAGTAAGGTGGTGGTGGACAATTGATTACACCACGGCGTGGAGACGGTATTCCGTATGTACGCACGCGCGGTGATTTCATTTTCCGTAGGATGGATAGATGGTGAAATAGGGTTGTTTCAAACATATAATAACATATCAGTATATGATTGATACTAATGTTATTACTTCATAATGAAAAAACCTAAGAATAATAAGTGGAAGAAGAAATAAAGTTGAAAAATCGGTAACGGACATTACCTCTTCTTTGAAGCGCCTCTTTGAGACCTCCTCTTAGGGCACTCAAATTCGTCTTTGAAGAAGACCAGGACCTCTATGATGTTTCTAGGGAAGTGGGGAAGTGAAATTGGAAGGGTTTGGTCGAGCATGAAGGCACAAATTGGTGTTATGAGGAGAGGGAGGAGGTGCCCTTTTATAAGGGAGGAGAGGGGCACCTTTGGAATTCTTAAAAATATTAATTTATAATAAATCTAACCCCAATTAAAAACCTCCAAAAATGACTCATATCCAAATATTAGATGGGATAGGGTTTTAATCTCATCAACCAATCAAATTTAGACATGTTAGGAATTTATTTTAAACATTATCAACTTGATTTATCCTTATTTAATCAATTTAATTTTATTTATGGTAATAAAATTCTAAATTATAACAAAAAATTACTTATTTGTAGTGAATTGTCCATAATTGGATACTTTATAACATTTTATACCGTATAAATTTAAATTTATAATTTTTAAATATTTTTGTGATTTTTAAACAATTTTATAATATGTTATTTTTATAAAATAACAATAGTGTCAATTTTGACACTATTCATTTAATTGAATTTAAATAAAATATATACAGAAGATATTTCAAAACTAAAAGCTTTAATAGATTTATAAAAGGTCATATGTATCAATAAAATTAGTGGAGCACATTAAATAGTACATATAATAGTTATTTTATTATTTTTAAAAAACATTTATTTGGTTTATCTCTTTATAAAATAATTACTACAACATTTTTGTATAATTATTTAATATACTTATTTGTTTCATAAAAATTAAAAATAAAATCCTATGATGAAGATAAATATATTAACTTTCACAATAATAATTTTACTCGAATTTATCATCTTAAAACAGACACACAAGGACCCTAATAGTTTAGTGTCTTTGGAAACATGGAACGTAATCTTCTAATCGTGGTGAAAGATCTACAACATCTCCAATAAAGATCTTCCCCTTTTTGTTTTCTTACCTAAAACCTTTCTTTAAATCCTGGGGAAAAAAATATAAAGGGTGAGCTCAAATTCTCAGTAAGGGTAAACAAAAGAAATATCAATCACATCATATACATAAGAATATATCTTTTGGAAATATTAACCTGCAAAAGAGATCATAATTTCATAACATGGGATAAATCATAGTAGTGAAATGTAATCCCAATAATCATAACATGAAACATGAAACTTTGTGGAATACACACATAATCATAGAGAATCATTTCTTATTAGTCAAGAGACATTTCCAAGACTATCTTACTGGACAAAGTCCATTTCTGAACTGACTTTACTCCTCATTTCAGTCATGTTTTACTGAACCGGTTTAACCTCCCGTTCCAGCCATGTCTATCTCATGAGATATAAAATCATCACCCAATGCATTGGATGGAGATATAGGTCCCACCCATCTCATAATGATACCATTCTTATGTGTGCCACAAAATCACAAATCATACATCATTGCATAACCCATGTAATAAAAATGGGATTCTTAAACAACATGACATCATAAAAAAATTCACATAAGATAAAGGACTTAATTAAAATAATTCAATCACAACATAATCAAATAAATTTAATAATAGGGATAGAAACAGAACCCTATATTATCTTATATGGAAAATAATTTTGATAAAACACTTGAACTCTATTCTTGAGGAAAATATCCTTTCTACTTCAATTTTTTTTCCTTTATTAACATGTCATACAATTTTAAACTAAAAGAAGTTGATTAAAAATAAACATGAAAACATGTAATGTAACCTTTATGGAAATAATTTTTTAAAAATCCATTAATGCCGTATAAGTTAAAAAAACAATCTTCTCGTACTTTTGTCAGAAAAGTCAAAAAGTACCTCCTACGAAAAAATGACAAAAGAATCATTTCATATCCTTTACTAAAAACTAACCGAAGGGTAAAATTGGATTTAAAAAATTTTAGGTGAATGAAAATAATATTACATATTGAGAAAACATGGATTTGGAAGATAAAATACACCCCAGTAAATACCAAAGTATAAACAATCTCGGATAAAAATGAGATTGTGATATTTTCCCTTACCTTAGGTCTGATTTGCTTCATATGTGTCTGAACCACCGGTATAATGATTTAAATAATTTTATTGACTTATTCCAGAATAATTATATCATATATGGTCATATTCTTAGCTTATTATTAGTAATATTTCATTGCTTCTTATTATTTGGGTGTTTATTACTATTTGTTCTTATGCGTGTTTTGTCGAATAAATTCTTATTCTTCTCTTTAGGTTATAGATACCTCATTTACAGATGGTATTAGTGTAATATATATCCTATTCATTCATTCAATTGATTTATATAATCATTATGCAATGAAGATCATGTATAATGAGTCACATCACATCGTGGAGACGGTATTCTGTACGTACGCACGAGCGATGATATCGTTCTCATGATCATGGAATTGTATAAGAGTGTATGTATACTATTTCAGAATGAATATCACTTTATAATAATCATATATAGTTATTATTTACACCATTATACCCATCCATGTAAGGTGGTGGTGGAAAATAGATTACACCGCGGCGTAGAGACGATATTCCTTACGTACGCATGCTTGGTGATTTCATTTTCCGTAGGATGGATAGATAGTGAAATATGGTTGTTTAATAATTATAATAACATATCAGTATATGAGTGATACTTATGTTATTACTTCATAATGAAGCAACTAAGAAAGAAGAAGTGGAAGAAGAAATAATGATGAAAGAATCGGTAACGGGCATTACCTCTTCTTTGAAGCGTCTCTTTGAGATCTCTTCTTAGGGAACTAAAATTGGTCTTTGAAGAATCCCAGGACCTCTAGGATGTTTCTATGTAAGTGGGTAAGTGAAATGATCAGGGGTTAGCCGAGCTTGAAGGATAAAATTGGTGTGAGGAGGAGGGGGAGTAGGTTCCCTTTTATAAGGGAGGAGAGGGGCACCTTTGGAATAACTAAAAGTATTATTTTATTATAAAGTCAAATTCGGTTTTTAATAGCTCCAAATTGATATTTTCGAAGAAAAGGTGGGGATGGGTCGAAATCATCTCATCCAATATAATTAAGACATGTTTAGGTATCAATTTTATCCTTATAATTCATATTTAACTTTAAGTTAGATAATTTAACTTTTACTGTGTCTTCTTGTTTTCTTACACTATCAGGTTAATAAAAATACTATATCAAGGCAATAGAACCCCAAGTTGTTCATTATTAATATATATAACCTTATCTAAGTAATTTTTGTTTTGATCCTTAGATTTTTAGGAATAAAATAACAAATAATAATATAGTATTTGTTTTAAAAACTAATTTATGTCAATTTTGACACTATTTGGTATTTTTTTTTGAAAATCATAACAGAACGATTAGTTCTAAAATATTTAATTAAATCAATAATAACATGTCATATTAACATATAAAATTATTTTAATTCCTAAAAAGTCTCAAATTTAATTTATTTGTGTATTTATAACATCAATTATGTCAATATTTCATTAATAATATAATTACTGCATCATCATTGTATCATAAATAAATCAAATTATTTTAAGTCTAAAAATCAAAAATAAAATACAATTATGTAGTAAATATTTTTAGCTTTCTAATTAATATTTATATTCGAATTTATCTTATGTATAACACTATATTAAAAATTCTTTAGTTATTAAACATTGATTTTAACTATTTTAACCCTTCTTTAAATAAATTGATAATAAATGTCCTAATCTAATCAAAGTGGGACTAAATGGTCATATTTTAGTACTAAGTTTGTTTTTGGTAGAATTACACTTATCCAATAGAATTATGACATGTGTTATGATAATAATAATAACACTTTTAACCTTAATTACCCTATTCACTTTTTATCGTGGAAAAAAAGTAAAAAGTTACTATTCAAAAAAATTATTTTCATCTTATTGAACAACATTTTAGTCCTTGATATTAACCATGTATCTCAGATTTTAGAAATTCCACTCATAGAAGCGGTAAAATTACGTTTTTTGAAAAATTCAGTTTTTTAACTACCACTTAGTGGCTTCACTATTTAACAAAAAATGAAAGTTTCCCGAAAAAGACCAAAAATTAGGCCAATGTTATATTTGATATTATGAATTCAAAAATAATGTCTATTTTATCAAATTCAAAACATATTAGTAACATTAACTAATTTAAAAATTAATTCCCATCATCAAAACAAATAGCGTGTTTTTTAAGAGATAATGACTATAAAAAGATTGAGAGTTGTTTATATCTAGTTTAAATGTGAAATTACATCCAATGACCAACATTGTATTAAATTTTTAAAATATATTCTAAATATACTTTAAAAGCACTCAAATTAATAATTTATCACTATTAATTATTTCGATTAAAAAAGATGTTTTTAATTAAATTTTAGTAATTTTCATTATTAATCAGAATTTGAAAGTTATCCGAAAAGTACCAAAATTTCACCCTAGGCTAATTTCGATATTACGAATACAAAAATGAAGTTCGTTTTGAAAGATAAAATTTATAAAATTTCAAAAAGTGGGTATTACTATTCATGACGGCTAGTTCATAATAATATTATAATAATATCTCATTTAGTGAAACTCGGTATTGCGTACTACACACGCTATCGTGGAAGGTCGCAATTGAGTGTAATGCAAGCCAAGTCAGGGGTGTGCGTTATACAAGCTCCTTTTGGTGTAGCGTACAACACCAGAAATCAATAAAATTTAAAAGAATGTTTTTCATAAAATTTCGGGGTGTTACAACCGAGCTACCGATAGGACTGCTACCGGTAGGCTAAGGCTACCAGTAGGCCTACACCACCGTGATTCCCAGACCCTAAAACCCAAAATGAGATTTTCACAAAGTATTGGACCCCAAAACCCGGACCATTACATTGAGTATATAGAATTTTGAGGATTTTGGTACGGGAAAAGTGTTTACTTTTAACTACATTCATGTTTTCAATAAAGATCAATGAGTATTCAATTTTTTCAAGAGAATACATGATTAAGGCCTTAGAATGTTTGGAGTGTGACCAACAGGATATATCTTATGATATATGGGGGATAAATTATGGCATTCACGTGATTGTTATGTGACATTTCAAGTAATCCTTTTCATTGTACTCTGTGCTTGGACCGAAGTATTTTAGATAAGCCTACAGATTGGAATGGAATATGATGGACATAAGTTAGTATTGTTTAATGATATAACTTTTTTTTATATTATTGATGGGATGTTATAGTAATGTAGTTTTTGAAAAAGGACAACCTGTTGGACGGGCGATAGCCCATCGCGTCGGACAAGGCTGTGGGAATCGAACTGAAATGCGACGGGCCTTTATCAGATACCACTGGCCTACAGGAAGTCCCTGGTTAGTAGAAACTAGTTTTATTTTATTAAGTCATATGATATATGAAGTATAAGAACATTTTTGAAATCATATAAGATTAACCTCATCATATATAGACTTATGTATATTTGATTACTTTTTCTAACCTTTTGTTTGAAACTGATGGAATGACCCATCATTTTATCACATGATCTGTTAACACTTCACAAATAACAAATTAAACTTCATTTCTTTAAGATATAAATTGGAAATTGTTCAAAGCAAGAACAACTGTGAGATTGAACAAAAATAAAGTAAGTATTTATTCTAATTCAAAATTTTCAACTTTAGGGAAATGTTCTTGAAAACAAAAAATGTTGTCCTAGTGCACTTATATCTGATGAATCAGATGGTAACCTAGATCATCACAAATTTATGGCTTTGTGATTGTTGGCTTTTTCATAGCCATGTTCTCTACCACTCTCCATCAGAACATGAAGGTTATATTTCTCTTCCATATCCATATCTTCACCTATGTTCTCATATGTGGAATCCCAGTGATTAGTAAATTTGGGTAACCGTTACGTTTCATACATTAGTTTTTAAATCCAAGTATTGGTATTCCTTTTTACGATGTGGGTTTATATTAAAGAAACTTTCGAGTAATAAACCATTTATAACCCCGACGAATTTCGAGGGAGAAATTCATTTTAAGGGGGTTAGAATGTAACACCACGATATTTTATGAAAAAGATTTTTTTTATTTCATTAATGTCTTGTGTTGTACGCTACACCAAAAGGATCTAACACAACACATAGTCTTGACTTGGCTTGCATTACACGCAATCACGACTTTCCACGATAGTGCGTTTTCTACGTAATACTGAGTTTCACTAAACAACGATATGCTATTAAAATATTATTAAAACTAGCCGTTTTGAATAGTAATACCCACTTTTTGAAATTTTTTAAATTTTATTTTTCAAAATGGACTTCATTTTTGGATTCGGAATATTGAAATTATCCTAGGGTGAAATTTTGGAATTTTTCTAAAAACATTCAATTTTTGATGAATAGTGAAAACACCTGGTTACTATTTATAAACCGGCTTTTTATTTAAATAATTATTTATTTTATTTAAATTTAGTTTTGGTAATAATTGACACATAATACCTATATAAGTTTAATGCAATTATTTGGGGTCATTTTATAATAATTTTAGGTATATAAAATTTTTATTGAACTTTTCACCGTCTTTTACCCACCTCCTAGGAGAATTTTCAAATTCACATAAAACATAATTTTACTGCTTCTGTGAGTGGAATTTTGAAAATACAAGAGACATGGTTAATATCAAGGACTCAAATGTGGTTCAATTAGATGAAAATATTTTTTGGTGAATAGAAACTTTTTACTTTTTTTTACCACGATTAAAAGTAATTGGGGAAATTAAGGGTAAAAGTGTTATTATTATTACCCTAACACATGTCCTAATTCTATTGGATATGTTTAATTCGACCAAGAACAACCTTAGAAATAAAATATGACCATTTAGGCCCACTTGTATTAGATTAGGACATTTATTATTAATTTATTTAAAGAAGAGTAAAAATAGGTAAAATAAATGTTTAATAACTAATTCATTTTTAATATTGGGTTATACATAAGATAAATTCGACTATAAATATTAATTAGAAAGATAAAAAGATTTACTACCTAATGTTATTTTATTTATAGTTTTTAGACATTAAATAATTTAAGTTATTTATGATACAATGGTGATATAGTAATTACCTAAATAATGAAATATTAAAATAATTGATATTATAAATACCAAATAAATGTAATATGAGACTTTTTATGAATTAATCTATTTTTGTAGGTTAATATGACAAGTTAATATTGCTTTACTTAACTTTTATCGAACTAATCATGCTGTTATGATTTTCAAAAAATTCAATTACCAAATACTGTCAAAATTGACATAAAATAGTTTTTAAAACAAATATTATATTAATAATTGTTATTTTATTCGTAAAAATTTAAGGTTTAGAAAAATGACTTATATAAGGTTATATATATTAATAATAAACAACTTGGGGTTCATTTGGCTTGTTATAGTATGTTTATAAACCTTAAAGTGTAAGAAAAGAAGAAGACACGGTAAAGGTAAAATTATTTAACTTATGGTTAAATCTAAATGATAAGTTTACAATAGAGACCTAAACGTGTCTAAGTTATATTGGATGAGAGTAGTTCGACCCATACCGGCCTTAGATTATAAATAACTCAATTCGGAGCTATTAAAAACCGAATATGACTTTATAATAAAATAATATTTTTAGTTTTTCCAAAGGTGCCCCTCTCCTCTCTTATAAAAGGGAACCTCCTCCCTCTCTTCCTCACAACACATTGAGCCTTCATACTTAGCCAAAACCTTCCAAATTATCTTCTCCACTTCCATAGGAAAATCCTAGAGGTTCTGGTCATCTTCAAAGCCCAATTTTAGTGCCCTAAGAGGAGGTCTCAAAGAGGCGCTTCAAAGAAGAGGTAATGTCAGTTTCCGATTCTTTCAAATTTATTTTTCATCAACTTATTCTTATTTTGTTTTTTCATTATGAAGTAATAACATCAGTATAAATCATATACTGATATGTTATTATAAGTATGAAACAACCCTATATCACCATCTATCCTTCTACGGAAAACAAAATCACCACGTGTGCGTACGTACAGAATACCGTCTCCACGCCGTGGTGAAATCTGTTTTCCACCAACACCTTACATTGATGGGTATAATGATGTCAAGAATAACTATATATGGTTGTTATAACATAATATTGATTATGATATATTATACCATCCACTCCAATTCTATTCAATAATTATGGGAACGATACCATCGCTTGTGCATACGTACGGACTACCGTCTCCACGACGCGATGAGATTCATTCTCCATGTTAACCATACATGAATGATCATAATGTTTATATAATGAATAATAATGATATATATGAAATACTAATGCTATTGGATTTATGTATATATATTTATGTCATCTAGTTAGTTTCATTCGACTCAATAAGGGAATGAAAACATCGTTCATGCGTACATACGGTCTACCGTCTCCATGAACGGTGTATTTCATTTCTTTTATGGATCTATAATATATATATATATATTATGAATATATATTATATATAAATCATTTTTTAAATTCTGGAATTAATTAATTATTGATATACGTAATATTATCAAGAACAACAAGTCCAAACATGTACAATAAATAAAACGATTTAACCCAAAACGCTTCATTATCATGGAACTTATAAAAGAACGGGTAATATAAATTCATAAGTGAACCATATATGATATCATAATAATGAATATGATTATGTAATAATTCAATGAAATTATTTAAATCATTATACATAAGGTTCGGAAACGTACGAAGCATATCAGACCTATGGTAAGGGATAACCTTTGCAATCTCGTTCTTATCCGAGATTGTTTATTCGTAAGTATTTACTAGGGTTATTGTTCCTATCCATGTCCATGTTTCCAAAAAATGGTTTCATGTATTTTTAAAGTATTTTTTACCCATTTCTAATTTTACCCCATGGTATGGAAGGAATCTTTCTTTTATTTCCCAACAAGGTACTTTTTGACTTTTCTGGAAAAAGTAAGAGAAGAATGTTTTTTTAACGTATACGACATGAAAGGATTTTTACGGTTTTATAAAGCCTTATTTTCATGAATCTTCATCCAAATTATTTCATGACTACTTTAAACAAAATCTTTTTGTTTTAAAATTTCATGATGTTTTGTGAGAAGAAATTGATTTTGACGAAGAAATGACATTTTCCTCAAGAATTAATTTGAAGTGTTTTATCAAAACCATTTTCCATCTATGATGACATTATTTCATATGTGTATGGTTCAAGTATAAAGTATCAATAATTTACATGGTTTCAATTTTATTATTATGAAATGATATCCATTTCTTTTATATGGATTATGTGATGATGGGATGATGTTTATGAAACCAATTTTATTCGTTGGGTTATTATGAATGATGTATGTTTATTTTGTGGCACAAGTAAGAATGATTTCATTATGAGATGGGCGGGACCTATATCTACCTCGAATTCATTGGGTAAATATTTATATCTCATGAGATAGACATGGTTGGAATGGTATGTTAATCCGGTTCAGTGTTACAGGACTGAAACGAGGAGTGAACTCAATTCAGAAAGGGACATTATCTACTAAGATGGTCTTGGAAGAAATGCCTTGACAACTATGGAAATCATAACATGTGATTAATGGTTGACACAATTACATGTTTTATTCCCATTCTATTTTATCATTATTGATGTTCCCTTATGATATATTCCTTAAGTACATCCAAGAATCATGTCTTTGATCATGATTTTGATGTTTAGATTTTATGTTCAAGTTTTTGCATTCAATTGTTTATGGATTGTTTTATGTTCTCTATATTTACCCTTACAGGGCATTTGAGCTCACCCCTTTTATGTTTTAATTTCCCCAAGATTTCAATTAAGGTTTTAGGTAAGAAAAAAAGTGGAAGATCTTTATTGGGAGATGTTGAAGATCTTTCACCACGATTAGAAGATTTTATTCCTAGTTTTCAAAGACTCTAAACTATTACGGTCCTTGTGTGTATGTTTTTGTTATGTACTAAGTATTCTGCAGAAGTAATGTAATTTCCATGTACGTCAAGTTTCGGGTCTCTACATTATTAGTTTATTATTATTATTATTTATAATTTAGTAATTATAAATTTGTTATTATTGATTTACTGATTGTTTATTTTTATTTTTGTTATTATTTATTTATTTATTATTTATTCAATATCATTTTCAAATTATTTATTATTTATTACTTATTATTTATTGTTTATTGTTAATTATTATATATATATATAAATTTATTATTAAATACTCTTTATAAATTTTTATTTATTAATTACTTAATTAATATTTATTTATTTTTTATTATAATATTATTAATTTCTCATTTATATAATATATGATAGTTTTTTATTTTTTTTCTAGTAATTAATAATTAAGGTATTATTTATGATTTATTTATTTTTCATTATTAATTTACAATTATTTTGTATGTATATAATTTTATTTATTTATTATTTACTTATTTATTCATTATTTATACAAGAATATATATATGTTTATTAAATTCTATTTATTCATCTCATGAATAGTCTATTGGAGTGGTAATGTCTTTGGAGAATAAGAAATAAATAAGGAGTTCAAATCTCACCACATGTTGAATTTCTTATAAAATTATATTAAGTATATAATTATAATTTTAAAAATTATTTAATAAAGTATTAATTGAAAAAATTAAAAAAAATTATAATTAAAAAAACACAGTGAAATTATTTTTCCGTGGTTTAAACAACCACAAAATTAATCCACTGAATTGGAAACCCTCTGCTCAAACAATCTGTGACATTTTTAAAAAGCCATTGCTAAATAAATATTGACAAACAATTTTGCGGTGGTTTAAACCACCACTAAATAACTGCCGCTAAGTTCTTATTTTGGTATAGTGTGTTGTGAAAATAATGTGATCACAATGATGAACAAGTAAAATCATTGAAGGATTGGTGATTTATTTCACAATCTTTGTGTGGTACAATTAATCTACAAGATTTATCATTAATATGTTTATGAGAAACTGAGTGTGAATAATTAAGAAGTTCCAATGAATTTCTACAAATCAAGATATGGGGATTAAGAGTTTTTGGTAATTCCCTTCATCATGACTAATGATAATGTTATATTTATGGATTTGATTAATATATACATTAGGGAATACTATGATATATTTTTGGTAATTTTTTTGATTATATTATGATATATTCTAAACATTCTCGGATCATGAGGAACATCGATGTATTATTTTGAAAACTGTAAAGAAAGTGTGGATATCTGGAATGTTTATCAAATTTGAATTTTGATTTAAATAAGTAAATTTTTGTGGGAAATTTTAACCAATGATGGAATCTGTGTTGACCCTTCCAAGATAAATCTTTTAGTTCAGTGACCTTATCCTACAACAGTAACTGAGATTCGTAGTTTTCCTGGGTTAGTACGATATTAAAGGAGGTTCAAATAAATGTTTTCACTGCTTTCTAACCCAATAACCATGTTAACTTGAAAAGGTTCTAACTTCAACTTTAAAAATATGTGTGAATATAGTTTACAAAAGATTAATAAGATATTTTTTATGCCACCCATGTTAAATCTACCAACTATCAGATAAGTATTCATATCATTTAGTAAAGAATCGTTAAATGGGATTGGGTTTTCCCTCATACAAAATGAAAATGTGATTTCATATGAATATCGAAAATTGAAACCTAATGACCAGAATTATCCTATGCATGACATGGATCTATCTATGGTTTTTTTATCGGAAGACGTAGAGGCATTACATTTATGGGGATAAATTTGATTTATATAAATATCCAATGATTGAATTATATATTAACATAAATGGAATTTAACATGACATAGAGTAAATGGTTGGAGCTTCTAAAGAACTATTATTGTTCAACTCATTTTCACCTCATAAGATAAAACAATATAACTGATTATTTAAGTAGAAAGGTCCCTATTTTTTCTAGGTTTGATGTTGATTCTAGGTGATCCTTTGATCCTAGACCTACAATGAAAGGACATGGGAATCATAAGAGACAAAATATAATCAACATTATCTGAAATTATTTCCTAATCATCATCACCATATATAAACAAGATAACTCAATGATAATATCACTTGATACTGAAGAACGTAGAGGATGTAATGAATGATATGTTTCCCGTGTTCATTTTCCATCAAGAACGCATCCTGAAATTTCATTGAAGGCTATTTTTCCATATATTTTAGAAATAATGAATGATCTGATTGATGAAGCTCATAGCTCAACATTCTCTATATATCCTAGAAGAACTAAAATGTATATGGACCGTTTTGATCAGTATTGGTTGGATAACATGAAAATGGAGATTATCGACTATACAGAAAGGTTCTTGGAATATCATTAGGTGATTCTAGTGAAATAACATCCTAACATGGTATTGAAACCACTATATATACCAACATTAATGTGGTATACCATCAATATTGAAATTGTTATTGGTCTCACGAGAACATCTAAAGAAAACAATGAAATATGGGTTATTTTAGTTCTTCATACAATGACATAGAATTTCATTGCTATTTGGGAGGATTTCACACTTAGAAAATATTCCATGTTTTACGTAAATTAAATGGTGAAGTTTCATAGAGTACCATGTTTTTTTATTTCTTATCTTATTCGAGGTTTATATCGAAAAAAAATCAGGTGTCTTCAACTTTTTCAGAGTACTGAATTCAATTTCCGTATTAACAATCACCCCCAAACTGATGTCATAACTAAAATCATTGTTAAAGAACTCAAGGACATGATCAATGAAATTTAATGGTTTATGGGATATACATTTCCCATTCGTTTAGTTCTCAAATAACAATATATTACATTTGATTATTAAAATGGAACACTATAAAGAGCTATATATGAATAGATATAGAAACTCTACTTCTTGGGATGGAGGTGGTGTGGGAATTATTCTAGGGTATGATCTTGTACCTAAGTGAATGAAAATGATCATGGAATACTACAAAACATAATAGAATCTCATAATTGTCTATATATCTATTAGAAAAACTATTTAAGGGATGTAGAGTTTTGTGTTGGTGAAAAATTGTTCCTTCATATATCAGCTTTGAAGCGAGTCATGCAGGATGAGATGAAATGAAAGAATAGCCCCATGTACACTAGACATAATGAAATTATTTACATCCTATGAGGAGTGGACTATAAACTAGGACTACTGTAAATCTAGGTCATGGTTGGGATATATTTCACTTGTCTCTCCTTGGGAAGTAAAATCATTTCCCTTCACATATACTGAATCCCATGTTGGTAGAATCGACGATTAACTCTATTATGACAATCATCTGGAAAAGATATTACACCTTAGATGGAAGGTTATATGAATAAAGACTATGAATATTATTAAATGAAATAGAATAACCATGAAAATGAAGAAGCATTGTGGGAACAAAAGTTGACAATGTAGAAGAATTACCCATATCTCATGTTATCTGAGAGTATATGTTCCATTTTTATGGTGAAATTTCTTTAGATTGGATGAATAAGATGCCCCTAAATGTATGATTAATATTTGTGTCCTGATTATAAGTATATAATATTATATTATACACAATCAAACCATATATAATTTATTATGTAGTAAATATAATGGGAAATGTGACTATATGGATTTTAAAAGATTATGAATTTTCATCAATATGAAAATTTTTTATTTATGATTTTTTTCATATGACCATTGATTACTACAATATCTATAATAATTTTAACGTTATCATTTGTGTTTATAAGTAAAATTTTCCCAAATGTAATTGTATATATAAAGAAGAGTTTATTGAATCAATTGGTATATTCATTCCATCAAAAACACATTTTTCAAATCATTGGAGGGTGGTATCAATACAAGGGTTCTCACTTGACCAAGCCCAAGCAGACCTTCAATATGTAAAACATGAATGAAATCACATATAGAAGATGTTCAAGTTAGGGGAGACTACCCCTTTGTCGATTTAAGCTGAGGTACCCAACAAAACTACAACAATTGAACAACTTACTCATAGTATGGGTAAGGATTTAATAAGTGGTTTTGTTTTGAGGATATAGTAACTGAATATGTAATACCATTTTATATATCATGTTTTCATTCCATCATTTCAGTTTTAAAATTTGATTTACTCCATATAATAAATTTGAAATGAGAAAACATTATTTTTCTATAGAGATTATACTTTTGAAGAATGAAATAATTATATAATAAAATATTTTATTAAATAATAAATTTAATTTTAAGTATATAGTATTATTAAAACACTATATTTTCAAAATAAAATCTAAAATAAATTTTTTATGTGTCATTAATTTATCTATTCATTTTAAATCAATTATTTTATTTAATAAATTATGTTTTTTATATTTAAAAGTTAATATTATCATATTTAGATATTTATTATGGTAAAATAAATATTGTTTCTCCAATTATCATTTCGAAATTTGGTTAGGGTGCATTTATTTGAATTTATTAAAATTATACTTTTTCCATGAATAGTTAAAATATATATTTAGTTTTTCATTATATTAATGACTTCATATTTATTCCCTATATATTTAATAACTAATTATCCAAAATAAAAGAGTAAATATATTTTATTTTTTAATATCAGGTATTTTAATAAATTTAATTTAATTTAGAAATATGAAATTTACATTCAAAATTATAAAATCCAAAATTAATCTTTACACATTTTATTTCAAGAAAACATTAATTTTATATGAAAAAATAAGTAATATATAATGACACTACACTCTTTAGGAATAAAATAAAATTATATGTTTCCAAATTTTACCATACCAAGTGTATACCCTTGGTTTTTCATTTACTCCCACCATGTATTCTGAGGCCTACATTCAAGAATTAATAATCATATCCCCCACTTTTTATATAAATACCCTCCCATTTATCCATTTCCATTCACAAAAAATTTTCCTTGAATCTATGATAGTATTGCCTCTTATGGAGTCTTACCATGGTTTCCTCAAGATCCCATGTTCTCAAAAATAATGTTTTATATGCGACTCATCAAGGTCAGAGATATAACCTTATTTACTATTAATTTAATGAACAATTTTTTGTATATGCCTTCTGAATGTTATTTTAACTCCATCTAGTTTTTCTTTATTCATCCCCTTAATGTAAAATTAGGTTTTATAAATAGGGGACTGTTGTACCCTATAATTTTATTCTTTTCTAAAACCATGATTTATATCCATAATCATACATAATTTAATTCTAAAAATTTATTTCATTTACTAAATAAATTTGAATTTTTTTTATGAATAACTGAACAACATTATTTTCTATAGGTATTCAAAAATTTGTAATAATTAATTATTTTATTCTAATATTAACATACGTGAAACCCATATTCTTTTCCCATGGGCTAAAAATGATACAATGACAATATTTTTAAGAACATTTGAAATGAATTAATTTTGATATGAACAAATTTTCAATTATTCTCCAAGGGTTATCTATGAAATAATTTATTATTATCTATATGGATCAAATTTAAGTTAATATATTTGATGTTTGTGCCCTAATATCCCCCCAATTCATTTGTTAATGAATTTAATCTATACAGATAACAAGTGAAACTATACCCTAATAAATAACATTAGTTGTTTTTATAAAACATAATTATTAATCCTATAAAGTATAAATTAATTTTTTAGACAAATTAGGATGTTATTGTTCATGTTATTTTATTTATTATAGGGATCATGTTCTCATATTCATTTCTTTATGATATTCCATATGTTTTTATTTAGATTCTTCAACATCAGAGGTAAAATATCTCCCATTGCTTTATCTTTCCAATCCGTACTCTCATTTAATAATTTGAAATATGTCCCCATGTTATGATATAAGTATAATTAATTATTATAAAACAATTAATAATCCTTCAAAATTGTTTATATTTTTAATGTTTTTCTGTATTATATATCTTATTTCTAAGAGAGTATTCTTTAAAATATCCATATTTTCAATGGAATGAAATTATTATGTAATAAAACTCTTGGATTCCATAATCATGATCTGTTGGATCATAATTATTGATACATATTTTCATTAAGTTATAATTAGGTTATCTCTATAAGATGATATTTTTACGATATGACTGCAAATTTGAACACCTTATGATTCTAGTGGCATTGGATTTTCTTATTTAAAACCTGTTAATTGGTATCTGACTATGAGGCTTCAATAAATGTGTATAATTTGATAATGTAATTTGACTCCAGGGAAAATCCGTCACATTTATGTTTTAGTGAGGTAGATTGTGTTGGGTGTGTGATTGGTGTTATGGGACTGACAGAATGATCAATATCAAATTTTTCAAATCTGAGTTGTGGAACAGATATCTCATGGGACTAGTTTGACCGGTATGGTAGTAGCTTCATTAAATCAGCAGATATGTTACAATAAAGAGTGTAAATTTTGTAAGTTCATAAAATATTTAAATCAACCAGGAATATGAAATAAATTTTTATTAACATTTATGAAACAACTCAAGAGAAATTGATTATATTACACAAAACATGTCCTTCTGAAATAATCATAGTTTACCTTCCTCATATCATTACGGTTTATGAAGGGTTACTAGACTGTGCTCTATTTTTGTTGGTGGGATTTACTATATTCTAGAAAAGGATGTAACTGGTCATAAACTATGTGTATACCCATGTTCCACCTTTTGGAATGAATATGAGTTATGGATGAAGTGGACCCCATGTGTGGGGTCTGTTGAAAATCCATGTGCGATTGATCACATGTAGAAATAACTAAATTATATGATGTAGTATGAAAATAATATTGATTGAATTTATTTCATATTTTATTCCTATGTCTGTGGATCATATAAGTGAATAAATTAAAATATTACTTTTGGAATGAACACTGGATGTACAAGGAAAAATAAATTATGTAGGGATATTACGGGAAAATAAAATATTTATTATTATCACATGTAAAATTTTATAGTATTAAAAGTGAGTTATAATGTATTTGTGAAATTTAATATGGTTTTATTAATTCATACATGTGATAAAGGCCAAAAATGTATTTTTACTTTCTAGTGAAAAAAGTAAAATATTGGATGATATTAACCAGGTATAAATGATCATTTTAATCACTTGAATAGTGTGATATTTTTTTATAAATTTTCTAATATAATATATCATAAACTCTCCTGACATGTCAATAGATAAATATTCCTATCAAAGAACAAGGGCAGATTGGTACTTTATTCATGATCAAGACCACATATACGAGATGATCAATGGGACATAGTGAAGTTAAATTATTTTCTTCTTTTTCTCCATATAATCATAGATAGAAGATATATGACATGTATTTCAAATGTGGAAGATCTAGATGATGGCTATATTGGAATCATTTATTAATGAAACATCGATGTAGAATGAATTAGACTAGTGATATTAGATGAAAAACGTAATATATATTTTTTAGTTTGAAATTATTTTTCATTATTAACAATCAATTATACGGAATATTTTATGAAATATTGGAATGGTTTTTAAGATATTTTTTATCAATAAAATCAATCAAAATTTAAATTTTATATTGTGCTATTTTTCATGCTTACCAATTGACTCAGGTTTATTTAGTTAGTATTAGATGAAACCCATAATTTTTTTGGAAAATGTTGAAATTAAAATTAAAATTTATATGTTTTATAAAAAACTCTTTTGTTATGGTCACAATGAATAAAAATAAAATTTTATCCAATTTAGTATCTCTATGATATGGATGATCAAATATTTATTTTTTTTTGTAAAATTTTTCATGTAAAATAATGTATTATTTTTTCATCCAATGTAATGGCTTCTAGATTTATAATTTTTTAGATGATGAGATGTTTGAGTACATTATAGGTTACCTATATATCTCTGAATTGGTTTGGGGTAGTCCATTTGAAATACAAGAATTATGTTGAGGCTTGATTTAATTCAAATATATAAAAAAATAGGAACAAAATATTCCATGTGAAGAGAAAACAAACATTCCATGGAGGCTTAACCCAATCATCCATAAAACTCATACCCATATCATATATGGGAAAATTAGTGAATGATTCCATGGTATGATTTCATAAATTTTACATAACAATCGTAAATAACAATGTTATATTGTCATAATAAACAAATATCGATTTCTGTATTTATAATAAAAAAATAAATTTTTTGTATTTTTGGTAAAATTTGTATGAAAAAAAAATTATTCCACATATATAGCCAAACCAACAAGTTTTTGGATCGACCTTCCCAAACCATTTATCTTATCATAAGCCCGGATATCATTTTCTTATTTCTTATTTTGGTCCAAATAGAATGTAATAATGTTGATAAAACAATCCCAAATTAAATATAATTGTTATGGATATCATAAAAGTAATTCAAATGTTTATGAATGTATCAATAAAATAATGAATTCTTTTTATTCATGTTAATACATTAAAATTATCGTAGAATTTAATTTTATACAATTTAATTTCAACAATGATGTACGATATCTTTTGGATAGATCGTGTCATAAGACTATTATTTGTATGTTTGGATTGTAATATTTTTAAGTTTCATATTACATATTTTAAAATGAAATAATTAATTTATATTGATTATCTATGCATTATCCCTCCATAATTAATTTTTATATGGGAATGTGTGTCCACATTTATGTGATAAAACATTCTTTTACACTATGTGTTTACCCACCTATATGAGTGAATACAATTAAATAATCGATTCAGATCATGGAAATGTGGTTCGAGTTAAGAACAAGTGTAAAATATACAAATGAAGATTCATGGTGTTGTTGGCACTAAGATTCAGGTTTGTTATTGATGTATGGAATTACCCCAGGGTCTTAGTCAGTCAATTATTTTTCCTATTTACTATCCAATATTTAATGGATCTTTATGACATCGTTATTTTTCTATGTTATAATTTTCATAGTTTCGTATTTGGTTTCAATTTTTTTTATTATGTAAGATCACATAGTATAAAAAAATTATAATGATAAAAGGACCATGTGTGGTGAATGTTTTCTAATTTAGAGCATGGTTTTGTTATGAGATTTATGACATTGAAAATATGTTCTAAATTGAAATATATTTTATTCATAGTGATTAAATTTAATGAATCCCATAATGAAAATATTATATCGTTAAATGTTTCCCAATATATGATTTTGCAAACAATTTTTTTTGAGTGATCCTAGTCCCTATTCGGGAGTCCCTCTAACTACAAGGGAATTTTTTTGATAGTTTTGGATTGAATTAAATAATGTTTTATGAAATGATGTATTCATAGCTACATTTTCTTAATTTTATATGTAAATCATTTAGAAATTTATAGTAATTATTTTAAGCAGATATTACTCCAATCAATTAATCAAAGATCCATGATTTCATTTGATCGAAATGTTAAATTCAAAATATGAAATTATATAATTTTCAATATATATATATATATATATATATTTGCCTACGTGGATATGTTTCAATCATTTATTCGACTAGAAAACTAAAATTAATTTTTATTAGTAATCATTGAGCATATGAATTCATGGATTTAATAAAATTCATGGAGAAATTTTAAAATGTTTACTGTGAAAAATTTAACATGTAATAAGGATACTTTAATAATATTCTTGGTTAATTAATTATAGATAAATTATAATAAACACCAATTCAATTTCACTATGATAAATATTTGATAAATAGAATATCATGACTGGACATAACATCAAAGAGTGGCATATTATTTTTTTACAATGTACTATACCATGAGCTAAAGAATTATTTTCTTCAATCCACTTTTCCAATGATCCACCTTAGATTGAAATATGGTGTATAATTATAAATGAGTGAAGTATATAGATAATGATATGGATGTTCAGTTGTTCGTGTTTTCATCTCTATATATAGAGCTAGAAATAATTGATGTTGGCAACGATACTTTTAGAATTATTTCTTATGTCAAAAAATTTTACGAAGAGAGATATCTAAATGGGATACGTGATATATCAAGTTCATTCTATAGATGCATGGTTGAATAATGAATTTAATAATGACATAGTGTACTAATTATGACTTGGTACATATAGATACTTGATTAACTTGGATTCATACAAAACAAGGATCTTTTAATTAATAAAATTATTTTATCATTATTTCTTATCATCTAGAAAGTTCTGGATAATTATAATATTAATATCCTGAGTAATATTCTCATATATTAATTTGATTTTGATCACCAAGAATATTAGGATATGAATAATTCCAATTACCCATTCATTATAGTGATCAAGAGAATGATCTGAAGGGATAAAATTTAAAGGGATATGTCTATCTCGTTCAAGAATTAATAGATATAATTGGTGAGAAATTAAGGACGAAATATTTTACTAATTTGGTGAGAATTTACACAAGGAGAATAATTTCACAACTTATCAGACTAATCATTTGAAAAAAATGATTTAGGTATATTTTTTTTGAATAAAATATATCTATTTATCCATGTTGGGTATTATATAAAACATTTTGGAATAAAAATTAATCAAATATTGGAAATAATTATTTTTAAGATATTTTTAAAGGGTATATTTTTTATTATTTCTCCATATGGTGTGATTTTTGTTGTCTTATCATGGGGATATTTTCTTCTTAATTTTCCATATGGGATAGTTATTGTACTAAACAATATATTTTATATACCATCAGTTACAATAAAGAAAATCCTAGTGTCCACATTAGACACAGTGAAAATTTTAATTGAAATTGAAAATAAATTTTTTATAATATATAAGGATAACATCTGTTACAATATGGAATATCTAAACAATTATTTTTAAATACATGAACTGAAAAATACGTTTATAAAAAATAATGAAAAATCAAATGATAATTACTTTTATCCTATTAACCCATGATTCATCTGGAATGGTGTTCTGAATGAGAATAATTTATTAAAACTAATACAATTAGGAAATTTAGATACACTATAGTTAAAACTATTTGTTGTGTTTCATTATTATTTAGAAGGAAAAAATGACCAAATAGGCTTTTAATGGGAAATGATAAGGATAAAAACACAATAATGTATATGGTATAATTCTATAAGAGATGTGGGATGAGATTCCATATGTAATGACATTTATAGATTACTATATATGATTTGGATATAATGATATAATTATGTATATGTAAGATTCATTTATAATGTTAAATGGATATCACAATAGAGTACTAAATTATCTATTTAAGAATATTATGAAAATCCTCTCAGAGACCTGAAGAAAATATCTTAGCTATGATTCCATCAATCATTTAACAGAGTGTTGGTTTATTTCACAACCCACTCTTCCAAATACACCTAAGTAGAATGTTGTGTGTGAATGGAGGAATTTTAAACTTCTAAACATGGATTAATTTATTATGAGTAATTTTATTCTTCCATTATTATTTTGGGGATATATACTGCATATTGGGGCATATACTCTAAAATATGTACCAAAATAATTGGTATACTGTAATCCATACATGTTTTGGTATATAAAAATACCCATTTTTCACACATGTGTGTATGTGGAAGGATGAATATTCTCAAGACTACACATAATGATAAATTAGAATCTTCAATCGTGATATGAATATTAATAACATATCATTTAAAAATATAGAATATTTACTATGTCACCATTTATATATAAATATGGTTATATAAATACGAGATATTTTTCTATATGTGGACATTTTTTTATAGAAATTGTTCGAGAAATACATACAATTATGAAGTTGATGCCTCAGATTAACAAAATATAGTACATGAAAAATCTCTACAAAAAAAATATTTCATATAGCAATATAATGTTTCAATTTTAATAGAAAAATCATAAGATGTAATTTCTATTTTTTATAAATGGTTATTCATGAAAAATATGAACAATTCTGTTTATGTGACAACCTATATCGAATAATAATTAGAGGAGGGTTTTGAGAAATTATAATGCATAAACTATGAGATACCTTCTCTCCTATCTCTACACTAAAATCCACTAGAATTTTTATTGTGACAGTAACCTTCAATGAATATGATATTTTGAAAGGAGATAAAAACATAAATTAAATGTGAATTTAGTTGAAAACGTTTATATGACACAACATAAATGGTTCATTAGGATAAATAGGGACAATAATATTCAGAAGATGAAGATATCCATTTATGAATTGAAGTAGTAAACATGATAATGAAATATTTGATTTTATTAGGACATTATATTATTTGGTTTCTTATGTAATGAATGTGATCCATGTTAAAAAAAAATTGGATGTGATATTATTTTCCTATTACTATATGTTTATGTCATATAGTTAAATTGAAATTACGTGCAGGTCATACAACATATAAAGAAATTGTTAAATTATTTATTCATTCTATAATAATTAGGTTAATCATCTTATATTATATGGATTAATATCAATCAAGATATATAAGTGAGAATGACATTGATAAGTCCATGTGAATATATTAACAATTTATTCAAAATGTATTAGATAAAATAAATCAAGAGAAATTTTTTTATATTTTCATGGGGAATTTATATCCATAATATGATGTGTCCAATCCAATAGAGATTATATTGAAATAATTAGTATATTCCCATGCGATTTTGTAGTCGAATCTATCAGGTATATAATTAAATATACTAGGTTTTATGTTTTCTTTTATTTAATCATGGTGGGGATATATCATGACTATATAAGATTTTTTAATTTGGGAGCTGTAACGACTACCTAATGTATTTTTGGAGTTCAAAGGATATGGTCATGGGATATGGTGGGGATGAGAAACTATTCATGGGAGGGTGAAATGATACAAGGTATTAGAAAATTTATAATGATTTAAAATAATTGGTAATATATGTATTTTTCTAGAATGATTGTGTAGGGAGTGAAATATATCAAATAAGTATATGGTAGCATATTCTATTTTAGATTCTG